>NC_069404.1:4983514-5076014 GCF_026875155.1 Cherax quadricarinatus | reverse complement strand
TAGTAGAATTGCAGTAAATCAACCATTCAAATCATTATGGAAGCTGTGTGTATACTGTGGTCAAGTCAAACAAACGGGCTTCCACATGCAAAATTGTCATTTTTCTTTGAAAATGGTGTCACAACAAACCCCTTGTGAGATTTCCAAGAACTAGCTACAAGCAGTATTAAAACAGGGAAGTAGATTTTTGGGTAAGCCCAAATGAGATAAATCTGTGGACTAAAATCACAAGGGTATTAAAAGAGGTCAACACAACGCTGCTTTCATAGAAAACCTGGAAGCTTTCTACAACAGATGGGAACATAAAAAGTCTGGGCGCTGAATGGTAACTGGGCCCTTGAAACTGGCCATGAGTCAGAAACTGTAAGGCAGGAGTGATGTCCTGGTAGTCAGAAAATGGTGGGCGATATGCTGTACTGGGAGACAGTAATGGGGAAGCTGGAGGTGCAGTCCTGGAAGACAGTAATGGTGAAGCTGGAGGCTGTCCTGTGAGACAGTAATGGTGAAGCGGAGAAGCAGTCCTGGGAGACAGGTAATGGGGAGCTGGAGATGCTGTCCCTGGGAGCAGTAATGGTGAGCTGGAGATTTTGTCCAAGGTCAGTCGGGAATTATACGCAGGAAGGAATACATATGGAATGACCTCATATGAGGGGACAGGAGCCATAGTAGGAACAAGTGAAATCAAAGATAAGATAAAAACCAATATTGCAACTAAAATACCGCAGGAAATAGCAAACAAGAGGACTCCACTAGCAATGAGTGAGGATATAATACCAAAAACAAATGTTGGTATCTCCATTGAGGTGCTAGGGAATAGAAGTAAGACAGGAAACATGCACCAACAGGAATACAGTCACAGAAACCCAAGGCAAAACGGAAACCAAGCCTGTGCACATACTATGCACTCGGTATCGCTTGCATGGGAAACTGGAAAAACAGATATGGACGTGCAACTATGACCACCCTAGAAATGGCCATGCCCTATGACAACATGAAAAAGCAAACTCCCCATTCCTGTAAGCTTTTTCTCACCCGAACTGTGTACCTCTTCATACATGGAAAGACTGCTGCTATAACTTAAATGCCAGGCATACCATCTAAAGGGGACAAAAAGATACAAACATTCCAGCCATGGGAAAACCTGGGTAGGGCCACAGCCACTCAAAGGGGGAGAGGTTTTTTTAGTGCCTGGAAGGAAAAAAAACTGGCAGAAATGGCAGAAATCGTACACCAAATCAGTCTACCCTGAGTGGATCCAACAGCCGAATGGCCTCCACTTCCAAACCAACAGATACAGATACTAATGCCGGGAAAAAAAATCCCCTCCCCCCCCATACCAACAATACCACCAGTCCGATAACATTTTCTTTGCAAATATACAGGTTCTAAAGCCAGCAACAAACAATAAAAACTAAATACCTTTCATCCGTGGACTGCTTGCAGAGGCAAAGGCAATGTTCGCGGCTTTCACTGAGACCCACATAAATGGATCACTTGGACAACCGAAATATGGATCCCAGGTTACACCTATACAGATTTACAGAGTGAACAGGCAAAAGGGGGGGGTTGGCCTTTAAACATTGCAGAGTCACTTGATGCACAGAACTGCTAAATGCCTCAAATGATGTAGTTGAATTTTTTAGCAGTAGAAGGTCGAGAACCAAACCTATGTCATTGTGATAGTCAAACAAGCCTCCATGCAACATCCCAGCAAATTCCCAGGAACGAGCAGTTAAAAATTGACCGACTGGCTGGAAAACCTTTCCAGCTCCGTTCTCTGCACCCAACATCCTTGCTCCTGGGGATTTCAAACTTAAAGGCACCTAAAATGGAGGAAATAGCAAATATTATTGTTGCAGTAAAAACACCAGGAGGCAGCTCTGATAAAACTCACTACTCCACGCGAGCATTAAATCTCTGCACAAAATACAAATTTAAAACCAGTCAAATAATAGAGCCTACGTAACTGGAAAAACACTAGACCTCATCTCACAAACAATATGATCTGGATAAGAAATACACCATAATCAAAAACAATATACTCAGATCACATCATAATTGAGGTCAGTCCATGTTATCGCGGAGCCCCAGAACCGACATAAGGAGAATAGACACGAGGGAGCATTCACCAAATTCCAACTTCAATAACAAAAAACGCATAAAGTGGGACCAAGTAAACCAAGTCCAAACCGGATATATAGCCCCTGGGAAGATATACTAAGCAACACAGACCCCAAACTTACCGAAAAACAGAATAACTCGGTGGCACTCCGATGTATGCATCAAGGCTTATTTCCTCTCAAGAAAAAAGGAGGAGTAGATGTAAAACAGAAAGAGACAGGGCGCACCATTACAGCGACGGAAAATAATAACAGAGCGGCTAAAAGAGGTCCAATATAATCTCAATGCGAAGGGAGAAAGACACTGGTCATAGAAATGCAAGCATCGAACTTAAGCAAAAGAATCCTTTAGGAGTCAGAATCTGCGGGAAGAACTAAAACCATAAATGAAATCGAAGACACCCAAAGTATTTCTCTCCTATGCCAAATCAAAATCGAGAACAACGTTCCAGTACTTGGCCCCTACTTAACCAGATGTGTCACACAGATGACAACAAGGAAATTGAGTGAGCTACCAAGTCCCAATATGACTCAGTTTTTAGCAAGAAGAGCCGCTAACCAGCCTGATAGTCGAAGATCAAAATGAATTTTTTAAGAGAGAGCCACAAATTTGAATTAACACAAGCCTATCCGATGTTATCCTGACCGCCAAATGACTTCGAACAGGCGAAAAATGACATGCCCATGCAACTCTGCCCCAGGGCCAGACTCATGGAACGCTGTTGTTCATCAAGAACTCAAGGAAGCCCCTACACGACCTTTCCATCTCCTCTGGAAGGAGCAGGACACGGGGTTTCGTCCACAGTTACTAAAAACAACAGACATAGCCCCACTCCAGCAAAGGGGCAGTAAAGCCAACAGCAAAGAACTACAGACCAATAGCACAAAACATCCCTATCATAAAAATCTTTGAAAATGGTCCTAAGAAGCAAGATCCCCACGCATCTAGAACCCATCAGTTACCACCCCAGGGCAACATGGGTTTAGAACTAGGTCGCTCCTGTCTGTTCTCAACTATTGGACCTCTCGACAAGTCCAAAATGCACTAGAAGACAAAAAAGAATGCAGATGTAATATATACAGACTTTTCAAAAGCCTTCGAATTTGTGACCATGGGCCGTAATAGCGCACAAAATTCTGCTAAAGGAACACAGGAAAGTCTGTCGATGGAATCTATAATTTCCTCACTAACAGAACACAGAGAGTAGTCTCAACAGAGAAAAGTCCGAGGCAGCTACGGTGAAAAGCTCCTGTTCCACAAGGCACAGTACTGTCTCTCGCTCGCCATCTTGTCCTCATCCTTATATCCGACATAGGACAAGGATGTCAGCCACAGGCACCGTGTCTTCCTTTGCAGATGACACCCGCATCTGCATGCATGTCATCCATTGCAGACACTGCAAAGCTCCAGGCAACATCAACCAACACTTCATGGGCTGCAGAAACAATATGAAGTTCAACGATGAGAAATTTCAATTACTCAGATATGGTAAACATGAGGAAATTAAATCTTCATCAGAGTACAAAACAAATTCTGGCCACAAAATAGAGCGAAACACCAACGTCAAAGACCTGGGAGTGATCATGTCGGAGGATCTCACCTTCAAGGACCATAACATTGTATCAATCGCATCTGCTAGAAAAATGACAGGAAAGGATAATGAGAACCTTCAAACTAGGGAGGCCAAGCCCATGATGACACTCTTCAGGTCACTTGTTCTATCTAGGCTGGAATATTGCTGCACACTAACAACACCTTTTCAAGGCAGGTGAAATTGCCGACCTAGAAAATGTACAGAGAACTTTCACGGCGCGCATAACGGAGATAAAACACCTCAATTATTTGGGAGCGCTTGAGGTTCCTAAACCTGTATTCCCTGGAACGCAGGAGGGAGATACATGATTTTTATACACCTGGAAAATCCTAGAGGGACAGTACCGAACTTGCACACGAAAATCACCCACTACGAAAGCAAAAGACTTGGCAGACATGCAAACCCTCCCCCCCCCAATGAAAAACAGGGGTGTCACTAGCACGTTTTAAAAGACCATACAATAAGTGTCAGGGGCCCGAGACTGTTCAACTGCCTCCCAGCACACATAAGGGGGATTACCAACAGACCCCTGGCAGTCTTCAAGCTGGCACTGGACAAGCACCTAAAGTCAGTTCCGGATCAGCCGGGCTGTGGCTCGTATGTTGGTTTGCGTGCAGCCACAGCAACAGCCTGGTTGATCAGGCTCTGATCCACCAGGAGGCCTGGTCTCAGACCGGGCCGCGGGGGCGTTGACCCCCGGAACTCTCTCCAGGTAAACTCCAGGTACTCCAGGAACAGCCTTCTGGACTGAAGGAATTTCGATATTTGAGGTTCCACTGTATATATATACAGTGGACCCCCGTTTAACGATATTTTTTCACTCCAGAAGTATGTTCAGGTGCCAGTACTGACCGAATTTGTTCCCAAAAGGAATATTGTGAAGTAGATTAGTCCATTTCAGACCCCCAAACATACACTACAAACCCCTTCATAATACCTTACATAATTTGGGCGCTTCGGAGGTGATCGTATGCGGGGGTCCCCGTATAATGCTAAAAAAGAAAAAGGAAATAAACCCAAACAGGGGGGAAGATAGAACCCGGGGTTTTTTTATTAGCTGGAATTTTGGACCTAAAAATTTAAAGGATAAAATTCCCCATGAAAGACAAGAACTTTCCCCGGGGGGCCATAGGGAATAAAACCCCCTCATTTGGGGGGGTTTGGGTTTCCTTTTCCCCCCAAAAGGGAAGAAAAAAAAAAATAATAAAATTAAAAAAAACAAAAAAAAAAAATAATAAAAAAAAAAATAAATAATTTTAAAAAAAAAATTTTAAAAATTTAAAACCATAATAAGGGACCCCCGAATGTTCAATCCCTCCCGACACTAATTAAAAACCCCCCGGGAGTAAGTCAGGACAAAAAAAGTGTCGGCACCCCTTTTTAGGGTTTTCCGCCGCCCACCTTTGATAGGTTTTCCCAAAAACCTTCAAGGGGGGGGGGGTTGGGAATTCCCATAAAAATATAAAAAAAAATTTTACAAAGGAATTTTTTATTTAGGCCCCAAATTTTAAAGGGGAACCCCTTTTAAAATTTTTTTTTCCCCAAAAGGATTGGGGGGTTTTTTCCCAAATTTTTAAAAAAATTTGGGGTAATTTTCCAAAAACCCCAAACTAATACAAAATTTAAATCCAAATAATTTTCCTTGGGAAATGACTATGCTCAGATTAAAAATTTTTTAAAAATTTTTAAAAATTTTAATTTTAAAAATTTAAATATAAAAATAAAAAAATATATATATTTTTTAATATAATTTTTTAATATTTTTTTTTTTCCCAAACCAAGGGCCTTTTTTCCCCGAGGGGGGGGGCCCCAAAAAAGGAAAAACAAAATTTTCCTTTTTTTTAAAATATATACAGGGAAGGGGTTACTAGCCCGCTCCCGGCATTTTAGTCGCCTCTTACAACACCCTGGCTTACGGGGGAAGAATCTGTTTCCACTTCCCCATGGAGATAAGAGGAAATAAACAAGAATAAGAAACTAGAAAGAAAATAGAAGAAAACCCAGAGGGGTGTGTATATATGTGCTTGTACATGTATGTGTAGTGTGACCTAAGTGTAAGTAGAAGTAGCAAGACGTACCTGAAATCTTGCATGTTCATGAGACAGAAAAAAGGACACCAGCAATCCTACCATCATGTAAAACAATTACAGGCTTTCGTTTTACACTCACTTGGCAGGACGGTAGTACCTCCCAGGGCGGTTGCTGTCTACCAACCTACTACCTAGAATATATATATATATATATATATATATATGTCGTGCCGAATATGTAAAACTGGTCAATTAGCAAGAACTCATTTAAAATTAAGTCCTTTCTGAAATTTTCTCTTATACATTTAAAGATATATTTTTTTCATTAATGATAATGTAAAAATTTATAATTTTGTATCAAAAGAATCTTAGAAAACTTACCTAACCTTATTATAAAAAAAACAAGTTATTTTAGCCAAACCCAACTAAATATATTTTAGATTTGTTTACAATAATTTAATACTAGACAAACACAGTGAAATATATTTTTTTCGTTAGGTTCAGAATGATTTTGGCGAAATTATTACATACACAAATTTTCACTCGTCTTATATGGCAAGATAAGCGTTGCTATTTAAGCCAAAATCGCAAGTTCTGCCTATTCGGCACGACATATATATGTACAGTGGACCCCCGCATAACGATCACCTCCGAATGTGACCAATTATGTAAGTGTATTTATGTAAGTGCGTTTGTACGTGTATGTTTGGGGGTCTGAAATGGACTAATCTACTTCACAATATTCCTTTTGGGAACAAATTTGGTCAGTACTGGAACCTGAACATACTTCTGGAGTGAAAAAATATCGTTAACCGGGGGTCCACTGTATATATATAATGAAAACATGAGAAAGATGAAAATGAATATGTAATATAATATTATAAAGCTGATTAACATTGTTTTAGCTAATAATGATGATAATCGCAATGTAACATTAGATAGATGAACAAAAATGCAAGACATATATATACAGAAACTGCATCTGGGCTAACACAAAACTAGCGTTAAAACTATGTATTTGGTTTATTAACCCTTTGAGGGTTTCAGCTGTACTAGTACGGCTTACGACCCAGGGTTTTTGACGTACTAGTACGCCTAAATTCTAGCGCCCTCAAATCTAGTGGGAGAAAGCTGGTAGGCCTACATATGAAAGAATGGGTCTATGTGGTCAGTGTGCACGGTATAAAAAAAATCCTGCAGCACACAGTGCGTAATGAGAAAAAAAAAACTGTGACCGTTTTTTTGGAATAAAACAGCGACTTTGCACTGTATTTTCGTATGGTATTTATTGCTGTATTCTAGTTTTCTTGGTCTCATTTTATAGAATGGAAGACATATTACAGAAATTGAGATGATTTTGACTGGTTTTACAATGAAAAGTACCTTGAAATTGAGCTCAAAGTAGCAGAAATGATCGATTTTTACCAAAGTTCAAAAGTAAACAAATCATGCTATGCGTCCAATACACGTCAACTGGAGAGTCAAATATTCTTTCACAAGTGCTCTGATATTATTTATACCATTTCTACACTAATGCTGTAGTCTGCATAACAGTAAATCTTCTATTTTTTGTGAGAATAAAAATTCAAAGTGGAAAGCAAAAGAATATAAGAGGGGCCTTGAGACGTGACTAATGAACAGAGGAAATGTCATTTTAGTGCCAGGAATGTCTTTCTTGTTTATTCTGGACCCTATTCGGAAATTGGCATCTTTTGAAATTTGTGAGAAATTGGCAAAATTGCTAAATTCTGACCACTGTACTGGATAGTTGAAACTGATAAATGGGTGGTTTCTTGCACTCATTCGATAGAAAAAATGGAGTTCTAGCGAAATATTCATGTTTTTTGTCGACTAGTATAGTGGAATTGACAGAAAATGGGGCTCAAAGTGGGCAAAATCGCTGATGCGTAAACATCGCAGAGACCGCTAACTTCGCGAGAGCATAATTCTGTAAGTTTTCCATCAAATTTCAAACTTTTGGTGTCATTATGATCGGGAAAAGATTCCCTATCTTTTCATAAGAGAAAATTATTTTTTTTTCTTTAAATTTGGCCGACCCTGAGAACGAGTCTCGGAGAGGGCCTGTCGACCCGCAAAGGGTTAAACCACCTAGTACAGTAGTTCTGAAGGGACCTACCTGGTCTGAACTCCCTGGTACATCCTACAGTAGTTCTGAAGGTACCTATCTGGTCTGCTGAACTGCCTGGTCCTACAGTAATTCTGAAGGTACCTACCTGGTCTGCTGAACTCCCTGATACATCCTACAGTAGTCCTGAAGGTACCTACCTGGTCTGCTGAACTCCCTGGTACATCCTACAGTAGTTCTGAAGGTGCCTACCTGGTCTCCTGAACTCCCTGGTACATCCTACAGTAGTTCTGAAGGTGCCTACCTGGTCTCCTGAACTCCCTGGTACATCCTACAGTAGTTCTGAAGGGACCTACCTGGTCTGCTGAATTCTCTGGTACATCCTACAGTAGTTCTGAAGGTACCTACCTGGTCTGCTGAATTCTCTGGTACATCCTACAGTAGTTCTGAAGGTACCTACCTGGTCTGCTGAACTCCCTGGTACATCCTACAGTAGGTCTGAAGGTACCTACCTGGTCTGCTGGACTCCCTGGTACATCCTACAGTAGTTCTGAAGGTACTTACCTGGTCTGCTGAACTCCCTGGTACATCCTACAGTAGTTCTGAAGGTACCTACCTGGTCTGCTGAACTCCCTGGTACATCCTACAGTAGTTCTGAAGGTACCTACCTGGTCTGCTGAACTCCCTGGTACATCCTACAGTAGTTCTGAAGGTACCTACCTGGTCTGCTGAACTCCCTGGTACATCCTACAGTAGTTCTGAAGGTACCTACCTGGTCTGCTGAATTCCCTGGTACATCCTACAGTAGTTCTGAAGGTACCTACCTGGTCTCCTGAATTCCCTGGTACACCCTACAGTAGTTCTGAAGGTACCTACCTGGTCTGCTGAACTCCCTGATACATCCTACAGTAGTTCTGAAGGTACCTACCTGGTCTGCTGAACTCCCTGGTACATCTTACAGTAGTTCTGAAGGCACCTATCTGGTCTGCTGAACTCCCTGATACATTCTACAGTAGTTCTGAAGGTACCTATCTGGTCTACTGAACTCCCTGGTCCTACAGTAGTTCTGAAGGTACCTACCTGGTCTGCTGAACTCCCTGGTACATCCTACAGTAGTCCTGAAGGTGCCTACCTGGTCTGCTGAACTCCCTGGTACATCCTACAGTAGTTCTGAAGGTACCTACCTGGTCTGCTGAACTCCCTGGTACATCCTACAGTAGTTCTGAAGGTACCTACCTGGTCTGCTGAACTCCCTGGTACATCCTACAGTAGTTCTGAAGGTACCTACCTGGTCTGCTGAACTCCCTGGTACATAAGAACATAAGAAAGGAGGCACACTGCAGGAGGCCTGCTGGCCCATACTAGGCAGGTCCTTTACAATTCATCCCACTAACAAAACATTTGCCCAACCCAATTTTCAATGCCACCCAAGAAATAAGCTCTGATGTGAAAGTCCCACTCAAATTCAACCCCTCCCACTCATGTACTTATCCAACCTAAATTTGAAACTACCCAAAGTCCTAGCTTCAATAACCCAACTAGGTAGACTGTTCCACTCATCAACTACCCTATTTCCAAACCAATACTTTCCTATGTCCTTTCTAAATCTAAACTTTTCTAATTTAAATCCATTACTGCGGGTTCTCTCTTGGAGAGACATCCTCAAGACCTTATTAATATCCCCTTTATTAATACCTATCTTCCCCTTATACACTTCGATCAGGTCTCCCCTCATTCTTCGTCTAACAAGTGAATGTAACTTAAGAGTCTTCAATCTTTCTTCATAAGGAAGATTTCTAATGCTATGTATTAATTTAGTCATCCTACACTGAATGTTTTCTAACGAATTTATGTCCATTCTGTAATATGGAGACCAGAACTGAGCTGCATAATCTAGGTGAGGCCTTACTAATGATGTATAAAGCTGCAGTATGACCTCTGGACTTCTGTTGCTTACACTTCTTGATATAAATCCCAGTAATCTATTTGCCTTATTACGTACGCTTAGACATTGCTGTCTTGGTTTAAGGTTGCTGCTCACCATAACCCCCAAGTCCTTTTCGCAATCTGTATGGCTAAGTTCTACATCATTTAACTTATAAGTACTAGGGTTATGGGCACTCCCGAGCTTCAGAACCTTGCATTTATCTACATTGAACTGCATCTGCCACTTTTCTGACCAAGAATAGAGTTTGTTTAATCCTCCTGAAGTTCCATAACATCTACGTTTGAAAACAATTATCCTACCTATCTTTGTGTCATCGGCGAATTTGCTCATATCACTAGTAATTCCCTCATCAAGATCATTGATTATATTATAAACAACAACAGGCCCAAGACTGATCCCTGTGGAACGCCACTTGTTACAGATCCCACTCGGATTTAACCCCATTTATGGACACTCTCTGCTTCCTGTCAGTGAGCCATGACTCGATCCACGAGAGCACTTTTTCCCCCAATGCCATGAGCTGCCACTTTCTTTAACAGTCTTTGGTGCGGAACTCTATCAAAAGCCTTACTAAAATCTAAGTAAATAATATCAAATTCTTTATTGTGGTCAACAGCCTCAAAAGCTTTACTGAAGAAAGTTAATAAATTAGTTAGACAAGACCGGCCTCTTGTGAATCCATGCTGAGTATCATTAATCAAGCTATGCTTATCGAGATGGCTTCTTATAATCTCAGCTATAATTGACTCTAGTAATTTGCCTACAATTGAGGTCAGGCTTATTGGGGGGTAAATTTGACGGTAAACGACTTGTCCCCTGTTTTAAAAATAGGAATTACATTAGCCATCTTCCACATATCAGACACTACACCTGTTTGAAGAGATAAATTAAAATATTAGTTTAATGTTCACAGAGTTCCATTTTGCATTCCTTAAGAACCCTTAAAAAAACCTCATCAGGACCCGGCGACTTATTTTGCTTCAGTCTGTCTATCTGCTTCACAACCATTTCACTAGTGACTGTGATGTTACATAATTTATCCTCTTCTAGCCCACTATAAAAATTATTACTGGAATATTGTTAGTGTCTTCCTGTGTAAAAACTGAGAGAAAATAATTATTAAAAATCAGCGCATTTCATTCTCTTTGTCAGTATGGTCCCCATAGTTTTTTTTAAAAGGGGACCTATCTTATCTCTAACTTTTGTTCTATAGACCTGGAAAAAACTTTTTGGGTTAGTTTTAGAATCCTAGCAACTTTAATTTTTCATAGTCCCTTTTAGCTTTTCTTATCCCCTTTTTAATGTCCCCTTTTAATGTCAATATACTGATTCATAAGATGACCCTCACCTCTTTTGATATGCCTATAAATTCCTTTCTTATGCCCTAGTAGATTTTTTGAGCCAAATATTAAACCATTTTGGTCATTTCTATTTGATCTAATTTCTTTATAGGGGATAAACGTTCTTTGAGCAGCATGTATAGTGTTCAGAAAACTGTCATATTGATAGCTCCCCTTCGTTACCCCAAGTCAACAGATATAATGTTCTCTAAGCCCATCGAATCTGCTAACGAAAATCTGGGACTGTTACTGAGTTATCGCTACTATCGTACTTCCATTCAATGCTAAATGTAATTGTTTTGGGTGGTCGCTAGCACCCAGTTCCTCTGAAATTTCTAATTATTAACAAGGGATTCATTGTTTGCCAGAACTAAGTCAGCAGGTTATTACCCCTTTTAGGTTCTGTCACAAACTGCTTCAAAAAAAAATCCTGAACTACTTCTAAGAAGTCGTATGATTCAAATTCCCAGTCAAGAAATTCCAATCAATATGACTAAAGTTAAAGTCTCCCAGAAATTTCTACATTATCGTGCCTTGTGGCCTTAACAATTTTCCCCCCATAGTAGTCTCCCTTGGTCCCTATCTAATTTGGGACGGTATATCACTCCTAAAATCAGTTTTTCATGCCCCTCTGAAAATTCTATCCAAACAGACTCTGTATGTGTTTTCTTCAGACTTAATACCCGTTTTTATGCAACAGTTCAAGCGATCTCGGACATACAATGCCCCCCCCCACCCCCCTTCCCGATACTTCTATCTACTTGGAACAATTTAAAACCCTGAATATGACATCCGCAGGCATGTCCCGACTTTTTGAATTAAACCACGTCTCAGTTAAGGCAAATACATCAATGTTACCTGCACTAGCAACTAATCTCAACTCGTCCATCTTATTCCTAGCACTACGGCAATTAGCATAATAAACATTGAAAGACTCTCCTTTCTCTTTACCCTTCCTGCTCATTTCTGTTTTTCTACTAAACCTATTACTGTCCTTATCACCCAAAGTCCCTGGCTTTTCAATATCTACC
This sequence comes from Cherax quadricarinatus, assembly GCF_026875155.1. Classification (NCBI taxonomy): domain Eukaryota; kingdom Metazoa; phylum Arthropoda; class Malacostraca; order Decapoda; family Parastacidae; genus Cherax; species Cherax quadricarinatus. Next base: position 5,063,864 of record NC_069404.1, on the reverse strand, counting down.
TCGTTCTGCTTATTACTAGTTCCCCTAGAACTCGTAATATTACTACACTGGGACTTCACTGTTTTCCTGCCAAAACCCATACCACTAACTATTCCTAGTTTAAAGTCCTAACTGCTCCCTCCACTGCAGTTGCCAGTGCTACCACCCCAGACCTAGGTAAGTGAACCCCATCCCTGGCATACATGTCATTTCTGCCATAGAAGAGGTCCCAGTTGTCAATGAATGTTACCGCATTTTCCTTACAGTATTTGTCCAGCCAGCAATTGACACCAATTGCCCTGGACAACCATCCATTTCCAACTCCTCTCCTAGAGTAGTTCTGAAGGTACCTACCTGGTCTGCTGAACTCCCTGGTACATCCTACAGTAGTTCTGAAGGTACCTACCTGGTCTGCTGAACTCCCTGGTACATCCTACAGTAGTTCTGAAGGTACCTACCTGGTCTGCTGAACTCCCTGGTACATCTACAGTAGTTCTGAAGGTACCTACCTGGTCTGCTGAACTCCCTGGTACACCCTACAGTAGTTCTGAAGGTACCTACCTGGTCTGCTGAACTCCCTGGTACATCCTACCGTAATTCTGAAGGTACCTATCTGGTCTGCTGAACTCCCTGGTACACCCTACAGTAGTTCTGAAGGTACGTACCTGGTCTGCTGAACTCCCTGGTACATCCTACCGCAGTCCTGAAGGTACGTACCTGGTCTGCTGAACTCCCTGGTACATCCTACCGTAGTCCTGAAGGTACGTACCTGGTCTGCTGAACTCCCTGGTACAGCCTACCGTAGTCCTGAAGGTACGTACCTGGTCTGCTGAACTCCCTGGTACATCCTACCGTAGTCCTGAAGGTACGTACCTGGTCTGCTGAACTCCCTGGTACATCCTACAGTAGTTCTGAAGGTACCTACCTAGTCTGCTGAACTCCCTGGTACATCCTACAGTAGTTCTGAAGGTACCTACCTGGTCTGCTGAACTCCCTGGTACATCTTACAGTAGTTCTGAAAGTACCTACCTGGTCTGCTGAACTCCCTGATACATCTTACAGTAGTTCTGAAGGTACCTACCTGGTCTGCTGAACTCCCTGGTACATCCTACAGTAGTTCTGAAGGAACCTACCTGGTCTGCTGAACTCCCTGGTACATCCTACAGTAGTTCTGAAGGTACCTACCTGGTCTGCTGAACTCCCTGGTACATCCTACAGTAGTTCTGAAGGTACCTACCTGGTCTGCTGAACTCCCTGGTCCTACAGTAGTTCTGAAGGTACCTACCTGGTCTGCTGAACTCCCTGGTACATCCTACAGTAGTCATGAAGGTACCTACCTGGTCTGCTGAACTCCCTGGTACTTCCTACAGTAGTTCTGAAGGTACCTACCTGGTCTGCTGAACTCCCTGGTCATACAGTAGTTCTAAAGGTACCTACCTGGTCTGCTGAACTCCCTGGTCGTACAGTAGTTCTGAAGGTACCTACCTGGTCTGCTGAACTCCCTGGTACATCCTACAGTAGTTCTGAAGGTACCTACCTGGTCTGCTGAACTCCCTGGTCGTACAGTAGTTCCGAAGGTACCTACCTGGTCTGCTGAACTCCCTGGTCATACAGTAGTTCTGAAGGTACCTACCTGGTCTGCTGAACTCCCTGGTACATCCTACAGTAGTTCTGAAGGAACCTACCTGGTCTGCTGAACTCCCTGGTACATCCTACAGTAGTTCTGAAGGTACCTACCTGGTCTGCTGAACTCCCTGGTACATCCTACAGTAGTTCTGAAGGTACCTACCTGGTCTGCTGAACTCCCTGGTCCTACAGTAGTTTTGAAGGTACCTACCTGGTCTGCTGAACTCCCTGGTACATCCTACAGTAGTCCTGAAGGTACCTACCTGGTCTGCTGAACTCCCTGGTACATCCTACAGTAGTTCTGAAGGTACCTACCTGGTCTGCTGAACTCCCTGGTACATCCTACAGTAGTTCTGAAGGTGCCTACCTAGTCTGCTGAACTCCCTGGTACATCCTACAGTAGTTCTGAAGGTACCTACCTGGTCTGCTGAACTCCCTGGTACATCCTACAGTAGTTCTGAAGGTACGTACCTGGTCTGCTGAACTCCCTGGTACATCCTACAGTAGTTCTGAAGGTACCTACCTGGTCTGCTGAACTCCCTGGTACATCCTACAGTAGTTCTGAAGGTACCTACCTGGTCTGCTGAACTCCCTGGTACATCCTACAGTAGTTCTGAAGGAACCTACCTGGTCTGCTGAACTCCCTGGTACATCCTACAGTAGTTCTGAAGGAACCTACGTGGTCTGCTGAACTCCCTGGTACATCCTACAGTAGTTCTGAAGGTACCTACCTGGTCTGCTGAACTCCATGGTACATCCTACAGTAGTTCTGAAGGTACCTACCTGGTCTGCTGAACTCCCTGGTACATCCTACAGTAGTTCTGAAGGTACCTACCTGGTCTACTGAACTCCCTGGTACATCCTACAGAAAGTTCTGAAGGAACCTACCTGGTCTGCTGAACTCCCTGGTACATCCTACAGTAGTTCTGAAGGAACCTATGTGGTCTGCTGAACTCCCTGGTACATCCTACAGTAGTTCTGAAGGTACCTACCTGGTCTGCTGAACTCCCTGGTACATCCTACAGTAGTTCTGAAGGTACCTACCTGGTCTGCTGAACTCCCTGGTCATACAGTAGTTCTGAAGGTAACTACCTGGTCTGCTGAACTCCCTGGTACATCCTACAGTAGTTCTGAAGGTACCTACCTGGTCTGCTGAACTCCCTGGTACATCCTACAGTAGTTCTGAAGGTACCTACCTGGTCTGCTGAACTCCCTGGTACATCCTACAGTAGTTCTGAAGGAACCTACCTGGTCTGCTGAACTCCCCTGGTACATCCTACAGTAGTTCTGAAGGTACCTACCTGGTCTGCTGAACTCCCTGGTACATCCTACAGTAGTTCTGAAGGTACCTACCTGGTCTGCTGAACTCCCTGGTACATCCTACAGTAGTTCTGAAGGTGCCTACCTAGTCTGCTGAACTCCCTGGTACATCCTACAGTAGTTCTGAAGGTACCTACCTGGTCTGCTGAACTCCCTGGTACATCCTACAGTAGTTCTGAAGGTACGTACCTGGTCTGCTGAACTCCCTGGTACATCCTACAGTAGTTCTGAAGGTACCTACCTGGTCTGCTGAACTCCCTGGTACATCCTACAGTAGTTCTGAAGGTACCTACCTGGTCTGCTGAACTCCCTGGTACATCCTACAGTAGTTCTGAAGGAACCTACCTGGTCTGCTGAACTCCCTGGTACATCCTACAGTAGTTCTGAAGGAACCTACGTGGTCTGCTGAACTCCCTGGTACATCCTACAGTAGTTCTGAAGGTACCTACCTGGTCTGCTGAACTCCATGGTACATCCTACAGTAGTTCTGAAGGTACCTACCTGGTCTGCTGAACTCCCTGGTACATCCTACAGTAGTTCTGAAGGTACCTACCTGGTCTACTGAACTCCCTGGTACATCCTACAGTAGTTCTGAAGGAACCTACCTGGTCTGCTGAACTCCCTGGTACATCCTACAGTAGTTCTGAAGGAACCTATGTGGTCTGCTGAACTCCCTGGTACATCCTACAGTAGTTCTGAAGGTACCTACCTGGTCTGCTGAACTCCCTGGTACATCCTACAGTAGTTCTGAAGGTACCTACCTGGTCTGCTGAACTCCCTGGTCATACAGTAGTTCTGAAGGTAACTACCTGGTCTGCTGAACTCCCTGGTACATCCTACAGTAGTTCTGAAGGTACCTACCTGGTCTGCTGAACTCCCTGGTACATCCTACAGTAGTTCTGAAGGTACCTACCTGGTCTGCTGAACTCCCTGGTACATCCTACAGTAGTTCTGAAGGAACCTACCTGGTCTGCTGAACTCCCTGGTACATCCTACAGTAGTTCTGAAGGTACCTACCTGGTCTGCTGAACTCCCTGGTACATCCTACAGTAGTTCTGAAGGTACCTACCTGGTCTGCTGAACTCCCTGGTACATCCTACAGTAGTTCTGAAGGTACCTACCTGGTCTGCTGAACTCCCTGGTACATCCTACAATAGTTCTGAAGGTACCTACCTGGTCTGCTGAACTCCCTGGTACATCCTACAGTAGTTCTGAAGGGACATTTGAACTTTTTAGCCTCGTGGATCAACATGTGACGCTTGAGTTTGTCTCTGCGGTTGAAGGAGGTCTTGCACAGGTGACACTCGAACGGCTTTTCACCAGTGTGGATCAACTGGTGCAACTTGAGCGAGTACTCTGACTTGAACTTTTTGGAACATTGCTGCAAATGTAGGGTTTCGTCAGTCGTTTGTGAGGGGTCATTCACGAGGGGGTGATGTTATTGGTTTAATGGAGGGTGTTGGGTGGTGGTTCAGGTGGAAGTGGTGGGAATGGTGGTAGCAGACAGAGGCTGAGGTGAGAGGGGGTCAGTCCCTGTTTGTTGTTGTGGTGGACTAAGGTAATCAGTCCCTGTTTATTGTGATGCTGGTGCTAGTTTGAGGGTGTCAGTCCCTGAGTGTTGTGGCAGGCCTAAGATAATGAACAAATTGTACAATACTCAGAGATGAACAAACTGTACCATATTAACACAGGTAAACAAATTGTACCATATTAACACAGATGAATAAATTATACCATACTCAAAGAACTGAACAAATTGTATCATATTAGCATGAAGAAATTGTACCACATTAACACATGAACAAATTGTACCCTATTTAACACAGGTTAACAAATTATATCATACTCACAGCACATGTGAACAAATTAACTGTTCCATGGATGTGGAGGTGCCGTCGCAGCAATCGTTCAGATGTGAACACTTTTCCACACTGCTTGCATGGATAGTGATGGGAGGATGTACGAAGGTGGTGTTCCAAGGCCTCGGCACTGGCGTATTTGTTCATGCACTTGGTACAACGGAAGTAACTGAAAGAGTTGGACAATTTGAGGTTATGTGGAGGTTGTTCAGGTACAATGGTGAGTACTATGAGAAGAATGAGTTAATACCATGACTGGAACAATGTACTGACAATGCCATGACTGGAACAATGTAATGACAGTACCATGACTGGAACATCCTGACACCACGGCTGGAACAATGTACGGACAATACCATGGCTAGAACAACATCCTGACATCACGGCTGGAACAATGTACAGACAATACCATGGCTAGAACAACATCCTGACATCACGGCTGGAACAATGTACGGACAATACCATGGCTGGAACATCCTGACACCATGGCTGGAACAATGTATGGACAATACCATGACTGGAACAGTGTACTAGAACAATGTACTGACACCATGGTTGGAACAATGTACTGACAATACCATGGATGGAACAATGTAAGGTAAACTAACGTAGTGTGAGGTAGACTAACCTGGAGTGAGGTAGACTAACCTGGAGTGAGGCAGACTAACCTGGAGTGAGGTAGACTAACCTGGGGTGAGGCAGACTAACCTGGGGTGAGGTAGACTAACCTGGGGTGAGGCAGAATAACCTGGGGTGAGGTAGACTAACCTGGGGTGAGGCAGACTAACCTGGGGTGAGGTAGACTAACCTGGGGTAAGGCAGACTAACCAGGGGTGTGGTAGACTAACCTGGGGTGAGGCAGACTAACCTGGGGTGAGGTAGACTAACCTGGGGTGAGGCAGACTAACCTGGGGTGAGGCAGACTAACCTGGAGTGAGGCAGACTAACCTGGAGTGAGGTAGACCAACCTGGAGTGAGGTAGACTAACCTGGAGTGAGGTAGACTAACCTGGAGTGAGGTAGACCAAACTGGAGTGAGGCAGACTAACCTGGAGTGAGGTTGACTAACCTGGAGTGAGGTAGATTAACCTGGAGTGAGGCAGACTAACCTGGAGTGAGGTAGACTAACCTGGAGTGAGGCAGACTAACCTGTGGTGTGTCAGACTAACCTGGAGTGAGGTAGACTAACCTGGAGTGAGGCAGACTAACCTGGGAGTGAGGCAGACTAACCTGGACAGAGGTAGACTAACCTGGAGTGAGGTAGACTAACTTGGGGTGAGGCAGACTAACCTGGAGTGAGGTAGACTAACCTGGGGTGAGGTAGACTAACCTGGAGTGAGGTAGATTAACCTGGAGTGAGATAGATTAACCTGGAGTGAGGTAGACTAACCTGGAGTGAGGTAGACTAACCTGGAGTGAGGTAAACTAACCTCGAGTGAGGTAGACTAATCTGGGAGTGAGGCAGACTAACCTGGAGTGAGGCAGACTAACCTGGGAGTGAGGCAGACTAACCTGGACAGAGGTAGACTAACCTGGAGTGAGGTAGACTAAATTGGGGTGAGGCAGACTAACCTGGAGTGAGGTAGACTAACCTGAACAGAGGAAGACTAACCTGGAGTGAGGTAGACTAACTTGGGGTGAGGCAGACTAACCTGGAGTGAGGTAGACTAACCTGGGGTGAGGAAGACTAACCTGGAGTGAGGCAGATTAACCTGGAGTGAGGTAGACTAACCTGGAGTGAGGTAGACTAACCTGGAGTGAGGTAGACTAACCTGGGGTGAGGTAGACTAACCTAAGGTGAGGTAGACTAACCTGGGGTGAGGCAGACTAACCTGGGGTGAAGTAGACTAACCTGGGAGTGAGGTAGACTAACCTGGGGTGACACAGACTAACCTGGGGTGAGGTTGACTAACCTGGAGTGAGATAGACTAACCTGGGAGTGAGGTGGAATAACCTGGAGTGAGGTAGACTAACCTGGAGTGAGGTAGACTAACCTGAACTGAGGTACACTAACCTGGGGTGAGGTAGACTAACCAGGGGTGAGGTAGACTAGCCTGGGGTAAGGCAGACTAACCTGGGGTGAGGTATACTAACCTGGGGTGAGGTTGACTAACCTGGAGTGAGGTAGACTAACCTGGGATGAGGCAGACTAACCTGGGGTGAGGTAGACTAACCTGAACTGAGGTAGACTAACCTGGGGTGAGGTAGACTAACCTAGGGTGAAGTAGACTAACCTGGGGTAAGGTAGACTAACCTGGAGTGAGGCAGACTAACCTGGGGTGAGGTAGACCATCCTGGAGTTAGGTAGACTAACCTGGAGGTGAGGTAGACTAACCTGGAGTGATGTAGACTAACCTGTGGGTGAGGTAGACTAACCTGGAGTGAGGAAGAGTAACCTGGAGTGAGGTAGACTAACCTGGGAGTGAGGTAGACTAACCTGGGGTGAGGCAGATTAACCTGTGGGTGAGGTAGACTAATCTGGGGTGAGGTAGACTAACCTAGAGTGAGGCAGGCTAACCTGAAGTGAGGAAGAGTAACCTGGAGTAAGGTAGACTAACCTGGGAGTGAGATAGACTAATCTGGAGTGAGGTAGACTAACTTGTAGTGAGGTAGACTAACCTGGGAGTGAGGTAGACTACCTGGAGTGAGGTAGACTAAGCTGGGGTGAGGTAGACTAACCTGGAGTGAGGAAGACTAACCTGGAGTGAGGTAGAATAACCTGGAGTGAGGCAGACTAATCTGGAGTGAGGTAGACTAACCTGGAGTGAGGCAGACTAACCTGGGGTGAGGTAGACTAACCTGGAGCGAGGTAGACTAACATCTAGTGAGGTAGACTAACCTGGGGGTGAGGTAGACTAACCTGAACTGAGGTAGACTAGCCTGGGGTGAGGTAGACTAACCTGGGGTGAGGCCGACTAACCTGGGGTGAGGTAGACTAATCTGGGGTGAGGTAGACTAACCTGGAGTGAGGTAGACTAACCTGGAGTGAGGTAGACTAACCTAGAGTGAGGTAGACTAACCTGGAGTGAGGTAGACTAACCTGCAGGTGAGGTAGACTAACCTGGAGTGAGGTAGACTAACCTGCAGGTGAGGTAGACTAACCTGGAGTGAGGTAGACCAACCTGGAGTGAGGAAGAGTAACCTGGAGTGAGGTAGACTACCCTGGGAGTGAGGTAGACTAACCTGGAGTGAGATAGACTAACCTGGAGTGAGGTAGACTAACCTGTAGTGAGGTAGACTAAGATGGGAGTGAGGCAGACTAATCAGGAGTGAGGTAGACTAACCTGGGGGTGAGGTAGACTAACCTGGAGTGAGGCAGACTAACCTAGGGGTGAGGTAGACTAACCTGGGGTAAGGTAGACTAACCTGGAGTGATGTAGACTAACCTGGGGTGAGTTAGACTAACCTGGAGTGAGGTAGACTAACCTCAGGTGAGGTAGACTAACCTGGGGTGAGGTAGACTAACCTGGAGTGAGGTAGACTAACCTGTAGTGAGGTAGACTACCTGTAGTGAGGTAGACTAACCTGTAGTGAGGTAGACTAACCTGGAGTGAGGTAGACTAACCTGGAGTGAGGTAGACTAACCTGGAGTGAGGTAGATTAACCTGGAGTGAGGTAGACTAACCTGGAGTGAGGTAGACTAACCTGGAGTGAGGTAGACTACCTGGAGTGAGGTAGACTAACCTGGAGTGAGGTAGACTAACCTGGAGTGAGGTAGACTAACATGGGGGTGAGGTAGACTAACCTGGAGTGAGGTAGACTAACCTGTAGTGAGGTAGACTAACCTGTAGTGAGGTAGACTAACCTGGAGTGAGGTAGACTAACCTGGAGTGAGGTAGACTAACCTGGAGTGAGGTAGACTAACCTGGAGTGAGGTAGACTAACCTGGAGTGAGGTAGACTAACCTGGAGTGAGGTAGACCAACCTGGAGTGAGGTAGACTAACCTGGAGTGAGGTAGACTAACCTGGGACCCAGGGTCTTCTTGGGCTTGGGGTAGACGGAGTGTTCATACTGGTGGTATCCCAGAGTGTTCAGGGAGGTGAACAACTTGGAACAAGTGTGGCAGCGGTATTGTAGTTCATCGCGGTCGTGTGAACGAATGTGTTCCAGAAAGTTGTCCAGCTCCTCAAATACCACCTCACACTTCTTCTGGATGCATTTGTACACCTGGAACACATGGTACAATGTACACTTGGAACACATGGTACAATGTACACCTGGAAGACATGGTACAATGTACACCTAGAACACATGGTACAATGTACACTTGGAACACATGGTATAATGTACACCTGGAAGACATGGTACAATGTACACCTGGAAGACATGGTACAATGTACACTTGGAACACATGGTACAATGTACACTTGGAACACATGGTACAATGTACACTTGGAAGACATGGTACAATGTACACTTGGAACACATGGTACAATGTACACTTGGAACACATGGTACAATGTACACCTGGAAGACATGGTACAATGTACACCTGGAAGACATGGTACAATGTACACTTGGAACACATGGTACAATGTACACTTGGAACACATGGTACAATGTACACTTGGAAGACATGGTACAATGTACACTTGGAACACATGGTACAATGTACACTTGGAACACATGGTACAATGTACACCTGGAAGACATGGTACAATGTACACCTGGAAGACATGGTACAATGTACACTTGGAACACATGGTACAATGTACACTTGGAACACATGGTACAATGTACACTTGGAACACATGGTACAATGTACACTTGGAACACATGGTACAATGTACACTTGGAACACATGGTACAATGTACACCTGGAAGACATGGTACAATGTACACCTGGAAGACATGGTACAATGTACACCTGGAACACATGGTACAATGTACACTTGGAACACATGGTACAATGTACACTTGGAACACATGGTACAATGTACACTTGGAAGACATGGTACAATGTACACTTGGAACACATGGTACAATGTACACTTGGAACACATGTTACAATGTACACCTGGAAGACATGGTACAATGTACACTTGGAACACATGGTACAATGTACACTTGGAACACATGGTACAATGTACACTTGGAAGACATGGTACAATGTACACTTGGAACACATGGTACAATGTACACTTGGAACACATGGTACAATGTACACCTGGAAGACATGGTACAATGTACACCTGGAAGACATGGTACAATGTACACCTGGAACACATGGTACAATGTACACTTGGAACACATGGTACAATGTACACTTGGAACACATGGTACAATGTACACTTGGAACACATTGTACAATGTACACTTGGAACACATGGTACAATGTACACTTGGAACACATGGTACAATGTACACTTGGAACACATGGTACAATGTACACTTGGAACACATGGTACAATGTACACTTGGAACACATGGTACAATGTACACTTGGAACACATGGTACAATGTACACTTGGAACACATGATACAATGTACACTTGGAACACATGGTACAATGTACACTTGGAAGACATGGTACAATGAACACTTGGAAGACATGATACAATGTACACCTGGAAGACATGGTACAATGTACACTTGGAACACATGGTACAATGTACACTTGGAACACATGGTACAATGTACACTTGGAACACATGGTACAATGAACACTTGGAAGACATGGTACAATGTACACTTGTAAGACATGGTACAATGTACACTTGGAAGACATGGTACAATGTACACTTGGAAGACATGGTACAATGAACACTTGGAAGACATGGTACAATGTACACTTGGAACACATGGTGCAATGTACACTTGGAAGACATGGTACAATGAACACTTGGAAGACATGGTACAATGTACACTTGGAAGACATGGTACAATGTACACTTGGAAGACATGGTACAATGTACACTTGGAAGACATGGTACAATGTACACCTGGAACACATAGTACAATATACAAGTTGAAAATATCGTAACCTGAACCATTCTGATGGTACTAACACTCAGGTGAGAGTTCATACCAGACAGTACTCACCTTCTGATGGTACTAACACTCAGGTGAGAGTACATACCAGACAGTACTCACCTTCTGATGGTACTAACACTCAGGTGAGAGTACATACCAGACAGTACTCACCTTCTGATGGTACTAACACTCAGGTGAGAGTACATACCAGACAGCACTCACCTTCTGATGGTACTAACACTCAGGTAAGAGTACATACCAGACAGTACTCACCTTCTGATGGTACTAACACTCAGGTGAGAGTACATACCAGAGAGTACTCACCTTCTGATGGTACTAACACTCAGGTGAGAGTACATACCAGACAGCACTCACCTTCTGATGGTACTAACACTCAGGTAAGAGTACATACCAGACAGTACTCACCTTCTGATGGTACTAACACTCAGGTAAGAGTACATACCAGACAGTACTCACCTTCTGATGGTACTAACACTCAGGTGAGAGTACATACCAGAGAGTACTCACCTTCTGATGGTACTAACACTCAGGTGAGAGTACATACCAGACAGCACTCACCTTCTGATGGTACTAACACAGGTGAGAGTACATACCAGACAGCACTCACCTTCTGATGGTACTAACACTCAGGTGAGAGTACATACCAGACAGTACTCACCTTCTGATGGTACTAACACTCAGGTAAGAGTACATACCAGACAGTACTCACCTTCTGATGGTACTAACACTCAGGTGAGAGTACATACCAGACAGTACTCACCTTCTGATGGTACTAACACAGGTGAGAGTACATACCAGACAGCACTCGCCTTCTGATGGTACTAACACTCAGGTAATAGTACATACCAGAGAGTACTCACCTTCTGATGGTACTAACACTCAGGTAAGAGTACATATCAGACAGTACTCACCTTCTGATTGGCGTGGAGCTTCATATGAGTCCTGAGTACAACATAACTCTCAAGTGAGAGTCCACAGAACTGACACACATAAGAGTTGTCCACTAGAACCTCTTCCTTGAGAACTCCTTCTTCCAAGAGTTCTATCTGGGGCACGATCTGATGGGCAAGAAAGACTTATTAGGTGTTATCTGATCAGCAAGCGTACTAAGATCAGTATTAGGCACTATCTGATGGGCACTATCTGAGAGGCCAGAGTACTAAGGAATAGTCTGATGGGTAAGAGTACTAAGCAACAATCTGATGGGTAAGAGTACTAACCCTTTGACTATTTCCTTTGTATATATACGTCTTACGAGCCCCCGTGTTTGACGTATATATACTCAATAATTCTAGCGGCTTCAAATCAAGCAGCAGAAAGCTGGTTGGCCCACATGTGAGAGAATGAGTCCGTGTGGTCGGTGCGCACCATTTAAAAAAATCCTGCAGCAAGCAGTGCATTATGAGAAAAAAAACTCCGACCGAGCTTTTTGGACCCTGGAGAGTCTGGGGAGGCCTGAAGAGGCCTGGGGGACCCTGGAGAGTCTGGGGAGGCCTGAAGAGGCCTGGGGGACCCTGGAGAGTCTGGGGAGGCCTGAAGAGGCCTGGGGGACCCTGGAGAGTCTGGGGAGGCCTGAAGAGGCTTGGGGGGCCGTGGAGAGTCTGGGGAGGCCTGAAGAGGCCTGGGGGACCCTGGAGAGTCTGGGGAGGCCTGAAGAGGCCTGGGGGACCCTGGAGAGTCTGGGGAGGCCTGAAGAGGCTTGGGGGGCCGTGGAGAGTCTGGGGAGGCTGAAAGAGGCCTGGGGGACCTGGAGAGTCTGGGGAGGCCTAGAAGAGGCCTGGGGGGACCCCGGAGAGTCTGGGGAGGCCTGAAGAGGCTGGGGGACCCTGGAGAGTCTGGGGAGGCCTGAAGAGGCCTGGGGGACCCTGGAGAGTTCTGGGGAGGCCTGAAGAGGCCTGGCGGACCCTGGAGAGTCTGGGGAGGCCTGAAGAGGCCTGGGGGACCCTGGAGAGTCTGGGGAGGCCTGAAGAGGCCTGGGGGACCCTGGAGAGTCTGGGGAGGCCTGAAGAGGCCTGGGGGACCCTGGAGAGTCTGGGGAGGCCTGAAGAGGCCTGGGGGACCCCGGAGAGTCTGGGGAGGCCTGAAGAGGCCTGGCGGACCCTGGAGAGTCTGGGGAGGCCTGAAGAGGCCTGGGGGACCTGGAGAGTCTGGGGAGGCCTGAAGAGGCCTGGGGGACACCTGGAGGAGTCTGGGGAGGCCTGAAGAGGCCTGGGGGACCCTGGAGAGTCTGGGGAGGCCTGAAGAGGCCTGGCGGACCCTGGAGAGTCTGGGGAGGCCTGAAGAGGCCTGGGGGACCCTGGAGAGTCTGGGGAGGCCTGAAGAGGCCTGGGGGACCCTGGAGGTCTGGGGAGGCTGAAGAGGCCTGGGGGACCCTGGAGAGTCTGGGGAGGCCTGAAGAGGCCTGGGGGACCCCGGAGAGTCTGGGGAGGCCTGAAGAGGCCTGGCGGACCTGGAGAGTCTGGGGAGGCCTGAAGAGGACTGGGGGACCCTGGAGAGTCTGGGGAGGCCTGAAGAGGCCTGGGGGACCCTGGAGAGTCTGGGGAGGCCTGAAGAGGCCTGGGGGACCCTGGAGAGTCTGGGGAGGCCTGAGAGGCCTGGGGGACCTGGAGAGTCTGGGGAGGCCTGAAGAGGCCTGGGGGACCCTGGAGAGTCTGGGGAGGCCTGAAGAGGCTGGGGGACCCTGGAGAGTCTGGGGAGGCCTGAAGAGGCCTGGGGGACCCCGGAGAGTCTGGGGAGGCCTGAAGAGGCTGGGGGACCTGGAGAGTCTGGGGAGGCCTGAAGAGGCCTGGGGGACCCTGGAGAGTCTGGGGAGGCCTGAAGAGGCCTGGGGGACCCTGGAGAGTCTGGGGAGGCCTGAAGAGGCCTGGGGGACCTGGAGAGTCTGGGAAGGCCTGAAGAGGCCTGGGGGACCCTGGAGAGTCTGGGGAGGCCTGAAGAGGCCTGGGGGACCCGAGAGAGTCTGGGGAGGCCTGAAGAGGCCTGGGGGACCCTGGAGAGTCTGGGGAGGCCTGAAGAGGCCTGGGGGACCTGGAGAGTCTGGGGAGGCTGAGGAGGCTGGGGGACCCTGGAGAGTTGGGGAGGCCTGATGAGGCCTGGGGGCCCTGGAGAGCCTGGGGAGGCCTGAAGAGGCCTGGGGGACCCTGGAGAGTCTGGGGAGGCCTGAAGAGGCCTGGGGGACCCCGGAGAGTCTGGGGAGGCCTGAAGAGGCCTGGGGGACCCTGGAGAGTCTGGGGAGGCCTGAAGAGGCCTGGGGGACCCTGGAGAGTCTGGGGAGGCCTGAAGAGGCCTGGCGGACCCTGGAGAGTCTGGGGAGGCCTGAAGAGGCTGGGTGACCCTGGAGAGTCTGGGGAGGCCTGAAGAGGCCTGGGGACCCATGGAGGTCTGGGGAGGCCTGAAGAGGCCTGGGGGACCCTGGAGAGTCTGGGGAGGCCTGAAGAGGCTGGGGGGGACCCCGGAGAGTCTGGGGAGGCCTGAAGAGGCCTGGCGGACCCTGGAGAGTCTGGGGAGGCCTGAAGAGGACTTGGGGGACCCTGGAGAGTCTGGGGAGGCCTGAAGAGGCCTGGGGGACCCTGGAGAGTCTGGGGAGGCCTGAAGAGGCCTGGGGGACCCTGGAGAGTCTGGGGAGGCCTGAAGAGGCCTGGCGGACCCTGGAGAGTCTGGGGAGGCCTGAAGAGGCCTGGGGGACCCTGGAGAGTCTGGGGAGGCCTGAAGAGGCCTGGGGGACCCTGGAGAGTCTGGGGAGGCTGAAGAGGCCTGGGGGACCCTGGAGAGTCTGGGGAGGCCTGAAGAGGCCTGGGGACCCGGAGAGTCTGGGGAGGCTGAAGAGGCCTGGCGGACCCTGGAGAGTCTGGGGAGGCCTGAAGAGGCCTGGGGGACCCTGGAGAGTCTGGGGAGGCTGAAGAGGCCTGGGGGGACCTGGAGAGTCTGGGGAGGCCTGAAGAGGCCTGGGGGACCCTGGAGAGTCTGGGGAGGCCTGAAGAGGCCTGGGGGACCCTGGAGAGTCTGGGGAGGCCTGAAGAGGCCTGGGGGACCCTGGAGAGTCTGGGGAGGCCTGAAGAGGCCTGGGGGACCTGGAGAGTCTGGGGAGGCCTGAAGAGGCCTGGGGGACCCCGGAGAGGTCTGGGGAGGCCTGAAGAGGCCTGGGGACCCTGGAGAGTCTGGGGAGGCCTGAAGAGGCCTGGGGGACCTGGAGAGTCTGGGGAGGCCTGAAGAGGCCTGGGGGACCCTGGAGAGTCTGGGGAGGCCTGAAGAGGCCTGGGGGACCCTGGAGAGTCTGGGAAGGCTGAAGAGGCCTGGGGGACCCTGGAGAGTTGGGGAGGCCTGAAGAGGCCTGGGGGACCCGGAGAGTCTGGGGAGGCCTGAAGAGGCCTGGGGGACCCTGGAGAGTCTGGGGAGGCCTGAAGAGGCCTGGGGGGACCGGAGAGTCTGGGGAGGCCTGAAGAGGCCTGGGGGACCCGGAGAGTCTGGGGAGGGCCTGAAGAGGCCTGGGGGACCCTGGATGGAGTCTGGGGAGGCCTGAAGAGGCTGGCGGACCCTGGAGAGTCTGGGGAGGCCTGAAGAGGCCTGGGGGACCCTGGAGAGTCTGGGGAGGCCTGAAGAGGCCTGGGGGACCCTGGAGAGTCTGGGGAGGCCTGAAGAGGCTGGGGGACCCTGGAGAGTCTGGGGAGGCTGAAGAGGCCTGGGGGACCCTGGAGAGTCTGGGGAGGCCTGAAGAGGCCTGGGGGACTCCGGAGAGGTCTGGGTGAAGGCCTGAAGAGCCTGGGGGACCCTGGAGAGTCTGGGGTAGGCCTGAAGAGGCCTGGGGGACCCCGGAGAGTCTGGGGAGGCTGAAGAGGCTGGGGGACCCTGGAGAGTCTGGGGAGGCCTGAAGAGGCCTGGGGGACCCCGGAGAGTCTGGGGAGGGCCTGAAGAGGCTGGGGGACCCTGGAGAGTCTGGGGAGGCTGAAGAGGCCTGGGGGACCCTGGAGAGTCTGGGGAGGCCTGAAGAGGCCTGGCGGACCCTGGAGAGTCTGGGGAGGCCTGAAGAGGCCTGGGGGACCCTGGAGAGTCTGGGGAGGCCTGAAGAGGCCTGGGGGACCCTGGAGAGTCTGGGGAGGCCTGAAGAGGCCTGGGGGACTCCGGAGAGTCTGGGAAGGCCTGAAGAGGCCTGGGGGACCCTGGAGAGTCTGGTGAGGCCTGAAGAGGCCTGGGGGACTCTGGAGAGTCTGGGAAGGCCTGAAAAGGCCTGGGGGGGTCCCCTGGAGAGTCTGGAAAGGCCTGAAGAGGCCTGGGGGACCCTGGAGAGTCTGGGGAGGCCTGAAGAGGCCTGAGGGGGTCCCCTGGAGAGTCTGGGAAGGCCTGAAGAGGCCTGGGGGACCCTGGAGAGTCTGGGGAGGCTTGAAGAGGCCTGGGGGACACTGGAGAGTCTGGGAAGTCCTGAAGAGGCCTGGGGAACCCTGGAGAGTCTGGGGAGGCCTGAAGAGGCCTGGGGGACCCTGGAGAGTCTGGGAAGGCCTGAAGAGGCCTGGGGGACCCTGGAGAGTCTGGGAAGTCCTGAAGAGGCCTGGGGGGGGGGCTGGAGAGTCTCTTGAGGCCTAAAGAGGCCTGGGGGACCCTGAAGAGTCTGGGGAGGCCTGAAGAGGCCTGGGGGGCCCTTGAGAGTTTGGGAAGGCCTGAAGAGGCCTGGGGGACCCTGGAGAGTCTGGGAAGGCCTGAAGAGGCTTGGGGGGCCGTGAAGACTCTGGGAAGGCCTGAAGAGGCCTGGGGGACCCTGGAGAGTCTGGGAAGGCCTGAAGAGGTCTGGGGGGGGCTGGAGAGTCTCTTGAGGCCTAAAGAGGCCTGGGGGACCCTGAAGAGTCTGGGGAGGCCTGAAGAGGCCTGGGGGCCCTTGAGAGTCTGGGAAGGCCTGAAGAGGCCTGGGGGACCCTGGAGAGTCTGGGAAGGCCTGAAGAGGCTTGGGGGGCCGTGGAGAGTCTGGGAAGGCCTGAAGAGGCCTGGGGGACCCTGGAAAGTCTGAGAAGGCCTGAAGAGGCCTGGGGGACCCTGGAGAGTCTGGGAAGGCCTGAAGAGGCCTGGGGGACCCTGGAGAGTCTGGGGAGGCCTGGGGGACCCTGGAGAGTCTGGGGAGGCCTGAAGAGGCCTGGGGGACCCTGGAGAGTCTGGGAAGGCCTGAAGAGGCCTGGGGGACCCTGGAGAGTCTGGGAAGGCCTGAAGAGGCTTGGGGGGCCGTGGAGAGTCTGGGAAGGCCTGAAGAGGCCTGGGGGACCCTGGAGAGTCTGAGAAGGCCTGAAGAGGCCTGGGGGACCCTGGAGAGTCTACGAAGGCCTGAAGAGGCCTGGGGGACCCTGGAGAGTCTGGGGAGGCCTGGGGGACCCTGGAGAGTCTGGGGAGGCCTGAAGAGGCCTGGGGGGGACCCTGGAGAGTCTGGGAAGGCCTGAAGAGGCCTGGGGGACCCTGGAGAGTCTGGGGAGGCCTGAAGAGGCCTGGGGGACCCTGGAGAGTCTGGGAAGGCCTGAAGAGGCCTGGGGGACCCTGGAGAGTCTGGGAAAGGCCTGAAGAGGCCTGGGGGACCTGGAGAGTTCTGGGGAGGCCTGAGAGGCCTGGGGGACCTGGAGAGTCTGGGGAGGCCTGAAGAGGCCTGGGGGACCCTGGAGAGGTCTGGGGAGGCTGAAGAGGCCTGGGGGACCCTGGAGAGTCTGGGGAGGCCTGAAGAGGCCTGGGGGACCCTGGAGAGTCTGGGGAGGCCTGAAGAGGCCTGGGGGACCCTGGAGAGTCTGGGGAGGCCTGAAGAGGCCTGGGGGACCCTGGAGAGTCTGGGAAGGCCTGAAGAGGCTTGGGGGGCCGTGGAGAGTCTGGGAAGGCCTGAAGAGGCCTGGGGGACCCTGGAGAGTCTGAGAAGGCCTGAAGAGGCCTGGGGGACCCTGGAGAGTCTGGGAAGGCCTGAAGAGGCCTGGGGGACCCTGGAGAGTCTGGGGAGGCCTGGGGGACCCTGGAGAGTCTGGGGAGGCCTGAAGAGGCCTGGGGGACCCTGGAGAGTCTGGGAAGGCCTGAAGAGGCCTGAGGGACCCTGGAGAGTCTGGCGAGGCCTGGGGGACCCTGGAGAGTCTGGGGAGGCCTGAAGAGGCCTGGGGGACCCTGGAGAGTCTGGGGAGGCCTGAAGAGGCCTGGGGGACCTGGAGAGTCTGGGGAGGCTGAAGAGGCCTGGGGGACCCTGGAGAGTCTGGGGAGGCCTGAAGAGGCCTGGGGGACCCTGGAGAGTCTGGGGAGGCCTGAGAGGCCTGGGGGACCCTGGAGAGTCTGGGGGAGGCCTGAAGAGGCCTGGGGGACCCTGGAGAGTCTGGGGGGGCCTGAAGAGGCCTGGGGGACCCTGGAGAGTCTGGGGAGGCCTGAAGAGGCCTGGGGGACCCTGGAGAGTCTGGGGAGGCCTGAAGAGGCCTGGGGGACCCTGGAGAGTCTGGGGAGGCCTGAAGAGGCCTGGGGGACCCTGGAGAGTTAGGGAAAGGCCTGAAGGGCTTGGGGGGCCGTGGAGAGTCTGGGAAGGCCTGAAGAGGCCTGGGGGACCCTGGAGAGTCTGAGAAGGCCTGAAGAGGCCTGGGGGACCCTGGAGAGTCTGGGAAGGCCTGAAGAGGCCTGGTGGACCCTGGAGAGTCTGGGGAGGCCTGAAGAGGCCTGGGGGACCCTGGAGAGTCTGGGAAGGCCTGAAGAGGCTTGGGGGGCCGTGGAGAGTCTGGGAAGGCCTGAAGAGGCCTGGGGGACCCTGGAGAGTCTGAGAAGGCCTGAAGAGGCCTGGGGGACCCTGGAGAGTCTGGGAAGGCCTGAAGAGGCCTGGTGGACCCTGGAGAGTCTGGGGAGGCCTGGGGGACCCTGGAGAGTCTGGGGAGGCCTGAAGAGGCCTGGGGGACCCTGGAGAGTCTGGGAAGGCCTGAAGAGGCCTGGGGGACCCTGGAGAGTCTGGGGA
Source organism: Cherax quadricarinatus (assembly GCF_026875155.1). Lineage (NCBI taxonomy): Eukaryota > Metazoa > Arthropoda > Malacostraca > Decapoda > Parastacidae > Cherax > Cherax quadricarinatus. The sequence goes on along the minus strand of NC_069404.1, from coordinate 5,045,150 downwards.
GGCCTGGGGGACGCTGGAGAGTCTGGTGAGGCCTGAAGAGGCCTGGGGGACCCTGGAGAGTCTGGGGAGGCCTGAAGAGGCCTGGGGGACCCTGGAGAGTCTGGGGAGGCCTGAAGAGGCCTGGGGTGGGTCTGGAGATGTGAGTAATATACAGATAAAATGTTATATTATTGCCAGCAGTCTGCATTGTTTATTCTATTTTGAAATTGTTATTTCTTGAATTTAGTGTGAAATTGGCCAAATTACTAATTTCTGGTCACTTTATTGGGTAATTGAAATAGGTAAATGGGCAGTTTCTTATTCTTAAATAATAGAATAAAAGGAGTACTAGTGAAATAGCTAAGAGTTTGGGTGACTGCAACAATGGAATTGACCAAAAACAGGCCTCAAAGTGGATGAAATCACCAATGCATAAATATGGTCCAGACTGCTAACTTTGCATCAGCATAATTCCTTCAGTTTTCCACCAAATTTTGTACTTTGTGGTTACCTTCGGAAAGATTCTTTATCATTTCACAAGATAAAATAATTTTTATCATTTAAATTCTTTGACCCAGAGAACAAGTTTGAGATCGGGGGTTGCCACCCTGAAAGAGGTAAAGCTTTCAGTATAACAGACCTGGATTTAATGGAGCATAATTTAACATAGTAGTAATAGTAGCGGTGTTAGTAGTAGTAGTACTTACATCAATATGACTGCCCTGGATTTAATGGAGCATAATTTAACATAGTAGTAATAGTAGCGGTACTAGTAGTAGTAGTACTTACATCAATATGACTGCCCTGGATTTAATGGAGCATAATTTAACATAGTAGTAATAGTAGCAGTGCTAGTAGTAGTAGTACTTACATCAATATGACTGGAGGAGATGATAAACTTCTTGATAGGGTCCCTGGGTAAGGTATCAGTGAGGGAGCCAGAGGGCCAGACACGGTGCGTTGTCATGTGTTTTTTGACGTTACTCTTCTGTGTGAAAGCTCTGCCACACACTATACACTGGAAGGGCTTCTCTCCAGTGTGAGAACGGATGTGCTGCTGCAGGTCGAAGTTCTTGCTGAACTCCTTCCCACAGAATGGACACTTGTGCTTAGCCTGTGGAGGTAAAGACAGTTGTTGTTTACAAGTAGTTCACCTGGAAAGTGAACACGGCAACTTGACTGTACCCTGAACTACTGTGAAGGCTGGAACAACAATCTGCTACAAAGGAGCACCTGAGAGAGGAACCTTACGAGGTTCCTGTCTATTTTAGACCATTGTCAGGTGACAACTGAAGAGAAGAACTTATAGCCAAGATGACATTACTGTAGATGGCAGTGAGGATGTTACAGTACTGGAGGTGGGAAGTACAGTACCAGTACTCTGAAGGATGAGTGAGAATGTTACAGTACTGGAGGTGGGAAGTACAGTACCAGTACTCTGAAGGATGAGTGAGAATGTTACAGTACTGGAGGTGGGAAGTACAGTACCAGTACTCTGAAGGATGAGTGAGAATGTTACAGTACTGGAGGTGGGAAGTACAGTACCAGTACTCTGAAGGATGAGTGAGAATGTTACAGTACTGGAGGTGGGAAGTACAGTACCAGTACTCTGAAGGATGAGTGAGAATGTTACAGTACTGGAGGTGGGAAGTACAGTACCAGTACTCTGAAGGATGAGTGAGGATGTTACAGTACTGGAGGTGGTAAGTACAGTACCAGTACTCTGAAGGATGAGTGAGGATGTTACAGTACTGGAGGTGGTAAGTACAGTACCAGTACTCTGAAGGATGAGTGAGAATGTTACAGTACTGGAGGTGGGAAGTACAGTACCAGTACTCTGAAGGATGAGTGAGGATGTTACAGTACTGGAGGTGGTAAGTACAGTACCAGTACTCTGAAGGATGAGTGAGAATGTTACAGTACTGGAGGTGGGAAGTACAGTACCAGTACTCTGAAGGATGAGTGAGGATGTTACAGTACTGGAGGTGGGAAATACAGTACCAGTACTCTGAAGGATGAGTGAGGATGTTACAGTACTGGAGGTGGTAAGTACAGTACCAGTACTCTGAAGGATGAGTGAGAATGTTACAGTACTGGAGGTGGGAAGTACAGTACCAGTACTCTGAAGGATGAGTGAGGATGTTACAGTACTGGAGGTGGGAAGTACAGTACCAGTACTCTGAAGGATGAGTGAGGATGTTACAGTACTGGAGGTGGGAAGTACAGTACCAGTACTCTGAAGGATGAGTGAGGATGTTACAGTACTGGAGGTGGGAAGTACAGTACCAGTACTCTGAAGGATGAGTGAGAATGTTACAGTACTGGAGGTAGGAAGTACAGTACCAGTACTCTGAAGGATGAGTGAGGATGTTACAGTACTGGAGGTGGGAAGTACAGTACCAGTACTCTGAAGGATGAGTGAGAATGTTACAGTACTGGAGGTGGTAAGTACAGTACCAGTACTCTGAAGGATGAGTGAGAATGTTACAGTACTGGAGGTGGGAAGTACAGTACCAGTACTCTGAAGGATGAGTGAGGATGTTACAGTACTGGAGGTGGTAAGTACAGTACCAGTACTCTGAAGGATGAGTGAGAATGTTACAGTACTGGAGGTGGTAAGTACAGTACCAGTACTCTGAAGGATGAGTGAGGATGTTACAGTACTGGAGGTGGTAAGTACAGTACCAGTACTCTGAAGGATGAGTGAGAATGTTACAGTACTGGAGGTGGTAAGTACAGTACCAGTACTCTGAAGGATGAGTGAGAATGTTACAGTACTGGAGGTGGTAAGTACAGTACCAGTACTCTGAAGGATGAGTGAGGATGTTACAGTGCTGGAGGTGGGAAGTACAGTACCAGTACTCTGAAGGATGAGTGAGGATGTTACAGTACTGGAGGTGGGAAGTACAGTACCAGTACTCTGAAGGATGAGTGAGGATGTTACAGTGCTGGAGGTGGGAAGTACAGTACCAGTACTCTGAAGGATGAGTGAGGATGTTACAGTACTGGAGGTGGGAAGTACAGTACCAGTACTCTGAAGGATGACTGAGGATGTTACAGTACTGGAGGTGGGAAGTACAGTACCAGTACTCTGAAGGATGAGTGAGAATGTTACAGTACTGGAGGTGGGAAGTACAGTACCAGTACTCTGAAGGATGAGTAAGGATGTTACAGTACTGGAGGTGGGAAGTACAGTACCAGTACTCTGAAGGATGACTGAGGATGTTACAGTACTGGAGGTGGGAAGTACAGTACCAGTACTCTGAAGGATGAGTGAGAATGTTACAGTACTGGAGGTGGGAAGTACAGTACCAGTACTCTGAAGGATGACTGAGGATGTTACAGTACTGGAGGTGGGAAGTACAGTACCAGTACTCTGAAGGATGAGTGAGAATGTTACAGTACTGGAGGTGGGAAGTACAGTACCAGTACTCTGAAGGATGAGTGAGAATGTTACAGTACTGGAGGTGGGAAGTACAGTACCAGTACACTGAAGGAAGGAAGACAGGCACTAACCTTCAACTTGACACCATCCTTACTGCTTGTAGTCTTGGCCATGCTGGCATGAAAGAACTCATGGTTGTAACAAGCCACATCTTCATCCTTCTCCACCAACTCTACCTGGCATGGCACTCCGCCTCCGCCACCGCCGCCTCCACCATCGCTGCCATCCATGGTGTCCACCTCCCCAACCATTGTCGTCAATGGCTGTGGTGACAAGCTAGTACCAACATCCTGTGGGAATCATCACATATCAGTATTCACCTATTTGTGGTTGCAGGGGTTGAGTTGCAGCTCCTAGAATTGCCACTTTGCTGGTGGATACTAGATCTGCTCTCTCCAGGGTCCAAGAGCTGTGTTGTAACTCTTCTTAAAGTTATATACGAGTCCTGCCTCTGTGTGTGTGTTTCTATACTATTATTATTATTTATTACTATTATTATTATTATTCTTACTGGAGTAAGACACTAGGTAAGAGGGTAGTTAAGTTAGGGTAGTTAGGTTCCATAAGAATGTAATTAGGAACTGCTGTAACTAGAACTGAAGAACATATGGAGAAAATTAGGTTGCATTCCCTGGACCCCCAAAATAAGCCCAGCCAAATATTTCTAGGTCTATAAATTGTAGTGATGGTAGTTAACTAACAAGGGTATCAGTGATGGTAGTTAACTAACAAGGGTATCAGTGATGGTAGTTAACTAACAAGGGTATCAGTGATGGTAGTTAACTAACCAGGGTAGCAGTGATGGTAGCTAACCAACCAGGGTAGCAGTGATGATAGCTAACTAACCAGAGTAGCAGTGATGGTAGTGTTGGTAGTTAGCAGCGGTGAGACAGCGCAGGACAGTGCATCGTTACTACTGGACACTGGCAGGAAGTTGGTAGTTTGTAGTCCTCCTGGTAGTGGCAGTACCTGAGCAACAACAACAACAACATTACTACCTATCTTGCCTTGGCACTGTCTTAAAAAAACCTCACAGAATGTGTGCATTGTGTGTGCTGTGTGTGTGTGCACATGTGTGTGTGTGTGTACTCACCTATTTGTACTCACCTATTTGTGGTTGCAGGGGTCGAGTCATAGCTCCTGGCCCTGCCTCTTCACTGATTGCTACTAGGTCCTCTCTCTCCCTGCTCCATGAGCTTTATCATACCTCGCCTTAAAACTATGTATGGTTCCCGCCTCCACTACTTCACTTTCTAGGCTATTCCACGGCTTGACTACTCTATGACTGAAAAAATACTTCCTAACATCCCTTTGATTCATCTGAGTCTTCAACTTCCAATTGTGACCTCTTGTGTCTGTGTCCCATCTCTGGAACATCCCGTCTTTGTCCACCTCGTCTATTCCGCGCAGTATTTTATATGTCGTTATCATGTCTCCCCTGACCCTCCTGACCTCCAGTGTCGTCAGGCCGATTTCCCTCAACCTTTCTTCGTAGGACAATCCCCGTAGCTCTGGGACTAGTTTTGTTGCAAACCTTTGCACTTTCTCTAATTTCTTGACGTGCTTGACTAGGTGTGGATTCCAAACTGGTGCTGCATACTCCAGTATGGGCCTGACGTAAATGGTATACAGAGTCTTGAACGACTCCTTACTGAGGTATCAGAACGCTATCCATAGGTTTGCCAGGCGCCCGTATGCTGCAGCAGTTATCTGTTTAATGTGTGCTTCTGGCAATGTACTCAGTATTATTCTATAGGTATAATATATTATAGGTCTTTCTCCTCGAGTGAGGTTTGCAGCCTTTGGCCTCCTAGCCTATACTCTGTCTGCGGTCTTCTTTGCCCTCCCCCGATCTTCATGACTTTGCATTTGGCAGGGTTAAATTCTAGGAGCCAGTTTCTGGACCACACATCCAGCCTGTCGTGGTCTCTTTGTAGACCTGTCTGGTCCGCATCTGATTTAATTCTCCTCATTAACTTCACGTCATCTGCAAACAGAGACACTTCTGAGTCTATCCCTTCTGTCATGTTGTTCGCATATACCAAGAATAGCACTGGTCCCAGGACTGACCCCTGTGGGACCCCGCTCGTCACTGGCGCCCACTGTGATACCTCATCACGGACCATGACTCGCTGTTGCCTCCCTGTTAGGTATTCTCTGATCCACTGCAGTGCCCTTCTTGTTATACGTGCCTGTTCCTCTAGCTTCTGTACTAATCTCTTGTGAGGAACTGTGTCGAAGGCCTTCTTGCAGTTCAAGAAAATGCAATCAACCCATCCCTCCCTCTCATTTCTTACTTCAGTTACCTTGTCATAAAACTCTAGTAGGTTTGTGACACAGGATTTGCCTTCCATGAATCCGTTTATAATCTTGTTCCGCTCCAGGTGCTCCATCACTCTCCTCCTGATAATCTTTTCCAAAACTTTGCATACTATACACGTCAGTGACACTGGTCTATAATTTAGTGCTTCATTTCTGTCTCCCTTCTTAAAGATGAGGAATACATTTGCCTTCTTCCATACTTCAGGTAGTTGCACAGTTTCAAGGGAAGTGTTGAAGATTTTGGTTAGTGGCACACACAGTGTCTCTGCTCCCTCTCTAAGGACTCATGGAGAGATGTTGTCCGGTCCCACCGCCTTTGAGGTATCAAGGTCACTTAGGAGCTTCTCCACCTCCTCCTCAGTTGTGCGTAATTCATTCAACACTTGTTGGTATATCCCTTGTTGTTGTACCCCACTGTTTTGTCTTCCCATTGTCCCTTCAGCCTCCACTGTAAATACTTCCTGAAATCTCATGTTGAGCTCCTCACATACCTCCTGGTCGTTTCTTGTGAGCTCCCCACCTTCCTTCCTCAGCCTGATTACCTGGTCCTTGACTGTTGTCTTCCTCCTGATGTGGCTGTAGAGTAGTTTCGGATCAGACTTGACTTTCGATGCTATGTCATTTTCATACTGCTGCTGTGCCTCCCTCCTTATCTGTGCGTACTCGTTTCTGGCCCTTCGACTAATCTCTTTATTCTCCTGAGTCCTTTGCCTTCTGTACTTTTTCCATTCTCTAGAGCACTTAGTTTTTGCCTCCCTACACCGTCGGGTAAACCAAGGGCTTGTTCTGTCCTTCCCATCATTTCTGTTACCCTTGGGAACAAACCTTTCCTCTGCCTCCTTGCATTTTGTTGTTACAAAGTCCATCATTTCGTTTACTGATTTTCCTACCAACTCCTGTTCCCACTGAACCTCCTCTGTGTGTGTGTGTGTGTGTGTGTGTGTGTGTGTGTGTGTGTGTGTGTGTGTGTGTGTGTGTGTACTCACCTAATTGTACTCACCTAATTGTGGTTGCAGGGGTCGAGACTCAGCTCCTGGCCCTGCCTCTTCACTGATCGCTACTGGATCCTTTCTCTCTCTGCTTCCTGAGCTTTGTCATACCTCTTCTTAAAACTATGTATGGTTCCTGCCTCCACTACTTCACTTGCTGGGCTATTCCACTTGCTGACAACTCTATGACTGAAGAAATACTTCCTAACGTCCCTGTGACTCGTCTGAGTCTTCAGCTTCCAGTTGTGACCCCTTGTCCCTGTGTCCCCTCTCTGGAACATCCTATCTCTGTCCACCTTGTCTATTCCCCGCAGTATCTTGTATGTCGTTATCATGTCTCCCCTGACCCTTCTGTCCTCCAGTGTGTGTGTGTGTGTGTGTATGTGTGTGTGTGTGTGTCTGTGTCTGTGTCTGTAGACCAGATGCTGAATCTTCCTTCCCTGATCAGACTATCAACACCCACAATGATAGTTCCCATTTAACACCAAAATAGAGCACTATCAACACAAGAACAGTAGATTGTAGAGCATAGTTACCTGGGTAGTTTCGATAGTAAATGGGAGTAGTTCGGCCTCGCTGACTATTATGTGCTGGTTGATGGTGGTAGGGGATGGTAGACTACCACTACTACCACCACTATTACCACTGCTGCCACCACTGCTGTTACCACTGCTGTACACTGTATCAGATACCTGGAAAATATTAGATAGTAGTAGTAGTCTCCATGGGGAAGTGGAACAAATTCTTATTCTATAAGCCATGCGTGTTTTAAGAGGGAACTAAAATGCCGGGAGCAAGGGGCTAGTAACTCCTTCTCCTGTATACATTACTAAAGTTAAAAAGAGAAACTTTTGTTTTTCTTTTTGGGCCACCCTGCCTGGGTGGGATACTGCCAGTTTGTTGAAAGTAGTAGCAGTGGCAGTAGTTGTACTAGTAGTAGTAGCAGTGGCAGTAGTTGTACTAGTAGTAGTAGCAGTGGTAGTAGTTGTACTAGTAGTAGCAGCAGTGGCAGTAGTTGTACTAGTAGTAGTAGCAGTGGCAGTAGTTGTACTAGTAGTAGTAGTAGTGGCAGTAGTTGTAGTAGTAGTAGTGGCAGTAGTTGTACAAGTAGTAGTAGTGGTAGTAGTTGTACTAGTAGTAGTAGCAGTGGCAGTAGTTGTACTAGTAGTAGTAGTAGTGGCAGTAGTTGTACTAGTAGTAGTGGCAGTAGTTGTACAAGTAGTAGTAGTAGTAGTAGTTGTACTAGTAGTAGTAGTAGTGGCAGTAGTTGTACTAGTAGTAGTAGTAGTGGCAGTAGTTGTACTAGTAGTAGTAGTAGTGGCAGTAGTTGTACTAGTAGTAGTAGTAGTGGCAGTAGTTGTACTAGTAGTAGTAGTGGTAGTAGTGGTAGTAGTAGTAGTAGTGGTAGTAGTTGTACTAGTAGCAGTAGTAGTGGTGGTAGTAGTTGTAGTAGTAGTGGCAGTAGTTGTACTAGTTGTAGTAGTAGTGGCAGTAGTTGTACTAGTTGTAGTGGCAGTAGTTGTACTACTAGTAGTAGTAGTGGTGGTAGTAGTTGTAGTAGTAGTAGTAGTGGTAGTAGTTGTACTAGTAGTAGTAGTAGTAGTAGTAGTGGTAGTAGTTGTACTAGTAGTAGTAGTAGTAGTAGTGGTGGTAGTTATACTAGTAGTAGTGGTAGTAGTTGTACTAGTAGTAGTGGTAGTAGTTGTACTAGTAGTAGTAGTAGTTGTAGTAGTTGTACTAGTAGTAGTGGTAGTAGTTGTACTAGTAGTAGTAGTAGTTGTACTAGTAGTAGTTATTTATTTTACAGTCAGTAGTAGTGGTAGTAGTTTACTAGTAGTAGTGGTAGTAGTTGTACTAGTAGTGGAGTTGGTAGTTAGTTTGTAGTAGTAGTGGTAGTAGTTGTACTAGTAGTAGTAGTAGTGGTGTATAGTAGTGTATATAGTAGTAGTGGTGTAGTAGTAGTAGTGGTAGTGTGTAGTAGTAGTGAGTGGTAGTAGTGTTAGTAGTGGTGAGTAGTTGTAAGTAGTAGTGTGGAGTAGTTCAGTAGTAGGTAGTAGTGTTAGGTAGTAGTAGTAGTGGTGGTGTATAAGTAGTGTAGTTAGTAGTAGTGGTAGTTGTAGTTAGTAGTGGTGGATAGTAGTGTGTAGTAGTATGTTATAGTAGTGGTGGTAGTTGTATAGTAGTGGTGGTAGTAGTAGTAGTAAGTGAGTGTGTTATAGTAGTAGTTAGTAGAGTAGGTGGTAGTATGTGTAGTAGGGTAGTATAGTAGTGTGGTAGTAGTGTAGTAGTGGTGGTATAGTAGTAGTGTGGTGGTAGTAGTAGTAGTTGGTGGTAGAGTAGTGGTGGTATAGTAGTAGTGTGATAGTAGTAGTAGTGGTAGGTAGTAGGTAGGTAGGTTAGTAGTAGTGGTGGTAGTATAGTAGTAGTGGTAGTAGTTTAGTAGGTGTAGTAGTGTGTGTAGTAGTAGTAGTGGTGGTAGTAGTGTGTAGTAGTCAGTAGTATAGGCGAGTAGAAGTACTAGTTGTCATGTGTTATAGCAAGTGGTATATGTACATGGTGTAGATAACCTTGTTAGTGTGTAGCACAGGTATTGTAATGGTCAGATAAGACGCTGTCATGTGTTAGCACAGGTATATGTACATGGTCAGATAACCTGTCATGGTGTTAGCAAGTATTGTACATGGTCAGATAACCTGTCATGTGTTTAGCAAGGTATTGTACTGGTCAGTATATACCTGTGTATGTGTTTAGCTAGGTATTGTACAGTGTCAGTTAACCTGTCATATGTGTTAGCATAGGGTATTGTAATGGGTCAGATAAGCCTGTGTTATGTGTTAGCAAGGTATGTGTACTGGGTCAGATAAGCTGTCATGTGTTAGCACAGGTATTGTACAGGGTCAGATAACCTGTCATGTGTTAGCACAGGTATTGTACAGGGTCAGATAACCTGTCATGTGTTAGCACAGGTATTGTACATGGTTCAGATAACCTGTCATGTGTTAGCACAGGTATTGTACATGGTCAGATAACCTGTCATGTGTTAGCACAGGTATTGTACATGGTCAGATAACCTGTCATGTGTTAGCACAGGTATTGTACATGGTCAGATAACCTGTCATGTGTTAGCACAGGTATTGTACATGGTCAGATAACCTGTCATGTGTTAGCACAGGTATTGTACATGGTCAGATAACCTGTCATGTGTTAGCACAGGTATTGTACAGGTCAGATAACCTGTCATGTGTTAGCACAGGTATTGTACATGGTCAGATAACCTGTCATGTGTTAGCACAGGTATTGTACAGGTCAGATAACCTGTCATGTGTTAGCACAGGTATTGTACATGGTCAGATAACCTGTCATGTGTTAGCACAGGTATTGTACATGGTCAGATAACCTGTCATGTGTTAGCACAGGTATTGTACATGGTCAGATAACCTGTCATGTGTTAGCACAGGTATTGTACATGCAGATAACTGTGTTCAGATAACATGTTCATGTGTTAGCACAGGTATTGTACATGGTCAGATAACCTGTCATGTGTTAGCACAGGTATTGTACATGGTCAGATAACCTGTCATGTGTTAGCACAGGTATTGTACATGGTCAGATAACCTGTCATGTGTTAGCACAGGTATTGTACATGGTCAGATAACCTGTCATGTGTTAGCACAGGTATTGTACATGGTCAGATAACCTGTCATGTGTTAGCACAGGTATTGTACATGGTCAGATAACCTGTCATGTGTTAGCACAGGTATTGTACATGGTCAGATAACCTGTCATGTGTTAGCACAGGTATTGTACATGGTCAGATAACCTGTCATGTGTTAGCACAGGTATTGTACATGGTCAGATAACCTGTCATGTGTTAGCACAGGTATTGTACATGGTCAGATAACCTGTCATGTGTTAGCACAGGTATTGTACATGGTCAGATAACCTGTCATGTGTTAGCACAGGTATTGTACATGGTCAGATAACCTGTCATGTATTAGCACAGGTATTGTACAGGGTCAGATAACCTGTCATGTGTTAGCACAGGTATTGTACATGGTGAGATAACCTGTCATGTGTTAGCACAGGTATTGTACATGGTGAGATAACCTGTCATGTGTTAGCACAGGTATTGTACAGGGTCAGATAACCTGTCATGTGTTAGCACAGGTATTGTACAGGGTCAGTTAACCTGTCATGTGTTAGCACAGGTATTGTACATGGTCAGATAGCCTGTCATGTGTTAGCACAGGTATTGTACATGGTCAGACAACCTGTCATGTATTAGCACAGGTATTGTACAGGGCCAGTTAATCTGTTATGTGTTAGTACAGGTATTTTTGGTGTCTTAGGAATGGAACCCTTTTTTTCCCCTAAGGTCTTCACTTTATGTAACACTGAGTCTTCAGGAACATAACTTAAGGTGACCTCAAGTGACTTAAGTTGACAAAGTGACTTAAGGTTACTTAATGTGACTTTAAAGTGATGCTTAACTTGCCTGTGCTTGTTGTGGCTGGACCTGAACATGAATCTGACTGGCTAGGGATGCCCTTTCACCCTGGTAGCTGCCCTTGTCAGCCGCTGGCACAGGCTGCCCTCCCCCCACAGCCTGCAGCACCTGTAGGCCTCCGTGTAGGCCTCCCATCTTACCTGAAACACAAAATTACTGGCCATTTAGAGATCACAGAGCAGAATATAATATATAATATAATACTGGAGACAAGTTGAAAATATCCTAAAGTTTGGTCTATCGTACAGCTGGACCAGATAATTGCATGACAATGCATGTTGGTACTCTGCGGTTTTGGTTATCTGCAGTTCTGGTTATCTGCAGTTTTGGTTATCCATGGTTTTGGTTATCCAGGTTATGGTTATCCACAGTGTTGGTTATCCACAGTTTTGGTTATCCGCAGTTTTGGTTATCTGCAGTTTTGGTTATCCGCAGCTTTAGTTATCCATGGTTTTGGTTACCCACAGTTTTGGTTATCCACAGTTTTGTGTACGAATGGTATATAATACCGACAAGATGAGAGTAAGACACATGTGCAACATCTGGGTATCTTTATTGTAGACGTTTCGCCATCCAGTGGCTTTATCAATACAAATTCCAGGACATAACTTGAAGACAGTAGAACTATGTACAGAAGATGAGGTAATCAGTCCCTCAACCTAGGAGTAGGTGCGAACAGCACCATAGTCGTGGAGATTCTGAAGCAGATGAAAGAATCCTGGCGCTTATATAGTAACGTCAGGTGAATTTGCCCTCGTCTGCTTCACCTGACGTTACTATATAAGCGCCAGGATTCTTTCTTCTGCTTCAGAATCTCCACGACTATGGTGCTGTTCGCACCTACTCCTAGGTTGAGGGACTGATTACCTCATCTTCTGTACATAGTTCTACTGTCTTCAAGTTATGTCCTGGAATTTGTATTGATAAAGCCACTGGATGGCGAAACGTCTACAATAAAGATACCCAGATGTTGCACATGTGTCTTACTCTTATCCACAGTTTTGTTTACCCACAGTTTTGGTTATCCACAGTTTTGGTTACCCACAGTTTCTAGCAACCATGATAGCTCTTGGAAGGTATCACCCAGGGATACCAGGGGAACTACTGTAGTATTATTATCATTACAGCCTCTCCTCACTTATCGATGTACTCATTTCAACGACTCAGACTTACGATGGACTCTCTGACCAGTATGGATACCTAAATAATACATGTAATGTATATTAGAGCCAATTTCCTCTATTCTGTTTATTACAATATACAGTACACTACTGTATAAATATTTAAAAGTACAAAAGACCATTATTTAACATGGGTTAATTCGGCACATTTTGGTTATAGCACTATTGAACAATTGCGGCACAATTTTATATAACACTTTGTAAAATTAACCTAACACGGTTCAGTTCGTGGGAGGGGAAGAAATTTGGAGCATCACCTGCGGGATACTTCTGGCTGTGGGTTAGACCACTGAGTCAACGGGGGAGACCTACTGCCATCCCCCACAACCTTCCCCCTCCCCCACCACCCTTATCCCAGTCTTTGGTTCATATGCATATAGAACCATCCTCTGCTAGGAGCTAGTTATGTTTATTTTTGTTTGTGGATCGAGTTTAGATCTTTTAATTGCCATATCTTCAATCTGCCAAGCAATCATGGCACCCAGTAGGCATACAAGTGTTGCTGAAAGTGGTAAGAAAAGGTTGAAGTGTTTAAGTCTAGGAGTTACAAAGAAAATTGAGATATTAGACAAGCTTAAGAGTAGCTCACGTGTGGTGGATATAGTGAGGGTCTGTGGCCTTAATGAAGTGCCAATTCGTACAATTACAAAGAACAAGGTGAATATACGAGCTTGTGTAATGAATAACCCAAGATGTCATCTCATGAAAAGAATGACACGTAGATCACAACAAGTAAATAAAACAGAAAACTTGTTGCCTGAGTGGATTGAACAAAAGACAAAGAAAGGTGCACCACTTAATTTCATCTTAATTAGGGAAAAGACCTTACAGTTGTTTACAGCAGTGTGTGATAAGGAAGGCCTGAAAAAGTGTGTATGTTTAGCACAGGCTGCTTCCACGACTTTAAGTTGCATAATAAGTTACATAATATTGAGATTTCTGGTGAAAGTGCTTCAGCTGATCATAGAGCAAGTAATTTCCCTGCTGAATTGCAGGAAATTATTTCTGAGGGTGGCTATGAGCCACATCAAGTGTTTAATGCTGATGAGACAAGTGTTTTTTTGGAAGAAAATGCCAACAAGAACTTATATCAGTCAGCAAGAGAACAGTGCACTGGGCTTCAAGACAGCAAAGGACTGCTTCACCTTGCTTCTTTGCAGTATTGCATCAGGTGATTTCAAGTGTAAGCCCATGGTTATTTACCGCCCTAAGAATCCTCGTGCTTTGAAAGGTGTAGATAAAAACACCTTACCAGTAATTTGGAGGTCAAACCAGTCAGCATGGAAGACAGAGGAAATATTTATTGACTGGTTTAACCCTTAAACTGTCCAAACGTAGATCTACGTTCACTTGCATAGCACTCCGAATGTAGATCCACATTATTTTTTACATTCTTTCTTAAGGAGAAAACCAAGGTCGGAGCGCTACATGTGCAAACGTAGATCTACGTTTGGACAGTTTAAGTATCACTTTATTCCTGAAGTCAAGTTTTACCTGCACATCAAGAACCTTACATTCAAGGCTCTCTTCATTCTTGATAATTCCCGTACTCATCCACAAGCTTGGCTGGATGTGACCCCACATGTAAATGTTGTATTTTTACCTCCAAATACAACATCTGTAATACAACCACAGGATCGGGGAGTTATTAAGTCATTCAAGTGTAACTACACAAAAAAGTTATGAAAAAACTTGTTGCATCAATGGACTCTGACTCCAACCTGGCAGCACCAAGCTTCTGGAATAAACTTAACATTGCAGATGCTGTCAGCTATGCTAGAAGTGCATGGAATGAAGTGCCCCAATAAACATTAAATGCAGGCTGGGGAAAGTTATGGCCTTCTGTAGTTAATTCTTTCACTGGTTTTCCCTTGCTTGAGTCAGGTTCAGGAAATTGTTCAGCTGGCAAGGAGATTACCAGGTGATGGTTTTGAAGATATGAATGAAGATGTGAACGAGTTCTTAGAAGATGATGATGATGAAGACAGGAGTCCAGAGGAAATGTTGGCAGAGCTCGATGCACAGATACAAGGGAGGGACATAACAGAAGAAGATGAAGAAGAACTTAAATAAAAACATTTAACAGTGCAGCAGTTACGTGAGCAGTTCCATATTATTGGTAAAGTTGCGGATTTTTTCACTGAAGAGGACCCTGACAAATCTAGAAGTAGTGCTTTAGAATGGGGTCTAGACCAGCTGATGATGCCTTACCGTCAGTTGTATAATGTACTGCAGGGTAAAAGAGCCTAGAGATCCATTACAGAATTTATGCACACTCCAATACAACCATTGACTTTCATACCAGAACCTCTACCATCCACTTCTGCCGACAACCAACAACCATCTACCTCAGCCCAGTAGGGCCACACCGTCTGTATACACTCTCTCCACAATCATCCACACACACCATTACCCACAATTTAAGGTAAGAAATACTATTATTTCTATTGCATTTGTAGTCTTAAGCAGTAATATATCATGACAATGAACTACAATTACATATTCACTTTTATTTTTGTAAGATCTGTTGGTCTAAAAAAAATGTTGTTTGGTTTTTTGGGGGCTCCCAGGAACGTAACCCTATTTTTCCCACAAGTTCTTCAGTTTATCTAACACGGTTTTACCTAACATGGCATTTTCAGGAATGTAAATACCATGTTAAATAATGGTCTACTGTATACCAGAGATGTCATAAATGGTGCAAAGGTGACATTAAAACAATATCAAAGATGGTTGACACAAACCCACTACCATTATAGTGTGCTCCTCACTTAGTGACGAATTCGTTAACTGACATGGTCTCAGGAAAAGAACTCCGTTGTTAAGTGAGGAGAGGCTGTATTATTACAACGAGAGCATGGTTGTTCTGACCTGAACAATGGTTACGTTTGTGCGTCACAAAGTGTTCCAGGGATGAAAACTGTTTCTTGCATCGTCCACACTGGAAGACGTCCTCGTCGTCCTCGTCCTCGTCCACCACGCCCTCCAGAGACACTTCCTCTCCTGCCAATGAAGAGCCAGGTTAGAAAGTACATGCACTTCCTTGGCACTGTCCTGAACAAGAAAATAAAAACTGTAAGCACAGTCAGGCTAGTAAGTCGTTTCTTATCACTGTCCTAACAACAACTACTGTCATTACAGCCAGGCTAAAGAGTAGTTCCTTGTCACTGTCCTGAACAACAACTACTGTCAACACACTCAGGCTAGACAGTAGTTCCTTATCACTGTCCTGAACAACAACTACTGTCAACACAGTGAGGCTAGACAGTAGTTCTACATCACTGTCCTGAACAACAACTACTGTCAACACAGTCAGGCTAGACAGTAGTTCTACATCACTGTCCTGAACAAGAACTACTGTCAACACAGTCAGGCTAGACAGTAGTTCTACATCACTGTCCTGAACAACAACTACTGTCAACACAGTCAGGCTAGACAGTAGTTCTACATCACTGTCCTGAACAAGAACTACTGTCAACACAGTCAGGCTAGACAGTAGTTCCTTATCACTGTCCTGAACAAAAACTACTGTCAACACAGTCAGGCTAGACAGTAGTTCCTTATCACTGTCCTGAACAAAAACTACTGTCAACACAGTCAGGCTAGACAGTAGTTCTACATCACTGTCCTAACAACAACTACTGTCAACACAGTCAGGCTAGACAGTAGTTCTACATCACTGTCCTGAACAACAAAGACATAACCAGCATATAAATGACAAAAACATCTAACGAACTTAATGTAGCATTTGCGATGGTGGCGGCAGCAGTGGCTGTGTCACAGGTGGCGGCGGCTGTGCCACCCTGGATCAACTCCGGCGCATCCAGCAACTGCTGCACCGTAAGTCCCGCTGGTCCTTCCAGCGTTACCCCTGCAAGACAGCGGAAAGTGAACCATTAGGATCGTAGGATCAGGGTTAGGGTTAGAGTGCAATGGACAAGTGTAGTAGTACCAGCAGCAACACACACAGCAAGAGGCATTCATGAGTTTCCCCAGCACTCGGGCTTAATGCCAAAAGCTGGGGTGTGGCTCCAAAAGGATCCTGTAGTGCTTGCTGCCTTTGCACCTCTTAACATCGTCTGCTGCTATGTAGCTGCCACACCCTTTGAGCCCAGTGTGGGTGGGGTTTGTGGCAGCCCAAGGTGCCTAGATTCTTCCTCTGAGCCCCATGGGGGTGGGGAATGGGGCTAGGCCTGAGGACAACTGGTCCCAAAAGACGAGGAGGTACTTGTACCTCCTACCATGGCAGACATTGGTCTGAGACATTCCCAAGATAGGGAGCCAAGGCCGGGCCACCTCTTGGAAAATGCCCGGGCCAGGTGATTATACCAGCGAATCTACAAAAAAGAAGGGTTAGGGTTAAAGAATTAGGATTGTCTGATTCACACAGAAGACTAAACCTGTATGGGAGTTGTCCGGAGGGGGGGGGGGCTGTGACACCGCAGGACGCATTCTGTACTGGTTCTGGACTGTTGTGATGTCTGGTGCTATTCTGTTGAACACTTGTTATACATGAACACTTGTTGTATATGAACACCTGTTACACATGAACATCTGTTATATATGAACACCTGTTATACATGAACACCTGTTATACATGAACATGTTATATATGAACACCTGTCACACATGGTGAACACCTGTCATACATGGTGAACTTCTGTCATACATGACAAACACCTGTCATACAGTGAACACTTGTCATACATGGTGAACACCTGTCATACAGTGAACACCTGTCATTCATACATGGTGAACAGCTGTCATACATGGTGAACACCTGTCAAATAGGAACACATGTCATACATGAACACAGCCATACACTGAACTGTCAAACAATGAACATTTGTCAAAAATAATGAACACCTGTCAAACACTGAACACCTGTCAAACATAATGAACACCTATTAAACAAACACCTGTCAAAAATGACATTATTCCTTTTAAGTGTTTTTACACCTTTTGACACCTGTCAAGTGTGTATAATACACCTGTCAAGAATATTAATACCCCTGTCAAGTGTGTATAATACACCTGTCAAGTATATTAATACACCTGTCAAGTGTGTATAATACACCTGTCAAGTATATTAATACACCTGTCAAGTGTGTATAATACACCTGTCAATTGTGTATAATACACCTGTCAAGTATATTAATACACCTGTCAAGTGTGTAAAATACACCTGTCAAGTATATTAATACACCTATAAAGTGTGTATATAATACACCTGTCAAGTGTGTATAATACACCTGTCAAGTGTGTATAATACACCTGTCAAGTATATTAATACACCTGTCAAGTGTATAATACACCTGTCAAGTATATTAATACACTTGTCAAGTGTGTGTAATACACCTGTCATGTGTGTATAATACAACTGTCAAGTGTTTAATACACCTGTCAAGTGTGTGTAATACAGCTGTCATGAGTGTATAATACACCTGTCAAGTGTGTATAATACACCTGTCAAGTATATTAATACACCTGTCAAGTGTGTATAATACACCTGTAAAGTGTGTATAATACACCTGTCAAGTATATTAATACACCTGTCAAGCGTGTATAATACACCTGTCATGTGTGTATAATACAACTGTCAAGTGTGTATAATACAACTGTCAAGTGTGTATAATACACCTGTCATGTGTGTATAATACGCCTGTCAAGTGTGTATAATACACCTGTCAAGTATGTATAATACACCTGTGTTGTGTGTAATACACCTGTCAAGTATATTAATACACCTGTCAAGTGTGTATAATACACCTGTCAAGTATAATACACCTGTCAAGTGTGTATAATACACCTGTCAAGTATATTAATACACCTGTCAAGTGTATAATACACCTGTCAAGTATATTAATACATCTGTCAAGTGTGTATAATACACCTGTCAAGTGTGTATAATACACCTGTCAAGTGTGTATAATACACCTGTCAAGTGTATAATACACCTGTCAAGTGTGTATAATACACCTGTCAATTGTGTATAATACACCTGTCAAGTGTGTATAATACACCTGTCAAGTGTGTATAATACACCTGTCAAGTGTGTATAATACACCTGTCAAGTGTGTATAATACACCTGTCAATTGTGTATAATACACCTGTCAAGTGTGTATAATACACCTGTCAAGTGTGTATAATACACCTGTCAAGTGTGTATAATACACCTGTCAATTGTGTATAATACACCTGTCAAGTGTGTATAATACACCTGTCAAGTGTGTATAATACACCTGTCAAGTGTGTATAATACACCTGTCAAGTGTGTATAATACACCTGTCAAGTGTGTATAATACACCTGTCAAGTGCTTATGATCAGTTTTAATACGTCAGGTATTTTATACACCTGTCAAGCAAGACACCTGTCAATTATGACACCTGTTAAACGCGGGTGCTGGGAGTGCTAAACACTCATGGTCGTCTCAGAGGATAGCTCCAGCTCCTGGGATCAAGAGCTCCTTGGCATATTTGACAGAATTGACAGGCAACAAGTGAACATCTACACTGTTGCCACATCACAAGCTTCAATACTCTTTATTTCTAAAAATAACCATTACTTTTTTCTAAATCAAATTTTGAAATTTAGTTTTTAATATAGAATAGATAGACGTGGATAGGTCGATAGACAGAGGCGGTCAGATGGCGGATAGATGGATGGATAGATAGTGGGTAAAACTGGCAACGTCGCACCAGTGGTCATTACGAGGCGAATTACGTTATTTAAGGGGAAGCACTAGACCCTCAGGGGTCCTAGGGCCCCTATGGGGGTTAAGGGGATAGGCAGGGTTGATCAGGGGCCCCAGGTGAGCTCCAGCTCCCGGGATCAAGAGCCCAGGAGGTGAAATAAGGCTGAGAAAGGGGGAGGTGGTGGCTTTTCCCCTGACTGGTTAACCCCCTTAAAAAAAACCCTGAAATAAGAGCCAGGGGAACACCCCTTAGAATCAGGGGATGGCTTAGCTGACAGTCGTAGCCGCCTAGCCCCTAGCAAACAAGCCACCTAGCCATAAATAAAGCCACATAAGTAACTATCCTCTTTGGCTTCCTAAACCACTTACGACCCACACAAAGAAGCCAGCTTTTTCAAGCTTTATTTCTCAGCTCTGAAGCTTTATTTCCCAGCTGGAGCTCAGCTGGAGCACCCGCCAGGCTGGCTGATTCACCCGGGGAGGAAGAAAGCTTGAGGGAAAGCTTATTAAGCTGGAAAATACCTGAGAGAGCTTCGAAGATAGACTGAGACATAATGGCGGCGATTGTTTACATGTGACGTCATCGATTTCACTCTCACTTATTTCTTTATTTTCTCAATAATTACGCTCTTGTAGCCATGTTTCTCACTTTTAATTATTATTTTAGATTTATTCCAACTCTTCAGAAGTCATAATTACCATTAATATAATCTATAATTTATATTAACCACATCTTTATCTCGAGGTTTGATGACGTCATAGATAAGGGGCGGAGCTAAGTAGTGACGTCATCAATCTCTCACTTATTTCTCTCATTTTCTTAATAATTACGGTCTTATAACCGTATTTCTCACTCTCAAATATTGTTTTTTATTTATTCCTACTAGCTAGATGCTATAATTCACATTAATATGGTCTGTAACTCATATTAACAACAACTATGATTATAGGATTGATGACGTCATAGATAGGAATGGGTACTAAGTAGTGACGTCATCAATAACATTCATTTATTTCTCTCATTTCCTCAATAATTACGGCATTATAGTCATGTTTCTCACTTTCAGTTATTATTTTAAATTTATTCGGACTTATTAAAAGTTATAATTAACATCAATAATAGCCAGTAAATTATATTAACTACGTCAATAAATAGAGGATTGATGACGTCATGGGTCCTACCCACCGTTTCTCTCATTTCTCACTAATTATCTCCCTCACAGAGTTGTTTCCCACTCGTAAATATTGTTTTAATTCTATTTCCACTCACTAGGAGCTATAATTGATAATACACTGGTATAATTTACATTAATGGTATAATTTATAGTAACGCCGCCTGGAGGGTTGATGACGTCATCGAGGCGGAGCTAAGTAGTGACGTCATCAATCATACTCTTCCTTATTTCTCACATCTCTTGCTAATTACGTCCTTAAGGGCAATGTTTCTCGCTTCTGATTACCATTTTAGACGTATTTCGACTCATTAAAAACTATAATTCATTCTACTAAAGGCCTATAATTTATATTAACGTCATTTGTACGACTGATGATGTCATAGGGGTGGAGCTAATTAGTGACGTCATGGATTCAGGGTGGAGCTTAGATGTGACATCATGGATTCAGGGTGGAGCTTAAGTGTGACGTCATGGATTCAGGGTGGAGCTTAAGTGTGACGTCATGGATTCAGGGCGGAGCTTAGGTGTGACGTCATGGATTCAGGGTGGAGCTTAGGTGTGACGTCATGGATTCAGGGTGAAGCTTAGGTGTGACATCATGGATTCAGGGTGGAGCTTAGGTGTGACGTCATGGATTCAGGGCGGAGCTTAGGTGTGACATCATGGATTCAGGGTGGAGCTTAGGTGTGATGTCATGGATTCAGGGTGGAGCTTAGGTGTGACGTCATGGATTCAGGGTGAAGCTTAGGTGTGACATCATGGATTCAGGGTGGAGCTTAGGTGTGATGTCATGGATTCAGGGCGGAGCTTAATCGTGATGTCATGGATTCGGGGCGGAGCTTAGGTGACGTACATGTATTAAGGGTGGAGCTTAGTCGTGATGTCATGGATTCGGGGTGGAGCTTAATTGTGATGTCATGGATTTGGGGCGGAGCTTAGGTGACGTTCATGTATTAAGGGCGGGGCTTAGTCGTGATGTCATGGATTTGGGGCGGAGCTTAGGTGACGTTCATGTATTAAGGGCGGGGCTTAGTCGTGATGTCATGGATTTGGGGCGGAGCTTAGGTGACGTTCATGTATTAAGGGCGGGGCTTAGTCGTGATGTCATGGATTTGGGGCGGAGTTTGAACGGCTGCTACTGACTAAGGGGCGGAGCCTGGCTGCCAAACCACCCATACAGGGGCGGAGCATAGCCGTGACGTCACGGATTGTGGGCGGAGCCTGGCCTCCCAACCACCAATCCAGTGGTTGCAGAGCCCAACCCGCCACGTCATGGACAGAAGGGGGCAGAGCCTAACCCTCCCACAAGTGGGCGGAGACTAGTGACGCCGCCGCGGTGGGCGGAGCACCGCCCAAAGTGGGTAGGTCCTAAAGTTAGGAAGAGAGTCAGAAGTGTGTTGGTACTTGTGGAGTGCGGAGTGTGTCATGTGCTCCCTGGGAGTGTCGTAGCGCGTGCTACCCATGTGTCATGTCGCGCAGGAAGCAGAGCAACCCCAAGCCACTTAAAAGTAAGTCCTACAATGGCACATTTCGCCCCCTACTACCCCTCCCCCCCAGTGTAGCGCCGCTGCCACACCTTGTGTGACTACCACAAGTCGGTTTACCAGCAGTGGTGGGAAGTTGTGTCTGGTAGGGACGACTCTGTACCAGCAGTGGTGGGAAGTTGTGTCTGGCAGGGACGACTCTGTGCCAGCAGTGGTGGGAAGTTGTGTCTGGTAGGGACGACTCTGTGCCAGCAGTGGTGGGAAGTTGTGTCTGGCAGGGACGACTCTGTACCAGCAGTGGTGGGAAGTTGTGTCTGGTAGGGACGACTCTGTACCAGCAGTGGTGGGAAGTTATGTCTGGCAGGGACGACTCTGTACCAGCAGTGGTGGGAAGTTGTGTCTGACAGGGACGACTCTGTACCAGCAGTGGTGGGAAGTTGTGTCTGGCAGGGACGACTCTGTGCCAGCAGTGGTGGGAAGTTATGTCTGGTAGGGACGACTCTGTACCAGCAGTGGTGGGAAGTTATGTCTGGTAGGGACGACTCTGTACCAGCAGTGGTGGGAAGTTGTGTCTGGTAGGGACGACTCTGTACCAGCAGTGGTGGGAAGTTATGTCTGGCAGGGACGACTCTGTACCAGCAGTGGTGGGAAGTTGTGTCTGGTAGGGACGACTCTGTACCAGCAGTGGTGGGAAGTTATGTCTGGCAGGGACGACTCTGTACCAGCAGTGGTGGGAAGTTGTGTCTGGTAGGGACGACTCTGTACCAGCAGTGGTGGGAAGTTATGTCTGGCAGGGACGACTCTGTACCAGCAGTGGTGGGAAGTTGTGTCTGGCAGGGACGACTCTGTACCAGCAGCTGTGTAGAGCTTTCTCAGGCTGTGTCACCCGGTGTAGAGCTTTCTCAGGCTGTCACCCGGTGTAGAGCTTTCTCAGGCTGTGTCATCCTGTGTAGAGCTTTCTCAGCCTGTGTCACCCTGTGTAGAACTTTCTCAGGCTGTGTCACCCGGTGTAGAGCTTTCTCAGGCTGTATCATCCAGTGTAGAGCTTTCTCAGGTTGTATCATCCAGTGTAGAGCTTTCTCAGCCTGTGTCACCCGGTGTAGAGCTTTCTCAGGCTGTGTCATCCTGTGTAGAGCTTCTCAGCCTGTGTCACCTGTGTAGAACTTTCTCAGGCTGTGTCACCGTGTAGAGCTTTCTCAGGCTGTATCATCCAGTGTAGAGCTTTCTCAGGTTGTATCATCCAGTGTAGAGCTTTCTCAGCCTGTGTCACCCTGTGTAGAGCTTTCTCAGGCTGTGTCATCCTGTGTAGAGCTTTCTCAGCCTGTGTCACCCGGTGTAGAGCTTTCTCAGGCTGTGTCACCCTATGTAGAGCTTTCTCAGGCTGTATCATCCAGTGTAGAGCTTTCTCAGGCTGTATCATCCAGTGTAGAGCTTTCTCAGCCTGTGTCACCCTGCGTAGAGCTTTCTCAGGCTGTGTCACCCTGTGTAGAGCTTTCTCAGCCTGTGTAACCCTGTGTATAGCTTTCTCAGGCTGTGTCACCCTGTGTAGAGCTTTCTCAGGCTGTGTCACCCGGTGTAGAGCTTTCTCAGGCTGTATCATCCAGTGTAGAGCTTTCTCAGGTTGTATCATCCAGTGTAGAGCTTTCTCAGCCTGTGTCACCCTGTGTAGAGCTTCCTCAGGCTTTGTCACCCTGTTTAGAGCTTTCCCAGGCTGTATCATCAAGTGCAGAGCTTTCTCAGGCTGTATCATCCAGTGTAGAGCTTTCTCAGGCTGCATCATCCAATGTAGAGCTTTCTCAGCCTGTGTCACCCTGTGTAGAGCTTCCTCAGGCTTTGTCACCCTGTGTAGAGCTTTTCCAGGCTGTATCATCAAGTGCAGAGCTTTCTCAGGCCGTATCATCCAGTGTAGAGCTTTCTCAGCCTGTGTCACCCTGTGTAGAGCTTTCTCAGGCTGTGTCACCCGGTGTAGAGCTTTCTCAGGCTGTATCATCCAGTGTAGAGCTTTCTCAGGTTGTATCATCCAGTGTAGAGCTTTCTCAGCCTGTGTCACCCTGTGTAGAGCTTTCTCAGGCTGTGTCATCCTGTGTAGAGCTTTCTCAGCCTGTGTCACCCGGTGTAGAGCTTTCTCAGGCTGTGTCACCCTATGTAGAGCTTTCTCAGGCTGTATCATCCAGTGAAGAGCTTTCTCAGGCTGTATCATCCAGTGTAGAGCTTTCTCAGCCTGTGTCACCCTGCGTAGAGCTTTCTCAGGCTGTGTCACCCTGTGTAGAGCTTTCTCAGCCTGTGTAACCCTGTGTATAGCTTTCTCAGGCTGTGTCACCCTGTGTAGAGCTTTCTCAGGCTGTGTCACCCGGTGTAGAGCTTTCTCAGGCTGTATCATCCAGTGTAGAGCTTTCTCAGGTTGTATCATCCAGTGTAGAGCTTTCTCAGCCTGTGTCACCCTGTGTAGAGCTTCCTCAGGCTTTGTCACCCTGTTTAGAGCTTTCCCAGGCTGTATCATCAAGTGCAGAGCTTTCTCAGGCTGTATCATCCAGTGTAGAGCTTTCTCAGGCTGCATCATCCAATGTAGAGCTTTCTCAGCCTGTGTCACCCTGTGTAGAGCTTCCTCAGGCTTTGTCACCCTGTGTAGAGCTTCCTCAGGCTGTATCATCAAGTGCAGAGCTTTCTCAGGCCGTATCATCCAGTGTAGAGCTTTCTCAGCCTCTGTCACCCTGTGTAGAGCTTTCTCAGGCTGTATCATCCTGTGTAAAGCTTTCTCAGGCTGTGTCACCCTGTGTAGAGCTTTCTCAGGCTGTATCATTAAGTGTAGAGCTTTCTCAAGCCGTATCATCCAGTGTAGAGCTTTCTCAGGCTGTATCATCCAGTGTAGAGCTTTCTCAGGCTGTATCATCCAGAGTAGAGCTTTCTCAGCCTGTATTACCCTGTGTAGAGCTTTCTCAGGCTGTATCATCCTGTGTAGAGCTTTCTCAGGCTGTATCATCCTGTGTAGAGCTTTCTCAGGCTGTATCATCCAGTGTAAAGCTTTCTCAGGCTGTGTCACCCTGTGTAGAGCTTTCTCAGGCTGTATCATCCTGTGTAGAGCTTTCTCAGGCTGTATCATCCTGTGTAGAGCTTTCTCAGGCTGTATCATCCTGTGTAGAGCTTTCTCAGGCTGTATCATCCTGTGTAGAGCTTTCTCAGGCTGTATCATCCAGTGTAGAGCTTTCTCAGGCTGTATCATCCTGTGTAGAGCTTTCTCAGGCTGTATCATCCTGTGTAGAGCTTTCTCAGGCTGTATCATCCTGTGTAGAGCTTTATTAAGTTATGTTTCACTCTGTGTAGAGCTTTATCAAGTTATGTTACACTCTGTGTAGAGCTTTATCAAGTTATGTTTCACTCAGTGTAGAGCTTTATCAAGTTATGTTTCACTCAGTGTAGAGCTTTATCAAGTTATGTTTCACTCAGTGTAGAGCTTTATCAAGTTATGTTTCACTCTGTGTAGAGCTTTATCAAGTTATGTTTCACTCAGTGTAGAGCTTTATCAAGTTATGTTTCACTCAGTGTAGAGCTTGTATCAAGTTATGTTTCCTCAGTGTAGAGCTTTATCAAGTTATGTTTCACTCAGTGTAGAGCTTTATCAAGTTATGTTTCACTCTGTGTAGAGCTCTATAAAGTTATGTTTCACTCTGTGTAGAGCTTTATTAAGTTATGTTTCACTCTGTGTAGAGCTTTATCAAGTTATGATTCACTCTGTGTAGAGCTTTATCAAGTTATGTTTCACTCTGTGTAGAGCTTTATCAAGTTATGTTTCACTCTGTGTAGAGCTTTATTAAGTTATGTTTCACTCTGTGTAGAGCTTTATCAAGTTATGTTTCACTCTGTGTAGAGCTTTATCAAGTTATGTTTCACTCTGTGTAGAGCTCTATAAAGTTATGTTTCACTCTGTGTAGAGCTTTATCAAGTTATGTTTCACTCAGTGTAGAGCTTTATTAAGTTATGTTTCACTCTATGTAGAGCTTTATCAAGTTATGTTTCACTCAATGTAGAGCTTTATTAAGTTATGTTTCACTCTGTGTAGAGCTTTATCAAGTTATGTTTTACTCTGTGTAGAGCTTTATTAAGTTATGTTTCACTCTGTGTAGAGCTTTATCAAGTTATGTTTCACTCTGTGTAGAGCTTTATTAAGTTATGTTTCACTCTGTGTAGAGCTTTATCAAGTTATGTTTTACTCTGTGTAGAGCTTTATCAAGTTAGTGTTCACTCTGTGTAGAGCTTTTATCAAGTTATGTTTCACTCTGTGTAGAGCTTTATTAAGTTATGTTTCACTCTGTGTAGAGCTTTATCAAGTTATGTTTCACTCTGTGTAGAGCTTTATCAAGTTATGTTTTACTCTGTGTAGAGCTTTATTAAGTTATGTTTCACTCTGTGTAGAGCTTTATCAAGTTATGTTTCACTGAGTGTAGAGCTTTATCAAGTTATGTTTCACTCTGTGTAGAGCTTTATCAAGTTATGTTTCACTGAGTGTAGAGCTTTATCAAGTTATGTTTCACTCTGTGTAGAGCTTTATTAAGTTATGTTTCACTCTGTGTAGAGCTTTATCAAGTTATGTTTCACTGAGTGTAGAGCTTTATCAAGTTATGTTTCACTCTGTGTAGAGCTTTATCAAGTTATGTTTTACTCTGTGTAGAGCTTTATCAAGTTATGTTTCACTCTGTGTAGAGCTCTATTAAGTTTCTCTGTAGAGTGAAACATAACTTGATAAAGCTCTACACAGAGTAAAACATAACTTGATAAAGCTCTACACTGAGTGAAACATAACTTAATAAAGCTCTACACAGAGTGAAACATAACTTAATAAAGCTCTACACAGAGTGAAACATAAACTTAATAAAGCTCTACACAGAGTGAAACATAACTTAATAAAGCTCTACACAGAGTGAAACATAACTTAATAAAGCTCTACACAGAGTGAAACATAACTTATAAAGCTCTACACAGAGTGAAACATAACTTAATAAAGCTCTACACAGAGTGAAACATAACTTAATAAAGCTCTACACTGAGTGAAACATAACTTAATAAAGCTCTACACAGAGTGAAACATAACTTAATAAAGCTCTACACAGAGTGAAACATAACTTAATAAAGCTCTACACTGAGTGAAACATAACTTAATAAAGCTCTACACAGAGTGAAACAAACTTAATAAGCTCTACACAGAGTGAAACATAACTTAAAAGCTCTACACGGGAGGAACATAACTTAAAAAGCCTACACGAGTGAAACATAACTAATAAAGCCACACAGAGTGAAACATAACTAATAAGCCTACACAGAGTGAAACATAACTAAAAAGCCTACACAGGAGGAAACATAACTTAATAAAGCTCACACTAAAGTGAAACATAGCTTAAATAGAGCTCTTAACAACATTCCTTCCTCCTTCTTCTCCTCTCCCCCCTTTCCTTTTCCCCCCCTTTTCCCCCTTTTCCTTCCCCCTCTTTCCTTTTTTTTTTCCCCCTTTCCCTTTTCCTTTTTTCCCTCTTTTTCCCCTTTTTTTTTTCCTTTTCCTTTTTTTTTTTCCTCTTTTCCTTTTTCCCTTATTTCCTTTTTTTCCCCTTTTCCACCTCTTTTTTTCCCCCCTTTTTTCCTTTCCCCTTTTTCTTTTTTTCCCCCCTTCCTTTTATTCCTTTCCTTCCTTTCCCCCCCTTTTCC
Source organism: Cherax quadricarinatus (assembly GCF_026875155.1). Classification (NCBI taxonomy): domain Eukaryota; kingdom Metazoa; phylum Arthropoda; class Malacostraca; order Decapoda; family Parastacidae; genus Cherax; species Cherax quadricarinatus. The sequence goes on along the minus strand of NC_069404.1, from coordinate 5,017,677 downwards.
TTAATTCCCTTTTCCCCCCCTTTTTTTAAATTTTTTCCCCCTTTTTCCCTTTTCCTTTCCTTTTCCCTTCCTTTTTCCTCCCTTTCCTTCCTTTTCTTTTCCCCTCTCCTCTTTGCCCCTCCCTTCCCTTCCCTTTTTTCCTTCCCCTGCCCTCCTTTTTCTTCCTGCTTTCCTTTTTCTTCCGTCTTTTTTCTTCTTCCTTTTCTCCTTCTTTTCCCCCTTTCCTTTCCTCCTTTCTTTTCCCCCCCTCTCCTTCTTTCTCTCCTTCTTCCTCCTGCCTTTTCCCCTTCCTCCTTCCTCCTGCCCTTCCTTTCTCTCCTTCTTCCCTTTCCTTTTTTCCTCCTCCCTTTCCTTTCCTTCCCCTCCCCTTTTCCTCGTCTCCTTTTTTTTCTTCCTTCTTTTTCTCCTTCCTTCCTCCTTTTTCCCTTCTCCCTTTCCTTCCCCCCTCCCTTCCTTCCCCCCCTTTCCCCCTCTCCTTTCCCTTTCCCTTTCCCCCCTTTTCCCTTCCCTTTCCACCTCCCCTTCCTCCTCCTTTTCCTTTTTTTCCCCCTTTTTCCCTTCCTTTCCCTTCCCTCCTTCCTTCCTCCTTTCCCTTTCCTTCCTCCTCTCCTTCTTCCCTTTCCCTTTCCTCCCTTCTTTTCCCCCTTTTCCTTCCTTCCTCCTCTTTTTACTTCCCTTTCCTTCCCTCCTTCCTTCCACCTCCCTTCCCTTTCCTCTCCCCTTTCCCTTCCCCCCCTTCCTTCCTTCCTTCCCCCTTTCCCTTCCTCCTTCCTTCCTTCCCCTCTCCTCCTTCCTCCTCTCCTTTTCCTCCTTCCCCTCCTTCCTTCCCCCCCCCCCTTTTTTTCCTCCTCCTCTCCTTTCCTTCCCTCCCCTTTCCTTCCCCCTCCCTCCTTCCTTCCTCCTCCCTTTCCTTCCTCCCTCCTTATTCCCTTCCTTCCCCTTTCCTTTCCCTTTTCCCTTTCTTCCCTTTCCCTCCTTTTCCTTCCTTCCTCCTTTCCCCCCTTCCTCCTCCCCCTTTTCTTCCTCCTCCCTTTCTTCCTCCTTTCCCCCTTCCTTCCTTCCTCCTCCCCTTTTTTTCCCCCTCTCCTTCCTTCCCCTCTTCCCCTTTTCCTTCCTTCCCTCCTTCTTCCTCCTTCCTTAAAATTCCCCTTCCTTCCTTCCTCCTCTTTTCCCTTTCTTCCTTCCCTCCTTCTTTCTTTCCTCTTCTCTTTCTTCCCTGCCCTTTCCAAATTCCCCTCCCCCCCTCCCTCACCCTCCCTCCCCCCCTCCTCCCCCTCCCTCCCCTCCCTCACCCTCCCTCCCCCCCTCCCCTCCCTCCCCTCCCCTCCCCCTCCCTCCTCCCCCCCCCTCCCCCCCCCCCACCCTCCTACCCTCCCTACCCCCCTCCACCCTTCCCCCTCCCCCTCCCCCAACCCTCCCCCACCTCCCCCCCTCCCCCCTCCCCACCCTCCCCCCATCCCCCCCCCTCCACCCTCCCTCACCCCCCCTTTTCCCCTCCCTCCTCACCCCCCTCACCCCCCCCCACCCCTCCCCCCCCCTACCTCCCCACCCCCCTCCTCCCTCCCTCCTCCCCCCCCCTCAACCCCCCCTCCATCCTCCTTCCCCACCCTCCCTCCCCTTTCCCCTCCACCCCCCTCCCCCACCCTCCCTTTCCCCCTCCCTCCACCCCTCCCCCCCCTTTCTCCCCCCTCCCCTCCCTCCTCCCTCCCCTCCCTCCCCCTCCCTCACCCTCCTCCATCCTCCCTCCCTCCCTCCCCTCCCTCCCCTCCCTCCTCCCCTCCCTCCCTCTCCCCCCTCCCCTCCCTCCTCCCTCCCCCCTTCCCTCCCCTAAACCCTCCCTTCCTCCCTCCCTCCCCCCCTACCCTTTTCCCTATCCCCTCCCCCCCACCCCCCCCACCTCCCCCCCCCCAAACCCCCCCCACCCCCCCCCCACCCTCCCCACCCCCCCCCCACCCCCCCACCCCCCCAACCCTCCCCCATCTCTCCCCCCTACCCCCCCATCCCCCCCCCCCCCTCCCCATCCCCCCCCTCACCCCCCTCCATCCTCCCCTCCCTCCACCCCCCCACCTCCCTCCCTCCCCTCCTCCCTCCCCCCTCCCCCCTTTCCCTCCATCCCCCCCCTCCCTCACCCTCCCTCCCTCTCCCCCCCTACCCCCCCTCCATCTCTCCCCCCTCACCCTCCCCCCATCTCTCCCCCCTCTTCCCTCCCTCCTTCCCCCTCCCTCCTTCCCTCATCTTCCCTCCCTCACCTTCCCTCCACCTCCCTCCCTCTCCCTCCCTCCTCTTTTCCCTCCCTACCCCCTCCCCCCTTCTTCCTCCTCCCCTTCCTCCCTCCCCCATCCCCCCTCCCACCCTCCCCCATTCTCCCCCCCTCCCCCTCCCTTCATCCTCCCCCTCCCCCCATCTCTCCCCCCCTCCCCTCCCCCTCTCCCCCTCCTCCACCCTCCCTCCTCTCTCCCCCCTTTTAAAAACCCTCTCCCCCCTCCCCCTTTCCCTCACTCCCCCTTTCCCCCTTCCCTCCCCCCACCTCCCCCCCTCACCCTCCCCCCCCCCCTTCCCCTCCCTCTCTCCTCCCTCCATCTCTTCCTTAACCTCCCTCCTCCTCCCCCTCACCTCCCCCCCAATCCTCCTCCCCACCCTTCCCACCTCCCCCATCTCCCCTCCCCACCCTCCCTCCACTCCTCTCCCTCCCTATCCCCCCTCCCTCCATCTTCCCCCCCTCACCCTCCCTCCCCTTTCCCCCTCCCCCCCTCCCCCCATCTCCCCCTCCCCCCACCCTCCCTCCCCCCTCTCCCTCCCTCACCAAACTCCATTCCCCTCTCTCACCCCCCCTCACCCCTCCCCCCCCCTCTCTCTCTCCCCCCCCCTCCCCCCTTTCCCCCTCCCTCCACTCTCCCCCCCTCACCTCCCCCATTCTCCCCCCTCCCCCCTAACTCCATTCTCCCTCTCTCACCTCCCTAAACCTTCCCTCCACCCCCTTCCCCCTCCCTCCCCCGCCTCCCTCTCCCCCCCCCCATCTCTCCCCCCCTCCCCCCCCTTCTCTCCTTCCCTCACCCTCCCTCCACTCCCCCTCCCCCCCATCTCCCCCCCTCCTTCTCCCCCCTCACCCACCCTTCATCCCCCTTCCCCTCCCCCTCCATTCCCCCTTCCTCACCCCCCCTACCCTCCTTCCCTCACCCTCCTCTTTCACCCCCCCTCATTTCCCTCCCCTCCTTACCCCCCCTTACCCCCCTCCCCCTCCCTTTTTCCCCCCTCACCCCCCTTTTCTCCTTCACTCCTTCACCCCCCCTCCCCTTCTCTCACCCTCCCTCTCCCGCCCTCATTCCCTCGCCTCCCTCACCCTTTCTCACCTCCCTCCTTTCCCCCTCCCCACCCCGCCCTCATCCCCCTTACCCTCCCTCACCTTCCTTCCCCCCTCCCCCCCCCCTCACCCCCTTCCCCCCCTCCCCCCTCCCTCCCCTTTCCCCTCACCGCCCCTCACCCCCCCTCACCGTCCCATCCCTCACCGTCCCTCACCCCCATCCCCGTCCTCACGTCCCTCACCCCCCCTCACCCCCCCTCACCTTCCTACCCTCCCCACCCCCCCTCACCCCCCCTCACCGCCCCTCCCGCCCCTACCCTCCCCCCCGTCAGTCCCCTTTCCCTCCCCCCTTTCCCTCCCCCTCCCCACCGTCCCTCACCCCCCCTACCTTCCCCCCCCCTCCCCACCCCCCTCACCCTTCCCCTCCCCTTTTCCTTACCCCCCTCCCCTCCATCCCTTTCCCCTCCCGTCCCTCACCGTTCCTCCCGTCCCTCACCGTCCTCCCCTTTTCCCTCCCCGTCCCTCACCCTCCCTCACCCTCCCTCACCGTCCCTCCCCGTGCCTCATTTTTTCCCTACCCTCCCTCCCCGCCCCCTCACCCCCCCATTTCCTCACCCCCCCCCCCCTCCCTCCCCTTTCCCCTCACCGTCCTCACCGTCCTCCCCTTCCTCACCCTCCCTCCCCTCCCTCACCCCCCCTCGTTTTCCCTCCCCTCCTCACCCTCCCTCACCTTCCCCACAGTCCCTCACCTCCCTCCCCCTTCCTCACCCCCCCCTCACCGCCCCTTACCCTCCCTCCCTTCCGTCCCCCTCCTTCCCTTCCCCCCGTCCTCACCCCCCCTACCCCCCTCACCCCCCCTCACCTCCTCACCTTCCTCACCCTCCCTCCCCCCCTCCCCTCCCCCCCGTCCCTCACCGTCCCTCACCCTCCTCACCCTCCCTCACCCCCCCTAACCCCCCCTCCCTTCCCTCCCCCTCCCTCACCCCCCTCCCCCTTCCCTCCCCTCCTCACCGTCCCCCCCCCACCCCTCAGTTTCCCCTCACCCCCCCCCCACCCTCCCTCCCATCCCCACCGCCCCTCACCACCCTCACCCTCCCTCACCCCCCTCACCTTCCCTCCCCCTCCCTCCCCCCCACCCTCCCTCCCCGCCCCAACCCCCCTCCCCCTCCCCCACCCCCCTCACCCCCCCTGACCCTCCTGCCCTCCCTACCTCCATCCCCCTCCCTCACCGTCCCTGACCCCCCCTCACGCCCCTGCCCCCCCTCCCCTTTCCCTCACCCTCTCTCACCGTCCATCACCGTCCTTCACCCCCCCCTCTCCTTCCCTCACCTTCCCCACCCCCCCCTCCCCTTCCTTCACCCCCCCTCACCCTCCCCACCCCCCGTCACCCTCCCTCACCGCCCTGACCCTCCCCCCCCGTCCCTGACCCTCCCTCCCCTTTCCTCACCGCCCCCTCACCGCCCCTCACCGTCCCTCCCCTACCCTCACCGTCCCCTCCCCTTCTCCCACTCTCCCCCCTTCACCCCCCTTTCCCCTTTCCCCTCCCCCTCCCTCCCCTTCCCCCCCCTCCCTCCCCCTCCCTCATCCTTCTACCCCCCCTAAACCCCCCCTCACCCCCCCTCCCCTCGCCCTTTGTGCTTTGGGGTTTGTGTGTGTGTGTGTGTTGGTGTGTGTGTGTGTGGGGGTTGTGTGTGTGTGTGTGTGTGGTGTGTGTGTGTTGTAGTTGTGTTGTGTGTGTGTGTTTGGTGTTTTGTTGTGTGTGTGTTGGGTGTGTGTTTTGTGTCGTTGTTATTTTTAAAATATTAAAAATTTTAAAAAAAAAAAAAAAATTTTTATTTTTTTTTAAAAAAAAATTATTTATTAAAAAAAAAAAATTATTATTTTTTGGGTTTTTTTTTTTTTTTAAGCCCTACTCCCTTATTTTGATGATTATATATGTTGTTGGTTGATATTTTAATATGTAATTTAAAAAACTGTGTGAAAAATGTAAAAATAAATGTTGTTATTAAATTAAATTGTAATTAAGGTAAAGAAAGATGTTGATTAATGTAGTTAGTTATATAGTTATTTATTTGTGTATTTAATTAAATTTTTTTTTTATTTGTAATTAATAATATTTATGTTGGTTGTGTGTGTGTGTGTGGTTTTGTGTGTGTGTGTGTTTGGGTGTGTGTGTGTGTGTGTGTGTGTGGTGTTGTGTTGTATGTGTGTGTTGGTGTGTGTGTTGTGTGTGTGTTGTGTGTGTGGTGTTGTGGGTGTGTGTTGTGTTGGGTGTTTTTGTGTGTGTGTGGTGTGTGTGTGTGTGGTGTGTGTGTGTGGGTGTGTGGTGTGTTTGTGTGTGGGGTTGTGTGTTGTTGTGTGTGTGTGTGTTGTGTGTGTGTGTTGTGTGTGGTTTTGTGTGTGTTGTGTGTGTTGTGTGTGTGTGTTGTGTTTGTGTGTGTTGTGTGGAGTGTTGGGTGTGTGTGTGTGTGTTTGTGTGTGGGGTGTGTGTTGGTGTGTGTGTGGTGTTTTTTGGGGGGTGTGTGTGGTGTGTGTGGGGTGTTGTGTGTGTGTGTTGGGGTGTTTTGTTGTTGTGTGGTGTGTGTGGGTGTGTGTGTGTGGGGTGTGTGTGTGGTGTGTGTGTGTGGTGGTTGTGGTGTGTTTGTGTGTGTGTGTGTGTGTTGTGTGTGTGTGTGGTTTTGTGTGTGTGGGGTGTTGTGTGTGTGTGTGGGGTGTGTGTGGTGGTGCCCTTTGGGGTTTGCGGGCGGTAGTTGGTGTGTGTGTGGTGGGGTTGTGTGTTGTTTGTGTGTTGGGTGGTGTGTGGGGTGTGGGGGTGTGTGTGTGTTGTGTGTGTTGTGTGGGGTGTGTGTGTTTTGTGTGTGTGGTGGGGTTGTGTGTGGTGTTTGTGTGTGTGTGTGTGTGTTTTGTGTGTGTGTGTTGTGGGTGTTGTGTGTTGTGTGTGTGGTGTGTGTGTTGTGTGTGTGTTGTGTGGGTGTTTGTGTGTGTTGTGTGTTGGTGTTGTGTTGGTGTGTGGGGTGGTGTGTGTGTTGTGTGTTGTGGGGTGTGTGTGTGTTTTGTTGTGTGTTGGTGTGTGTGTGTGTTGTGTGTGGGGTTTTGTGTGTTTTGTGTGTGTGTGTGTGTGTGGTGTGTTGTGTGTTGTGTGTGTTGTGTGTGGTGTGTGTGTTGTGTGTGTGGGGTGTTGTGTTGTGGTGTGTGTGTGTTGTGGGGTGTGTGTGTGTGTGTGTGTGTGTGTGTGTGTGTGTGTTTTGTGTGGGTGTGTGTTGTTGTGTGTGTGTGTGTGGGTTGTTTGTGTGTGTTGTGTGTTGTGTGTGTGGTGTGTGTGGTGTGTTGTGTGTGTTTTGTGGGTGGGGGTTGGGGGGGTGGGGTTGTGTGTGTGTGTGTGTTGTGTGTGTGTTTTTGGGTGTGTGTGTGTGTGTGTGTGTTGTGTTGTGTGGTTTTTGGTGGGTGTGTGTGTGTGTGTGTGTGTGTGTGTGTTTTGTGTGTGGTTTTGTTTTGTGTGTTGTGTGGGGGGGGTGTGTGTGGTGTTGTGTGTTGTGGGTGTTGTGTGTGGGGGGGTTGGTTTTGTTTTGTGTGTGTGTGTGTGTGTGTGTGTGTGTGTGTGTGTGTGTGTGGTGTGTGTTGGTGTGTGTGGGGTGTGTGTGTTGGGGTGGTGTTTGTGTGGTGTGTTGTGTGGTGTTGTGTGTGGGGGGGTTGTTGTGTTTTGTTGTGTTGTTGTGGGTGTGGGGTTGTGGGTGGGGGTGGTGGGGGTGTGTGGTGGGGTGTGTGTGGGTGTGTGTGGGGTGGGTGGGGTGGTGTGTGGTGGGGGGGGGGGGTGGGGGGGGGGTTGGTGGGGGGGGGGTTTTGTGGGGGTGGGGGGGGGGGGGGGGTGGGGTGGGGGGGGGGGGGTGGTGGTGTGTGTGGTGGGTTTTTGGTTGGGGGGTTTTGTGGGTGTGGGTTTGGGTTGTGTTGTGGGGTTTGTGTGTGTGTGGGTGTGTGTGTGGGTGGTGTGTGGGGTTGGGTGTGTGGTGTGGGTTTTGTGGGGTGTGTGTGTGTTTTGTGTGTGGGGGTGTGTGTGGTGGGTGTGTGTTGTGTGTGTGTGTGTGGGGGTGTGTGGGTGTGTGGTTGGTGTGGTGAGTGGGGTGTGGGGTGGGGTGTGGGGGTGGGTGGGGGGGGGGGTGGGGGTGGGGGGGGGGTGTTGTGGGTGGGGGGTGTGGTGGGTGTGTGGGGTGTGTGTTTGTTGTGGGTGTGTGTTTGGGGGTTGTGTGGTGGTTGTGTTTGTGTGGTTTGTTGTTTTGTGTGTATTTCCTATTTTGTCTACTATTTGTGGTTGCAGGGGTCGATGGTCCCTGTTGTCCCCTGGGGGGTCCGTTCCTGTTTCAGGGTTGTCTTTGGTTTTTTGTATTGTGTTTTAGTTCCGTGGGTCCTTCCTGGGTTTTGGGTTTGCCGATTTCCCTTATTTTTTGGCATTCCCCTTTGCTCTGGCCCTTTGATTGTACTCCTCTATTCTTGCTCTTTGTGCTTACAAAGTGCTCTTGTAGTTCCCTCCGGGAATCGGTTTTTGTCTAACGATTTTTATATGGTATCCCCCTGATCTGTTTTCAGTTGCCAGGCGCCCTTTTTTTCCCCTCAGAACATTTTATCGAATGTTGTTTGCTTCCCCCAAGATTTTTCTGGCTTATATTCTCCTTCAACCAGGTCTTCCTCCTTGCCAGACCGTTTTAGTGTCTTAACATTCCTTGGGCCTATTGATGTCTTTTCTCTGGTTTCCTGCCTTTATGTGCGTTATGTTGATGTTGTTGGGGTTGACCTCCGTGTAGTGTCTGGATTCTTTCTTTATGGTTGCCAGGTTGTGGCGCCCTGTTCTCTTTTCTGTGTTTTTGTGTTTGGGTTGTGGTGGGTGTTAAGTTTGTGTTGGTGGGTGTGTTTGGGTTTGGTGTGTGTGTTGTGTTTGTGTTTTGTTGTGTGTGTGTGTGGTGTTGTGTGTGTGTGTGTTGTGTGTGGGGTGTGGTGTTTGTGTGTGTTTTTGTGGTGTGTGTTGTGTGTGTGTGTGTGTTGTGTGTGGTGTGTTTTGTGTGTGTGTGTGTGTGTGTGTGTGGTGTGTGTGTGTTGTGTGTGTGTGTGTTGGTGTTGTGTGTGTTTTGTGTGTTGTGTGTGTGTGTTTGTGTGTGTGTGTGTTGTGTGTGTGTGTGTTGTGTTGTGTGTGTGTGTGTGGTGTGTTTGTGTGTGTGTTTTGTGTGTGTGTGTGTGTGTGTGTGTGTGTGGGGTTGTGTGTTGTGTGTGTTGTGGGTTGTGTGTTGTGTGTGTGTGTGTGTGTGTGTGTGTGGTGTGTGTGTTGTGTTGTTTTGTGTGTGTTGTGTGTGGTGTGGGGTGTGTGTGTGTGTGTTGTGTGGTGTTTGGTGTGTGGTTTGTGTGGTGGGTGTGTGTGTGGTGTGGTTGTTTGTGTGTGTGTGTGTGTGTGTGTGTGTGTGTGGTGTGTGTTTTGTGTGTGTTGGTGTTGTGTGTTTTGTGTGTGGTTTTTTGTGTGTGTTTTTGTGTGTGGTGTGTGTTTGTGTGTGTGTGTGTGTTTTGTGTGTGTGTTTTGTTGTTTTGAGTGTTTTTGTGTGTTTGTGTGTGGTTGTGTGTGGTGTGTGTTTGTGTGTGTGTGTTGTGGTGGTGTGTTTGTGGTGGGTGGGGGTGTTTTGGTGGGGTGTGGTGTGTGTGTGTGTGTTGTGGTGGTGTGTGTGTGTGGTGTGTGGGGGTGTTGTTGTGTGTTGTTGTGTGGTGTGTTGTGTGTTTGTGTGTGTGGTGTTGTGTGTGGGGGTTTGTGTGGTGGGGTTTTGTTTTTGTGTGGTGTGTGTTGGGGTGTGTTGTGTGTGTGTGTTGTGTGTGTGGTGTTGTGTGTGGTGTGTGTTGTGTGGGTGTGTGTGTGGTGTGTGTTGTGTGTGGGTGTGGTGTGTGTGTTGTGTGTGTGGGTTGTGTTGGTTTTGTGGGGGTGGTGTTGGTGTGGTGTGGGGTGTGGTGTGGTGTGTGTGTGTGTGGTGTTGTGTGTGTGTTGTGTGTGGGGTGTGTGGGTGGGTGTGGGTGTGGGGTGTTGTGTGTGGTGTGTTGTGTGTGTGTGTGTTGTGTGGGGGGTGTGGGTGGTGTGTGGTGGTGTGGGGTGGTGTGTGTGTGTGTTGTGTGTGGTGGGTGTGTGGGTGGTGTGTGTGTGTGTGGTGTGTGGTGTGGTTGTGTGTGTTGGTTTTGGGGTGTTTGGGGTGTTGTGTGTGGTGGGTGTTTGTGTGGGGTGTTTGTTGTGGGGTGTGGGTTGTGTGTGTGTGTTGTGTGTGAGTGTGTGTTGTGTGTGTGTGTTGTGTGTGAGTATGTGTTGTGTTTACCTGGAGTTTACCTGGAGAGAGTTTCGGGGTCACGCCCCCCGCGGCCCGGTCTGTGACCAGGCCTCCTGGTGGATCAGCGCCTGATCAACCAGGCTGTTTGCTGCTGGCTGAAACGCAAACCAACGTACGACCACACCCGGCTGTCGGGAACTGACTTTAGGTGCTTGTCCAGTGCCAGCTTGAAGACTGCCAGGGGTCTGTTGGGAATCCCCCTTATTGTGCTGGGGGGCAGTTAACAGTCTCGGCCCCTGACACTTATTGTATGGTCTCTTAACGTCTAGTGACACCCCTGCTTTTTATTGGGGGATGGGCAAACGTCTGCCAAGTCTTTTGCTTTCGTAGTGAGTGATTTTTCGTGTGCAAGTTCGGTACTATCCCTCTAGGGTTTCCAGGTGTATATAATCATGTATCTCTCCCTCCTGCGTTCCAGGGAATACAGGTTAGAAACCTCAAGCGTTCCCAGTTTAAATTTAGGTGTTTTATCTCCGTTATGCGCGCCGTGAAAGTTCTCTGTACATTTTCTAGGTCGGCAATTTCACCTGCCTTGAAAGTGCTGTTAGTGTGGGAGCAATATTCCAGCCTAGATAGAACAAGTGACCAAAAGAGTGTCATCATGGGCTTGGCCTCCCTAGTTTTGAAGGTTCTCATTATCCATCCTGTCATTTTCTAGCAGATGCGATTGATACAATGTTATGGGCCTTGAAGGTGAGATCCTCCGACATGATCACTCCCAGGTCTTTGACGTTGGGGTTTCGCTCTATTTTGTGGCCAGAATTTGTTTTTTTAAATCTGATGAAGATTTTAAATTTTCCCCGTGTTTACCATATCTGAGTAATTGAAATTTCTCATCGTTGAACTTCATATTGTTTTCTGCAGCCCACTGAAAGATTTGGGTTTATGTCCGCCTGGGGCCTTGCAATGTCCCGCAATGGAAGACACTGTCATGCAGATTCGGGTGCATCTGCAAAGGAAGACACGGTGCTGTGGCTGACATCCTTGTCTATGTCGGATATGAGGATGAGGAACAAATGGGGGCGAGTACTGTGCCTTGGAACAGAGCTTTTCACCGTAGCTGCCTCGGACTTTACTCTGTTGACGACTACTCCCCTGTGTTCTGTTAGTGAGGAAATTATAGATCCACGACCGACTTTTCCTGTTATTCCTTTTGCACGCATTTTGTGCGCTATTACGCCATGGTCACACTTTCGAAGGCTTTTGCAAAATCTGTATATATTACATCTGCATTCTTTTTGTCTTCTAGTGCATCTAGGACCTTGTCGTAGTGGGTCCATAGCTGAGACCCGACAGGAGCGACCTGCTCTAAACCCATGTTGCCCTGGGTTGTGTAATTAATGGGTATTTAGATGGTGGTATCTTGCTTCTTAGGACCCTTTCAAAGATTTTAGATATGGGATGTTTAGTGCTATCGGGCTGTAAGTTTTGCTGTTGCTTTACTGCCACCTTTGTGGAGTGGGGCTATGTCTGTTGTTTTTAGTAACTGTGGGACGACCCCTGTGTCCATGCTCCCTCTCCAAGATGGAAAAGGCTCGTGATAGGGCTTCTTGCAGTTCTTGATGAACACAGAGTTCCATGAGTCTGGCCCTGGGGCAGAGTGCATGGGCATGTCATTTATCGCCTGTTCGAAGTCATTTGGCGTCAGGATAACATCGGATAGGCTTGTGTTAATCAAATTTTGTGGGTCTCTCATAAAAAATTCATTTTGATCTTCGACTCTCAGTCTGGTTAGCGGCTTGCTAAAAACTGTGTGTGTGTGTTGTGTGTGAGTGTGTTTTGTGTGTGTGTGTTGTGTGTGTGTGTGTGTTGTGTGTGTGTGTTGTGTGTGAGTGTTGTTGTGTGTGTGTGTTGTGTGTGTGTGTGTGTGTGTGTTGTGTGTGTGTGTGTGTGTGTGTGTGAGTGTGTGTTGTGTGTGTGTGTTGTGTGTGTGTGTGTGTTGTGTGTGTGTGTTTTTGTGTGAGTGTGTTTTGTGTGTGTGTGGTTTGTGTGTGTGTGTGTTGTTGTGTTGGTGTTTTGTGTGTGGGGTGTGTGTGTTGTGTGGGGTGGTTTTGTGTTGTGTGTGTGTGTTGTGGGGTGTTTGTGGTGTGTGTTTTTGTGGGGAGTGTGTGTTGTGTGTGGTGTGTTGTGTGTGTGTGTTTGTGTGTGAGTGTGTGTTTGTGTGTGTGGGGTTGTTGTGAGGGGTGTGTGTTGTGTGTGTGTGTTGTGTGGTTGTGTGTGTGTGGGGGTGTTTTGTGGGGTGTGTGGTGTGTGTGTGAGTTGGTGTTGTGTGTGTGTTGTGTGTGATGTGGGGTTGTGTGTGTGTGTGTGTGTGTGTGTGTGGGTGTGTGTGTTTTGGGGTTGTGTGTGGTGTGTGTGTTGTGTGTGTGTGTTGTGTGTGTGTGTGTGTGTTGTGTGTGGGGTGTTGTGTGTGTGTTTTGTTTGTGTGGTGTTGTGTTTTGTGTGTGGTGTGTGTTGTGTTGTGTGTTGGGGTGTGTGTGTGTGTGTGTGTGTGTGTGGGGTTTGTTGTGGTTTTTGTGTGTGTGTGTGGGTGGTGTGGTTTTTTGTGTGTTTGTGTGTGTGGTGTTGTGTGTGGGGTGTGTTGTGTGTGAGTTTTGTGTTGTGTGTGTGGGGTGTGTGTGGTGTGTGTTGTGTGGGTTGGGGTGTGTGTGTTTTTGTGTGTGTGTGTGTTGTGTGTTGTGTTGTGTGTGTTTGTGTGTGTGTGTGTGTTTTGTGTGTGGTGGTGGGGTTGTGGTGTGTGTGTGTGTGGTGTTGTGTGTGGTGTGTGTTTGTGTGGGGTGTGTGTGTGTGTGTGTGTGTGTGTTGTGTGTGTGTGTGGGGTGTGTGTGTTGTGTGTGTTTTGTGTGTGTGTTTTGTGGGTGGGTGTGGGGTGGTGTGGGTGTGTGTGGGTGGTGTGTGGTGTGTGGTGTGTGTGGTGTGTGTGTGTGTGTGTGTGTGTGTGTGTTGTGGGGGTGGGGTGGGGGGGGGGTGGGGGGTGGTGTGTGTTGTGTGTTGTGTGTTTTGTGTGTGTGGTGTGTGTGTGGGGTGGTGTTTTGTGTGTGTGTGTGTGTGGTGGGTGTGGGTGGGTGTGTGTGGTGTGTGTGTGTGTGTTGTGTGTGTGTGGGTGTGTGTGGGGTGGGGGGGGGGGGGTGGGTGTGGTTGTGTGTTTGGTGTGTGGGGGGTGGTGTGGGGTGGGTGTGGGTGGTGTTGTGTGTGTGTTGTGTGTTGTGTGTGGTGGGGGGTGGGGGGGGGGGGGGTGGGGGGGTGGGGTTGTGGGGGGTGGGGGGGGGTGGGGGGGGGTGGGGGGGGTTTGGGGTGGGGGGGGGGGGGGGGTGGGGTGTGTGGGTGGGGGTGGGGGGTGGGTGTGTGGTTTTGGTGTTTGGGGTGTGGTTGGGGGGGGGGTGGGGGTGGGTGTGGTGTGTTGTGTGTGGGTGGGGTGTGTGGGGGTGTGGTGGGGTGTGTGGTGGTGTGTGTGTGGTTGGGGGGGTGGGTGTGTGTGTGTGTGTGTGGGGGGTGTGGTGTGTGTGTGGGGTGTGTGGGTGTGGGTGGGGGTGGGTGTTGTGTGGGTGGGTGGTTGTGTGGGGGGGGGTGGGTTGGGGGTGTGGGGTGGGGTGTTTGGGGGGGGGGGGGGGGGGGGGGGGGGTGGGGTGTGTGGTGGGTGTGGTGGTGGGTGGGGTGTGTGTTGGGGGGTGGTGTGTGTGGTGTGGGTGTTGGGTTGTGGTGGTGGTGGGGTGTTGGTGTGTGTGTGGGTGTGGTGGGTTTTGGGTGTGTTGGTGTGGGGGTGGTGTGTTGGTGTGGGGGGGGGTGGGTGGGGGGGGGGTTTGGGGGGGTGGGGGGTGGAAAGTTTGGGGGGGGAGTGGTTGGTTGTGTTGTGTTGTGGTGAAGTGGTGTGTGGTTTTTGTGTGATGGGTTGGCGTGTGGGGGTGGGTTTTTCGGCAGGGGTGGAAGCTGGGTTTTGGGCCAAAGCAAGGGTTTGGCCAAAAGCAAGGGGAAAATTTAAGGTACACAAGGCCCCTCCCACCAAGGCAGGGGCCACCAAGGCAGGGTGCCCACCAAGGGAGGGTACCCACCAAGGCAGGGTGGCCCCCCAAGGCAGGGGGGCCCACCAAGGCAGGGTGCCACCAAGGGAGGGGGGCCCACCAAGGCAGGGTGGGCCCCCAAGGCAGGGTGCCCACCAAGGCAGGGTGGCCCACCAAGGCAGGGTGCCCCCCAAGGCAGGGTGGCCCACCCAAAGGCGGGTGGCCCACCAAGGCAGGGTGGGCCCCCCAAGGCAGGTGGCCCACCAAGGCAGGGTGCCACCAAGGCAGGGTGGCCCACCAAGGCAGGGTGCCACCAAGGCAGGGTGGCCACCAGGCAAGGGGTGGCCACCAAGGCGGTGGCCACCAAGGCAGGGTGGCCCACCAAGGCAGGGTGGCCACCAAGGCAGGGTGGCCACCAAGGCAGGGTGGCCCACCAAGGCAGGGTGGCCACCAAGGCAGGGTGGCCCACCAAGGCAGGTTGGCCACCAAGGCAGGGTGGCCACCAAGGCAGGGTGGCCCACCAAGGCAGGTTGGCCACCAAGGCAGGGTGGCCCACCAAGGCAGGGTGGCCCACCAAGGCAGGGTGGCCCACCAAGGCAGGGTGGCCCACCAAGGCAGGATTACCACCAAGGCAGGGTGGCCCACCAAGGCAGGGTGGCCACCAAGGCAGGGTGGCCACCAAGGCAGGGTGGCCACCAAGGCAGGGTGGCCACCAAGGCAGGGTGGCCCACCAAGGCAGGGTGGCCACCAAGGCAGGGTGGCCACCAAGGCAGGGTGGCCACCAAGGCAGGGTTACCGCCAAGGCAGGGTGGCCACAAAGGCAGGGTTACCACCAAGGCAGGGTGGCCACCAAGGCAGGGTGGCCACCAAGGCAGGGTGGCCCACCAAGGCAGGGTGGCCACCAAGGCAGGGTGGCCCACCAAGGCAGGGTGGCCACCAAGGCAGGGTGGCCACCAAGGCAGGGTGGCCACCAAGGCAGGGTGGCCACCAAGGCAGGGTGGCCCACCAAGGCAGGGTGGCCACCAAGGCAGGGTGGCCACCAAGGCAGGGTGGCCACAAAGGCAGGGTTACCACCAAGGCAGGGTGGCCACCAAGGCAGGGTTACCACCAAGGCAGGGTGGCCACAAAGGCAGGGTTACCACCAAGGCAGGGTGGCCACCAAGGCAGGGTGGCCACCAAGGCAGGGTGGCCCACCAAGGCAGGGTGGCCACCAAGGCAGGGTTACCGCCAAGGCAGGGTGGCCACAAAGGCAGGGTTACCACCAAGGCAGGGTGGCCACCAAGGCAGGGTGGCCACCAAGGCAGGGTGGCCCACCAAGGCAGGGTGGCCACCAAGGCAGGGTGGCCCACCAAGGCAGGGTGGCCACAAAGGCAGGGTTATCACCAAGGCAGGGTGGCCACCAAGGCAGGGTGGCCACCAAGGCAGGGTGGCCACCAAGGCAGGGTTACCACCAAGGCAGGGTAGCCACCAAGGCAGGGTGGCCACCAAGGCAGGGTGGCCACCAAGGCAGGGTGGCCACCAAGGCAGGGTGGCCACCAAGGCAGGGTGGCCCGAAAAAGAAAAACTTTCACCATCATTCACTCCATCACTGTCTTGCCAGAAGGGTGCTTTACACTACAGTTTTTAAACTGCAACATTAACACCCCTCCTTCAGAGTGCAGGCACTGTACTTCCCATCTCCAGGACTCAAGTCCGGCCTGCCGGTTTCCCTGAACCCCTTCATAAATGTTACTTTGCTCACACTCCAACAGCACGTCAAGTATTAAAAACCATTTGTCTCCATTCACTCCTATCAAACACGCTCACGCATGCCCGCTGGAAGTCCAAGCCCCTCGCACACAAAACCTCCTTTACCCCCTCTCTCCAACCTTTCCTAGGCCGACCCCTACCCCGCCTTCCTTCCACTACAGACTGATACACTCTTCAAGTCATTCTGTTTCGCTCCATTCTCTCTACATGTCCGAACCACCTCAACAACCCTTCCTCAGCCCTCTGGACAACAGTTTTGGTAATCCCACACCTCCTCCTAAACTTCCAAACTACGAATTCTCTGCATTATATTCACACCACACATTGCCCTCAGACATGACATCTCCACTGCCTCCAGCCTTCTCCTCGCTGCAACATTCATCACCCACGCTTCACACCCATATAAGAGCGTTGGTAAAACTATACTCTCATACATTCCCCTCTTTGCCTCCAAGGACAAAGTTCTTTGTCTCCACAGACTCCTAAGTGCACCACTCACCCTTTTCCCCTCATCAATTCCATGATTCACCTCATCTTTCATAGACCCATCCGCTGACACGTCCACTCCCAAATATCTGAATACGTTCACCTCCTCCATACTCTCTCCCTCCAATCTGATATCCAATCTTTCATCACCTAATCTTTTTGTTATCCTCATAACCTTAATCTTTCCTGTATTCACTTTTAATTTTCTTCTTTTGCACACCCTACCAAATTCATCCACCAATCTCTGCAATTTCTCTTCAGAATCTCCCAAGAGCACAGTGTCATCAGCAAAGAGCAGCTGTGACAACTCCCACTTTGTGTGTGATTCTTTATCTTTTAACTCCACGCCTCTTGCCAAGACCCTCGCATTTACTTCTCTTACAACCCCATCTATAAATATATTAAACAACCACGGTGACACCACACATCCTTGTCTAAGGCCTACTTTTACTGGGAAATAATTTCCCTCTTTCCTACATACTCTAACTTGAGCCTCACTATCCTCGTAAAAGCTCTTCACTGCTTTCAGTAACCTACCTCCTACACCATACACCTGCAACATCTG
Organism: Cherax quadricarinatus; assembly: GCF_026875155.1. Lineage (NCBI taxonomy): Eukaryota > Metazoa > Arthropoda > Malacostraca > Decapoda > Parastacidae > Cherax > Cherax quadricarinatus. Next base: position 5,001,234 of record NC_069404.1, on the reverse strand, counting down.
CCACATTGCCCCCCTATCCACCCTGTCATACGCCTTTTCCAAATCCATAAATGCCACAAAGACCTCTTTAGCCTTATCTAAATACTGTTCACTTATATGTTTCACTGTAAACACCTGGTACACACACCCCCTACCTTTCCTAAAGCCTCCTTGTTCATCTGCTATCCTATTCTCCGTCTTACTCTTAATTCTTTCAATAATAACTCTACCATACACTTTACCAGGTATACTCAACAGACTTATCCCCCTATAATTTTTGCACTCTCTTTTATCCCCTTTGCCTTTATACAAAGGAACTATGCTTGCTCTCTGCCAATCCCTGGGTACCTTACCCTCTTCCATACATTTATTAAATAATTGCACCAACCACTCCAAAACTATATCCCCACCTGCTTTTAACATTTCTATCTTTATCCCATCAATCCCGGCTGCCTTACCCCCTTTCATTTTACCTACTGCCTCACGAACTTCCCCCACACTCACAACTGGCTCTTCCTCACTCCTACAAGATGTTGTTCCTCCTTGCCCTATACACGAAATCACAGCTTCCCTATCTTCATCAACATTTAACAATTCCTCAAAATATTCCCTCCATCTTCCCAATACCTCTAACTCTCCATTTAATAACTCTCCTCTCCTATTTTTAACTGACAAATCCATTTGTTCTCTAGACTTCCTTAACTTGTCAATCTCACTCCAAAACTTTTTCTTATTTTCAACAAAATTTGTTGATAACATCTCACCCACTCTCTCATTTGCTCTCTTTTTACATTGCTTCACCACTCTCTTAACCTCTCTCTTTTTCTCCATATACTCTTCCCTCCTTGCATCACTTCTACTTTGTAAAAACTTCTCATATGCTAACTTTTTCTCCCTTACTACTCTCTTTACATCATCATTCCACCAATCGCTCCTCTTCCCTCCCTCACCCACTTTCCTGTAACCACAAACTTCTGCTGAACACTCTAACACTACATTTTTAAACCTACCCCATACCTCTTCGACCCCATTGCCTATGCTCTCATTAGCCCATCTATCCTCCAATAGCTGTTTATATCTTACCCTAACTGCCTCCTCTTTTAGTTTATAAACCTTCACCTCTCTCTTCCCTGATGCTTCTATTCTCCTTGTATCCCATCTACGTTTTACTCTCAGTGTAGCTACAACTAGAAAGTGATCTGATATATCTGTGGTCCCTCTATAAACATGTACATCCTGAAGTCTACTCAACAGTCTTTTATCTACCAATACATAATCCAACAAACTACTGTCATTTCGCCCTACATCATATCTTGTATACTTATTTATCCTCTTTTTCTTAAAATATGTATTACCTATAACTAAACCCCTTTCTATAACAAAGTTCAATCAAAGGGCTCCCATTATCATTTACACCTGGCACCCCAAACTTACCTACCACACCCTCTCTAAAAGTTTCTCCTACTTTAGCATTCAAGTCCCCTACCACAATTACTCTCTCACTTGGTTCAAAGGCTCCTATACATTCACTTAACATCTCCCAAAATCTCTCTCTCTCCTCTGCATTCCTCTCTTCTCCAGGTGCATACACGCTTATTATGACCCACTTCTCGCATCCAACCTTTACTTTAATCCACATAATTCTTGAATTTACACATTCATATTCTCTTTTCTCCTTCCATAACTGATCATTTAACATTACTGCTACCCCTTCCTTTGCTCTAACTCTCTCAGATACTCCAGATTTAATCCCATTTATTTCCCCCCACCAAAACTCCCCTACCCCCTTCAGCTTTGTTTCGCTTAGAGCCAGGACATCCAACTTCTTTTCATTCATAACATCAGCAATCATCTGTTTCTTGTCATCCGCACTACATCCACGCACATTTAAATACTGCCCGGCTTGCAAGAAGAGCCGGTCACCTGCCAGTTGCAGTGTCCATTCCCCGTCGAACATTTTGCTTTTTTAACTCAGGAATGAACCGACCGATCAACTTCAAACTTGGGACACTGGTCACCTATTGCTAAGTGAAGGTTCATGTGAAGTTTGACATGTGTAGGTTTTGCCTGTTCAATTTTATGAACTACTTTATGAGATTTGATTTACTGGAGTGACTGTATTCAACTGTGAGTAGTACTGCTTAAGAGTACTAACAGTGAATAGTACTGTTTAAGAGCACCAACAGTGAACAGTACTGTTTAAGGCAGAGTACTAACAGTGAAGAGTACTGTTTAATGCAGAGTACTAATAGTGAACAGTACTGTTTAATGCAGAGTACTAATAGTGAACAGTACTGTTTAAGGCAGAGTACTAATAGTGAACAGTACTGTTTAAGGCAGAGTACTAATAGTGAACAGTACTGTTTAATGCACAGTACTAACAATGAACAGTACTGTTTAATGCACAGTACTAACAATGAACAGTACTGTTTAATGCACAGTACTAACAATGAACAGTAAATGTTTAATGCACAGTACTAACAATGAACAGTACTGTTTAATGCACAGTACTAACAATGAACAGTACTGTTTAATGCACAGTACTAACAGTGAACAGTACTGTTTAATGCACAGTACTAACAGTGAACAGTACTGTTTAATGCACAGTACTAACAATGAACAGTACTGTTTAATGCACAGTACTAACAGTGAACAGTACTGTTTAATGCACAGTACTAACAATGAACAGTACTGTTTAATGCACAGTACTAACAATGAACAGTACTAACAATGAACAGTACTGTTTAATGCACAGTACTAACAATGAACAGTACTGTTTAATGCACAGTACTAACAGTGAACAGTACTGTTTAATGCACAGTACTAACAGTGAACAGTACTGTTTAATGCACAGTACTAACAATGAACAGTACTGTTTAATGCACAGTACTAACAATGAACAGTACTGTTTAATGCAGAGTACTAATAGTGAACAGTACTGTTTAAGGCAGAGTACTAACAGTGAACAGTACTGTTTAATGCACAGTACTAACAATGAACAGTACTGTTTAATGCACAGTACTAACAGTGAACAGTACTGTTTAATGCACAGTACTAACAATGAACAGTACTGTTTAATGCACAGTACTAACAATGAACAGTACTGTTTAATGCACAGTACTAACAGTGAGCAGTACTGTTTAATGCACAGTACTAACAATGAGCAGTACTGTTTAATGCACAGTACTAACAGTGAGCAGTACTGTTTAATGCACAGTACTAACAATGAGCAGTACTGTTTAATGCACAGTACTAACAATGAGCAGTACTGTTTAATGCACAGTACTAACAATGAACAGTACTGTTTAATGCACAGTACTAACAATGAGCAGTCACGAGGGAGTGTTCATCTTCAAAAACTAAACATAAGATGGGGGACCAAGTAAATCAGGTCATAAATGATATAAACTGCGATGATTGACTTAGCAACACAGATCAAAATCTGTGTCTAGAACAAATTAACTCTGGCACTCGAGGTATGCTTAAGGAATATTCCTTTATGGAAAAGGAAGAGAAGATGCAAACTAGAAAGAGAAAGGCGCTCCCTGTACAGGCGAAGGCAAAGAATAACAGAGCAGCTAAAAGAGGCCAATATATCTGTAATACGTAGGGAGACACTGGTCAGAGAAATAGCAAACATCGAACTCAAGCTAAAGGAATCTTATATGGGTCAAGAAATGCAGGAAGAACTAAAAGCCATAAATGAAATTGAAAGAAACCCAAAGTATTTCTTTTCTTATGCCAAATCAAAGTCGAGAACAACGTCCAGTATTGGGCTCCTACTTAAACAAGATGGGTCCTACACAGATGACATCAAGGAAATGAGTGAGCTACTCAAGTCCCAATATGACTCAGTTTTTAGCAAGCCGCTAACCAGACTGAGAGTCGAAGATCAAAATTAATTTTTTATGAGAGACAGAATTTGGTAAACTCAAACCTATCTGATGTTATCCTGACGCCAAATGACTTTGAACAGGCGATAAATGACATGCCCATGCACTCTGCCCCAGGGCCAGACTCATGGAACTCTGTGTTCATCAAGAACTGCAAGAAGCCCCTATCACGAGCCTTTTCCATCCTATGGAGAGGGAGCATGGACACGGGGGTCGTCCCTCAGTTACTAAAAACAACAGACATAGCCCCACTCCACAAAGGGGGCAGTAAAGCAATAGCAAAGAACTACAGACAGATAGCGCTAACGTCCAATATCTTTAAAATCTTTGAAAGGGTCCTAAGAAGCAAGATCACCACCCATCTAGAAACCCATCAGTTACACAACCCAGGGCAACATGGGTTTAGAACAGGTCGCTCCTGTCTGTCTCAACTATTGGATCACTACGACAAGATCCTGGATGCACTAGAAGACAAAAAGAATGCAGATGTAATATATACAGACTTTGCAAAAGCCTTCGACAAGTGTGACCATGGCGTAATAGCGCACAAAATGCGTGCTAAAGGAATAACAGGAAAAGTCGGTAGATGGATCTATAATTTCCTCACTAACAGAACACAGAGAGTAGTCGTCAACAGAGTAAAGTCCGAGGCAGCTACGGTGAAAAGCTCTGTTCCACAAGGCACAGTACTCGCTCCCATCTTGTTCCTCATCCTCATATCCGACATAGACAAGGATGTCAGCCACAGCACCGTGTCTTCCTTTGCAGATGACACCCGAATCTGCATGACAGTGTCCTCCATTGCAGACACTGCAAAGCTCCAGGCGGACATCAACCAAATCTTTCAGTGGGCTGCAGAAAACACTATGAAGTTCAATGATGAGAAATTTCAATTACTCCGATATGGAAAAACGTGAGGAAATTATAGCTATATCAGAGTATAAAACAAATTCCATTCACACAATAGAGCGGAAAACTAACGTCAAAGACCTGGGAGTGATCATGTCGGAGGATCTCACCTTCAAGGACCATAACATTGTATCAATCGCATCTGCTAGAAAAATGACAGGATGGATAATGAGAACCTTCAAAACTAGGGAGGCCAAGCCCATGATGACACTCTTCAGGTCACTTGTTCTATCTAGGCTGGAATATTGCTGCACTCTAACAGCACCTTTCAAGGCAGGTGAAATTGCCGACCTAGAAAATGTACAGAGAACTTTCACGGCGCGCATAACGGAGATAAAACACCTCAATTACTGGGAGCGCTTGAGGTTCCTGAACCTGTATTCCCTGGAACGCAGGAGGGAGAGATACATGATTATATACACCTGGAAAATCCTAGAGGGACTAGTACCGAACTTGCACACGAAAATCACTAACTACGAAAGCAAAAGACTTGGCAGACGATGCAACATCCCCCAATGAAAAGCAGGGGTGTCACTAGCACGTTAAGAGACCATACAATAAGTGTCAGGGGCCCGAGACTGTTAAACTGCCTCCCAGCAAACATAAGGGGGTTTACCAACAGCCCCCGGGCCCATTCTTCAAGCTGGCCCCTGGACAAGCACCTAAAAAGTCATTTCCCCTGATCACCGGGGCTGTGGTTTCGTACGTTGGTTTGCGTGCAGCCAGCAGCAACAGCCTTTTTGATCGGCTTGATCCACCAGGGGGCCGGGTCACAGACCGGGCCGGGGGGCGTTGACCCCCGGAACCTCCCCGGGGTATATGTTAATGCACAGATTTTCCAGTGAACATTTTGGTTTAAGGAAAAAGGAAACCCAAAAAAAAAAGAAACCCAAACAGAAGAAAGTGGGCAAAAAACAGAAGAAAACAAAAGGGGGTCTAACAGGAGAGAGAATGAGAGAGAGAGAGAGAAAGAGAGAGAGGAGAGGAGAGGGGAGAGGAGAAAAGAGAGAGAGAGGGGAGAGAGAGAGAGAAGAGAGAGAGAGGGGAGAGGAAAGAGAGAGGACTTTGAAGACCCAAAACAGATGCCCGGATAAAGGAAAACAAAATGCTTGAGTTTATACCTTCCGCTTGCATGGTCCACTAGCCCCCAGGAAACTATTACTGCAAGGTAAGATTTGGCAGCGGGGTGTAAGGTGACTAACTCCCGGGTACCTACTTACTGCTAGGTGAAGAGGGGGACAGAAAAGTGAAAAGGTAACTAACCCCCCAGGTACTATTTCTGCTGGGTTAAAGGGGTGACAGCAGGAAAAAGGGTTTAAATAACACCCAGGTACCTACTGCCCTGCTAGGTAAAGGGGTGGCAGAAGGTGAAAAGGTAAAAAACACCCAGGCCTAAAACTGTTTGGAAAAAGAGTGAAAGCAGGTGTAAGGAAAACTAACACCCGGGAAACCTTTACTTATTTCTGGGTTAACAGTGACAGCGGGTTTGTAAGGAAAAAACAACCCCAGGACCTACTTACTGCTAGGTAAAAAAACAGGACGGGCGGGTTGTAAGGAAAACAAACCCACCAGGTACCTATTTATGCTAGGTGAACATGACAGCAGGTGTAAGGTAACTAACCCCCCTGTACCTTTTTACTGCGGGTGAACATTAAACAGCAGGAAAAAGGTAACAACACCAGGTACCTACTTACTGAAATTGGGAACACTGACAGCTGTGTAAGGTAACTAACACCATGTACCTGTTACTCTAGGGAAGAGTGGCAGCGGGTTTGTAAGGTAACTAACACCCAGGTACCTACTTACTGCTAGGGAACTGACACCCAAGGTTTGAAAAGGTGACAAACCCACCCATGTACCTACTTACTTTTAAGGGGGCCCTTGCCCGCAGGGTTTTAAAGGTAACCCAAAAACCCCCCGGTCCCTTTAACTTACTGCTAGGGGAAAGGGTTTGACAAGCAATGAAAGGGTAACAACCCCATGTCCCAAAACTTACTGCTAGGTAAAAGAGTGAAAAGCAGTTTTAAAGGTAATAACACCCAGGTCCCTTCTTACTGCGGTTGAACAGTGACAGCGGGTTGTAAAGTAAAAAAACCCCGGCCCTCTTACTGCTAGGTGAACAGGACAGCGGGTTTTAAAGGTAACAACATCAGGTACCTACTTATGTTTAATGGAAGGGCTGACAGCGGGTTGTAAGGTAACTAACACTCATTACCTATTACTGCTAGGGGGAAACCGCTGACAGCGGTGTAAGGGAAAAAACACCCAGGTACCCCCTTACTGCTAGGTAAAGGGAGTAAACAGCGGGGTGTAAGGTGACTAATACCTAGGTACCTACTTACGTAGGTAAACATTGACAGCTTTTTGAAAGGGTTTCCCTAACAACCTAGGAAAACCTACGTACTCCCTAGGTGAAGAGTGAAAAGCGGGTTTTAAAAATTTGAAAAACCCCCCCCCCCCAGGTCCCAACTTACTGTAGGTGAAGAGTGATAGCTTTTTGAAATGGTTATAACCCCCAGGTACCTACGTACGCTGGGTGAAGAGGACGGGCAGTGTAAGGTAACTAACACCCGGGTACCTACTTTACTGTTAGATGAAAACAGTGCAGCAGGGTAAGGTAACTAACACCCAGGTACCTACTTACTGTTAGGTAAACAGTGCAGCGGGTAAGGGAAAACAAAACACCCAGGTACCTACTTACTGTTAGGTGAACGTGACAGAGGTGAAAAGGAAACCCCCCCCCCCCCCCCGGGTTTCCCTTTACTTACTGCAAATTGTGAACAGTGACAGCGGGGTTAAGGTAACTAACCCCCGGGGTAACTTTCCCTGCTGGGGGTTTAACATGACGGGCGGGTGTAAGGAAACTAACACCCGGGTTTACCTACTTACTGCAAGGGGAAACATTGACAGCATATGAAAGGGTAACAAAACACCCAGGTCCCACTTACTGCTAGGGGGAATATTGACAGCGGGTGAAAGGGGAAACTAACACCCGGGTTTCCCTACTTACTCTGGGCCCCCCCCCCCGGTGACAGCAGAGGAAAGGGTAACTAACACCCATGTACCTATTACTCCCTAGGTAAACCAGTGCAGCAAAAGAAAGGGTTTAACTAAACCCGGGGTTACCACTTACTGCTAGGTGAAAGGACAGCATTTGAAAGGGTTTAACTAACATCCAGGTACCTACTTACTGCAAAGGTGAACGTGACAGCAGGTGTAAGGTAACAAACACCCAGGTACCTATTTCTGAAAGGTGAACGCTGACAGCGGGTTAAAGGGTAACTAACACTCGGGGGGAAACCTATTTACTGCTTAGGTAAACGCTGACAGCGGGTGTAAGGTTTTTAAACACCCAGGTACCTACTTACTGCTGGGGGAAAGATTGACAGCAGGTGTAAGGGCCCAAAATTACCAGGTATTACTTACTGCTGGGGAAACCCAGTGACAGCAGTTTTTAAGGTGATTTAACACCTGGGTTTCCCTACTACTGCTAGGTGAAGGTGCCCAGCATTTTTAAAGGGTAAACTAACACCCGGGTTTAACCTATTTTACTGCTAGGTGAAGATTGATAGCAGGTTTTTTATTACTAACCCCCGGGTTCCTAGTACTGCTAGGTGAAGAGTGAAGAAAGGTGAAAGGGTAATAACACCCAGGTACCTATTTTACGGCTAGGTGAAGGGTAAACAGCAGATGTAAGGTAACAAAACACCCTTTGTCCCTTTACTTATGCTAGGTGAACTTTTCACCCATTGTAAGGTAACTAACACCCAGGAATTACTTACGGGGCTAGGTAAAACAGGGACAGCAGGTGAAAAGGTAACTAACACCAGGTCCTACTTATTCTAGGAAACGCTGCAGCGGGTGAAAAGGTAACTAACCCCCCATTTTCCCTTTACTACTGCTAGGGACAGAGGCAGCGGGTTTAAGGTGAATATCCCCCAAAGGTACCAAATTTATGCTAGGTAAAGAGTGCAGCAGGTTAAGTTGACAAATTACCTAGGCCCAAATTACTGCTAGGTGAACAGTGACAGCATTTTGAAGGGGTTGACAAACCCCTGGGACCTACGTACGTAGGTGAAGAGGGGACAGCGGGTTTTAAAGGGGTGACAAAACCCCCCAGGTACCTACTTACTGCTAGGTGAAGAGTGATAAGGTGTAAAAAAAAACCAAACACCCAGGTACCTACTTACGGCTAGGGGGACGAGTGAAGCATGGGGAAAGGAAAATAACACCCAGGTCCCCCTACTTACTGTTAGGTAAACATGCAGCAAGTGAAGGGGGAAAAACCCTAACACCCGGGTTTACCTACTTACTGCTAGGTGACAGTGACAGAAATTGTAAGGGGTAACTAAACCCCCCAGGTCCCTTTTACTTACTGCTAGGGGGGACGGTGACAGCATGTGAAAGGGTAACAAAACACCCAGGTCCCTTTTAAATTTTAGGTGAACATTTTGGACACCCAAGGTGTTAAGGTAACAAACACCCGGGGGTACCAAACTTACTTTTAGGTGAACAGGGCCCATCAGGGGGTGGGGAAAAGGGAGGGGAAGAGGAGGGGAAAAGAGAGAGAGAGAAAGATAGGAGAAGGGGAGAGAGAGAGAGAGAGGAGAGAGAAAAGAGGGAGAGGGAGGGAGGGAAGAGAGAGAGAGAGAAGAGAGGAGGGGAGAAGAGAGAGAGAAGAAAAAGGGGGAGAGGGGAGAGAGAGGGGAAGAGAGAGAGAGAGAGAGAGAAAAAGGAGAGAAAAGAGAGGGGAAAATGTTTGGCCCACAGATGGCCCAATTCATCCTTTTTCCCCTACTTGTATGTCTCATAACAAAAAAAAATGCTTTAAAAATAGCTGATGCAGGTAACAGCTCTTAGCTTTTTCAATAAGTTAGGAAATTCCTTAACCTGTAAATAGCTGCCCAATAAAGCTAGGGACCCTTTTAACCCTTTTGCCCAAACCCTGTGAAAAAAAAAAAAAAAAAAAAAAAAAAAAAAAAAAAAAAAAAAAGGAGAGGGGAGAGGAGATGGAAAAAGAGGGGGAGAGAGAGAGAGAGGAGAGAGAGGGGGGAGGGGAAAAGAAGAGAGGAGAAAAAGATAGAGAGAGAAGAGAGGAGAGAGAGAGAGGGGAGGGGGGATGGAGAGAGAGAAGAGAGAGAGGGGGAGAGAAGAGAAGAGGAGAGAGAGAGACAGAGAGAGACAGAGGGGGAGAGAGAGAGAGAGAGAGAAGAGGGGAGGGGGAAAGAGAAGAGGGGAGAGACAAGACAGGGGAAAAGAGAGAGACAGAGAAGAAAAAGAGAGAGAGGAGGAAGAGAGAGAGAGAGAGCCCAGAGAGAGAGAGAGAGAGAGAGAGGAGGAGAGGAGAAAAGAGAGAGAGAAGAGAGGGGAACGGGAACAGAGACGGGGGGGAAGAAGGAGAGAGAAAACAGAGAGAGAGAGAGACAGGGGAAAAGAAGAGAGAGACAGAGAGAAGACAGAGAGAGACAGAGAGGAGAGAGAGAGGAGAAAAGAGAGAGACCAGAGAAAGAGAGAGAAGAGAGAGAGAGAGAGGAGGAGGGAGAGAGAGAGATAGAGAGAACGGGAAAAGAGAGAGGGGACAGAGAGAACAGAGAGAGACAGGGAAGACAAGAGAGACGGGAGAGAAGAGGAGAGAGAGAGGGGAGAGAGAGAAAACAGAGAGAGAGAGAAGAGAGAGAAGAGAGAGAGAGAGGAGGGGAAGGGAGAAGAGAAGAAGAGAGAGAGAGAGAGAGAGAAAGAGAAGACAGAAAGACAGAGACAGAGAGGGGACAGAGAGAGACAAGAGAGAGAGGAGAGAAGGAGAGAGAGAGGAGAGAGAGGAAGACAACAGAGACAGACGAGACAGACAGAGACAGAGAGAGACAAAAGGGGAGACAGAAAAGAGAAGAGAGAGAATGAGAGAGAGAGAGAGAGGGGAAAAGCTAAGTGGAAAGATTTTTTGGGACGGATACTGTCTACCCAAAACTGTAAATACAGATAGATTATCATAAAGGGGAGGGGCTGGTACCCTGGGGGGCTATCTCTCTCACTCTCTCTCTCTCTCATCTCTCCCCAGTATATCTAATTTTAATATATACTTTTTTTCCCTCTAAAAGGGGGCCCTCTTTTTGAGGTGGTAAGAGAGAGAAGGAGAGGGGAGAGAGAGAGAGAGAGAGAGAGAGAAAAGGGGAGAGGGGGAGAGAGGAGAGGGGAGTGAGGAGGGGGAATAAGGGAGGAGAGAGAGAGAGAGAGAGAGAGGGGAGAGATGGAGAGAGAGAGAGAGAGAGGGGAGAGAAGAAGGGGAGAGAGAGAGAGAGGTGAGAGAGAGAGAGGGAAAAGAGAAGAGGGGGAAAAGGGGGGAGAGAGAGAGAGAGAGTGAGAGGGAGAGATTTAAAGGAGAAGATGGAGGAGAGAGAGAGAGATTAGAGAAAAGAGAAAGAGGGGAGAGAGAGAGAGAGAGGGGAGAGAGAGAGTGAGAGAGAGAGAGGGGGAGAAGAGAGAGAGAGAGAGGGGAGGTGAGAGGAAAAGGGGAGAGAGAGAGAGGAGAAGGAGAGGAGAGGAAGGGGAGAGAGAGAGAGGGGAGGGAGAGGGAGAGAGAGAGAAGAGAGAGGGGGAGAGAGAGAGAGAGAGAGAGTTGGGAGAAAGAGGAGGAGAGGGGAAAAATGGAGAGAGAGGAGAGAGAGAGGAAGAGAGAGAAGAGGGGAGAGGGGGAGGAGGGGAGAGGAGAGAGAGGAAAAGGAGAGGGGATAAGAGAGGAGGAGATGGGGAAGAGGGGGGGGAGGGGAGATAGAGGAGAGAGAGAGAGAGAGAGAGAGAAGAGAGAGAGAGAGAGAGAGAGAGGAAGGAGAGAGAGAGAAAGGAGCGAGAGAGGAGAAAAGAAGAGAGGAGAGGGGGAAGAGAGAGAGAGAGAAAGGGAGAGAGGGGAAGAGAGAGAGAGAGAGTTACAACAGTACCTGCCACCCACCCCCAAAAAATGGCTACCCTTGTCATTTTTAAATGGTATGTCTGTATAACTGGTTGTGTGTTGTGTGTGTGTGTGTGTGTGTGTGTGGGGTGTGTGTGTGTGTGTGTGGGGTGTGTGTGTATGGTGTGTGTGTGTGTGTGTGTGTGTGTATGGGTGTGTGTGTGTGTGTGTGTGTGTGTGTGTGTGTGTGTTTGTGTTGTGTGTGTTGTGTGTGTGTGTGTTATGTTGTGGGGTTTTGTTTTGTGTGTGTGTGTGTGTTTGTGTATGGGGTGGGGTGTTTTGTGTTTTGGTTGTTTTGGGGTGTGTGGTGTGGGGTGTGTGTGTGTGTGTATTTTTGGGGGTGTGGGGTGTGTGTGTGTGTGTATGGTGTGTGTGTGTGTGTGTGTGGGGTGTGTGTGTGTGGTGTGTGTGTGTTGAAATGTGTGTGTGTGTGTGTGTGTTGTGTGGGGGTGTGGTACTCACCTATTTGGGGTTTGGCGGGGGTCGAGCCCAAAGCCCCTGGCCCCCCCTCTTCCCACTGGCCCGCTATTTAGGCCCACTCCCCCCTAAACCCATGAGTTTTAAAATCGTACTCTGCTTAAAGCTATGTATGGACCCTGCCCCCCTTTACATCGTTTCCCCCCAAACTTTTCCAAATTCCTACTATCTGTGGCTAAAAGAAAAAATTCCCTAACTTTCCCTTTGTTTCCTCTGTGTTTTCAGCTTCCAACTGGCCCCCTTTTGTTACTGTGCCCATTTCTCGGGAACACCTTGTTTTTGCCCACCTTGTCAATTTCTCTCAGTATTTTTAATTTCGTTTATCCCCCCCTAACCCTTCCTGTCCTCCATTTGCCCCGCCGGGTTTGTTTTTTCCCTTTAAACCCCCTCGTAGGACATACCTTTTAGTTTTGGGACTATTTCTTTTTGCAAACCTTTGCACTTTCTTTTTTCTTCCGTGCTTGGCTAGTTGTGGGGTTCCCAAATGGTTCCGCTTTACTCCAATATGGGGCCTAACTTTTAACACGGGGTTACAGGGCCCTAAAATGTTTCCCCTTTTTAAAGAGGGTCGGAATCCCTTTTTCTGGGGTTTTGGGCTAGGCGCCCTTTATGCTGCAGCAGTTATTTGGTTGATGGGGCGTTTCGGGAAAGAGTCCTGGTGTTTTTAATCCCCCCCAAGATCTTTTTCCCCTTGAGTGGGGGTTTTGAAAGTCTCTGACCCCTAACTGTACTCCGCCCTGCGGTCTTTTTTTTTTCCCCCCTTCCCCCCAATTTTCATAAAATTTCCCTTGGGTTTGGGGATTGAACCCCCAGGACCCCGTTGCGGGGACCAGGTTTTTGCGGGAAATGTCCAGATCCCTTTTGAGTTCTGCCGGGTTTCAAAGGGAGTGAATTCTTTCATAAAATTTTCCACGTCATCTGCAAACGGGGACACCTCAGATTCTTTTCCCTTCCCGTCATGTCGTTCCAAATCCAGAAACACCCACTTTTCCCAAAGGGACTAAACCCCTGGGGGGACCCCGCTGGCCCAAAAAAGGTCCCCCAACTCTGGAACCAATTCCGCCACGTACCAGGGACTCGCGCTTTTTTCCTGAAAAAGTTTTCCCCTGACCCAAATTGTGTGCCTTCCCTGTTACCCCTTGCTTGGGTCCCCATTTTTGTTTTGGGGTGTGTGTGGGGTGTGTGTTTTGGTGTTGTGTGTTGTGTGTGTGTGTGTCTTTGGTGTTGTGTGTGTGTGTGTGTGTGGGTGTGTTTGTTTTGTGGTGTATCACCTTTTTTGTACTCACCTTTTTGTGGTTCCAGGGGGTCGGTCACAGCCCCGGGCCCCGCCTCTTCGTTTGATTGCAACTAGGCCCCTCTCTCCCCCCTTTTTCCATCACTTTAAACCTTTACCTGGGGCCTTTAAAAAATTTTTATTTTTAAGGGTTTCCCCTCCCTCCACTACATCCCCCCCTTTCTAGGCTTTTCCCAAACGGCCTGACTACTCTATGACTGAAAAATATTTTCCTAAAATTTCCCTTTGATTCTTTCGGGAGTCCTTTCAACTTCCAATTGTAACTCTTGTGCCCTGTGTCCCATCTCTGGAACACCCCGTTTTTGTCCACCTTGTCTATTCCCCCGCAGTATTTTATATGGTCGTTATCATGTCTCCCCTGACCCCCCTTTTGTCCTCCAGTGTCGTTAGGGCCGATTTCCCCCCCCAACCTTTCTTCGTGGGGGAACAACCCCCGGTAGTTTGGGGGGACTAGCCCTTGTTGAAAAACCTTGCACTTTTTTTCTTAATTTTTTGACGGGCTTTGGGACTGGGTGTGGTTTTCTAAACTGGGTGCTGCATACTCCAGAAAGGGGCCTGACTAAATGGTGTACAGATTCTTAAACGAATCCTTTCCCCCCGGGGAAAGGGAAAAACGCTATCCAAAGGTTTCCCAAAGGCACCCGTATGCTCCCAGCAGTTACCCAAAATTGTTGTGTGCCTCAGGGATATGTTTCGGTGTTTTTTAACTCACCCCCAGATCTTTTTCCTTGAGTGAGGTTTGCAGTTTTTGGGGCCCATCTAAACAAAAATTTTTGTCTCTTTTTCCCCCTTTCCCCTTCCCCCGATCTTCAAGACTTTGCTTTTGGGGGGGGTTAAAAACCTAAGGGGGCCCGTTGTTTGGACCGGGTTGTCCGGGCCTGTTCCAGGCTCTTTGAAGTCATACCTGATCCTCATCTGATTTAATTTTCTCCTCATTAATTCAAAATTCATCTCGACACAGGACACTTCTGAGTTTTCCCCCTTCCATCAGGGTCATTTCAAAATAAAACAAAAAATAAAACGGGCCCTGGGAGCCCCGGCCCCCTGGGGACCCCCCCCCCCCTCCGGCCCCCTTTTAGGTCCCCAATTTTTAAATTAACCCTCATCAGGGTCCATAAACCTTTTTGGTTGCCTCCCTTTTAAAGGTATTATCGGACCCCATTGCAGGGCTCCCCCCTGTTATACGAAAACCTGATCCCTAGTTTCTGCCCCCCAAATCTCCTGTGAGGAACTGTGTAAAAAGGCCTTCCTGCAGTCCAAGAAGAGAAAATAAAAACCCCCACCCCTCCCCCTCTCGTGTTTTTATTTTCTGTTATTTTTTTCAAAAAAATTCCAGAATTTTTGGGGACACAGGTTTTTTGCCTTCCATAAAACCCAAGCTGATTGGGCGTTTAAAAACTTTTTTTCCTTTCCAGGTGCTCCACCATTTCCCCCATCCTGTTTCCCCCCCCCTTCCATTTAAATTTTTCCCCCCTACTTTTTTTCCACTCCTGCCCCCCCCAACCTGAAATTTTTTAGGGGCCCGGGTTTCTATTTTTTTTTTTCAATCTCCTTTTTTTAAATATGGGGACTACATTTCCATTTTTCCATACCCCCCGGGTATTTTCCCCCGTTTAAAGGGGATGTTTTTTGAGATTGTGTTTAATGAACACGGGAAATTTCTGTTTCCCTCTCAAAAGGACCCAGGGGGGAGATGTTGTTGGCCCCATCGCCCTATCGCCTTTGAGGTATCAAGGTCCCTTAGCAGCTTCTTCACCTCCTCCTCAGTTGTGTGTATGTCATCTAACACTTGTTGGTATATTCCTTGCTGGTGTCCCCCTCTGTTCTGTCCAACCAGAGGCCTTCCTGTCTCTACTGTAAATACTTCCTTAAATCGTATTGAGCTCCTTGCATACCTCATGATCATTTCTTGTGAGTTCCCCACCTTCTTTCCTCAGCCTGATCACCTGGTATTTGACTGTTGTCTTCCTCCTGATGTGGCTATACAGCAGTTTTGGGTCAGACTTGACTTTTGATGCTATGTTATTTTCATACTGTCCCTGTGCCTTCTTCCTTATCTCTGCATACTCGTTTCTGGCTCTTCAACTAGTCTCTCTATTTTCCTGGGTCCTTTGCCTCCTGCATCTTTTCCATTCTCTAATGTACTTAGGTTTTGCCTCCCTACACCTTCGGGTAAACCAAGGACTCACTTTGGTCTTCCTATTATTTCTGTTGCCCTTGTTAACAAACCTTTCCTCTGTTTCCCTGCACTTTGTTGTTACATATTCCATCATTTCGTTTACTGACTTTCCTACCAGTTCTCTGTCCCACTGAACCTCGTGCAGGAAGTTCCTCATACCTGTGTAGTCCCCCCTTTTATAGTTTGGATTTTCCCATTCAATTCCTGTTACCTTCTCCACTTGTAACTCTACTATATAATCAAAACTCAGAACCACGTGATCACTAGCTCCAAGGGGCCTCTAGTAAGTGATGTTCTCAATGTCCGAGCTACTCAAGGTAAACACAAGGTCCAATCTTGCTGGTTCATCCTCCCCTCTCTCTCTGGTAGTGTCCTTAACATGTTGATGCATGAGGTTTTCCAGTACCACATCCATCATCTTGGTTCTCCATGTATCGGGACCCCCATGTGGCTCCAGGTTTTCTCAGTCGATCTCCCTGTGGTTGAAATCGCCCATTACCAGTAATTTTACTGGAGTGAGCTCTTCTTGCCCCCTCAGCCAGTGTGTGTGTGTGTGTGTGTGTGTGTGTGTGTGTGTGTGTGTGTGTGTGTGTGTGTGTGTGTGCGTGTGTGTGTGCGTGTGTGTGTGTGTGTGTGTGTTTGTGAGTGTGTGTGTGTGTGTGTGTGTGTGTGTGTGTGTGTGTGTGTGTGTGTGTGTGTGTGTGTACTCACCTATTTGTGGTTACAGGGATTGAGTCATAGCTCTTGTCCCAGCCTTTTCGCTGGTCGCTACTAGGTCACTCTCTCCCTGCTCCATGAGCTTTATCATACCTCTTCTTAAAACTATGTATTGTTCCTGCCTCCACTACATCACTTGCCAGACTATTCCACTTCCTGACAACCCTGTGACTGAAGAAATACTTCCTAACATCCCTGTGACTCATCTGAGTTTTCAGCTTTCAATTGTGTCCCCTTGTTGTTGTGTCCCATCTCTGGAACATCCTGTCTCTGTCCACCTTGTCGATTCCTCTCAGTATATTATATGTCGTTATCATGTCTCCCCTGACCTCCCCTGTCAGTGGTCTTCTTTGTGCTTCCCCGATCTTTATGACTTTGCACTTGGTGGGGTTGAACTCCAGTTGCTGGACCAGGCCTGCAGCCTGTCTAGATCCTTTTGTAGTCGCCGTTTATAAACTCATTGCTTTCTAGGTGCTCCACCGGTCTTCTGATAATCTTCTCCATGACTTTGCATACAACACATGTCAGTGACACTGGTCTGTAGTTTAATGCTTCATATCTGTCCCCTTATTTAAAAATTAGGACTACATTTGCTGCCATTCTTACCTTAGGTAGTCGCCCTGTTTCGATATATGTGTTAAAGATTGTTGTTAGTGGCACATTTAGTGCCTCTGCTCCTTCTCACAGGATCCACAGAGAGATGTTATGTTGTCTGGACCCATTTCCTTTGAGTACCTAGTTCCCTTAGCAGCCTCTACTATTACTAGCTGTGTTCTGTTTGTTAGGAAGTTATAGATCCATCTACTATCTTTTCCTGTTATTCCTTTATCATGCATTTTGTGTGTTATTACACCATAATAGTAACTGTCGATGGCTTTCACGAAGTCTGTGAATACTATATTTGCATTTTGTTTGACCTCCAAAGCATCGAAGACAATGTCATAGTGGTTCAGTAGTTGGGACAGGCAGGAACGATCTGTTCTTAACCCATATTACCCTGAGTTATGTAACTCATGGTAATCTAGGTGGGTGGCCATCTTGCTTCTCAGAACCCTTTCAAAGATGTTTATGATATGGGATGTTAGCTTTATTGGTCTGTAGTTCTTTGCAATTGCTTTACTGCCACCTTTGTAGAGTGAGGCTATGTCTGTTGTTTTTAGTGTGTGTGGGATGACCCCTGTGTCCATGCTCCCTCCCCAGCTTCTTGCAGTTCTTGACGAACACGGAGTTCCATGAGCCTGAGCCTGGGGCAGAGTGCATGGCCATGTCATATATTGCCTTTTCAGAGTCTTGAGGTGTTTGGATAATATCGAAGAATATTGAACTGAA
>NC_069404.1:4903467-4983014 GCF_026875155.1 Cherax quadricarinatus | reverse complement strand
GGGTGGCGGGGGGTGGGGGGAGCTAGGGAGGGCTAGGGTGAGCTACGGGGGGCCCAAGGGGTGAGCTGGGGTGGGCTGGGTTAGCTAGGGGGGCAGGGTAGCGGGGAGGTAGGGGACTAGGTGGCCAAGGTGAGCTAGGGGGGCTAGGGTGAGCTAGGGAGGGCGGGGTTTGAGCTGGGGTTGGTCTGGGGTGAGCTAGGTGGGCAGGGTGAGGGGGAGGGCTGGGTGAGCTAGGGTGGCCAAAGGGGGAGCAGGGGGGGCTAGGGTGAGCTGGGAGGGCTAGGACTAGGGGGGGGCAGGTGAGCTAGGGTGGGCTGGGGTTTGACTAGGAGGGGCTAGGGTGAGCTACGGGGGGCCCAAAGGGGTGATAGGGTTGGGCTGGGGTTTTCAGGAGGGCTAGGGTGACTAGGGGGGGCCAAGGGGTGCTAGGGGGGCCAAGGTAGCAGGGGGGGCAAGGGGAGCTGGGGTGGGCAGGGGGGGCTAGGGTGGCTGGGGTGACTAGGAGGGCTAGGGTGAGCTGGGGTGGTCTGGGGTGAGCGGGGGCAGGGTACTAGGAGGGCTAGGGTGAGCTACGGGGCCAAGGTGACCCCTGGGGGCTAGGGGAGCAGGGGGCCAAGAGTGAGCTAGGTGGGCAGGTGACTGGGGAGGCTAGGTGGTCGGGGGTTAGCAAAGGGGGGCAGGGGGGCTAGGGAGGGCTAGGGTGAGCTAGGGTTTGGGCCAAGGGGTGACTAGGTGGGCTAGGTGAGAAGGGGGGCTAGGGTAGCTAGGGGGGGGGCCAAGGGTGAGCAAGGGTGGGCCAAAGGGGGTGAGCAAAGGGGGGGCTGGGGTGAGCTAGGGGGGGCTAGGGTGACTAGGGTGTGCTGGGGGGGGAGGATGGGTTGTGGGTGGCCGGATGGGTTCTGTGTGGTAGTGTGTTCGGTGTTAAGAAATAGTGTAAAATGGGAGTGGTGGGTTTCAGGGGGTTGGGGTGGTTGTTCTCAACCAGACTTGACAAAAACAACAACAACAACAACAACAACACAATAACAACAACAAAACAACAAAACAACAAAAACAAAAATAACAACAACAACAACAACAACAAAAATAAAACAACAACAACAAAAAAACAACAACAACAAAAAAAAACAACAACAACAACAACAACAACAAAAAATAACAACAAAACAACAACAACAACAACAAAAACAAAAACAATAACAACAATAACAACAACAAAACAATACAACAACAAAAACAACAAAACAACAACAACAACCAATAACAAAAATAACAACACAATAACAACAAAAAACAAAAAAACAACAACAACAACAACAAAAACAACAACAACCCAACAATAACAACAACAACAACAACAACAACAACAATAACAACATAACAACAACAAAAATAACAACAACAATAACAAAAACAATAACAAAACAACAACAAAAAACAATAACAACAAAACAACAAAAAATAACAACAACAACAAAAACAACAACAACAAAAACAACAAAAACAACAACAAAAACAAAAAAACAACAACAACAAAACAAAAAACAACAAAAAACAACAAAAACCAACAACAACAATAACAACAACAACACAAACAACAAAAAACAATAACAACAACAACAAAAACAACAACAAAACAAAAACAACAACAATAAAAACAACAAAAAACAATAACAACAACAACAACAAAAACAAACAAAACACAACAATAAAAAACAACAACAACAACAACAACAAAAACAATAACAAAACAACAACAATAACAACAACAATAAAACAACAAAACAACAACAACAACAAGACAACAACAAAAATAACAACAAAAATAACAACAACAAAAACAAAATAAAACAACAACAATAAAACAACAACAATAACAACAACAATAACAACAACAACAACAACATCAAAAATAACAACAAAAACAACAACAACAACAACAACAACGGGTGTAATAAAGCACAGGTGAGACAAAACAACAACACAACAATAACAACAACAATAACACAAAAACAACAAAAACAACAACAACAACAAAACAGTGTAACAAGAGCACAGGTGAGACAACAACAACAACAACAAAAATAACAAAAACCAAAACAACAAAAATAAAAACAAAAAAAAAAAAAAAACCCACAAACCCTTTTAAAAACCAAAAACCCCAAAAAAACCCCAAAACCAAAAAACCCAAAAAATAAAAAAACATAACCCAAAAAAAAAAAAAACATAAAAACCAACAAAAAATTAAAAACAAAGTGAGACACAAAAAACAACAAAACAACAGGTGTAAAAAGGCAGCAGTGAGACAACCCAAAAACAACAACACAACAACAGGTGTAAAAGAGCAGCAGGTAGACAGCAACAACAAAAACAACAACAACAACAGGTGTAATAAGAGAGCGGGTAAAAGAAAAACAACAACAAAAACAACAACAGGTGTAATAAGACAGCATTTTGAGACACAACAACAACAACAACCAAAGGGAAAAACGCAAAAACCAAAAAACCCCAAAACAAAACACGGGTGTAAAAAGAGGCGGGTTGGCAAAAAACAAACAACAACAAAACGGGTGTAATAAGAGCAGCAGGGAAAAAACACAACAAAAACAACAAAAACAAAAAAGGGACAGGTGGAAAAAAAAAAAAACCATTTTTAAAAGGACAGGTAACAAAAACAACAACAACAACAAAAACCAAAAAAACAGGGTGATAAAGCAGCATAACAACAAAACAACAACAACAACTTGTAAAAGGCAGCAGGTGGACAACAACAACAACAACAACAGGGTAAAAAGACAGCAGGTGAGACAAACAAAAAAAAAAAAATCAACAAAAAAAACAAAAAAAGGTGTAATAAAGCAGCAGTGGAAAACAAAAAACAACAAAAACACAAACCAACAACAACAAAAAAATTAAAAACACATAAAAAAACAACAAAAACAACAACAAAAAACACATAAAAACAACCAAAAACAAAAACAACAACATAAAAAAAAAAAACAACAAAAAACAAAAAATAAAACAACCAAAAAAACAACAACAACATTAATAAACCAAAAACAAAAACAACAAAAACAAAAACAACAAAAAACCAAAAAAAAACCCCCCAAAGGTGTAATAAAGCAGCAGTGGGAAAACAACAAACAACAAACACAGGTGTAATAAGAGCAGCAGGGGAGCAACAACAACAACAACAACAAAAAAAGGGTTTAATAAGGCAGGATTTTAAAAACAACAACAACAACAACAGGTGTAAAAAAGGGGAGCAGGTGAGACACAACAACAACAACAACAACAAAAAAAAAAAAAAAAAAGCAGGGTAGAAAACAACAAAAACAACAACAAAAACCCAAAAACAACAACGGGTAATAAAGCGCAGTGAGACAAAACAACAACAACAACGGGGTGTAATAAACCAGGGAGAAAACAACAACAACAACAAAAAACCAAAAACCCGGGGAATAAAACAAACACAACAACAAAAAAAAAGGTGTAATAAGGGGGCAGGTGAAAAAAAAACCCAAACAAAAACAACAAAACAACAACAAAAAACAACAGGGTAAAAAGGCTCGGTAACAAACAACAACAACAACAAAAACAAAACAAAACAACAACAACAACACAGGTGAATAAGGGGCAGAGGTGAACACAACAAAAAAACCCAAAAACCAAAAAACCCAAAAAACAATCAACAACCAAAAACAAAAAACAGGTGAAATAAGACCCGGGGGCAGGTAAAAAAACACCAAAAACAACAAAAACAAAAAACCCAACAAATGTAATAAGAGCACAGTGAAAAAAAACCAACAAAAACCCAAAACAAAACATAAAAACACATAAAAAAACAACAACAACAAAAAAAACAAAAACCCCAATAAAACAAAATAACCAAAAAAAACAAAAAACAACAACAACCAAAAATAAAAAAAATAACCAACAAAAAACAACAAAAACCATTTAAACACAAAAAATTAAACAACAAAACAACAAAAAACATTTTAAATAAGAGCAGCAGGTGAGACAACAACAACCAACAACAACAAAACAAAAAAGGTTAAAAAGCGCAGGTGAGAAAAACAACAACAACACAACAACAAATAAAACACGGGTGGAAGAACACCAAAAAACAACAACAACAAAACGGTGGTAATAAGAGCAGCATGAACAACAACAACAACAAAACAACAAAAAAAAGGGTAATAAGGGGCGCAGGGAACACAACAAAAACAACAACAACAACAAAAAAAAAAGGTGTAAAAGAGCAGCGGGTGAACAAAAACCACAACAAAAAAACCAAAAAACAAACAACAACGGTGTAAAAAGGGGCAGCAGGTGGACGCAACAACAACAACAAAAACAACAAAAAACCAGGTGTAATAAGACGGGCGGTGAACAAACAAACAAAAAAACAACAACAACAGGTGAAATAAGAGGCGGGGCCCCCCCGTAAAAAGACACAAAAAACAAAAAAACCCAACAACAGGTGTAAAAGAGCAGCAGGTGGAAAAACAACAACAACAACAAAAAAAACAGGTGAATAAGGCAGCAGGTGAACAACAACAACAACAAAAACAGGGGTTAATAAAAGCGCGGGGTGAACAAAAACAACCAACAACAAAACGGGTTAATAAGAGCAGCAGGTGAACAAAACAACAAAACCAACAAAACAAAAACGGTGTTAAGACCCAAGGGGGAAAAAACCAAAAACAACAACAACACAGGTGTAATAAGACAGCGGGTGAACAGCAACAAAAAACAACAACAACAACAACAAAAAGGTGTAATAAGGCAGCAGGGGAACAAAAACAACAAAACAACAAAAACCCCAGGTGAAATAAGACAGCGGGTGAGACGCAAAAAAACCCAACAACAACAAAACAACAAAGGTGTAATAAAGCAGCGTGAGAAAACAAAAACCCAAAAAAACCCAAAACAAAAAAAAAGGTGAAATAAGAGCACAGGTGAGACAAAAAAAACAAAAAAACCCAAAAAAACACGGGTTAAAAAAAAAAAACCCAACAACAACAACAACAAAAACAGGTGTAAAAAACAGGTGGAAAAAACAACAAAAACAACAAAAACCCAAAACAGGTTAATAAAGCAGCGGGTGAGCCAGTCAAAAAAACAACAACAACAAAAAAGGGTGTAATAAGAGACGGTGAGAAAAACCCAACAACAACAAAACAAAAAAAAGGTGTAATAAAGCAGCGGGTGAACACAAAAAAAAAAAAAAAAGGTGTTAAAAATAAAAAAACAAAAAAAACAACAACAACAACAAAAACGGTGAAAAAGGCAGCAGGGAAAAACAAAAAAACAAAAAGAAGGTGTAAAAAAAAGGGGGAGCACAAAACAACAAACAAAACAACAGGTTTAAAATAAGACAGCGGGGTGAGAAAACCAACAACAACAACAACACAGGTGTAAAAAGAGCAGCGGGTGGACACAACAAAAACAACAAAAACAACAACAGGTGTAAAAAGAGCAGAAAGGTGAGACACAACAAAAACAAAAAACGAAGGGAATAAAGGCGGGGTGGACAGCAACAAAAACAACAACAACAAAGGTGTAAAAAAGGCAAGGTGAAAAAAACAACAACAACAAAAAACAGTGTAAAAAGAGCAGCGGTAGCGAAACAACAACAACAAAAAAACCGTGAAAAGAGCGCGGTGAGAAAAAACAAACAACAACAAACAACAAGGTGTAAAAAGGGGCACGGGTGAGACAGCAACAACAACAAAAACCCCGACAGTTGTAATAAGAGCACAGGTGAGAAAACAACAAAACAACAACAAAAAAACCAAAGGTGTAATAAGAGCGCAGGGTGAACAACAACAAACAACCCCCAGGTGAAATAAGACAGCGGTGAGACAGCAACAAACAAAAAACAACAAAACAGGTGTAAAAAAGCAGCAGTGAAAAACAAAACAACAAAACACAACGGTGAAATAAGAGAGCAGGTAACAGCAACAACAACAACAACAAAAAAAAAGTGTAATAAACAGCAGGTAAACCCCAACAACAACAACAACAACACCATAAAATAAGAGCGCAGGTGAACAGCAACAAAAACAAAAACCCCAAACAGTGTAATAAAGCAGAGGTGAGCCAACAACAACAAAACAAAAACCACATTTTTAATAAGACACAGGTGAAAAAAAAACCAAACAACAAAACAAAAAAACAACAAAACCCAAAAACAAAACCCTTGTAATAAGGCAGCAGGGAGACAGCAAAAACAACAACAACGACGGTGAAAAGATCAGCGGGTGAGACACAAAAACCCAAACAAAAAACAACGGTGTAAAAGAGCACGGTAACCACAACAAAACAACAAACAAAAAAAAGGTGTAATAAGAGCAGCGTGAGACAAAAACAACAACAACAACCAGGTGTAAAAAGAGCACAGGTGAACAGCAACAACAACAACAAAAACAAACAGGTGAAAAAAGAGAGCGGTAACGAAAACAACAACAAAAAATAAAAACCATCAAACCAACAACAACAACAACAACAACAAAAAAAACAGGTTAAAAACAGCAGGTGAACAGAAAAACAACAACAACAACAAAGGTGTAAAAGGCAGCAGGGAACCAAAACAACAAAACAACACAACCGGTGTAAAAAGAGCAGCGGGTGAACGCAACAAAACAACAACAAAAAAAAAACGGGGAACCAACAACAACAAAAACCCGGGTGAATAAGGCAGCAGGGAGACAGCAACAACAACAACAACAACACAAAAAAAAACAACAAAAAACAACAACACAACACAACAACAACACAACAACTGGTGTAAAAGAAGCATTTGAACACAACAACCAACAACACAGGTGTAATAAAGCAGCGGGAAAAACAACAACAACAACAACAACAAAAGGTGAAATAAAGCAGCAGGTGAAACAACAACAACAACAACAACAAAAAACAAAAAACACACAAAAACAAAACAACAATAAACAGCATGAAAAACAACCCAAAAAACAAAAACGGTGAAATAAAGCAGCGGGTGACACCAACAACAACAACCAAAAAACAACGGGGTTAATAAGAGCAGCAGGTGCCCACACAAAAACCAACAACAACAACAACAGGTGTAATAAGAAGCAGGTGGGACACACAAAAAACAAAAACAACAACAAAAACAAAAAACACAAACACAAAAACAACAAAAAAACAAAAAACCCCAAAAAAAAGGGTTAATAAAGCGCGTGAGACACAACAACAACAACAAACCAAAATTAATAAGAGCAGCATAGGACAACAACAAAAACAACAACAACAACATGGTTAATAAGAGCAGCAGGTGAGACCAACAACAACAAAAACCCAAACAGGTGTATAAGAGCACAGTGAGAAACAACAACAAAAACAAAAACAAACAGGTGTAATAAAGCCAGGGAGAAACAACAAAAAAAAACCCCGGGAAAAACCAAACAAAAACAACAAAAAACCAACGGGTTTAAAAAAGGCAGCAGGTAACACAACAACAAAAAAACCAACAACAAAAAAACAGTGTAATAAAGCAGCGGGTTTGAACAAAAAACAAAACAACAACAACAACAAACAACAAGGTGTAAAAAGCAGCAGGGAACAACAACAACAACAACAACAACAAAAAGGTTAATAAGAGCAGCAGGTGAACACAACAACAACAAAAACAACCAACGGTGAAAAAGAGCAGGGGTAGACCAAAAACAAAAAAACAACAACCCCCGGTTAATAAGGCAGCAGGCACAACAACAACAACAACAACAACAAAAAAAACACAAACAAAAACAAAAAACAACAAAAACAACCCCATTGTTAATAAGGCAGCGGGAGACCCCCCCCAAAAGGGTTTGGCAAAACACAAACAACCACCAAAAACAACGGTTAAAAAGAGCAGCGGGAGACAGCAAAAACCCCAAAACAACAAAACAGGTGAATAAGAAGCGGGTAGACACAACAACAAACAACAACAAAACGGTGTAATAAGGGGCGGGGGCAAAAAAAAAAAAAAGGGTAAAAAGAAAACAAACACCAAAAAAACCAACAACAACAGGGTAAAAAGACACAGTGACACGCAACAACAACAACAACAAAAAAAGGTTAATAAGAGCAGAAGGTGAGACACAAAAAACCACAACAACAACAACAAGGTTAAAAAGAGCAGCGGTGAACAACAACAACACAACAAAAAAACAACAGGTGTAATAAAAGCGGGTAGACCCAACAAAAACAAAAACAACGGGTGAATAAGAGCAGCGGTGAGACAAACAACAACAAAAAACAACAACAGGGTAAAAAGAGCGCGGGTGAGACAGCAACAACAACAAAAACCCCAAACAGGGAAATTAAGAGCAGCAGTGAACAAAAAACAAAAAACCCAACAAAACAGGTTTAATAAGAGCACAGGGGGAAAACAAAAAACCAAAAAACAAAACAACAACAACACCAGGTGTAAAAGAGAGCGTAACAGCAACAACAACAAAACAACCAGGGGAAAAAAGGCAGCAGGTGAGACAAACAACAAAAACAACAACAAACCGGTTTTGTAATAAGACGGGCGGGGTGAGACAGCAACCAACAACAACACAGTGTAAAAGAGCAGCAGGTGAGAAAACAACAACAACAACAAAAGGTTAATAAAGCAGCGGTGAGCACCCAAAAAACAACAAAAACAACAAAAGGGTTTAAAAGGCAGGGGACCGCAACAACAACAAAAACAACAACACAGGTGTAAAGAGCGCAGGGGACAGCAACAACAACACAACAAAAACAGGGTGAAATAAGAGCAGCATGAGACACCAACAAAAACAAAAAAACCGGGTGTAATAAGAGCACAGGTGAGCCCAACAACAACAAAACAAAACAGGGTAAAAGAGCACAGGTGAACAAAAAAAACCCAACAAACAACACACGGGGTGTAAAAAGACAGAGGTGGACAGCAACAAAAAACCAAAAACAACGGGGTGTAATAAGAGCGCAGGTGAACACAAAAAACAAAACAACAAAACAGGTAAAAAGAGCAGCAGGTGAACCCAACAAAACAACACAGGTGTAATAAAGAGCAGGGAGACACAACAACAACAACAAACGTTTTAATGGCAGCAGGTGAGACAACAACAACAACAACAACGACAGGTGTAATAAGAGCAGCAGGTGAGACAGCAACAACAACAACAACACAGGTGTAATAAGAGCAGCAGGTGAGACAGCAACAACAACAACAAAAAACCCAACAGGTTAAAAAGGCAGGGGTGAGACAGCAAAAACAACAACAACAAGGGGTTGAAATAAGAGCAGCGGGGAAACAGCAACAAAACAAAAAAAAAAAAACAAAACAAACAACAAAAACCCCAAAACGGGTGTAATAAGACAGAGTGAGACAGAAACAACAAAAAAGGGGGGGGGGTAAAAAGAACAACAACAAAAACCCAAAAAAAAAACGGGTGTAATAAGAGCAGCAGGTGAGACAGCAACAACAACAACAACAACGACAGGTGTAATAAGAGCAGCAGGTGAGACAGCAACAACAACAACAACAACAACAACAGGTGTAATAAGAGCAGCAGGTGAGACAGCAACAACAACAACAACAAAACACAGGTGTAATAAGAGCAGCGGGAAACGAAACAACCAAAAACGACGGTGTAATAAGGCCAGTAAAAGACAAAAAAAACAACAACAACAACAAGGTGTAATAAGAGCGCGGGTGAGACACAACAAAAAAACAACAAAACCGGGGTTAAAAGAGCAGCAGGGAGACAGCAACAAAAAAACAACAACAACAGGTGTAATAAGAGCGCGGTGAGACGCAACAACACAAAACAACAACAACCCCCCGGTGTAAAAAGCAGCAGGTGAGCAAAAACCCAAAAAACAACAAAAAAAAAAACAAAACACAGGTGTAAAAGAGAAAGGTAAAAGACACAACAACAACAACCAACAACAAAACCCCGGTTAATAAGAGCACAAACAGCAAAAACAACAACAACAACAACACGGGTTTAATAAGAGCACGGGGAGACAGCAACAACAACAAAAACAAAAAAACAGGTGTAAAAAGGAAACAGTGAAAAACAAAACAAAAACCCCAACAACAACAAACGGGTGTAAAAAGAAGCAGTGAGACAGCAAAAACCCAAACAACAACAACAACAACAGGTTTAAAAGAAAACGGGTGAACAGAAAAAAACAACAACAACAAAACATGAATAAAGGGGGCACAGGAAACCCGCAACAACAACAACAAAAACCCAAACAGTGTAAAAGGCCAGGTGAACAAACAAAAACAACAACAACAACGGGTGAAAAAGAGCAAAAGGTGAGACAAACAACAACAAAACAACCAAGGTGTAATAAGAGGGGGTGGACAGAAAAACAAAAACACCAAAAAAACGACGGGTAATAAGAGCAGAAGGTGAGAAAACAACAACAAAAAAACAAAAAAATTTAAAAACAATAAAACCAAAAAAAAAGGGTTAATAAAGCACGGGTGGCAGAAAAACAACAACAAAAACAACAGGTTGTAAAAAGGGCAGCGGTGAGACAGCAACAAAAAAACAACAAAAAAAGGTGTAAAAAGGCACAGGGGAAAAGAACCACAACAACAACAACGGGGAAAAAGAGAAAGGGGCAGAAAAAAAAAAAGGGTTTTAATAAGAGCACAGGTGAACAGCAACAACAACAAAAAACACAGGTTAATAAAGCACAGTGGACCCAAAAACCCCAAAACAAAAACGACGGGTTAAAGGGGCACAGGTGAGACAAAACAACAACAAAAAACACAGGGTAAAAAGACACGGGTGAGACAGCAAAAACAAAAAACAACACAGGTGTAAAAGGCAGCAGGTGAGACGCAACCAAAAAACAACAACAACGACAGGTTAATAAGAGAGCAGTGAGAAAACAACACAACAAAAAAAAGGGGGAAAGGAGGGAGAAAAAAAAAACCCGACGTGTAATAAGACGCGGTGAGCAGCAAAACAACAACAACACAGGTGTAATAAGAGCAGCGGGTGAGCCCCAAACAACAACAACAACACAGGTGAAATAAGAGCACGGTGAGACACAAAAACCCAAAACAAAAACCAACAGGTTAATAAGACAAAATGAGACGCAACAACAACAACAACAGGTGTAATAAGAGCCGGGTGAACAGCAACAACAACAACAACGACAGGTGAAAAAGAGCGCAGGTGAGACAGCAACAACAAAAAAAACGACATGTAATAAGAGCACGGTGGACAACACAACAACAAAAACGACAGGTGTAATAAGAGCAGCGGGTGGAAAAACCCAAAACAACAACAACAAGACGGGAAAATAAGAGCAGCGGTGAGACAGAAAAAAAAACAAAAAAACAACCAAAAAAAAAACACGGGTGAAAATAAGAGCAGGGTGGACAACAAAACAACAACAACAACAACCAACAAAAAACGGGTAATAAGAGCAGCAGTAACAAAAACAACAAAACAAGTGTAATAAGAGCAGCAGGTGAACAACAAAAACCCAAAAACAGGGTAATAAAGCAAAGGTAGACAGAAACAACAACAAAAACGACGGTGTAATGGCGCAGGTGAGAAAAACCCAAACAACAACCGGTGTAATAAGTAGCGGGGTGGACAGCAACAACAAAAAACAAGAAGGTGTAAAAAGGCCAGGTGAGAAAACCCCAAACAAAAAAACCAGGTGTAATAAGAGCACAGGTAACAACAAAAAAACAAAAAACAGGTGTAATAAGAGCACAGGTGAGACCAAACAAAAAAACCAACAGGGTAAAAGACAGCGGGTGAACAACAACAACAAAAAAACCCCGGTGTAATAAAGCGGGTGAGACAAAAACAACAAAACAGGGTAATAAAGCAGCAGGGAGCCCAAAAACAACAAAAAAAGGTTAAAAAGGGCAGCAGGTGAAAACAAAAAAAACAGTGTAAAAAGAGCACAGGTGAGACAACAACAACAAAAAAACAAAACCCAAAAAACAAAAGGTGTAAAAAGGCGCAGGTGAGACACAACAACAAAAAAACAACAACAACAAAAACAGGTGAAATAAGAGCAGCGGTAGACAACAACAACAACAACAGGTGTAAATAAGAGCAGCGGTGAGCCCAAAAAACAACAACAACAAAACAACAACAAAACAGGTGTAATAAAGCCAGGTGAGAAAACAACAACAAAAACAACAAAAAAAACAACGGGGTTAATAAAGCAGCAGGTAGACAAAAAACAACAAAAACAGGTGTAATAAGAGCAGCAGGTGAGACAAAAAACAACAAAACAACAAAAAACAACAACAGTGTAAAAGACAGAGGTGAGACAAAACAACAAAAACAAAACAAAACAACAAAAAACAAAACACCAACGGGTGTAATAAGAGCAGCAGGTGAAAAACAACAACAACAACAACAACAACAACAAAAAAAACAAACAACAACAACAAAAACAGGTGTAATGGGCAAGGTGAGAAAAAACAACAACAACAACAACAAACAACAAAAAAAACCAGGTTAATAAGAGCACAGGTGAGAAGAAACAAAAAAAAACCCAACAACAACAAAACAACAAAACAACAAACAACAGGGTAATAAGAGCGCAGGTGAGAAAAGCACAACAACAACAACAAAAACACAACAACAACAACAACAACAGGTGAAATAAAGCAGCAGGTGAGACAGCAACAAAAAACCCAACAACAACAACAAAAAAAAGGTGTAATAAACAGGGGTGAGACAACAACAACAAAAAAAAACAACAACAAGGTTTAAATAAGAGCGCGGGAAAAACACAACAAAAAAAACAACAACAACAACAAAAACAACAACAACAAAAAGGTTAAAGAGAGCAGGTGAAAAAACAACAAAACAACAACAACAAACAACAACAAAAAAGGTGTATAAAGCAGAGGTAGACCAACAACAACAACAACAACCGGGGGAATAAGAGCAGCAGGTGAGCGGGCAACAACAACAAAAACACAACAACAACAAAAACCCAGGGAAATAAGGCCGGTGAGACAGAAACAACAACAACAAAAACAACAAAAACAAAAAACACGGGTTAAAGAGCAGCAGGTGGAACGCAACAAAAAAAACAACAACAAACGGGTGAAATAAAGCGCGGGTGAGCCCAAACAACAACAACAACAACAACAACAGGTGTAATAAGAGCAGCAGGTGAGACAGCAACAACAACAACAACAACGACAGGTGTAATAAGAGCAGCAGGTGAGACAGCAACAACAACAACAACAACAACAGGTGTAATAAGAGCAGCAGGTGAGACAGCAACAACAACAACAACAAAAAACACAGGTGTAAAAAGCACGGGTTAACAGCAACAACAACAACAACGACGGGTTAAAATAAGAGCAGCATTGAGACAGCAACAACAAAAAAACAAAAAACAAAACAACAACAACAACGACATTTTTAATAAAGCAGCAGGTGAGACAGCCAACAACAACAACAAAAACAGGTGTAATAAGAAGCGGGTGAAAAAAGCAACAAAAAAAACAACAACAACAACAGGTGAAAATAAGAGCACGGTGAACAGCAACAACCAACAACAACACGGGTGAAAAAGAAGCGGGTGGACAGCAACAACAACAACAAAAACAACGGTGAATAAGAGCAGCAGGTGAACAGCAACAACAACAACAACAACGAAGTGTAATAAGAGACGGGGTGAGCAGCAACAAAAAACAAACAACCAGGTTAATAAGGCACCCGGGTGAACAGCAACAACAACAACAACAACAACAACAACAACAAAAAACAACGACAGGGTAATAAGAGCACAGGTAAAGACAAAAACAACAACAACAACAAAACAACAACAACAACAACAACGCAGGTGAAATAAGAGCGCAGGGAGACAGCAACAAAAACAAAAACCCAAACAAAAACAACGACAGGTGAAAAAGAGCAGCAGTGAGACAGCAACAAAAAAACAACAACAACGACAGGGTAATAAAGCAGGGGGTGAGACAGCAACAACAACAAAAAACAACGAATGAATAACAGGGGGGAAGAAAAAAAAAAGGGTGAAAAGACAGCGGGGCACCAAAAAAACAAAAGGGACGGGTGTAATAAGAGCAGCAGGTGGACAGCAAAACCAACAACAACGAAAGGGTAATAAGACAGCGGGTGAAAGAACAACAACACAAAACAAAAAGGGTTAATAAAGCGCGGGTGAGACAGCAACAACAACAACAAAACGACAGGTGAATAAGAGCAGAGGGAGACAGCAACAACAACAACAACAACACGGTGTAATAAGAGCAGGTGAGACAGAAACAACAACAAAAACAACCCAGGTGTAAAAAAAGGAGAAGGGTGAGACAGAAACAACAACAACAACAACACAGGTGTAAAAAGAGCGCGGTAACGCAACAACAACACAACAACCGGGTGTAATAAGAGCAGCGGTGAGACAGCAAAAACAACAACAACAACAACAGGTGAATAAAGCAAGGTGAACAGCAACAACAACAACAACAACACAGGTGTAAAAGGCAGCGGGTGAGACAGAAAACAAAAACAACAACAAAACAGGTGTAATAAGAGCAGCAGGTGAGACAGCAAAAACAAAAACAACAAAAAGGTGAAAAAAAGCAGCAGTGGACAGCAACAACAACAAAAACAACAAAAAGGTGTAATAAAACATAAAAAAAACCCCAAAAAAAAAAAAAAAAACAAAAAAAAAAAATTAAAAAAAAAGAGCACAGGTAAGACAACAACAAAAACCGCAGGTGTAATAAAAAACAGCAGGTGAGACAGCAACAACAAAAACAAAACAACAGGTGAAATAAGGGGCAGCGGGTTAAACAGCAACCCCCCTAGTCCCGCCCTTCCCCTTGTTGTTTTTGCTTTTGTTATCACCCACTACTATGCCCTGTTCTGCTATCGATAGCCCAAACCACAAACAAAAAACCACAAACACACCCCCACACACACACACACACACACACACACACATACTGGGAGAGTTGACCTAGTAGCAGTTAGCATTTAGGTAGGGCCAGGAGCTGTGAGTCAACCCTAGCAACCATATATAGGTATGGGGCCAGGAGCTGTGAGTCGACAGGCTGTCTTAAAGAGGGACCTGGATAGATTCCTAAATTCAGTAGCTGACCAGCTGGGCTGTGGTTCCCATGTTGGACTGCTGCCAGCAGTAACAAGCTAGTTGATCAGGAGTGATGTAGCAGAAGCCCTGGTGATGGACCAGCGTCCTCCCTCCAGTCAGTATTTAACTGGACAAATTCACTTTGTTAATTAAATAGATGTTAAAATTTGAGACACATCTTGCCTTAAGGTCCATCTGTCAGGAGGAACCATTGGAAGACACTATAGTGGAACCCCAGTGTTTGATATACATTGTTAAGACACTATAGTGGAACCCCAGTGTTTGATATACATTGTAAGACACTATAGTGGAACCCCAGTGTTTGATATACATTGTTAAGACACTATAGTGGAACCCCAGTGTTTGATATACATTGTTAAGACACTATAGTGGAACCCCAGTGTTTGATATACATTGTTAAGACACTATAGTGGAACCCCAGTGTTTGATATACATTGTTAAGACACTATAGTGGAACCCCAGTGTTTAATATACATTGTAAGACACTATAGTGGAACCCCTGTGTTTAATATACATTGTAAGACACTACAGTGGAACCCCTGTGTTTAATATACATTGTAAGACACTATAGTGGAACCCCAGTGTTTGATATACATTGTAAGACACTATAGTGGAACCCCAGTGTTTGATATACATTGTTAAGACACTATAGTGGAACCCCTGTGTTTGATATACATTGTTAAGACACTATAGTGGAACCCCAGTGTTTGATATACATTGTAAGACACTATAGTGGAACCCCAGTGTTTGATATACATTGTAAGACACTATAGTGGAACCCCAGTGTTTGATATACATTGTTAAGACACTATAGTGGAACCCCAGTGTTTGATATACATTGTTAAGACACTATAGTGGAACCCCAGTGTTTGATATACATTGTAAGACACTATAGTGGAACCCCAGTGTTTGATATACATTGTAAGACACTATAGTGGAACCCCAGTGTTTGATATACATTGTTAAGACACTATAGTGGAACCCCAGTGTTTGATATACATTGTTAAGACACTACAGTGGAACCCCGGTGTTTAATATTCATTGTTAAGACACTATAGTGGAACCCCAGTGTTTAATATTCATTGTTAAGACACTACAGTGGAACCCCAGTGTTTAATATTCATTGTAAGACACTATAGTGGAACCCCAGTGTTTAATATTCATTGTAAGACACTATAGTGGAACCCCAGTGTTTAATATTCATTGTAAGACACTATAGTGGAACCCCAGTGTTTAATATTCATTGTTAAGACACTACAGTGGAACCCCAGTGTTTAATATTCATTGTAAGACACTATAGTGGAACCCCAGTGTTTAATATTCATTGTAAGACACTATAGTGGAACCCCAGTGTTTAATATTCATTGTAAGACACTACAGTGGAACCCCAGTGTTTGATATTCATTGTAAGACACTACAGTGGAACCCCAGTGTTTGATATACATTGGTTACTATGTGGTGCTGGAACTGTGAAAAGTTGAGTGTGAAGATCGGTGTTGGTGCAGGTGTTATCATGCTCACACACTGGAGGATGCTGAACTGACTCTGCCGAAAGTGTGTGAGATTCAGGTCAGTGTCACAGGTCACTTCAAACAACATCTGAAGCAGCAAACAACATCTTAAGCAGCAAACAACATCTGAAGCAACAAACAACATCTGAAGCAACAAACAACATCTGAAGCAACAAACAACATCTGAAGCAACAAACAACATCTGAAGCAACAAACAACATCTGAAGCAACAAACAACATCTGAAGCAACAAACAACATCTGAAGCAGCAAACAACATCTGAAGCAGCAAACAACATCTGAAGCAACAAACAACATCTGAAGCAGCAAACAACATCTGAAGCAACAAACAACATCTGAAGCAGCAAACAACATCTGAAGCAGCAAACAACATCTGAAGCAACAAACAACATCTGAAGCAGCAACAACATCTGAAGCAGCAAACAACATCTGAAGCAGCAAACAACATCTGAAGCAGCAAACAACATCTGAAGCAGCAAACAACATCTGAAGCAGCAAACAACATCTGAAGCAGCAAACAACATCTGAAGCAGCAAACAACATCTGAAGCAGCAAACAACATCTGAAGCAGCAAACAACATCTGAAGCAGCAAACAACATCTGAAGCAGCAAACAACATCTGAAGCAGCAAACAACATCTGAAGCAGCAAACAACATCTGAAGCAGCAAACAACATCTGAAGCAACAAACAACATCTGAAGCAGCAAACAACATCTGAAGCAGCAAACAACATCTGAAGCAACAAACAACATCTGAAGCAGCAAACAACATCTGAAGCAACAAACAACATCTGAAGCAACAAACAACATCTGAAGCAGCAAACAACATCTGAAGCAGCAAACAACATCTGAAGCAACAAACAACATCTGAAGCAGCAAACAACATCTGAAGCAACAAACAACATCTGAAGCAGCAAACAACATCTGAAGCTGCAAACAACATCTGAAGCAGCAGACAACATCTGAAGCAGCAAACAACATCTAAAGCAGCAAAGAACATCTGAAGCAGCAAACAACATCTGAAGCAGCAAACAACATCTGAAGCAGCAAACAACATCTAAAGCAGCAAACAACATCTGAAGCAGCAAACAACATCTAAAGCAGCAAAGAACATCTGAAGCAGCAAACAACATCTAAAGCAGCAAACAACATCTAAAGCAGCAAAGAACATCTGAAGCAGCAAACAACATCTAAAGCAGCAAACAACATCTGAAGCAGCAAACAACATCTAAAGCAGCAAACAACATCTGAAGCAGCAAACAACATCTGAAGCAGCAAACAACATCTGAAGCAGCAGAGAACATCTGAAGCAGCAAACAACATCTAAAGCAGCAAAGAACATCTGAAGCAGCAAAGAACATCTGAAGCAGCAAACAACATCTGAAGCAGCAAACAACATCTAAAGCAGCAAAGAACATCTGAAGCAGCAAACAACATCTAAAGCAGCAAACAACATCTGAAGCAGCAAACAACATCTGAAGCAGCAAACAACATCTGAAGCAGCAAACAACATCTGAAGCAGCAAACAACATCTGAAGCAGCAGAGAACATCTGAAGCAGCAAAGAACATCTGAAGCAGCAAACAACATCTGAAGCAGTAAACAACATCTGAAGCAGCAGAGAACATCTGAAGCAGCAAACAACATCTAAAGCAGCAAAGAACATCTGAAGCAGCAAAGAACATCTGAAGCAGCAAACAACATCTGAAGCAGCAAACAACATCTAAAGCAGCAAAGAACATCTGAAGCAGCAAAGAACATCTGAAGCAGCAAACAACATCTGAAGCAGCAAACAACATCTGAAGCAGCAAACAACATCTGAAGCAGCAAACAACATCTGAAGCAGCAGAGAACATCTGAAGCAGCAAAGAACATCTGAAGCAGCAAACAACATCTGAAGCAGCAAACAACATCTGAAGCAGCAAACAACATCTGAAGCAGCAAACAACATCTGAAGCAGCAGAGAACATCTGAAGCAGCAGAGAACATCTGAAGCAGCAGAGAACATCTGAAGCAGCAGAGAACATCTGAAGCAGCAGAGAACATCTGAAGCAGCAGAGAACATCTGAAGCAGCAGAGAACATCTGAAGCAGCAAACAACATCTGAAGCAGCAGAGAACATCTGAAGCAGCAGAGAACATCTGAAGCAGCAAACAACATCTGAAGCAGCAAACAACATCTGAAGCAGCAAAGAACATCTGAAGCAGCTGTGACCTCTGAAACATCTACACATGCACAAACATGTACAAAGATTGGTTCATCTGCTTCCTAACCTAACTGTTTAGATTCTGGTTTGTTTGAGGTTCATACGTTCAAACACTGACGTTCTGCTTTGTTAAAGGAGCTGCAATAGGTGCAGGATTTCTAGTGAATGATTATGTAAATCTTATAAATTAATCTTACAGTTTCAGCAGTGTGTTTGGCTTTGTTGATGGGTGCTGTGTTGTAATACTTTTACGACTGTATACCTGGTTAGGGTTTTTGGGGGTCAACGCCCCTGCGACCTGGTCTGAGATTAGATCTCGTGGTGGATCAGGGTCTGATCAACCAGGCTGTTATTGTTGGTTGCACATAAACTGACGTATGAACCACAGCCCATCTGGTCAGGTACTAACTTTAAGTGCCTGTCCAGTGCCTTCTTGAAGACAGCCAAGACTCTTGAAGACAGCCAGGGCTCTTGAAGACAGCCATGGCTCTACTTGTAATCTTCCTTATGTATGCTGGGAAGTAGTTGAGCGGTCTTGGGCCCCTGACACTTATTGTGACTACATGACTAGGAATTTTAATTACAGACTTCCAAAACTGACACTTTTTGAAAATTTTATCTGTAAGTTAGAATCATCTAATTCTCCCAGAAGGAAATTCAAACTGCCAACATGTGTCCACACATCTCTTGACGTCATGGTCAGATTATGTCAGTACGTTCAGTCTTGAAAATGTGATGGGACTAGTTCACACCCCAAACACCATCTTAGAAAAGTGGTAATGGCTGTACTCCTGAAGTAACACTTGCCACAACACCTGTAACAAGTGTTAGTGCTGGAAACACTGTAGTTTTCTATGATCGTTTAACAAGTGCCCGAGGCAAAGTAGTTTAAAATTTAGGTTTAAGTAAGATTTGTCAGGAAACAGGACAAGCATTTCCCGATGCAAGTCTTGGTTATGTGATGACTCGCAGCTGGAACTTTTGGTCATGTGACTGAGGACTTCCACTGGCTTAACCATCCACCCCTTTAAAATTATGGCCTCAGCATAGGTATACCTAAATTCCTCTCTGAAATTACATCTCTCTCAGGAATCATGGAAGTAACTCAAGATGGTGTCAAGTGCCATCTTTCGTAGATTCTAAGATCCATTACATGTCCCATGGTAAATAAACACTGTGCTGGTCTACCGTGAGTCCTGGTCACAGACCGGGCCCACAACCCGTGAGTCCTGGTCACAGACCGGGCCCACAACCCGTGAGTCCTGGTCACAGACCGGGCCCACAACCCGTGAGTCCTGGTCACAGACCGGGCCCACAACCCGTGAGTCCTGGTCACAGACCGGGCCCACAACCCGTGAGTCCTGGTCACAGACCGGGCCCACAACCCGTGAGTCCTGGTCACAGACCGGGCCCACAACCCGTGAGTCCTGGTCACAGACCGGGCCCACAACCCGTGAGTCCTGGTCACAGACCGGGCCCACAACCCGTGAGTCCTGGTCACAGACCGGGCCCACAACCCGTGAGTCCTGGTCACAGACCGGGCCCACAACCCGTGAGTCCTGGTCACAGACCGGGCCCACAACCCTCTCCAGGTACACTCCAGCTAAATGACTTGAACCAGGTACGGCCGACATACTGTTGCAAGTTTATTCTGTGTGTGATAACACAGTTTATCACAGCACACTGTGTGATGACACAGTTTATCACACAGCACACTGTGTGATGACACAGTTTATCACAGCACACTGTGTGATGACACAGTTTATCACACAGCACACTGTGTGATAACACAGTTTATCACAGCACACTGTGTGATAACACAGTTTATCACACAGCACACTGTGTGATAACACAGTTTATCACACAGCACACTGTGTGACGACACAGTTTATCACATAGCACACTGTGTGATGACACAGTTTATCACATAGCACACTGTGTGATGACACAGTTTATCACACAGCACACTGTGTGACGACACAGTTTATCACACAGCACACTGTGTGATGACACAGTTTATCACACAGCAAACTGTGATGATGATAATAAACTATGTACGATTGCGGTAACTAGTGACATGGTCCTCAGACAAACAGAGAAACTAAAACCTAACAAATCCCCAGGTCCTGATGAACTGTTTGCAAGGGTGTTAAAGGAATGTAAAGAGGAACTTAACATACCTTTGGATAATCTTTTCAACATATCACTACAAACTGGCATAGTGCCTGATAAGTGGAAAATGGCAAATGTAATACCTATTTACAAGGCAGGTGACAGGTCCTTAGCTTCCAACTATAGACCAATAAGCCTTACCTCCATAGTGGGAAAATTTATGGAATCAATAATTACCGAAGCAATTCGTAGCCATCTTGACAGGCACAGATTGATTAGTGAATCTCAACACGGTTTTACAAAGGGTCGTTCCTGTCTTACGAATTTACTAACTTTTTTCACTAAGGTGTTTGAGGAGGTAGATCATGGTAATGAATATGATATTGTGTATATGGACTTCAGTAAGGCTTTCGATACAGTTCCACATCAGAGACTATTGAGGAAACTTAAGGCACACAGAATAGGAGAAATTTTTTCCTGGGTAGAGGCATGGCTGACAAATAGGCAGCAGAGAGTTTGCATAAATGGGGAGAAATCAGAATGGGGGCACGTCACAAGCGGTGTTCCTCAGGGGTCGGTGTTGGGCCCGTTGTTGTTCACAATTTACATAAACGACATAGATGAGGAATAAATAGCGACATAAGCAAATTTGCGGATGACACCAAAATAGGCCGTCCAATTCATTCTAATGAGGACATTCGAGCACTCCAGGAAGATTTGAATAGACTGATGTAATGGTCGGAGAAGTGGCAGATGCAGTTTAATATTGACAAATGCAAAGTTCTAAATGTTGGACAGGACAATAACCATGCCACATATAAACTAAATAATGTAGATCTTAATATTACTGATTGTTAAAAGGATTTAGGAGTTCGGGTTAGCAGTAATCTGAAACCAAGACAACAGTGCATAAGTGTTTGCAATAAAGCTAATAGAATCCTTGGCTTCAAATCTAGAAGTAGAAATAATAGGAGTCCTCAGGTTGTTCTTCAACTCTATATATCCTTGGTTAGGCCTCATTTAGACTATGCTGCTCAGTTCTGGTCACTGTATTACAGAATGGATATAAACGCTCTGGAAAACGTACAAAGGAGGATGACAAAGATGATCCCATGTATCAGAAATCTTCTCTATGAGGTTAGACTAAGGGCCCTGAATCTGCACTCTCTAGAAAGGCGTAGAATTAGGAGGGATATGATTGAGGTGTATAAATAGAAAACAGGAATAAATAGAGGGATGTAAACAACGTGCTGAAAATTTCCAGCCAAGACAGGACTCGCAGCAATGGTTTTAAGTTGGAAAAATTCAGCTTCAGGAAGGATATAGGAAAGTACTGGTTTGGTAATAGAGTTGTGGATGAGTGGAACAAACTCCCGAGTACAGTTATTGAGGCTAAAACGTTGTGTAGTTTTAAAAATAGGTTAGATAAATACATGAGTGGGTGTGGGTGGGTGTAAGTTGGACCTGACTAGCTTGTGCTGCTGGGTCTGGTGCAGTGCTCCATCCTTGAGTGGAGGTGACCAGACTGGGTGGGTCACTGGGCTAATCCGGGGGGGTCATTGGTCTAATCCCGGGGGTGGGACATGGACCTGCTCCGCATGGGTCAGTAGGCCTCCTGCAGTGTTCCTTCTTTCTTATGTTCTTATGTTCTTATCACACAGTGTACTGTGTGATGACACAGTTCATCACACAGCTCCACTAAATCTTGAGATAACTGCAGTTGCTATGCAGGGATATACCCCTCAAGGAAGGTTCCTTGATGTTGGTGAGGGGCTCTTGATTTAGGAAATTGGATCTGTGCTCCAGTTCCCTGAATTAAGCCTGGGAAAGTCTTCCACATCCCCCCCCCCCCAGGCGCTGTATAAACCTCCGGGTTTAGCGCTTCCCCCTTGATTATAATAATAATAATAATATGCAAGGATATAGACACAGCGAGACTAACATCAGCCTGATGACTGACATCAGCCTGATGACTGACATCAGCCTGATGACTGACATCAGCCTGATGACTGACATCAGCCTGATGACTGACATCAGCCTGATGACTGACATCAGCCTGATGACTGACAGCAGCTGATGATGACATCAAGCCTGATGACTGATCATAGCCCTGATGACTGTACATCAGGCTGATGACTGACATCAGCCTGAAAGGTCATGACATCAGCTGATGACTGACAATCAGCTGATGACGAACATCAGCCGTTGACTGACATCAAGCCTGACTGATGACATCAGCCTGATGAATGACATCAGGCCTGTTGCTGATCATCAGCCTGATGATATACATCAGCCTGATGGACTGACATCAGCTGATGACTTGACATCTAACCTGATGAATGACATAGCCTGATGACTGACATCAACCTGATGGACTGACTATCAGCTGATGACTAACATCAACCTGATGGACTGACATCAGCCTGATGACTGAAATCAGCCTGTTGGACTAACATCAAACAGGATGACTGACATCTAACCGGACTAACATCAGCCTGTGACTGACATCAACCTGATGACTGACATCACCTGATGACTGGACTATTCAGACTGTGACTGACATCAGCCTGATGATTGACATTCAGCCTGATGACTGGACATCAGATTGATGACTAACATCATACCTTATGACTGAATCAACCTGATGACTGACATCAGCCTGATTGACTGAATCAGCCTGATGACTGACATCAGCCTGGATGATCTGACCATCAGCCTGGATGACTGACATCTGCCTGATGACTGAACATCAGGCCCTGATGTCTAACATTCAACCTGATGACTGACATCAACTGATGACTGACCCATCAGACTGATGACTGACATCAGCCTGTGACTGACATAGCCTGTTGGACTGAATCCGTGATGGCTGGACATCAGCATGATAAGTCTAACATCAACCTGATGAACTGACATCAGCCTGATGACTGACTTCATCCTGATTTGATGACTTCACACTGATGTCTGACATCTGCCTGTTGATAACATCTACCTGATGACTGGACATCAGCCTGAAGGACTGACATCAGCATGATGACTGACATCTGCCTGATGACTGACATTCAGCCTGATGACTGACATCAGCCTGTTGACTCTGTCATCAACCTGATTGACTGACTTCAGGCCTGATGACTGAACATCAGTCTGATGATGACATCAGCCCTGAGGACTGACATCAGCCTGATGACTGACATCAACCTGCATGACTGACATCAGCCTGATGGACTGACATTCAGCCTGATGACTGACATCAGCTGATGCTGACTTTCAGCCTGATGACTGGACATCAGCCTGATGTCTGACATCAGCTGGTGACTGAATCAGCCTGCTGAATGACATCAACCTATGACTGACATCAGCTGATGGACTGACATCAGCCTGATGACTGACATCAGCCTATGACTGACATCACCTGATGACTGACATCAGCCTGGGACAGACTAACATCGCTGGTGAACTAACATCAGATGAGAACTAAATCAGCCGGAGAATAACTTCAGGCTGAGGATACTTACATCTGCTGAGAACTAACATTGACCTGAGAACTACAACATCAGCCTGAGAAACTAACATCAGCCAGGAACTAAATCAGCTGAGAACTAACATCAGCCTGAGACTCTAACATCAGCCTGGTGAAACTAACATCTGCCTGAGAACTAACATCGTGCTGAGAACTAACATTAAGCATGAGGACTAGCATCTGCCTGAGAACTAACATCCTGCCTGAGAACTAAACATCTGCCTGAGAACTAACATCTGGCTGAGAACTACATCAGCCTCTGAGAACTAACATCAGCTGAGTACTAACATCAGGCATGAGTAACATAAATCAGCCTGGAACTATCATCACCTGAGAACAAATCAGCTGATGAAACTAACATCCAGCCTGAGAACTAAACATCTGACTGAGAAACTTAACATCAGCTCT
This sequence comes from Cherax quadricarinatus, assembly GCF_026875155.1. Lineage (NCBI taxonomy): Eukaryota > Metazoa > Arthropoda > Malacostraca > Decapoda > Parastacidae > Cherax > Cherax quadricarinatus. The sequence goes on along the minus strand of NC_069404.1, from coordinate 4,958,111 downwards.
GAGGATAACACAGCATGAGAACTCGAACATCTGCCTGAGAAACTAAAACTTCAGCCTGAGAACTAACATCAGCCTAAGAATAACATCAGCTGAGAACTAACATCAGCCTGAGAAACTAACAATCAGCCTAGAGACTAACATTCAGCTCTGAACTAACATCAGCCTGAGAACTAACATCAGCCTGAGAACTAACATCGCTGAGAACTAACATCAGCCTGAGAACTAACATCTGCCTGAGAACTAACATCAGGCTGAGAACGAACATCAGCTGAGAAACTTAATCATCAGCATAGGCTAACTTCTGCCTGTGAACTAACATCAGCCTGAGAACTAACATCAGCCTGAGGACTAACATCAGCCTGAGAACTAACATCAGCCTGAGGACTAACATCTGCATGAGACACACTAACTTCAGATGTGAACTAACAATCAGACGAGTACTAACTTCAGGCATGAGGACTAACATCAGCCTGAGAACTAACATCAGCCTGAGAACTAACATCAGCCTGAGAACTAACATCTGCCTGAGAACTAACATCAGCCTGAGGACTAACATCAGGCTGAGAAACTGTAACTTCAGCCTGAGGACTAACATCTGCCTGAGGACTAACATCAGCCTGAGGACTAACATCAGCCTGAGAACTAACATCAGCCCGAGGACTAACATCTGCCTGAGGACTAACATCAGCCTGAGAACTAACATCAGCCTGATGAATAATCTGGCCTCAGAACTACATCAGCCTGTGTGAACTAACATCTGCCTGAGAACTAACATCAGGCTGTGAACTAACATCAGCTGGAGAACTAAACATCTGCCTGAGATACCTCCTTAACAAACAGCATCTGTGGAGCGAGGAAGATTGTGTCGTAATATAGAGGAGAATTTTGAGAGGAGAGATCGTTGAGAGTGGGGTGTGTGTTTGGGTGCGATTACGTAGAGGAGGAGGTAGAGAGAGGGTATGTGAGGGTGGAGGTGGGGGTGGTAAAGATTGGTATGATACGGGAGGGAGAGAAGTACTTCTGGTATCATCTGCATTGAGGGTCTTTACATTCAGCCTGAGGGATGAGAAGGATAGAGGTTGAAAGTGGAAGGGAAAGGGAGAATACGAGAACGGACGGTGGGGAGTGAAGAAGGGGAAAAAGAAGATATGTTAAGGAATAACGTACTAGAGAAAGAAGTGGATAATGGAAGGAGAAGAGTAAGAATGGGAGAGAAAGAGAGGAGACGGAGAAGAGAACGGAGGGTTACTTTTAATTAATCATTCTGCCTAGAGTACTTAACATCTTGTCCTGGTTTTTTGAGAACTTTAACATCAGCCTGGAGAACTAAAATCAGCCTGAGAACTATACATCAGCCTGAGAACTAACATACTGCTGAGAACAACATCAGCAACTAACAATATGCCTGAGAACTAAATCAGCAACTAACATCTGCTTGAGAACTAACATCAGTGAGAACTAACATTCAGGCTGAGAACTTAAACTTCAGGTGAGATACTAACATTCTGCCTGAGAACTAAACATCAGCCTGAAGAACTAACATCTGCCTGAGAACTACATATGCAATTACATCTGCCTGAGAAACTAACATCAGGCCTGGAACTAACTTCAGCCTGAGAAACTAACATCTGCCAGAGAACTAACAATCAGCCTGAGAAACTAACATCTGGCTGAGAACTAACATTCAGGCTGAGAAACTAACATCAGGCGCTGAGAAACTTAACATCAGCCTGAGAACTAACATAGGCTGAGAACTAACATCAGGGTGAGGAACTAACATCAGCCCTGAGTGAACTATCATCAGACCTGAGATCTTACATCAGGCTGGAACTAGACATCTGCCTGAGAACATAAAATTCGGCCTGAGTACTATCCATCAGCCTGTGGAACTAACTCTGCCATGAGAACTAACATCTGACTGAGAAACTAACATCAGCCTGGGAAACTAACATCAGACTAGTGAACTAACACAGCCTGAGAAACTAACATCAGCCTGAGCTAACATCAGCTGAGATACATAACATCAGGCTGAGAAATAACTCAGCCTGAGAACTAACATACTCAGCTGAGATACTAACATAGGCTGAGAAACTAACTTCAGCCTGAGAACTAACAACAGAATGAGACAATATATAATCAAGCCTGTGAACTAACATCAGCCTGAGAATATATCTAGCCTGAGAAACTAAACATCAGGCTGAGAACTAACATCAGCCTGAGAACTAACATCTGCCTGAGAACTAACATCAGCAACTAACATCTGCCTGAGAACTAACATCAGCCTGAGAACTACATCAGCTGAGAAATAACATCAGCCTGTGAAACTAAATCTGGCTGAGAACAACATCAGCCTTGAGAACTAACATCAGCCTGAGAAAGAAACTAACATCAGCCTCGAGAACTAACATCAGCATGAGAAACTAACATCAGCTGAGACAAACATCAGCCTGAGAACTAACTTCAGCCTGAGACTAACATCAGCAGAGTATAACATCAGCCTGATGAATAAATCAGCCTGAGATTAACATCAGCGCTGAGAATCTAACATTCAGCCTGAGAACTATCATCAGGCTGAGGAAAACTAACATCAGCCTGTGAACTAAATCAGGCTGAGAACATAACATCAGCCTGAGAATATACCATCAGGCTGAGATACTAACATTCGCCTGAGAACTAACATCAGGCTGAGAAAAACATCAGCATGGAGAACTAACTTCTGCCTGAGTAACTAAACATCAGGTGGAATAACATCAGCCTGGAAATATAACATCAGGGCTGAGAACTAACATTGCTGAGAAACTATACATCTGCCTGAGAACTAACATCAGCTGAGAGAACTAACATCAGGTGAGAACTAACTCTCAGGCTGGATGTAACATCAGCTGAGAACTAACATCAGCTGAGAACTAACATCAGGCTGAGAACAACATCAGCCTGTAGAACTAAACATCAGCCTGAGAACTACATTCATGGCTGAGATACTAACAATCAGCCTGAGAACTATCATGAGCTGAGAACTACTAACATCAGCCCTGAGAACTAACATCAGCCTGAGAACTAACTTCTGCCTGAGAATAAACTAACATCTTGCCTGAGTAACCTAAACATCAGGCTGAGACGAACATCAGGTAAGAACTAACTTCAGGTTGAGAAATAAACATCAGCCTGAGAACTAACATTAGCCATGAGAAATACTAACGTCAGCCTGAGATGACTTACATCAGGCTGGGAAACTATCATCAGCCTGATATAACATGCGCTTGAGAACTAAACATCAGGCCTGAGAACTACATCTGCCAGAGAAACTGAACATCAGCGAGAAATAACATCAGACTGAGAACTAACATCAGCCTGAGAAAACTCTAACATCAGCTGAGATCTAACGCATCAGCCTGTAGAACTAAAGACATCTGCCTGAGAAACTAACTCAGCCTGAGAACTAAATCAGCTATGAGAACTAACAGCAGCCTGAGAACTAACTCAGCCTGAGTGAACTAACATCAGCCTGAGAACTAACATCAGCCCTGAGAACTAACATCTGCTGTGAGAACCTAATCATCAGCCTTGTGAACTTAACATCAGCCTGTGGATAACAGTTCAGGCTGGAGAACTAATACAGCAGCATGAGAACTAACATCAGCCTGAGAAACTAACATCAGCCTGAGACCATAACATCAGCCTGAGAACTGTAACAATCAGCCTGGTGAACTAACATCAGCCTGAGAACTAACATCAGCCTGTGATACTAACATCAGCCTGAGATACTAACATCAGCCTGTAGAATAACATCAGCTGAGAACTTACATTCAGACTGAGAACTTACATCAGCCGTAGATCTAAATCAGGGCTGAGACTTTCAATCAGGCCTGAGAACTAACTCAGTGAGAATAACCTTCAGCCTGAGAACTAACTCTGCCTGAGAAAACTAACATTCAGGTCTGAGAAACTAACATTCTGCCTGTGAGATACATCTGCTGGAAGCTTACATCAGGTGAGAACTAACATCAGCCTGAGAATAACTTCAGCTGAGAACTAACTCATCAGTCTGATGAACTAAACATCAGGCTGAGAACTAACATCAGCCTGGAACTAATAGCCTGAGACACTAAACATTCAGCCTGAGAACTAACATCAGGTGAGATCTAACATCAGCCTGAGAACTATCTTCGCCTGACGTACTAACTTCAGGATGTGAACTTACCATTCAGCTGAGAACTAACATCAGCCTGAGAACTAACATCTGCCTGAGAACTAACATCAGCCTGAGAACTTTCTCTTGCCTGAGAATAACATCGAGCCTGAGAACTAACATTCAGGCTGAGAACTAACATCAGGCTGAGAACTCAACTTCAGCGGAGAAATAATTCAGCCTGAGAACTAATCATTTAGCACTGAGATAGAACATTCAGCCTGAGAACTAACATAGGCTTGGAGAACTAACATACAGCCTGAGGAACTATCATCAGGCTGAGATAATAAACTTCAACCTGAGAACTAAACGCATCTGCTGGAAATAAACATCAGCCTGAGTACTAACATAGGCTGAGAGATCTACATCAGAGCTGAGAACTTGCATCAGCCTGAGAACTAAACATCAGACTTGAGAACTAAACATAAGCCTGAGAAAACCTACATCAGCAACTGAGAATTATCATCTGCCTGAGAACTAACATTCAGCATGAGAAACTATAACATCAGCCTGAGAACTAACATAGCCTTGAGAACTAAACTTCAAGCCTGAGACTAACATCAGCCTGAGAAACTAACTATCAGCCTGAGAAATAAATCTCCTGAGAACTACTTCAGCTGAGAACTCTAACATCAGGCTGAGCAGACTAACATCAGCCTGAGAACTAAACATCAGGCTGAGATCTAACACGCCTGAGAACTACATTAGGCCTGAGAAGTAACATTTCAGCCTGAGGGAAACTAACATCAGGCTGAGAAACTAACATCAGTGTGGGACAATCAGGCTGAGAACTAACATTCAGCTGAGAGAACTAACATCTGCCTGAGAACTAACATCAGCCTGATGAACTTAACATCAGGCTGAGAACTATCATCGCCTGAGAACTAAATCAGCCACCTGAGGACTAACATCAGCCTGAGAACTAACATCAGCCTGAGAACTAACATCTGCCTGAGAACTAACATCTGCCTGAGAACTAACATCAGCCTGAGAACTAACATCAGCCTGAGAACTAACATCAGCCTGAGAACTAACATCAGCCTGAGAACTAACATCAGCCTGAGAACTAACATCAGCCTGAGAACTAACATCTGCCTGAGAACTAACATCAGCCTGAGAACTAACATCAGGCTGAGAACTAACATCAGCCTGAGAACTAACATCAGCCTGAGAACTAACATCTGCCTGAGGACTAACATCAGGCTGAGAACTAACTTCAGGCCTGAGAATCTATCATCAGCCTTAGAGAACTAAACATCAGGCTTGGAAATCTTAACTCAGGCTGAGAGAATCTTACTATCAGCCTGGAGAAACTAACATCAGCCTGTGAATATACTTCAGGCTGGAGAACCTAACATCAGCCTGAGAACTAACTTCAGACTGAGAAAACAAAACATCAGGCTGGAGAACGTAATTCAGGCTGAGAACTAACATCAGGCTGAGAACTAACATCAGGATGAGAACTAACATCAGGCTGAGAACTAACATTTGCCTGAGAACTAACATCAGGCTGAGAACTAACATCAGGCTGAGAACTAACATCAGCCTGAGAACTAACATCAGCCTGAGAACTAACATTAGCCTGAGAACTAACATCAGCCTGAGAACTAACATCAGCCTGAGAACTAACATCTGCCTGAGAACTAACATCAGGCTGAGAACTAACATCAGGCTGAGAACTAACATCAGCCTGAGAACTAACATCAACATGAGAACTAACATCAGGCTGAGAACTAACATAGGCTGAGAAACTTAACATCAGCCTGAGAACTAACATCATGCTGTCGATCTAAACATCAGCCTGAGAACTAACATCTTGCCTGAGGGAACTAACATTCTGGTGAGAGAACTAACTTCAGGCCTGAGAACTAACTTCACGCTGAGGACTATCATCTGCCTGGAATAACATCAGCTGAGAACTAACTTCAGCCTGAGAACTAAACATCAGGCTGAGAACTAACATTAGCTGAGATAACTAACATCTGCCTGAGAAACTTAACTTTCAGCCTGTGAACTAACATCAGCCAAAGAAACTAACATCAGCTTGAGAACTAACTTCGCCTTGTGAACTAACTTCAGCCTTGAGAACTAAAATCAGCTGAGATACTAACATCAGCCTGAGAACTAACATCAGCCTGAGTACTAACATCAGCCTGAGAACTAACACAGCCCTGTGTACTAAACATCTGCCTGGAGAACTACTTACATGCCGTTGAGAACTAACATTCAGGCTGTGAGAACTACATAGCCTGAAGAACTAAATCAGCTGAGAAACTAACATTCAGCCTGAGAACTCTAAATCAGGCTGAGAACTAACATCAGCTGAGAACTATTCATAAGGCTGAGAACCTAACATCAGGCTGAGAACTAACATCCAGGTCTGAGATACTACATCAGGCTGAGAAATAACATCAGCCTGGTGAACTAACATCAGCCTGAGAACTAACATCAGCCCTGAGAACTAACATCAGGCCGGAGAGAACTACATCAGGATGTAGAACTTAATCAGGCTGAGATCCTAACATCAGCCGTGAGAACTAAACATTAGCCTGAGATACTATAACATCTGGCTGAGAACTAGACATCATGCTGGAGAACTAAACATCCAGGCTGAGACTACATCAGGCTGAGAACTAAAATCAGCTGAGAACTACATCAGGCTGGAATCTAACATCAGCCTGAGAAACTAAACATCAGCACCTGAGAACTATAATCAGCCTGAGAACTAAAATCAGCCTGAGAACTAACAATCAGCTGAGAACTAACATCAGCCTGAGATACGATCATCAGGTGAGAACTAACATCTGCCTGAGAACTAACAGTCAGCCTGCGAACTAAATCATCCTGAAGAACTAACATCAGCCAGAGAACTAACAACAGCCTGAGAAATAACATCAAGCTGAGAATAACATCAGGCTGAGAACTAACTTCAGCCTGAGAACTAACTTCGTGCATGAGTGAACGCTAACAATGCTGAGACTAACATCTGCCTGAGAACTATCATCTGCCTTGAAGAACTAACATCAGGCTGAGAACCAAACTTCAGCCTGAGGGAAACTAACATCAGCCTGAGAAACTAACTCTGCCTGAGAACTAACATGCCTGAGAACTAACATCAGGCTGAGAACTAACATCAGCCTGAGAACTAACATCAGCTGAGAACTAACATCAGCCTGAGAACTAACATTAGCCTGAGAAGTAACATCTAGCGGAGAATACTAACATCTTGGCTGGAACTAACATCAGCCTGAGGGCTATACATTCAGGTGAAAATAACATTCAGCCTGAGACTAACATCTGCTGAGAACTAAACATACAGCCTGAGTAACTAACATAAGGCTGAGAACTACATCTTCCTGAGAAACTCTAACAATCAGCTCCTGAGAAATATCATCAGCCTGGAGAACTAACATCAGCCTAGAGAACTAAGAATCAGCCTGAGAAAACTATACATCTGCCTGAGAATATCATAAGACCTGAGAACTACATCAAGCCTGGAAACTAACATCAGCTGAGAACTAAATCAGCCTGAGAACAACATCAGCCTGAGAATAACATCAGCTCTGAGAAAACTACATCAGCCTGAGAACTAACATCAGCCTGGAAGCTAAATCAGGCTGAGTAACTAAACGATCTAGCCTGAGAACTAACATCAGCTGAGAACTAACCATCTGCCTGTTGGACTAACATAAGGCTGAGAAACTAACAGCAGCCTGAGAACTAACATCAGCCTGAGAACTAACATCAGGCTGAGAACTAACATCAGGCTGAGAACTAACATCAGCCTGAGAACTAACATCAGCCTGAGAACTAACATCAGGCTGAGAACTAACATCAGCCTGAGAACTAACATCAGCCTGAGAACTAACATAGGCTGAGAACTACATCAGGCTCTGAGAACTAACATCAGGCTGAGGACTAACTTCAGGTAATGAGAACTAACTTCTGGCGTGAGAACTAAACATCTGCCTGAGAGATCTAACATCAGGCTGAGAACTAACATCAGGTGAGAACTAACATCAGCCTGAGATTTACATCAGCCTGAGAGAACTAACAATAGCCTGAGTACTAACATCAGCTGAGAACTTAACCATCAGCCTGGAAGCTTACATTCTGCTCCTGAGAACTAACATGCAGGCTGGAGAACTAACTCAGGCTGAGAACTAACTATCGCCTGAGAACTAACATCAACATGAGAACTAACATCAGGTGAGAAACTAACTCAGGCCTGAGATACTAAACTTCAGCTGAGAACTAACATCAAGCTAGAGAACTAACATCGCCTGAGAACTAACACTCTTGCCCTGAGAAACTATTTAGGCGTGAGACTATCTAACATCAGCCTCGAGACTAAACATCAGCCTAGAAGGAGCTAACATCTGCCTGAGAACTAACATCTGCCTGAGAACTAACATCAGCCTGAGAACTAACATCAGGCTGAGAACTAACATTAGCCTGTGAACGCCTAAATCTGCCTGAGCAATCTAACTCATCTAGCCTCTGTGAATAACATCAGCCTAAAGTAACTACATATCAGCCTGAGAATAACATCTTAGGCATGAGAACTAACATCAGCCTGAGAACTTAACATACAGCTGAGAAGACTTAACATCAGCCTGAGAGAACTAAACTCAGCCTGAGAACTAACAATCAGCCTGAGAACTAAAAACATCAGCTGAGACTAACATCAGCCTTGAGAATACCATCAGCCTGAGAACTTACATTCTGTGCTGAGAAACTAACATCAGCCTGAGAACTAACATCAGCCTGAGAACTAACATCAGCCTGAGAACTAACATCAGGCTGAGAACTAACATCAGCCTGAGAACTAACATCAGGCTGAGAACTAACATCAGGCTGAGAACTAACATCAGCTGAGAACTAACATCAGGCTGAGAACTAACATCAGCCTGAGAACTAACATCAGCCTGAGAACTAACATCAGCCTGAGAACTAACATCAGGCTGAGAACTAACATCAGGCTGAGAACTAACATCAGGCTGAGAACTAACATCAGCCTGAGAAACTAAAATAAGCTGAGTATCTAACATTCAGGCTGAAAGACTAACATCAGCCTGAGAACTAATCAGGCTGAGAACTATCATCAGGCTGAGAACTAACATCAGGCTGAGAACTAACATCAGGCTGAGAACTAACATCAGCTGAGAAAATAACATCAGCCTGAGAACTAACATTCGCCTGAGGAACTAACATCAGCTGAGAACTAACAGCAGCTGAGAACTAACCATAAGGTGTGAACGACATCAGGCTGAGAACTAACATCTGCCTGAAGAACTAACATCAGCCTTGAGGAACTACATCAGCCTGAGAAAATACTAACATAGCTCTGGATCTAACAACTGCCTGAGAACTACATCTGCCTGAGAACTAACATCAGGTGAGAACTTAACATCGCCTGAGAACTAACATCAGCTGGAGTAATAAATCTTGCCTGAGAACTAACATCTGCTGAGAACTACATCTGCCTCGAGAACTAACATCAGGCTGTAGAACTAACATCTGCCTGAGAACTACATCAGCCTGGAACTAAAACATCAGCCTGAGACTAACATCAGGAATTTGAGAACTTAACTATCTGCCTGAGACTTAACTTCTGCCTGAGAACTAACATCTGCCTGAGAACTAACTCAGGCTGTGAATAACATCTGCTGAGAGTAACTAACATTCAGGCTGGAAACCTAACATCAGGCTGAGAACTAACATCAGGCTGAGAACTCACCCCCCCCCCCCCACAACATCAGTCTGAGAATACTACATCAGCACTGAGACTAACATCCTGCCTGGAGAACTAACAATCAGGCTGGGAATAACAATCTGCCTGAGAAACTACTTCAGGCTGAGAACTAACATAGGCTGTGAAACTTTACATCAGGCTGAGGAAACTAACATTCAGGTGAGAACTAACATCAGCCTGAGAACTAACATCAGGCTGAGAGAACTTAATCAGGCTGAGAACTAACTTCAGCCTGAGAATATAACATCAGCCTGGAGTACTAACATCTGCCTTGAGAACTTACATCAGGCTGAGAACTAACATCAGCCTGAGAACTAACATCAGGCTGAGAACTAACATCTGCCTGAGAACTAACATCAGCCTGAGAACTAACATCTGCCTGAGAACTAACATCAGGCTGAGAAACTACATCAGGACATGAGATCCTTACATCTTGCCTGAGAACTACATCATGACTGAGAAACTAACATCTGCCTGAGTACTAAAATCAGCTGAGAACTAACATCGGCCTGAATGAATCTAACATTGCCTGAGACCTAACATCGGCCTGAAGAATTACATCTGCCGGAGAACTAACTATTCAGCCTGGAGACTACATCAGCCTGAGAACTAACATCAGCCTGAGAACTTACATCAGGCATGAGAATACATCAGGCTGAGAACTAACATCAGCTGAGAACTAACATCAGTGAGAAACTAACATCAGCCTCTGAGTGAGAACTAACATAGCCGAGAACTCTAACATCAGCCTGTTGAACTAACATCAGCCTGAGAACATAACATCTGATGAGAACTAACATCAGCCTGAGAACGAACATCAGGAGAGGGAGAACTAAATCATCAGCCTGAGAACTAACATCAGCCTGATGTAACTAACATCAGCCTGAGATAACATCAGCCTGTGAAAAAAACATCTTGCCTGAGATCTAACATCAGCCTAGAGAACTAACAGCTTGCCTGAGAACTAACATCAGCTGAGAACTAATTCAGGCTGAGAACTAACATCAGACTGAGAACTAACATCAGTCCTGAGAATAACATCAGGCGGAGAAACTAACATCAGCTGAGATATAAACATCTGGCTGAGAACTAAACATCTGCCTGAGAACTATCTATCAGCCTGAGAATAATCATCTGCCTGAGAAAACTATCATCTGCCTGAGATTACTTAACATCTAGCCTGAGAACTAAACATCAGGCTGGGAACTAACATCAGGTGAGAACTAAATCAGATGAGAACTAACATCAGCCTGAGAACTAACATCTGCCTGAGAACTAACATCAGCCTGAGAACTAACATCAGGCTGAGAACTAACATCAGGCTGAGAACTAACATCAGCATGAGAACTAACATCTGCTCTTGAGAACAACATCTGCCTGAGAACTAACTCAGCCATGAGAACTTAACATAGGCTGAGAACTAACATCAGGCTTAGAACTAACCATCAGCCCATTAGAATCTACTTCAGCCTGAGAAAATTACATCTGCCCTGAGAGATAACATTCTGCTGTAGAACTAACATCAGCTGAGAACTAACATCAGCCTGAGAACTAACATCAGCCTGAGAACTAACATCAGCCTGAGAACTAACATCTGCCTGAGAACTAACATCAGCCTGAGAACTAACATCAAGCCTGAGATAATCTTAACATTCTGCCTGAGAACTAACATCAGCCTGAGAACTAACATCAGCCTGAGAACTAACATCAGCCTGAGAACTAACATCTGCCTGAGAACTAACATCTGCCTGAGAACTAACATCAGCCTGAGAATTAACATCAGCCTGAGAGTCTAACATTCAGCCTGTGAACTAACATCAGCCGGAGAACGAGAGAATACTAAACTTCAGGCATGAGAACTAACATCAGGCTGAAGAATTAAGTATCTGCTGAGAACTAAACATCAGCCTGAAGAACTAACATCAGCCTGAGAAGATACTATAACATCAGCCTGAGAACTAACATCAGCCTGAGAAATAACTCCAGCCTGAGAACTAAATTCTGCCTTGAGAAACTAACTCTGCTGAGAAACTAACATTCTGCTGAGAATAACATCAGCCTGGAACTAACATTGCCTGAGAACTAACATCATGCCTGAGAACTTACTTCAGGCTGAGATAAACTAAATCAGGTGAAACTAACATCGCCTGGATCAACATCAGGCTTGAGAACTTAACATCAGCCTGAGAACAACATCTGCCTGAGAACTAACATCAGCCTTGAGAATAAACATTGCCTGAGAACTTACATCTGCCTGAGAAATAACATCAGGCTGGAGGAACGTACATCAGCTGAGGACTTACATCAGGTTGAGAACTAACATCAGCTGAGAAATACGCTCAGCCTTGAAGAAATAACATTCAGCTGAGAACTATATCATGCCTGAAGAAACTAAACATCTGCCTGAGAAATACTATCATCAGCCTGAGAACTTAACTTACAACCTGGAACTTAGCATCACTAGGATGAGGACAGGCTGACCAGGACTGAGGACAGGCTGACCAAGGCTGAGGACAGGTACCAAGGCTGCGGACAGGCTGACCAGCTGAGGGCAGGCTGACAGGCTGAGGACAGGCTGACAGTGAGGACAGGTGACCAGGCTGAGGACAGGCTGACAGGCTTCATAAAAGGCTGACTAGGCTGAGGGCAGGCTGACCAGGCTGAGGACAGGCTGACCAGGCTGCAGACAGGCTGACCAGGCTGCAGACAGGCTGACCAGGCTGTCCCAGACAGGCTGACTAGGCAGAGGCAGGCTGACCAGGCTGATGACAGGCTCTGACCAGGCTGGCAGACAGGCGGACTAGGATGAGTGCAAGGCCTGGACCAGGCTGCAGACAGGCTGACCAGGCTGAAGACAGGCTGACCAGGCTGAGGACAGGCTGACCAGGCTGAGGACAGGCTGACCAGGCTGAGGGCAGGCTGACCAGGCTGCAGACAGGCTGACCAGGCTTGCGACTGCTTGACCGGGATGCAGCAGGCTGACCAGGATGTGGACAGGCGGAACCAGGCTGCAGACAGGCTGTCCAGGCTGCAGACTCAGCCTGGACGCGCTGGTCCCATTTCAGCACTTAATGCTTCATTTACCAATGAATATATAACCCAGTTTGACGCGTCCTGATACCACTGGACGCCACGTGGACGCCAGGACGTCATGGTGGACACCAGGACGTCACAGTGAGCACCAAGACGTCACAGTAAACACCAGGACGTCACAGTAGACACCATGACGTCACAGTGGACGTTACAGTGGATGTCAGGACGTCACAGTGAGTCAGGACGTCACAGTGGACACCACAACGTCACACTAGACACTAGGACGTCACAATGCACGCCAGGATGTCACAGTGGACACCAGGACGTTACAGAGGACATCAGGACGTCACAGTGGACGTTAGAACGTCACAGTGGACGTTAGAACGTCACAGTGGACATCAGGACGGCTAAGTAGATACCATGACGTCACAGTGGACACCAGGACGTCACAGTAGATACCATGACGTCACAGAGGACGCCAGAACGCCACAGTGGACATCAGAACGTCACAGTAGGTACCATGACGTCACAGTGGACACCAGGACGTTACAGAGGACATCAGGACGTCACAGTGGACGTTAGAACGTCACAGTGGACATCAGGACGGCTCAGTAGATACCATGACGTCACAGTGGACATCAGGACGTCACAGTAGATACCATGACGTCACAGAGGACGCCAGAACGCCACAGTGGACATCAGAACGTCACAGTAGGTACCATGACGTCACAGTGGACACCAGGACGTCACAGTGAACGTCAGGACGTCACGGTAGATACCATGACGTCACAGAGGACGCCAGGACGTCACAGTAGACACCATAACGTCACAGTGGACGCCAAGTCATCACAGCGAACGTCAGGACGTCACAGTAGATACCATGACGTCACAGTGGACGGCAGGACGTCACAATGGACGCCATGTCATCAGAGTGGACGCCAGGACGTCACAGTGAACGCCAGGACGTCACAGTGGACGTCAGAACGTCACTAAACGTCAATTTCTCCCAATCTCCAACCCTTAACCAGCGTCCACAGCGTCCCAGAAGAGTGATGCCAAGATAATGTCGTCCCTCCTACTCCCTTCCCCTATTTAATCTCCCCTATCCTGTCCTATCCTATCCCCCCTTATTCCCCCTATCCATTTATATCCTATCCATCTATCCCTCTCGCATATTTCACCCCTTATCCTATGTTCCTCCTTATCTATCGCTATCTATCCCACACATCCCCATATAAGAGTCTCATATACATCCTCTACCCGCGATAGATAACAGTAGAAGATATATTGGTGCTGAGGCCTACCAGCTGGTGTTGAGGCCTACCAGCTGGTGCTGAGGCCTACCAGCTGGTGTTGAGGCCTACCAGCTGGTGCTGAGGCCTACCAGCTGGTGTTGAGGCCTACCAGCTGGTGCTGAGGCCTACCAGCTGGTGCTGAGGTCTACCAGCTGGTGCTGAGGTCTACCAGCTGGTGCTGAGGCCTACCAGCTGGTGCTGAGGTCTACCAGCTGGTGCTGAGGACTACCAGCTGGTGCTGAGGTCTACCAGCTGGTGCTGAGGCCTACCAGCTGGTGCTGAGGCCTTCCAGATGGTGCTGAGGCCTACCAGCTGGTGCTGAGGACTACCAGCTGGTGCTGAGGCCTACCAGCTGGTGCTGAGGCCTACCAGCTGGTGCTGAGGCCTACCAGCTGGTGCTGAGGCCTACCAGCTGGTGCTGAGGCCTACCAGCTGGTGCTGAGGCCTACCAGCTGGTGCTGAGGTCTACCAGCTGGTGCTGATGTTTACCAGCTGGTGCTGAGGCCTTCCAGATGGTGCTGAGGCCTACCAGCTGGTGCTGAGGCCTACCAGCTGGTGCTGAGGCCTACCAGCTGGTGCTGAGGTCTACCAGCTGGTTGCTGAGGCCTACCAGCTGGTGCTGAGGCCTACCAGCTGGTGCTGAGGTCTACCAGCTGGTGCTGAGGCCTACCAGCTGGTGCTGAGGCCTACCAGCTGGTGCTGAGGTCTACCAGCTGGTGCTGAGGTCTACCAGCTGGTGCTGAGGTCTACCAGCTGGTGCTGAGGCCTACCAGCTGGTGCTGAGGCCTACCAGCTGGTGCTGAGGCCTACCAGCTGGTGCTGAGGCCTACCAGCTGGTGTTGAGGCCTACCAGCTGGTGCTGAGGTCTACCAGCTGGTGCTGAGGACTACCAGCTGGTGCTGAGGCCTACCAGCTGGTGCTGAGGCCTACCAGCTGGTGCTGAGGCCTACCAGCTGGTGCTGAGGTCTACCAGCTGGTGCTGAGGTCTACCAGCTGGTGCTGAGGTCTACCAGCTGGTGCTGAGGCCTTCCAGATGGTGCTGAGGCCTACCAGCTGGTGCTGAGGTCTACCAGCTGGTGCTGAGGCCTACCAGCTGGTGCTGAGGCCTACCAGCTGGTGTTGAGGTCTACCAGCTGGTGCTGAGGTCTACCAGCTGGTGCTGAGGACTACCAGCTGGTGCTGAGGTCTACCAGCTGGTGCTGAGGACTACCAGCTGGTGCTGAGGACTACCAGCTGGTGCTGAGGCCTACCAGCTGGTGCTGAGGACTACCAGCTGGTGCTGATGTTTACCAGCTGGTGCTGAGGCCTTCCAGATGGTGCTGAGGACTACCAGCTGGCGCTGAGGCCTACCAGCTGGTGCTGAGGACTACCAGCTGGTGCTGAGGACTACCAGCTGGTGCTGAGGCCTACCAGCTGGTGCTGAGGTCTACCAGCTGGTGCTGATGTTTACCAGCTGGTGCTGAGGCCTTCCAGATGGTGCTGAAGACTACCAGCTGGCGCTGAGGCCTACCAGCTGGTTCTGAGGCCCGCCAGCTGGTGCTGAGGCCTACCAGCTGGTACTGAGGCCTGCAGGTGGTGCTGAGGCCTACCAGCTGGTGCTGAGGCCTACCAGCTGGTGCTGAGGCCAACCAGCTGGTGCTGAGGCCTACCAGCTGGTGTTGAGGCCTACCACATGGTGCTGAGGACTACCAGCTGGTGCTGAGCCCTACCAGCTGGTACTGAGGCCTACCAGCTGGTGCTGAGGCCTACCAGCTGGTGCTCAGACTTTCCAGATAGTGCTTAGGACCACCAGCTGGTGCTGACAACTACTAGCTGGTGCTGACAACTACCAGCTGGTGCTGACAACTACCAGCTGGTGTTGGCAATTACCAGCTGGTGCTGAGGCCTTCCAGATGATGCTGAGGACTACCAGCTGGTGTTGAGGCCTACCAGCTGGTGCTGACAACTATAAGCTGGAGCTGACAACTACCAGCTGGTGCTGACAACGATAAGCTGGAGCTGACAACTACCAGCTGGTGCTGACAACTATAAGCTGGAGCTGACAACTACCAGCTGGTGCTGAGGCCTTCCAGATGGTGCTTAGGACTACCAGCTGGTGCTGACAACTACCAGCTGGTGCTGACAATTACCAGCTGGTGCTGACAATTACCAGCTGGTACTGACAATTACCAGCTGGTGCTGACAATTACCAGCTGGTGCTGATAACTACCAGCTGGTGCTGACAATTATCAGCTGGTGCTGACAATTACCAGCTGGTGCTGACAATTACCAGCTGGTGCTGAGGCCTTCCAGATGGTGCTTAGGACTACCAGCTGGTGCTGACAATTACCAGCTGGTGCTGAAAATTACCAGCTGGTGCTGACAATTACCAGCTGGTGCTGACAACTACCAGCTGGTGCTGACAATTACCAGCTGGTGCTGACAATTCCAGCTGGTGCTGACAATTACCAGCTGGTGCTGACAATTACCAGCTGGTGCTGACAACTACCAGCTGGTGCTGACAACTACCAGCTGGTGCTGACAATTACCAGCTGGTGCTGACAATTACCAGCTGGTGCTGACAATTACCAGCTGGTGCTGACAATTGCCAGCTGGTGCTGACAACTACCAGCTGGTGCTGACAATTACCAGCTGGTGCTGACAATTACCAGCTGGTGCTGACAATTACCAGCTGGTGCTGACAACTACCAGCTGGTGCTGACAATTACCAGCTGGTGCTGACAATTACCAGCTGGTGCTGACAACTACCAGCTGGTGCTAACAATTACCAGCTGGTGCTGACAATTACCAGCTGGTGCTGACAATTACCAGCTGGTGCTGACAATTGCCAGCTGGTGCCCGGTTATAATAACAGTAAGACAACAGTAACAACAGTAACCTTACCTAACAATAATACAACAGTAACAGAACAGTATCAACAGTAACAGAACAGTATCAACAGTAACAGAACAGTATCAACAGTAACAGAACAGTATCAACAGTAACACAACAGTAACAACAGTAATACAACAGTAACAGAACAGTATCAACAGTAACACAACAGTAACAACAGTAATACAACAGTAACAGAACAGTATCAACAGTAACACAACAGTAATATAACAATGTAACAGTAACAGGACAACAGTAGCAACAGTAACACAACAGTAACACAGAAGTAACAGTACTACAACAGTAACAACACTAATACAATAGTAACAGAACAGTATCAACAGTAACACAACAGTAACAACAGTAATACAACAGTAACAGAACAGTATCAACAGTAACACAACAGTAACAACAGTAATACAACAGTAACAGAACAGTATCAACAGTAACACAACAGTAATATAACAATGTAACAGTAACAGGACAACAGTAGCAACAGTAACACAACAGTAACACAGAAGTAACAGTACTACAACAGTAACAACACTAATACAATAGTAACAGAACAGTATCAACAGTAACACAACAGTAACAACAGTAATACAACAGTAACAGAACAGTAACGCAACAGTAGCGCTATTAATACAACAGTAACAGAACAGTATCAACAGTAACAACAGTAATATAATAGTAAAAGAACAACAGTCGAAGCAGTAACACAACGGTAACAACAGCGACAGAACAACTGTAGCAACAGTAACTCAACGGTAACAACAGTAACACAACGGTAACAGAAGAGTAGCAACAGTGCAAAAACAGTAATTCAACAACAGAACAGCAGTAATACAACAGTAACAATAGTAATACAACAGTAACAGAACAACAGTAACTCAATTGCAACAGCAATGCAACAATAACAACAGAAATAAAATAGTAAAACAACAGTAACAACAGAAATATAACAGTAACAGTAAAACAACAGTAATAGTAAAACAACAGAAATATAACAGTAACAGTAAAACAACAGTAATAGTAAAACAACAGAAATATAACAGTAACAGTAAAGCAACAGTAATAGTAAAACAACAGTCACAACAGAAATATAACAGTAACAGTAAAACAACAGTAATAGTAAAACAACAGTCACAACAGAAATACAACAGTAACAGTAAAACAACAGTAACACAACAAACGGTGGCTACCCCCTCCCGTTACCCCCTCTCTCCCCGTTGCTGCTCCCGTTGCTGCTTCAACAGAACATTACCAGCCAATAGATGGAAAATATTTTTCGTCATGATTTTCAGATAGACAGAATTTTCCTGTTATTTTCCGCCATTCTCAGTACATCTATCTATCGTCAATGATTTTATGGGGGAAAAATAGATAGTTTTGGTTTAACTTTTGTGTTAATAAAGAGAGAGAAAAGAGAGAGAGAGAGAGAGAGAGAGAGAGAGAGAGAGAGAGAGAGAGAGAGAGAGAGAGAGAGAGAGAGAGAGAGAGAGAGAGAGAGAGAGAGAGGGGAGAGATAGAGATAGAGAGAGAGATGGTCTGTATAACCAGGAACTTTCTATGTGGTCTGTATAACCAGGGACTTTCTATATGGTCTGTATAACCAGAGACTTTCTATATGGTCTGTATAACCAGGAACTTTCTATGTGGTCTGTATAACCAGGGACTTTCTATATGGTCTGTATAACCAGGGACTTTCTATATGGTCTGTATAACCAGGGGCTTTCTATATAGTATGTCATTGATGTCAGCTATTGTCTGTATACCTTGTACAGGTGGTGGTACAGGTGGTGGTACAGGTGGTGGTACAGGTGGTGGTACAGGTGGTGGTACAAGTGGTGGTACAGGTGGTGGTACAGATGGTGGTTCAGGTGGTGGTACAGGTGGTGGTACAGGTGGTGGTACAAGTGGTGGTACAGGTGGTGGTACAGGTGGTGGTACAGATGGTGGTACAGGTGGTGGTACAGGTGGTGGTACAGGTGGTGGTACAGGTGGTACAGGTGGTGGTACAGGTGGTGGTGGTACAGGTGGTGGTACAGGTGGTACAAGTGGTGGTACAAGTGGTGGTACAGATGGTGGTACAGGTGGTGGTACAGGTGGTACAGGTGGTGGTACAGGTGGTGGTACAGGTGGTACAGATGGTGGTACAGGTGGTGGTACAGGTGGTGGTACAGGTGGTACAGGTGGTGGTACAGGTGGTACAGGTGGTAACTTGACTATCAGGACAGGGAAGGTGTCGAGAAGATGTTGTGTGGAGGAAGTCTAAGTTAGTCTTGAAGTGTTGATACCAGCTGTGTCGATACTCTGCTCCACACCTGACTTATCTCTCTCGCTGTGAGAGACAGTCACAGATAGAGACAGTCAGAGAGAGAAACAGTGTCTATACTTTGCTCCACACCTAACTTATCTCTCTCACTGTGAGAGACAGAGACAGTAAGAAAGTGTGAAACAGTGAGAGAGACAGTAAGAGTATGAAACAGTGAGAAATATACAAGAAGAGAGACAGACAGAGACATCATCAATACTCTGTCCCACACTTATTTCTCACACTGTGAGAGACAGTGATTGAGACAGTAAGACAGTGAGAGAAACAGTGAAACAGTGTGAGAGAAATAGTGAGAAAGAGTGATAGAGACAGTGAGACATAAAGACAGAGATACAGTGAGACAGCAACAGATATGTCAACAGTACAATACTAATATAGTATATACTGTGATAGTCCCTTTATAGGCAGGTTCCCTGGCTAAGCCTTACTTGCATGACTCCCATTTATACCACGAACATAGACTGCGCCTCATAGGCCTCAGAAATGTAATAGGTGAAGAGCGTAGTCCAAAAGGCATTCCAGGGAAACTATAAATGACCTATAAGAGTATAAAAGGGTGTTCTTATCTGTCCACAAAAGTAATAGGTGAAGACCTTAATCCAAAAGGCATTCTCAAAAAAATAGAAATGATCTGTTGGCATTTAAAGAGCCTGTTAGTTCTTGGATGTCCTCGTGAAGAGGTACTTACCAAAAGCCTTTTAACAAGTCTATGGGTGAAAAGACTTTGTTATATCTGAGGTGGAGGGGTAAGCCAGTGGAACGACTTGGTCAGATGACCAAAAGCTCCAGCGTTTGGTCATCTGACTAAGACTCACATTAGGAAACACTTTTCCTGTTTCCCGACAAACCTAACCTAAATTATATCCAATATTACACGTGAGATCCCCAACTTAGGTCAATCACCAGGTGCGAAGTACCGTCCTTAGGTACTAACATCAACGACGCCTTCCAGGGTGACTTGTGAAAGATTATGTATGCAAGTACATGAACAGGTCTTGTACAGGACGGCCCCACACACACACTGTCAGTTTTTGCTGTTGACTTTCAGATGGGCTGCCATTCCATCTACCGGTGAAAATCACCAGAAGGTTGAACATAGTGAACAATAGTACAGGTTTGTAGATGAATGGTTCAGAGAACCGACATGTTTGTTGATGAATGGTTCAGAGAACCGACATGTTTGTTGATGTATGGTTCAGAGAACCGACATGTTTGTTGATGAATGGTTCAGAGAACCGACATGTTTGTTGATGAATGGTTCAGAGAACCGACATGTTTGTTGATGAATGGTTCAGAGAACCGACATGTTTGTAGATGAATGGTTCAGAGAACCGACATGTTTGTAGATGAATGGTTCAGAGAACCGACATGTTTGTTGATGAATGGTTCAGAGAACCGACATGTTTGTAGATGACTGGTTCAGAGAACCGACATGTTGATAAATTAGACACATGTGCAACTCTTGGGTATCTTTATTGAGGAAACGTTTCGCCACACAGTGGCTTCATCAGTCCATACGTAGGAGAAACTTGAAGAACAGGAGGAGAATGAGGTAATCAGTCCCTCAACGTTGAGTCGATGTGTTCAGTCCATCAATCTTGAATAGAATACGGCATATGAGCGGAGAAGGAGCTTATAAACCGTATGGCAGGAGAGGTGCAGCAGTCATAGGTGGTGTCACATTTGTTCAATGTGGAAGTAGGTCGTGCCCAATGACCATTCATCTACAAACCTGTCAGACACTGCAACTTCTTGGGATCTTAATACTTGGGAATTCTTCGCTTGCCTAATTCTTGGGCACGACCTACTTCCACATTGAACAAATGTGACACCACCTATGACTGCTGCACCTCTCCTGCCATACGGTTTATAAGCTCCTTCTCCGCTCATATGCCGTATTCTATTCAAGATTGATGGACTGACCACATCGAGTCAAGGTTGAGGGACTGATTACCTCATTCTCCTCCTGTTCTTCAAGTTTCTCCTACGTATGGACTGATGAAGCCACTGTGTGGCGAAACGTTTCCTCAATAAAGATACCCAAGAGTTGCACATGTGTCTAATTTATCAACAATAGTACAGTTTGAGGCCAATGTTAACATTGAACACTGAAAATAAGATGGAGCGTGTGCAGAAGTCACGGTCAGCTAGGACAGTATCACCTTCTACAACGCGAAAGACAAGTTCTACGACAGAGAAGTCTTCCTGCAGACGACCTGTGACATCAACAAGAGATGGCATGACTTGTTGCAAGGTATACTACCTCAGGCTACTACCCGAGGTAGTATACCTTGTGGAGGGGCTACTACCTGATGTAATAGCCATTGCAGGGATAGTCCTAGTACCTGAGGGAACTACACACTATCCTTCTGTCTGGATTCCAGACAAAAATGACAGTTCTACCATTGCCTGACAGCTTGGTTACGCTACTAGAGAACAAGTCTGTCAAGACTGGATCCAGACTTCATACTAGGTAACAGAATGACAGATGTGGGAAGCAAACTGGTAGCCCAGAAGAGTGCAACCATGTAGTTAATTTATACATGCCATTGGCATGGTTTAAGTATGATTTGTAAGTGTCGCAACCCAGAACCAGTACCAACTACCTCTAACAACCTAGAACCAGTACCATCTACCTCTATCAACCCAGAACCAGTACCATCTACCTCTATCAACCCAGAACCAGTACCAACTACCTCTAACAACCTAGAACCAGTACCAACTACCTCTAACAACCTAGAACCAGTACCATCTACCTCTAACAACCCAGAACCAGTACCAACTACCTCTAACAACCTAGAACCAGTACCATCTACCTCTAACAACCTAGAACCATACCATCTACCTCTAACAACCCAGAACCAGTACCAACTACCTCTAACAACCTAGAACCAGTACCATCTACCTCTAACAACCTAGAACCAGTACCAACTACCTCTAACAACCTAGAACCAGTACCATCTACCTCTATCAACCCAGAACCAGTACCAACTACCTCTAACAACCCAGAACCAGTACCAACTACCTCTAACAACCTAGAACCAGTACCAACTACCTCTAACAACCCAGAACCAGTACCAACTACCTCTAACAACCCAGAACCAGTAACAACTACCTCTAACAACCCAGAACCAGTACCAACTACCTCTATCAACCCAGAACCAGTACCAACTACCTCTATCAACCCAGAACCAGTACCAACTACCTCTAACAACCCAGAACCAGTACCAACTACCTCTAACAACCTAGAACCAGTACCATCTACCTCTATCAACCCAGAACCAGTACCAACTACCTCTAAACAACCCAGAACCAGTACCAACTACCTCTACAACCTAGAACCAGTACCATCTACCTCTATCAACCTAGAACCAGTACCATCTACCTCTATCAACCCAGAACCAGTACCATCTACCTCTAACAACCCAGAACCAGTACCATCTACCTCTAACAACCTAGAACCAGTACCATCTACCTCTAACAACCCAGAACCAGTACCAACTACCTCTAACAACCCAGAACCAGTACCATCTACCTCTAACAACCCAGAACCAGTACCAACTACCTCTAACAACCCAGAACCATACCATCTACTTCTAACAACCAGAACCAGTACCATCTACCTCTAACAACCCAGAACCAGTACCATCTACCTCTAACAACCTAGAACCAGTACCATCTACCTCTAACAACCCAGAACCAGTACCATCTACCTCTAACAACCAGAACCAGTACCAACTACCTCTAACCCAGAACCAGTACCATCTACCTCTAACAACCCAGAACCAGTACCAACTACCTCTAACAACCAGAACCAGTACCATCTACCTCTAACAACCCAGAACCAGTACCATCTACCTCTAACAACCCAGAACCAGTACCAACTACCTCTAACAACCCAGAACCAGTACCATCTACCTCTAACAACCCAGAACCAGTACCATCTACCTCTAACAACCTAGAACCAGTACCAACTACCTCTATCAACCCAGAACCAGTACCATCTACCTCTAACAACCTAGAACCAGTACCATCTACCTCTAACAACCCAGAACCAGTACCAACTACCTCTAACAACCCAGAACCAGTACCAACTACCTCTAACAACCTAGAACCAGTACCATCTACCTCTAACAACCCAGAACCAGTACCATCTACCTCTAACAACCCAGAACCAGTACCATCTACCTCTAACAACCTAGAACCAGTACCATCTCCCTCTAACAACCCAGAACCAGTACCAACTACCTCTAACAACCCAGAACCAGTACCATCTACCTCTAACAACCTGAACCATACCATCTACCTCTAACAACCCAGAACCAGTACCAACTACCTCTAACAACCCAGAACCAGTACCAACTACCTCTAACAACCAGAACCAGTACCATCTACCTCTAACAACCCAGAACCAGTACCAATACCTCTAACAACCCAGAACCAGTACCAACTACCTCTAACAACCCAGAACCAGTACCATCTACCTCTAACAACCCAGAACCAGTACCATCTACCTCTAACAACCTAGAACCAGTACCATCTACCTCTAACAACCCAGAACCAGTACCATCTACCTCTAACAACCCAGAACCAGTCCCAAATCTACCTCTAACAGCCTAGAACCAGTACCAACTACCTCTAACAAACCTAGAACCAGTACCATCTACCTCTAACAACCCAGAACCAGTACCATCTACCTCTAACAACGTAGAACCAGTACCAACTACCTCTAACCAAAACCCTTACCTAGAACCAGTACCATCTACCTCTAACAACCTAGAACCAGTACCAACTACCTCTAACAACCCAGAACCAGTACCATCTACCTCTAACAACCCAGAACCAGTACCATCTACCTCTAACAACCTACAACCAGTACCAACTACCTCTAACAACCTACAACCAGTACCATCTACCTCTAACAACCCAGAACCAGTACCATCTATCTCTAACAACCCAGAACCAGTACCATCTACCTCTAACAACCTAAACCAGTACCACTACCTCTAACAACCCTACAACCAGTACCATCTACCTCTAACAACCCAGAACCAGTACCATCTACTCTAACAACCAGAACCAGTACCATCTACCTCTAACAACCTAAACCAGTACCAACTACCTCTAACAACCCAGAACCAGTACCATCTACCTCTAACAACCCAGAACCAGTACCATCTACCTCTAACAACCTACAACCAGTACCAACTACCTCTAACAACCTACAACCAGTACCATCTACCTCTAACAACCCAGAAACCAGTACCATCTATCTCTAACAACCCAGAACCAGTACCATCTACCTCTAACAACCTACAACCAGTACCAACTACCTCCTAACAACCTTACAACAACCAGTACCATCTACTCTAACAACCCAGAACCAGTACCATCTACCTCTAACAACCTAAACCAGTAACCTCAAACTAACCAGTCTTACTAACACCAGAACCAGTACCATCTACCTCTAAAACCAAACCTAGTAACACTACCAAACTATACCTCTAAACAACCCAGAACCAGTACCATCTACCTCTAACAACCCAGAACCAGTACCATCTACCTCTAACAACCTACAACCAGTACCAACTACCTCTAACAACCTACAACCAGTACCATCTACCTCTAACAACCCAGAACCAGTACCATCTACTCTAACAACCCAGAACCAGTACCAATCTACCTCTAACAACCTACAACCAGTACCATCTACCTCTAACAACCTACAACCAGTACCAACTACCTCTAACAACCCAGAACCAGTACCATCTACTCTTAACAACCCAGAACCAGTACCATCTACCTCTAACAACCTACAACCAGTACCAACTACCTCTAACAACCTACAACCAGTACCATCTACCTCTAACAACCTAGAACCAGTACCATCTACTCTAAACAACCTAGAACCAGTACCATCTACCTCTAACAACCTACAACCAGTACCATCTACCTCTAACAACCTAGAACCAGTACCATCTACCTCTAACAACCCAGAACACAGTACCATCTACTCTAACAACCTAGAACCAGTACCATCTACCTCTAACAACCTAAACCAGTACCAACTACCTCTAACAACCTACAACCAGTACCATCTACCTCTAAACAACCTAGAACCAGAACCATCTACCTCTAACAACCCAGAACCAGTACCATCTACTCTAACAACCTACAACCAGTACCATCTACCCTACACCTAAACAACCTACCAAACCAGAAACAATCCATACCTCTAACAACCTACAACCAGTACCATCTACCTCTAACAACCTAGAACCAGTACCATCTATCTCTAACACCCAAACCAGTACCATCTACCTCTAACAACCTAGAACCAGAACCATCTACCTCTAACAACCCAGAACCAGTACCATCTATCTCTAACAACCTAGAACCAGTACCAACTACCTCTAACAACCCAGAACAGTACCATCTACCTTAACAACCTAGAACCAGTACCATCTACCTCTAACAACCTAGAACCAGTACCATCTACCTCTAACAACCCAGAACCAGTACCAACTACCTCTAACAACCCAGAACCAGTACCATCTACCTCTAACACACCCAGAACCAGTACCATCTACCTCTAACACCCAGAACCAGTACCATCTACCTCTAACAACCCAGAACCAGTACCATCTACCTCTAACAACCTAAACCAGTACCATCTACCTCTAACAACCCAGAACCAGTACCATACTACCTCTAACAACCAGAACCAGTACCATCTACCTCTAACAACCCAGAACCAGTACCATCTACCTCTAACACCCCAGAACCAGTACCATCTACCTCTAACAACCCAGAACCAGTACCAACTACCTCTAACAACCCAGAACCAGTACCATCTACCTCTAACAACCCAGAACCAGTACCATCTACCTCTAACAACCCAGAACCAGTACCAACTACCTCTAACAACCCAGAACCAGTACCATCTACCTCTAACACCCCAGAACCAGTACCATCTACCTCTAACACCCCAGAACCAGTACCATCTACCTCTAACAACCCCAGAACCAGTACCATCTACCTCTAACAACCCAGAACCAGTACCATCTACCTCTAACAACCCAGAACCAGTACCATCTACCTCTAACAACCCAGAACCAGTACCAATCTACCTCTAACAACCCAGAACCAGTACCATCTACCTCTAACACCCCAGAAACAGTACCATCTACCTCTAACAACCCAGAACCAGTACCATCTACCTCTAACAACCCAGAACCAGTACCATCTACCTCTAACAACCCAGAACAGTACCACTACCTCTAACAACCCAGAACCAGTACCATCTACCTCTAACAACCCAGAACCAGTACCATACTACCTCTAACAACCCAGAACCAGTACCATCTACCTCTAACAACCCAGAACAGTACCATCTACCTCTAACAACCCAGAACCAGTACCAACTACCTCTAACAACCCAGAACCAGTTACCATCTACCTCTAACAACCCAGAAACAGTACCATCTACCTCTAACAACCCAGAACCAGTACCATCTACCTCTAACAACCCAGAAACAGTACCATCTACCTCTAACAACCCAGAACCAGTACCATCTACCTCTAACAACCCAGAACAGTACCATCTACCTCTATCAATAACAGTCAGGTGTACTGCGTAACAACCGACTGTTGTACTCTCTACTACACGAGGATAAGTTAAACTGAACTATACATCATTACGACCATAACCAATACATTCATTTTGACAATGTTAAGAACTACCAACTATATCAGAGATCCATGTTAGGATGAAGTAGCGAGAATACAGACTGCTGGACCTACAGCTAATACATGTGAGTTTAGTGGCGAAACCCAGGTTATGTTATTGATGTTTATGGCAAGCCCAGGTATTTATTGGTGTGATATGCAAAGCCCAGGTTCAATAATGTAGTTTTGACTGTGTAGCAAAGCCAGGTTATGTATAGGATGTAAGTGCAGAACCCAGGTTATTGTATTGATTTAGTGGCAAGCCCAGGTTATTGTATTGATGTTAGTGGCAAGCCCAGGTTATTGTATTGGTGTTAGTGGCAAGCCCAGGTTATTGTATTGATGTTAGTGGCAAGCCCAGGTTATTGTATTGATGTTAGTGGCAAGCCCAGGTTATTGTATTGATATTAGTGGCAAGCCCAGGTTATTGTATTTATGTTAGTGGCAAGCCCAGGTTATTGTATTGATGTTAGTGGCAAGCCCAGGTTATTGTATTGATGTTAGTGGCAAGCCCAGGTTATTGTATTGATGTTAGTGGCAAGCCCAGGTTATTGTATTGGTATCAGTGGCAAGCCCAGGTTATTAGTATTGATATAGTGGCAACCCCAGGTTATTGTATTGGTATAGTGGCAAGCCCAGGTTTGTATTGAGTTAGTGGCAAGCCCAGGTTATTGTATGATTAGTGGCAAGCCCAGGTATTGTATTGATGTTAGTGGCAAGCCCAGTTATTGTATTATGGTAGCATGGCAAGCCCAGTTATTGTATTGAGTTCAGTGTCAAGCCCAGTTATTGTATTGATGTTAGTGGCAAGCCCAGGTTATTGTATTGATGTTAGTGGCAAGCCCAGGTTATGTATTGATGTTAGTGGCAAGCCCATGTGTATTGTATTGGTATAGTGCAAGCCCAGGTATTGTATTGATGTTAGTGGCAAGCCCAGGTTATTGTATTGGTATCAGTGGCAAGCCCAGGTTATTGTATTGATGTTAGTGGCAAGCCCAGGTTATTGTATTGATGTTAGTGGCAAGCCCAGGTTATTGTATTGATGTTAGTGGCAAGCCCAGGTTATTGTATTGGTATCAGTGGCAAGCCAGGTTATTGTATTGGTATCAGTGGCAAGCCCAGGTTATTGTATTGGTATCAGTGGCAAGCCCAGGTTATTGTATTGATGTTAGTGGCAAGCCCAGGTTATTGTATTGATGTTAGTGGCAAGCCCAGGTTATTGTATTGAGTTAGTGGCAAGCCCAGAGCTTATTGTAATTGTATCAGTGACAAGCCCAGGTTATTGTATTGGTATCAGTGACAAGCCCAGGCTATTGTATTGGTATCAGTGGCAAGCCCAGGTTATTGTATTGGTATCAGTGGCAAGCCCAGGCTATTGTATTGGTATCAGTGGCAAGCCCAGGTTATTGTATTGGTATCAGTGACAAGCCCAGGCTATTGTATTGGTATCAGTGGCAAGCCCAGGTTATTGTATTGGTATCAGTGGCAAGCCCAGGCTATTGTATTGGTATCAGTGGCAAGCCCAGGTTATTGTATTGGTATCAGTGGCAAGCCCAGGTTTATTGTATTGGTAATCAGTGCAAGCCCAGGTTATTGTATTGTGTATCAGTGGCAAGCCCAGTTATTGTATTGGTATCAGTGGCAAGCCCCGGTATTGTATTGGTATCAGTGGCAAGCCCAGGTTATTGTATTGGTATCATGGCAAGCCCAGGTTATTGTATTGGTATCAGTGGCAAGCCCAGGTATTGTATTGGTATCAGTGACAAGCCCAGGTTATTGTATTGGTATTAGTTGACAAGCCCAGGTATTGTATTGTATCAGTGACAAGCCCAGGTTATTGTATTGGTATCAGTGACAAGCCCAGGTTATTGTATGGTATCAGTGCAAGCCCCGGCTATTGTATTGGTATAGTGGCAACCCAGTTATTGTATTGGTATCATGCAAGCCCAGGTTATTGTATTGGTATAGTGACAAGCCCAGGCTATTGTATGGTACTCAGTGGCAAGCCCAGGTTATTGTATTGGTATCAATGACAAGCCCAGTTATTGTATTGGTATCAGTGACAAGCCCAGGTTATTGGTATTTGTATCAGTGGCAAGCCCAGGTTCATGTATTGGGAATCATGACAAGCCCGGTTATTGTATTGGTATCAGTGCAAGCCCAGGTTATTGTATTGGTATCAGTGGACAAGCCCAGGTTATTGTATTGGTAATAGTGACAAGCCCAGGTTATTGTATTGGTATCAGTGACAAGCCCAGGTATTGTATTGGTATCAATGGCAAGCCCAGGTTATTGTATTGGTATCATGACAAGCCCAGGTTATTGTATTGGTATCAGTGACAAGCCCAGGTTATGTATTGGTATCAGTGGCAAGCCCAGTATTGTATTGAGTATCAGTGACAAGCCAGTTATTGTATTGGTATCAGTGGCAAGCCCAGGTTATTGTATTGGTATCAGTGACAAGCCCAGGTTATTGTATATGGTATCAGTGACAAGCCCAGGCTATTGTATTGGTATCAGTGGCAAGCCCAGCTATTGTATTGGTATCAGTGAGCAAGCCCAGGTTATTTGTATTGTATCAGTGCAAGCCCAGGTATTGTATGGATCAGTGGCAAGCCCAGGTTATGTATTGGTATCAGTGCAAGCCCAGGTTATTGTATTGGTATCAGTGGCAAGCCCAGTTATTGTATTGGTATCATGGCAAGCCCAGGTTATTGTATTGGTATCAGTGGCAAGCCCAGGCTATTGTATTGGTATCAGTGGCAAGCCCAGGTTATTGTATTGGTATCAGTGGCAAGCCAGTTATTGTATTGGTATCAGTGGCAAGCCCAGGTTATTGTATTGGTATCAGTGGCAAGCCCAGGTTATTGTATTGGTATCAGTGGCAAGCGCCAGGTATTGTATTGGTATCAGTGGCAAGCCAGGTTAT
The DNA here is from genome assembly GCF_026875155.1 of Cherax quadricarinatus. Taxonomy (NCBI): domain Eukaryota; kingdom Metazoa; phylum Arthropoda; class Malacostraca; order Decapoda; family Parastacidae; genus Cherax; species Cherax quadricarinatus. The sequence continues at coordinate 4,927,976 of NC_069404.1, read as the reverse complement.
TGTATTGGTATCAGTGGCAAGCCCAGTTATTGTATTGGTATCAGTGGCAAGCCCAGGCTATTGTATTGGTATCAGTGGCAAGCCCAGGTTATTGTATTGGTATCAGTGGCAAGCCCAGCTATTGTATTGGTATCATGGCAAGCCCAGGTTATTGTATTGATTTCAGTGGCAAGCCCAGGTTATTGTATTGGTATCAGTGCAAGCCCAGGTTATTGTATTGGTATCAGTGGCAAGCCAGGTTATTGTATTGGTATCAGTGGCAAGCCCAGGTTATTGTATTGGTACTAGTGGCAAGCCCAGTATTGTATGTTGGGAGTATATCATGGCAAGCCCAGGTTATTGTATTGGTATCAGTGGCAAGCCCAGGTTATTGTATTGGTATCAGTGGCAAGCCCAGGTTATTGTATTGGTATCAGTGGCAAGCCCAGGTTATTGTATTGGATCAGTGGCAAGCCCAGGTTATTGTATTGCATTAGTGGCAAGCCCAGGTTATTGTATTGGTATCAGTGGCAAGCCCAGGTTATTGTATTGGTATCAGTGACAAGCCCAGGTTATTGTATTGGTATCAGTGGCAAGCCCAGGTTATTGTATTGTATCAGTGGCAAGCCCAGGTTATTGTATTGGTATCAGTGGCAAGCCAGGCTATTGTATTGATTGGCAAGCCCAGTTTTGTATTGGTATCAGTGGCAAGCCCAGGTTATTGTATTGGTATCAGGGGCAAGCCCGGGTTTATTGTATTGGTATCAGTGGCAAGCCCAGGCTATTGTATTGATATCAGTGGCAGCCCAGGTTATTGTATTGATCAGTGGCAAGCCCAGGTTATTGTATTGGTATCAGTGGCAACCCAGGTTATTGTATTGGTATCAGTGGCAAGCCCAGGTATTGTATTGGTATCAGTGGCAAGCCCAGGTTATTGTATTGGTATCAGTGGCAAGCCCAGGTTATTGTATGGTATCAGTGGCAAGCCCAGGTATTGTATTGGTATCAGTGGCAAGCCCAGGTTATTGTATTGGAAATCAGTGACAAGCCCAGGTATTGTATTGGTATAGTGACAAGCCCAGGTTATTGTATTGGTATCAGTGACAAGCCCAGGTTATTGTATTGTATTAGTGACAAGCCCAGGTATTGTATTGGTATCAGTGGCAAGCCCAGCTATTGTATTGGTATGAGTGGCAAGCCCAGGTTATTGTATTGGATCAGTGGCAAGCCAGGTTATTGTATTGGTATCAGTGACCAGCCCAGGCTATTGTATTGGTATCAGTGGCAAGCCCAGGTTATTGTATGGTATCATGGCAAGCCCAGGTTATGTATTGGTATCAGTACAAGCCCAGGCTATTGTATTGGGATCAGTGGCAAGCCCAGGTTATTGTATTGTATCAGTGACAAGCCCAGGCTATTGTATTGGTATCAGTGGCAAGCCCAGGCTATTGTATTGGTATCAGTGCAAGCCCAGGTTATTGTATTGGTATCAGTGCAAGCCCAGGTATTGTATTGGTATCAGTAACAAGCCCAGGCTATTGTATTGGTATCAGTGGCAAGCCCAGGTTATTGTATTGGTATCAGTGACAAGCCCAGGCTATTGTATTGGTATCAGTGGCAAGCCCAGGTTATTGTATTGGTATCAGTGACAAGCCCAGGCTATTGTATTGGTATCAGTGACAAGCCCAGGCTATTGTATTGGTATCAGTGGCAAGCCCAGGCTATTATTGGTATCATGGCAAGCCCAGGTTATTGTATTGGTATCAGTGCAAGCCCAGGTCTATGTATTGGTATCAGTGCAAGCCCAGGCTATTGTATTGGTATCAGTGCAAGCCCAGGTTTTGTATTGGTATCAGTGCAAGCCCAGGCTTATTGTATTGGTATCAGTGGCAAGCCCAGGTTATTGTATTGGTATCAGTGCAAGCCCATGTTATTGTATTGGTATCATGGCAAGCCCAGGCTATTGTATTGGTATCAGTGGCAAGCCAGGTTATTGTATTGGTATCAGTGCAAGCCCAGGTCTATGTATTGGTATCAGTGGCAACTCAGGTTATTGTAGTGGTATCAGTGCAAGCCCAGGTTATTGTATTGGTATCAGTGCAAGCCCCAGGTTATTGTATTGGTATCAGTGCAAGCCCAGGTTATTGTATTGGTATCAGTGGCAAGCCCAGGTTATTGTATTGGTATTAAGGTTGAGGTCCAGGTTATTGTATTGGTATCAGTGCAAGCCAGGTTATTGTATTGGTATCATGTGCAAGCCCAGGTTATTGTATGGTATCAGTGGCAAGCCGGGCTATTGTATTGGTATCAGTGGCAAGCCCAGGCTATTGTATTGGTATCAGTGGCAAGCCAGGTTATTGTATTGGTATCAGTGCAAGCCCAGGTTATTGTATTGGTATCAGTGGCAAGCCCAGGTTATTGTATTGGTATCAGTGGCAAGCCCAGGTTATTGTATTGGATATCTGTGGCAAGCCCAGGCTATTGTATTGTTGTATCAGTGGCAAGCCCAGGTTATTGTATTGGTATCAGTGGCAAGCCCAGGTTATTGTATTGAGTATCAGTGGCAAGCCAGGCTATTGTATTGTATTCAGTGGCAAGCCCAGGTTATTGTATTGGTATCAGTGGCAAGCCCAGGTTATTGTTATGTATCAGTGGCAAGCCCAGGTTATTGTATTGATTTAGTGGCAAGCCCAGGTTATTGTATTGTATCAGTGGCAAGCCCAGGTATTGTATTGGTTCAGTGGCAAGCCCAGGTTATTGTATTGGTATCAGTGGCAAGCCAGGTTATTGTATTGTGTAGTGGCAAGCCCAGGTTATTGTATTGTATAGTGGCAAGCCCAGGTTATTGTATTGGTATAGTGGCAAGCCCAGGTTATTGTATTGGTATCAGTGGCAAGCCCAGGTTATTGTATTGGTTCAGTGGCAAGCCCAGGTTATTGTATTGGTATCAGTGGCAAGCCCAGGTTATTGTATTGATTTAGTGCAAAGCCCAGTTATTTTTGATTGTATCAGTGGCAAGCCCAGGTTATTGTATTGTGTATCAGTGCAAGCCCAGGTTATTGTATTGGTATCAGTGGCAAGCCCAGGTTATTGTATTGGTATCAGTGGCAAGCCCAGGTTATTGTATTGGTATCAGTGGCAAGCCAGGTTATTGTATTGGTATCAGTGGCAAGCCCAGGTTATTGTATTGTGTATCAGTGGCAAGCCCAGGTTATTGTATTGGTATCAGTGGCAAGCCAGGTTATTGTATTGGTATCAGTGGCAAGCCCAGTTATTGTATTGATTATCAGTGGCAAGCCCAGGTTATTGTATTGGTATCAGTGCAAGCCCAGGTTATTGTATTGGTATCAGTGGCAAGCCCAGGTTATTGTATTGGTATCAGTGGCAAGCCCAGGTTATTGTATTGTGTATCAGTGGCAAGCCCAGGTTATTGTATTGTGATAGTGGCAAGCCAGGTTATTGTATTGGTATCAGTGCAAGCCCAGGTATTGTATTGGTATCAGTGCAAGCCCAGGTATTGTATTGGTATCAGTGGCAAGCCAGGTTATTGTATTGGTATCAGTGCAAGCCCAGGTATTGTATTGGTATCAGTGCAAGCCCAGGTTATTGTATTGGTATCAGTGACAAGCCCAGGTTATTGTATTGGTATCAGTGGCAAGCCCAGGTATTGTATTGGTATAGTGGCAAGCCCAGGTTATTGTTTGGTATCAGTGGCAAGCCCAGGCTATTGTATTGGTATCAGTGGCAAGCCCAGGTTATTGTATTGGTATCAGTGACAAGCCCAGGCTATTGTATTGGTTAGTGGCAGCCAGGTTATTGTATTGGTATCAGTACAAGCCAGGCTATTGTATTGGTATCAGTGGAAGCCCAGGTTATTGTATTGGTATCAGTGCAAGCCCAGGTATTGTATTGGTATCAGTGGCAAGCCAGCTATTGTTTGGTATCAGTGGCAAGCCGGTTATTGTATTGGTATCAGTGCAAGCCAGGTATTGTATTGGTTAGTGCAAGCCCAGGTATTGTATTGGTATCAGTGACAAGCCAGGTTATTGTATTGGTATCAGTGACAAGCCAGGCTATTGTATTGGTATCAGTGCAAGCCCAGGTTATTGTATTGGTATCAGTGCAAGCCCAGGTTATTGTATTGGTATTAGTGACAAGCCCAGGTTATTGTATTGGTATCAGTGGCAAGCCAGGTTATTGTATTGGTATCAGTGACAAGCCCAGGTTATTGTATTGGTATTAGTGCAAGCCCAGGTTATTGTATTGGTATCAGTGGCAAGCCAGGTTATTGTATTGGTATCAGTGGCAAGCCCAGGTTATTTATTGGTTCAGTGCAAGCCCAGGTTATGTATTGGTATCAGTGCAAGCCCAGGTTATTGTATTGGTATTAGTGCAAGCCCAGGTTATTGTATTGGTATCAGTGCAAGCCCAGGTTATTGTATTGGTATCAGTGGCAAGCCCAGGTTATTGTATTGGTATCAGTGCAAGCCCAGGTTATTGTATTGGTTCAGTGCAAGCCCAGGTTATTGTATTGGTATCAGTGGCAAGCCCAGGTTATTGTATTGTGTTAGTGCAAGCCAGGTTATTGTATTGGTATCAGTGGCAAGCCCAGGTTATTGTATTGGTATCAGTGCAAGCCCAGGTTATTGTATTGGTATCGGGGCAGTTTGGGGCAAGCCCAGGTTATTGTATTGGTATCAGTGGAAGCCCAGGTTATTTTATTGGTATCAGTGGCAAGCCAGGTTATTGTATTGGTATGGTGGCAAGCCCAGGTTATTGTATGGTATCGGGCAAGCCCAGGTTTATTGTTTTGTATCAGTGGCAAGCCCAGGTTATTGTATTGGTATCGTGGCAAGCCAGGTTATTGTATTGGTATCAGTGGCAGCCCGGGCTATTGTATTGGTATAGGGGCAAGCCCAGGTTATTGTATTGGTATCAGTGGCAAGCACAGGCTATATATTGTATCAGTGGCAAGCCCAGGTTATTGTATTGGTATCAGTGCAAGCCCAGGCTATTGTATTGGTATCAGTGGCAAGCCCCCAGGTTATTGTATTGGTATCAGTGGCAAGCCCAGGCTATTGTATTGGTATCAGTGGCAAGCCCAGGCTATTGTATTGGTATCAGTGGCAAGCCCAGGCTATTGTATTGGTATCAGTGGCAAGCCCAGGTTATGTATTGGTATCAGTGGCAAGCCCAGGCTATTGTATTGGTATCAGTGGCAAGCCCAGGCTATTGTATTGGTATCAGTGGCAAGCCCAGGTTATTGTATTGGTATCAGTGGCAAGCCCAGGCTATTGTATTGGTATCAGTGGCAAGCCCAGGTTATTGTATTGTATCAGTGGCAAGCCCAGGTTATTGTATGGTATCAATGGCAAGCCCAGGCTATTGTATTGGTATCAGTGGCAAGCCCAGGTTATTGTATTGGTATCAGTGGCAAGCCCAGGCTATTGTATTGGTATCAGTGGCAAGCTCAGGTTATTGTAGTGGTATCAGTGGCAAGCCCAGGTTATTGTATTGGTATCAGTGGCAAGCCCAGGTTATTGTATTGGTATCAGTGGCAAGCCCAGGTTATTGTATTGGTATCAGTGGCAAGCCCAGGTTATTGTATTGGTATCAGTGGCAAGTCCAGGTTATTGTATTGGTATCAGTGGCAAGCCCAGGTTATTGTATTGGTATCAGTGGCAAGCCCAGGCTATTGTATTGGTATCAGTGGCAAGCCCAGGCTATTGTATTGGTATCAGTGGCAAGCCCAGGCTATTGTATTGGTATCAGTGGCAAGCTCAGGTTATTGTATTGGTATCAGTGGCAAGCCCAGGTTATTGTATTGGTATCAGTGGCAAGCCCAGGTTATTGTATTGGTATCAGTGGCAAGCCCAGGCTATTGTATTGGTATCAGTGGCAAGCCCAGGCTATTGTATTGGTATCAGTGGCAAGCCCAGGTTATTGTATTGGTATCAGTGGCAAGCCCAGGCTATTGTATTGGTATCAGTGGCAAGCCCGGGCTATTGTATTGGTATCAGTGGCAAGCCCAGGTTATTGTATTGGTATCAGTGGCAAGCCCAGGCTATTGTATTGGTATCAGTGGCAAGCCCAGGTTATTGTATTGGTATCAGTGGCAAGCCCAGGTTATTGTATTGGTATCAGTGGCAAGCCCAGGCTATTGTATTGGTATCAGTGGCAAGCCCAGGTTATTGTATTGGTATCAGTGGCAAGCCCAGGCTATTGTATTGGTATCAGTGGCAAGCCCAGGTTATTGTATTGGTATCAGTGGCAAGCCCACGTTATTGTATTGGTATCAGTGGCAAGCCCAGGTTATTGTATTGGTATCAGTGGCAAGCCCAGGTTATTGTATTGGTATCAGTGGCAAGCCCAGGTTATTGTATTGGTATCAGTGGCAAGCCCAGGCTATTGTATTGGTATCAGTGGCAAGCCCAGGTTATTGTATTGGTATCAGTGGCAAGCCCAGCTATTGTATTGGTATCAGTGGCAAGCCCAGGTTATTGTATTGGTATCAGTGGCAAGCCCAGGTTATTGTATTTGTATCAGTGGCAAGCCCAGGTTATTGTATTGGTATCAGTGGCAAGCCCAGGTTATTGTATTGGTATCAGTGGCAAGCCCAGGTTATTGTATTGGTATCAGTGACAAGCCCAGGTTATTGTATTGGTATCAGTGGCAAGCCCAGGTTATTGTATTGGTATCAGTGGCAAGCCCAGGTTATTGTATTGGTATCAGTGGCAAGCCCAGGTTATTGTATTGGTATCAGTGGCAAGCCCAGGTTATTGTATTGGTATCAGTGGCAAGCCCAGGCTATTGTATTGGTATCAGTGGCAAGCCCAGATTATTGTATTGGTATCAGTGGCAAGCCCAGGCTATTGTATTGGTATCAGTGGCAAGCCCAGGTTATTGTATTGGTATCAGTGGCAAGCCCAGGTTATTGTATTGGTATCAGTGGCAAGCCCAGGTTATTGTATTGGTATCAGTGGCAAGCCCAGGTTATTGTATTGGTATCAGTGGCAAGCCCAGGATATTGTATTGGTATCAGTGACAAGCCCAGGTTATTGTATTGGTATCAGTGGCAAGCCCAGGTTATTGTATTGGTATCAGTGGCAAGCCCAGGTTATTGTATTGGTATCAGTGGCAAGCCCAGGTTATTGTATTGGTATCAGTGGCAAGCCCAGGTTATTGTATTGGTATCAGTGGCAAGCCCAGGCTATTGTATTGGTATCAGTGGCAAGCCCAGGTTATTGTATTGGTATCAGTGGCAAGCCCAGGTTATTGTATTGGTATCAGTGGCAAGCCCAGGTTATTGTATTGGTATCAGTGGCAAGCCCAGGTTATTGTATTGGTATCAGTGGCAAGCCCAGGTTATTGTATTGGTATCAGTGACAAGCCCAGGTTATTGTATTGGTATCAGTGACAAGCCCAGGCTATTGTATTTGCTAGACGTGTCATTAGCAAGACAACATAATTATACAGTAGCTGACATCACACAGCAGCTTCCTCATGTCTTGACATGCTCCACTAGTTCCAGTGTTCCAGGATAAACAAGCAACTGGAAGAGTAAGTCAGATGGTCCTTGACTACCCAGATGTTAAGTCCAACTTGTAAACACTATCTAGGCAGATCAGTCACAGAAGCTGTATCTACACACACTAGTACACTACTATCTTGTTTGTATTGGACTGATGAAAGCCTCAGTAAAGATAGCATTAGTATCAGATCCTCCTGTCAGTGCAGAGCATTTAGTATCAGATCCTCCTGTCAGTGTAGAGAATTTACTATCAGATCCTCCTGTCAGTGTAGAGCATTTAGTATCAGATCCTCCTGTCAGTGTAGAGAATTTACTATCAGATCCTCCTGTCAGTGTAGAGCATTTCTATCAGATCCTCCTGTCAGTGCAAGCTTTTTACTATCAGACCCCCCTCATCCCAACATTTAGTACAGATCCCCTGTCGTCAGAGCTTTAGTACAATCCCCTGTCAGTGTAGAGATTTAGTATAAAACCCCGTCTGAGAGCATTTAGTATCAAACCTCCGTCAGGTAGAGCATTTTAAAATCAGATCCTCCTTCAGTTAAGCATTAGTATCAGATCCCCTTTCCCCAGTGTAGAGATTTAGTATCAATCCTCCTGTCAGTGTAACATTTAGTACAATCCTCCTGTCAGTGCAGAGCATTTTAGTATCAGATCCTCCTCTCAGTGAAGCTTTTACTATCAATCCTCCGTCAGTGTAGAGCATTTAGTACAATCCTCCTCTCATGCAGAGCATTTACTATCAGTTTCCCCTGTCAGTGCAGAGCTTTTAGACCAACCCCTCCGTCATGCAGAGCATTTCTACAGATCCCCCTGTCAGTGCAGAGCTTTTAGTACCAGATCCCCCTGCATCACCCAAAAGCTCAGAGAACAGACCTCATCACCTGGTTTGGCTGGGTTCCCTTCGAAGGGGGTTGACTATTCATTACCCTGAGTACTTGTCACACCCCCTACCAGTGTACTCCTTGTACAACACTAGTATGCCCTAGTTACTAGTGACACAGCCCTGCAGGTACTGTGTCCACCACCTACCATTACCCGTACAACACAGTACTGCCCAGTTACAGGGACACAGACCTGCAGGTACTTGTCACCCCACCTACCAGTGAACCCTTTACAACACTATACTCCCCATTTTACTAGGGGACCAGACCGCGGGTACTGTGTCCACCACCCCCCCTGTCCCTTGTACAACACATACTCCCCAGTTACTAGTGGACACGACCTGCAGGTACGTGCCCACACCACCTACCATTTAAAACCCTTGTACAACACTAGAAAATGCCCTATTACTAGTGGACACAATCCCAGGTACTGTGCCCACCACCTACCGTGTACTCCTTGTACAACACTATACTGCCCTATTACTAGGGGGACACAGCCCTGCGGGTATGTTCACCCACCTACGAGGTACTCCTTGTAAAACACTATACTCCCCTAGTTACAGTGGCACAGACCTGCAGGTACTGTGAACACCACCTACCAGTGTCTCCGTACAACCTAGTACTCCCCTAGTTACCAGTGCACAGACCTGCAGGTCTTGGGTAAAACACCATCTACCTGGTACTCCTTGACAACACTATACTGCCCTATTTTTCTAGTGGACAAAGCCCTTTGCAGGTACTGTGCCGCCCACCACCTGTGTACTCCTTGTACAACACAGTACTGCCCAGTTACAGGGGAAAAACGCCCTCAGGTACTGGTCACACCACCTCCCATGTACCCCTGTACAACACATACTGCCCAGTTACTAGGGGACACAGACCTGAAGGTACTGTGTCACACCCCTACCTTTTGGTACTCCTTGTACAACACATATGCCCTAGTTACATGGACACAGACCTGCGGGTACTGTGCCACCCCCACCTACCTTGTACCCCCTTGTACAACACATACTGCCCTAGTTACTAGTGGACACAGACCTGCAGGTACTGTGCCACACCACCTACCTGTGTACTCCTTGTACAACACTAGTACTGCCCTAGTTACTAGTGGACACAGACGTGCAGGTACTGTGCCACACCACCTACCTGTGTACTCCTTGTACAACACTAGTACTGCCCATTTACTAGGGCCACAGACCTGCAGTCTGTGCCACACCACTACATGTGCCCTTGTACAAACAGTACGCCCTAGTTACATGGACACAGACCTGCAGGTACTGTGTCACACCACCTACCTGTGTACTCCTTGTACAACACTAGTACTGCCCTAGTTACTAGTGGACACAGACCTGCAGGTACTGTGTTACACCACCTCCCGTTACCCTTGTACAAACTATCTCCCCTATTACTAGTGGACACGACCTGCAGGACTGTGCCACCCCACCTCCCTGTTACTCTTTTACAACACTTCTGCCCTATTACTAGGGGACAAAACTGCAGGTCTGTTTTCACCACCTACCTGTGTACTCCTTGTACAACACTAGTACTGCCCTAGTTACTAGTGGACACAGACCTGCAGGTACTGTGCCACACCACCTACCAGTGTACTCCTTGTACAACACTAGTACTGCCCTAGTTACTAGTGGACACAGACCTGCAGGTACTGTGCCACACCACCTACCTGTGTACTCCTTGTACAACACTAGTACTGCCCTAGTTACTAGTGGACACAGACCTGCAGGTACTGTGCCACACCATCTACCTTTTACTCCCTTGTAAAACACTAGTACTGCCCTATTTACATGGACACAGACGTGCGGGTACGTGTCACACCATCTACATTTTACCCCTTGTACAACACTATATTGCCCTAGTTCTAGGGACACAGACCGCAGGTACTTGCCAAACACCACCTCCTGTGACTCCTTGACAACACTAGTACTCCCCAAGTTACTAGTGGACACAACCCGGGTACGTTCACACCACCACCGGTCTCCTTTTTAAACACAGTACGCCCTAGTTACTAGTGGACACGCCCGAAGTACGTGTCACACCACCTACCTTGACCCTTGTAAACACTATACTCCCCATTTTCTAGGGACACAGCCTGCGGGACGGGGGCCCACACCACCTACCTTGTACCCTTGTACAACAAAAAGTAGTGCCCTAGTTACTATTGACACAGACCTGCAGGTACGGGGCCACACCCCCTACCTGTGTACCCTTTGTAAAAACCTAGTACTCCCCCAGTTTACTAGTGGACACAGACGTGCAGGACTGTGCCACACCACCTACCTGGAACTCCTTTGTACAACACAGTACTGCCCTATTACTATGGACACAGACCTCGGGTACGGGGGCCACACCACCTACCTTGTATTCCTTGAAAACACAGAAAAAACTGCCCTATTTTACTAGTGGCCCACGACCTGCGACTGTGTCACACCACCTACCCGTGTACTCCTGTACAACACAACTGCCCATTTTACTATGGACCAGCCCTGCAGTACTGTTCACACCACCTACCTGTGTACTCCTTGTACAACACTAGTACTGCCCTAGTTACTAGTGGACACAGACCTGCAGGTACTGTGCCACACCACCTACCTTGTACTCCCTTGTACAACACTAGTATGCCCAAATTACTAGTGGACACAGACGGCAGGTACTGTGTTACACCACCTACCTGGTACTCCTTGTACAACACATACTGCCCATTACTAGGGACACAGCCCTTTCAGGAGGCACACCACCTACCATGTACCCTTGTACAACACAGTACGCCCTATTTACTATGGACACAGACCTGCGGGTACTGTGCCTACCACCTACCTTTTACTCCTTGTACAACACTATACTGCCCAGTTACATGGACACAGACCTGCAGGTACTGTGCCACACCACCTACCTGTGTACTCCTTGTACAACACTAGTACTGCCCTAGTTACTAGTGGACACAGACGTGCAGGTACTGTGTCACACCATCTACATGTGTATCCTTGTACAACCAGTACTGCCCTAGTTACAGTGGAACAGACCTGCGGGTACTGTCCACCCACCTACCTGTGTCCCCCTTGTACAACACTATACCCCCCTATTTAAATATGGACACAGACCTGCAGGACGGTCACACCACCACCTTTTATCCTTTGTACAACACTAGTACTGCCCAGTTACTAGTGGCACAACCTAAGGGTATGTGTCACACAACCTCCCTTGTACCCTTGTACAACACTAGTACTCCCCTAGTTACTAGGGACACAAAACCCAGGTATGTGCCACACCACCACCGTGTACCCCCTGTAAAACACAGTACTGCCCTATTTTTTTTAATAGTGGCACAGACGTCAGGACTGTGCACACCACCTACCTGTTACTCCTTGTCAACACAGTACTGCCCTGTTACTAGTGACACAACCTGCGGTAGGGTTCACCCCCCCCTACCTTGTACCCCTTTGTACAACATAGTACTCCCCCCTAGTTACAGGGACACAGACCTGCGGGGTTTGTCCCAAACCCAACCTACCTGGTACTCTTGTCAACACTAGTACTGCCCTATTATAGTGGACACAGCTGCGGGTACTGGCACACCACCAACCTGTGTACTCCTTGTCAAACATACTGCCCTAGTTACTAGTGGAACAACCTGCGGGTATGTGCACACCACCACCGTGTACTCCTTGTACAACACTAGTACTCCCCTAGTTACTAGTGGACACAACCTGCGGGAAACTGTGCCCCCCCCCTACCTGTGACCCCTTTGACAACATAGACGCCCAGTTACTAGTGACACAACCTGCAGTACGTGCCCAAAACCACCTCCCTGTGTACCCTTGTAAACACTAGTACTACCCTATTACTATGGACACGACCTGCGGGACTGTGCCACACCACCTACCTTGTACCCTTGACAACACTAACCCCCTAGTTACTAGTGGACACAGACCTGCAGGTACTGTGCCACACCACCTACCTGTGTACTCCTTGTACAACACTAGTACTACCCTAGTTACTAGTGGACACAGACCTGCAGGTACTGTGTCACACCACCTACCTGTGTACTCCTTGTACAACACTAGTACTGCCCTAGTTACTAGTGGACACAGACCTGCAGGTACTGTGCCACACCACCTACCTGTGTACTCCTTGTACAACACTAGTACTGCCCTAGTTACTAGTGGACACAGACCTGCAGGACGGCACCCCACCTACCTTTACTCCTTGACAACACTAGTACTGCCCTAGTTACTAGTGGACACAGACCTGCAGGTACTGTGTCACACCACCTACCTGTGTACTCCTTGTACAACACTAGTACTGCCCTAGTTACTAGTGGACACAGACCTGCAGGTACTGTGTCACACCATCTACCTGTGTACTCCTTGTACAACACTATTACTCCCCTAGTTCTATGGACACAGACCTGCGGGTACTGTGCCAAAACCCACACCGGTACCCCTTTTACAACACTAGTACTGCCCTAGTTACTAGTGGACACAGACCTGCAGGTACTGTGCCACACCACCTACCAGTGTACTCCTTGTACAACACTAGTACTGCCCTAGTTACTAGGGGAAACACAGACCTGCAGGTACTGTCCACACCCCCTACCAGTGACCCTTGTACAACACTAGTACTGCCCTAGTTACTAGTGGACACAGACCTGCAGGTACTGTGTCACACCATCTACCTGTGTACTCCTTGTACAACACTAGTACTGCCCATTACTGTGGACACAGCCCGCGGGTACTTGCCCACCACTACCTTTTGATCCTTTAAAACACTAGTACTCCCCCTAGTTACTAGGGACACAGACCTCAGGTACGTGTCAAAACCATCTACCTGTGTACTCCTTGACAACCTGTACTCCCCTAGTTACTAGGGGACCAGACCGCAGGACTGTGTCACACCATCTACCTGTGTACCCTTGTAAAACACTAACTCCCCTATTACTAGGGGAAAAACCCCTGCAGGTACTTCACTTGTGTAAATGATTTTCGGCCTCTGAATATGCTAAGAAATGCAATACAACTACGTGGGGAGAGTTGAGTGATAGCTCTAGGCCTCTCGTGTTGCAGTCATCAGGAACCTGCAGTGTTGCTGAACTGACTGTATAGTGGAACTTTGTAAGAAAACTGACTGTATAGTGGAACTTTGAAAAAAACTGACTGTATGTGGAATTTTTGAAGAGGACTGCTGTATAGTGGAACTTTATAAGAGAACACTGTATAGGGGAAACTTTATAAGAGAACTGACTGTATAGTGGAACTTAAAGAGAATGACGATGGGGAATTTATAAGAGGCTGACTGATAGTGGAATTTTAAAGAAAACGAACTGTAAGTGGAATTTTTAAAAAGAACGCCCGTAAGGGAATTTTATAAGAGAACTGACTGTATAGTGGAACTTTATAAGAGAACTGACTGTATAGTGGAACTTTATAAGAAAACTGACTGTATAGTGGAACTTTATAAGAGAACTGACTGTATAGTGGAACTTTATAAGAAAACTGACTGTAAGGGGGAACTTTGTAAGAGGACTGACGTATGTGGAACTTATAAAGAACTACTTAATTTTGGGTTTAAAGAAACTGACCGTATAGGGGAATTTTAAAGAGAACTGACTGTAAGTGGAACTTTGTAAGAAAACTGACGTATAGTAAAACTTTGTAAGAAAACTGACTGTATAGGGGAAACTTTGTAAGAGGACTGACTGAAAATGGAACTTTAAAAAGAACTGACTGTATAGGGGAACTTTATAAGGAACTGACTGATATGGAATTTTAAAGAAACTGACTTTTATAGTGGAACTTTAAAGAGGACGCCTGTATAGTGGAACTTTATAAGAGAACTGCCGTATAGGAAAATTTATAAGAAACTGACTTATAGGGGAACTTTAAAAGGACTGACTGTAAAAGGGGAATTTTATAAAAACTGACTGTAAAGTGGAATTTTAAAAAGAGAACTACCGTATATGGAACTTTAAAGGGAAAAACTGACTGTAAAAGGGGGAACTTTAAAGGGAAAACTGACTGTATAGGGAACTTTATAAGAGGACTGACTGTATAGGGAATTTAAAGAAACTGACTGTAAGTGGAACTTTATAAGAGAACTGACCGTAAGGAACTTATAAGAAACGACTAAAATAGTGGAACTTATAAGAGAACTGACGTATATGGAACTTTAAAGGGGACGCGTATAGGGAACTTTATAAGAGAACTGACCGTATAGTGGAACTTTATAAAGAATGACTGTAAGTGGAATTTTAAAGAGAATGACCGTATAGTGGAACTTTAAAAGAGAACTGACGAAGGGAAACTTTATAAGGGGCTGACTGTGGGAACTTTATAAAGAATGACTGATAGTGGAACTTTATAAGAAAAATGTTTGGGACGCACGCACACACACACACACACACAACAACACACACACACACATAATATAATATATAATAGCTTGGGAAATATTCTTAAGAACGTTGCTTAAGGGAGGATTAATCTGTCTTAATTACCTGGGTGGTCTTATAGCTAATGAGGCCACGTATGTCTCCTCTGACCCCTTTGGAAAACAACCCCTCCCCAAGGTGGTCTCCCCGGGGGTCTATAAACGCCGAAGATGGTAATTTACATTTTAGGATAGATGGAGGGTCTGTAGTGTCTGTTGAACAGGTGGTAACGGGGGACGGATCTACCGTTAACAACGGAATATGACGGGGATAGTCTACCGTTAACAGAACACAACAGGTGACACATTTATCGTTAACACAACATGTAAGAGCTACCGTTAACGGAAGTTAACAGATAAAATATTCTGTTAACAGAGCACAACAGGTTAAGTCTACCGTTGAGAACGAAAAGTAACAGGGAAGGTCTACCGTTAACAAACCACAACAGGCTAAAAACGGAAGGTAACAAGTAAAAAATGTACCGTTAACAGAACAAAACAACACGGCTACCGTTAACAGAACACAACTGGTAAAGCTTTCCGTTAAAATAAAATAACAGTAAAGTCTACCGTTAACAGGACATAACAGGTAACAGACCGTTAACAACAGAACAACAGGTAAAGTCTGCCGTTAACAACAGAAAATAACAGGTAAGGGGAGAAAGCAGGAGACATCCCCTTAACGGGAAGACAAAGGGAGAGTCCGTTGAAACTGGTCCAAGGGGAGGTTAGGGGTTAGGGGTCTTCACCCCCTTATATAAGGGGATAAGAGTCTTTAATCCCGTGTATAAAGATTCAAAAGTCTTTAATCCTTTATAAGGAGTTAGTGGTATTTAATAGTCCTTAATAAAGGTTTAGTACCTCATTAATCTCTTTTATAAGGGGTTAGGGGTCTTTAATCCCTTATATAAGGGGTTAGGGGGTCTTTAATCCCTTATATAAGTGTTTAGGGGTCTTTTAATCCCTTATATAAGTGGTTAGAGGGTCTTTAATCCCTTATATAAGGGGTTAGGGGTCTTTAATCCCCTATATAAGGGGTTAGGGGGGTCTTTAATCCCTTATATAAGTGGTTAGGGGGTCTTTAATCCCTTATGTAAGTGGTTAGGGGTCTTTAATCCCTTATATAAGTGGTTACGAGATCTTTAATCCTTTATATAAGTGGTTAGCAGGTCTTTAGTCCCTTATGTAAGTGGTTAGGGGGTCTTTAATCCCTTATGTAAGTGGTTAGGGGTCTTTAATCCCTTATATAAGTGGTTAGGAGGTCTTTAATCCCTTATATAAGTGGTTAGGAGGTCTTTAATCCCTTATGTAAGTGGTTAGGGGTCTTTAATCCCTTATGTAAGTGGTTAGGAGGTCTTAAATCCCTTATGTAAGTGGTTAGGGGTCTTTAATCCCTTATATAAGTGGTTAGGAGGTCTTTAATCCCTTATGTAAGTGGTTAGGGGGTCTTTAAACCCTTACGTAAGTGGTTACGGGGTCTTTAATCCCTTATATAAGTGGTTAGGATGTCTTTAATCCCTTATGAAAGTGGTTAGGGGGTCTTTAAACCCTTATGTAAGTGTTTAGGAGGTCTTTAATCCCTTATGTAAGTGGTTAGGGGGTCTTTAAACCCTTATATAAGTGGTTAGGGGGTCTTTAATCCCTTATATAAGTGGCAAGGTCTTTAATCCTTTATTTAAGTGGTTAAGAGGTCTTTAATCACTTATATAAGTGATTAGAAGCTCTTTAGTCCCTTATGTAAGTGTTAGGGGGTCTTTAATCCCTTATGTAAGTGGCTAGGGGGGTCTTTAAACCCTTATGTAAGTGGTTAGGGGGTCTTTAAACCCTTATGTAAACGGTTAAGGGGTCTTTAATCCCTTATAAAAGTGGTTAGGAGGTCTTTAATCCCTTATATAAGTAGTTAGGAGGTCTTTAATCCCTTATATAAGTGGTTAGGAGGTCTTTAATCCCTTATGTAAGTGGTTAGGGGGTCTTTAAACCCTTACATAAGTGGTTAGGGGGCCTTTGAACCCTTATGTAAGTGTATAGGGGGTCTTTAAACCCTTATGTAAGTGGTTAGAGGGTCTTTAATCCCTTGTATAAGTGGTTAGGAGGTCTTTAATCCCTAATATAAGTGGTTAGGGGTCTTTAATCCCTTATGTAAGTGGTTAGGGGGCCTTTAATCCCTTAAATAAGTGGTTAGGAGGTCTTTAATCCCTTACACAAGCAGTTAGGGATCTTTAATCCCTTATATAAGTGGTTAAAGGTCTTTAATCCCTTATATAAGTGGTTAGGGGTCTTTAATCCCTTATGTAAGTGGTTAGGAGGTCTTTAATCCCTTACATAAGTGGTTAGGGGTCTTTAATCCCTTATATAAGCGGTTAGGGGTCTTTAATCCCTTACATAAGTGGTTAGGGGTCTTTAATCCCTTATATAAGTGGTTACGGGTTTTTAATCCCTTATGTAAGTGGTTAAGGGTCTTCAATCCCTTATATAAGTGGTTAGGGGTCTTTAATCCCTTTTATAAGTGGATAGGGGTCTTTATCCTTATATAAGTGGTTAGGGGTCTTTAATCCCTTCTATAAGTGGTTATGGGATCTTTAATCCCTTTTAAAAGTGGTTAGGGTTTTTTTAATTCCTTATATAAGTGGTTAGGGGGTCTTTAATCCCTTATGTAAGTGGTTAGCGGCCTTTAATCCCTTATATAAGTGGTTAGGGGTCTTTAATCCGTTATATAAGTGATTAGGAGGGTCTTTATTCCGTTATATAAGTGGTTAGGGGGTCTTTAATCCCTAATATAAGTGGTTAGGGGGGTCTTTAATCTCTTCGTAAGTGATTAGAGGATCTTCAATCTTTCAAATGAAGTGGTTAGGGGTCTTTAATCCCTTATAAAAGTGGTTAGGGGCCTTTAATCCCTTATATAAGTGGTTAGGGGTCTTTATCCCTGATAAAGTGGTTTGGGGTCTTTAATCCTTATTAGTGGTTAGGGGTCTTGTAATCCTTTATATAGTTTTTAGGGGGGTCATTAATCCCTTATATATAGTGGTTAGGTTGCTTATCCTTTATTAAGTGGTGTAGGTGGCCTTTAATCCCTTCGAAAAGGGTCAGGGGGTTTACCTTACAGGAGAAGGGGTGGTGTGTGTGTAGTGTGTTGTGTGTTGTGTGTAGTGTGTTGTGTGTAGTGTGTTGTGTGTTGTGTGTTGTGTGTAGTGTGTTGTGTGTGTGTGTTGTGTGTTGTGTGTAGTGTGTTGTGTGGTTGTGTGTGTGTGTGTAGTGTGTTGTGTGTAGTGTGTTGTGTGTAGTGTGTTGTGTGGTTGTGTGTAGTGTGTGTGTGTTGTGTGTAGTGTGTTGTGTGTCGTGTGTTGTGTGTTGGTGTAGTGTGTTGTGTGTAGTGTGTAGTGTGTAGTGTGTAGTGTGTTGTGTGTAGTGTGTAGTGTGTTGTGTGTAGGTGTTGTGTGTAGTGTGTAGTGGTGTTGTGTGTTGTGTGTGTGTGTTGTGTGTAGTGTGTTGTGTGTAGTGTGTGTGTGTTGTGTGTGTGTGTTGTGTGTAGTGTGTTGTGTGTAGTGTGCTGTGTGTAGTGTGTTGTGTGTAGTGTGTTGTGTGTAGTGTGTTGGGCGTTGTGTGTAGTGTGTTGTGTGTGTGTGTTGTGTGTAGTGTGTTGTGTGTAGTGTGTTGTGTGTAGTGTGTTGTGTGTAGTGTGTTGTGTGTTGTGTGTGGTGTTGTGTGTAGTGTGTTGTGTGTAGTGTGTTGTGTGTTGTGTGTAGTGAGGTTGTGTGTAGTGTGTTGTGTGTTGTGTGTTGTGTGTAGTGTGTTGTGTGTAGTGTGTTGAGTTGTGTGTGTGTGTTGTGTGTTGTGTGTTGTGTGTAGTGTGTTGTGTGTAGTGTGTGTGTGTAGTGTGTTGTGTGTAGTGTGTTGTGTGTTGTGTGTTGTGTGTAGTGTGTTGTGGTAGTGTGTGTGTGTAGTGTGTTGTGGGGAGTGTGTTGTGTGTAGGTGTTGTGTGTTGTGTGTTGTGGTGTAGTGTGTTGTGTGAGTGTGTTGTGTGTGTGGTGCGGGTGTAGTGTGTTGTGTGTAGTGTGTTGTGTGTAGTGTGTTGGTGTGTGTGTTGTGTGTAGTGTGTTGTGTGTAGTGGTTGTGTGTAGTGTGTTGTGTGTAGTGTGTTGATGTGTAGTGTGTGTGTGTAGTGTGTGTGTGTGGTGTGTGTGTTGTGTGTTGTGTGTGTGTGTTGTGTGTGTGTGTAATGTGTTGTGTGTGTGTGTGTGTGTTGTGTGTAGTGTGTAGTGTGTAGTGTGTTGTGTGTTGTGTGTAGTGTGTAGTGTGTAGTGGTGTGTGGTGTGTGTGGTGTGTAGTGTTGTAGTGTGTAGTGTGTAGTGTGTGGTGTTGTGTGTAGTGTGTTGTGTGTTGTGTGTAGTGTTGGTGTGTGTGTGTTGTGTGTAGTGTGTAGTGTGTTGTGTGTTGTGGTGTGTGTGTAGTGTGTAGTGTGTTGTGTGTTGTGTGTAGTGTGTAGGTGTGTTGGTGTAGTGGTAGTGTGTAGTGTGTTGTTGTGTGTGTGTAGTGTGTTGTGTGTGGTGTGTGTGTAGTGTGTTGTGTGTAGTGTGTAGTGTGTGTGTGTTGTGTGTTGTGTGTAGTGTGTAGGTGTAGTGTGTTGTGTGTTGTGTGTAGTGTGTTGTGTGTAGTGTGTAGTGTGTTGTGTGTTGTGGTAGTGTGTAGTGTGTAGTGGTAGTGTGTTGTGTGTTGTGTGTAGTGTGTAGTGTGTTGTGTGAGTGTTGTAGTTGTTGTGTGTAGTGTGTAGTGTGTTGTGTGTGTGTGTGTTAGTGTGTTGTGTGTAGTGTGTAGGTGTTGTGTGTTGTGTGTAGTGTGTGGTGTGTGTGTAGTGTGTTGTGTGTTGTGTGTTGTGTGTTGTGTGTAGTGTGTAGTGTGTTGTGTGTAGTGTGTTGTGTGTTGTGTGTAGTGTGTTGTGTGTTGTGTGTAGTGTGTTGTGTGTTGTGTGTAGTGTGTTTGTGTGTAGTGTGTTGTGTGTGTGTGTTGTGTGTAGTGTGTTGTGTGTAGTGTGTAGTGTGTTGTGTGTTGTGTGTAGTGTGTTGTGTGTTGTGTGTTGTGTGTTGTGTGTAGTGTGTTGTGTGTTGTGTGTAGTGTGTTGATGTTGTGTGTAGTGTGTTGTGTGTTGTGTGTTGTGTTTGTGTGTAGTGGTTGTGTGTTGTGTGTGTGTGTTGTGTGTTGTGTGTTGTGTGTAGTGTGTTGTGTGTTGTGTGTAGTGTGTTGTGTGTTGTGTGTAGTGTGTTGTGTGTTGTGTGTAGTGTGTTGTGTGTAGTGTGTTGTGTGTTGTGTGTTGTGTGTTGTGTTGTAGTGTGTTGTTGTTGTGTGTTGTGTGTAGTGTGTAGTGTGTAGTGTGTTGTGTGTTGTGTGTAGTGTGTTGTGTGTAGTGTGTTGTGTGTAGTGTGTTGTGTGTAGTGTGTAGTGTGTTGTGTGTTGTGTGTAGTGTGTAGTGTGTTGTGTGTTGTGTGTAGTGTGTAGTGTGTTGTGTGTAGTGTGTTGTGTGTAGTGTGTTGTGTGTAGTGTGTTGTGTGTTGTGTGTTGTGTGTTGTGTGTTGTGTGTAGTGTGTAGTGTGTTGTGTGTAGTGTGTAGTGTGTTGTGTGTAGTGTGTTGTGTGTTGTGTGTAGTGTGTAGTGTGTTGTGTGTAGTGTGTTGTGTGTAGTGTGTAGTGTGTTGTGTGTAGTGTGTTGTGTGTAGTGTGTTGTGTGTTGTGTGTAGTGTGTTGTGTGTAGTGTGTAGTGTGTAGTGTGTAGTGTGTAGTGTGTAGTGTGTAGTGTGTAGTGTGTAGTGTGTAGTGTGCAGTGTGTAGTGTGTAGTGTGTAGTGTGTAGTGTGTTGTGTGTTGTGTGTTGTGTGTAGTGTGTAGTGTGTAGTGTGTAGTGTGTTGTGTGTAGTGTGTTGTGTGTAGTGTGTTGTGTGTAGTGTGTAGTGTGTAGTGTGTAGTGTGGTTGTGTGTTGTGTGTTGTGTGTAGTGTGTTGTGTGTTGTGTGTTGTGTGTAGTGTGTAGTGTGTAGTGTGTAGTGTGTTGTGTGTTGTGTGTTGTGTGTTGTGTGTAGTGTGTTGTGTGTAGTGTGTTGTGTGTTGTGTGTTGTGTGTTGTGTGTTTGTGTGTAGTGTGTAGTGTGTAGTGTGTAGTGTGTAGTGTGTAGTGTGTTGTGTGTTGTGTGTAGTGTGTAGTGTGTAGTGTGTAGTGTGTAGTGTGTTGTGTGTTGTTTGTAGTGTGTAGTGTGTAGTGTGTAGTGTGTAGTGTGTAGTGTGTAGTGTGTTGTGTGTTGTGTGTAGTGTGTAGTGTGTAGTGTGTTGTGTGTTGTGTGTAGTGTGTGTG
Source organism: Cherax quadricarinatus (assembly GCF_026875155.1). NCBI lineage: Eukaryota > Metazoa > Arthropoda > Malacostraca > Decapoda > Parastacidae > Cherax > Cherax quadricarinatus. The sequence goes on along the minus strand of NC_069404.1, from coordinate 4,906,808 downwards.
TTGTAGTGTGTTGTGTGTTGTGTGTAGTGTGTTGTGTGTTGTGTGTAGTGTGTAGTGTGTAGTGTGTTGTGTGTAGTGTGTTGTGTGTAGTGTGTAGTGTGTTGTGTGTAGTGTGTAGTGTGTTGTGTGTAGTGTGTTGTGTGTAGTGTGTAGTGTGTTGTGTGTAGTGTGTTGTGTGTAGTGTGTTGTGTGTAGTGTGTAGTGTGTTGTGTGTAGTGTGTAGTGTGTGTAGTGTGTTGTGTGTAGTGTGTTGTGTGTGTGTGTGTAGTGTGTGTGTGTGTAGTGTGGTTGTGTGTAGTGTGTTGTGTGTAGTGTGTTGTGTGTAGTGTGTTGTGTGTAGTGTGTAGTGTGTAGTGTGTTGTGTGTAGTGTGTTGTGTGTAGTGTGTAGTGTGTAGTGTGTTGTGTGTAGTGTGTTGTGTGTAGTGTGTTGTGTGTTGTGTGTAGTGTGTTGTGTGTTGTGTGTTGTGTGTTGTGTGTAGTGTGTTGTGTGTAGTGTGTTGTGTGTAGTGTGTTGTGTGTAGTGTGTAGTGTGTTGTGTGTTGTGTGTAGTGTGTTGTGTGTTGTGTGTAGTGTGTTGTGTGTAGTGTGTAGTGTGTAGTGTGTAGTGTGTTGTGTGTAGTGTGTAGTGTGTAGTGTGTAGTGTGTAATGTCCTTCCTGACAACTCTGTGGCTGAAGAAATACTTCCTAACATCCCTGTGATTCATCTCGGTCTTCAACTTCCAACTGTGTCCCCTTATTGCTGTGTCCCATCTCTGGAACATTCTGTTTCTGTTCACCTTGTCAATTCCTCTCAGTATTATATATGTCGTTATCATGTGTCCCTTATCTCTGCTGTCCCCCAGTGTCGTCAGGTCAAGTTCCCTTAACCTCTCCTAGTAGGACGTGCACCTTAGCTCTGAGACTAGTGTTATTGCAACCCTTTGCACTTTCTCTAATTTCCTTACGTGCTTGGCCGGGTGTGGGTTCGAAACTGGTGCTGCATACTCCAATTTGGACCTGACGTACACTGTGTACAGTGCCTGACGTACACTGTGTACAGTGCCTGACGTACACTGTGTACAGTGCCTGAATGTGTGTCGGAATGCTATTCTCAGGTTTGCCAGGCTCCCATATGCTGCAACAGTTATTTGTTTGATGTGCGCCCCAGGAGATGTGCTCGGTAATATGCTCACCCTAAGATCCTTTTCCGTGAATGAGGTTTGTAGTCTTCGGCCCCTAGACTGTATTCTGTGGTCTTCTTTGTCCTTTCTTAATCTTCATGACTTTCCACTTGATGGGGTAAAATTGCAGGAGCCAGTTGCTGGACCAGGCTTGTAGCCTGTCAAGGTCCCTTTGTAATCCTTTCTAATCCTCATCCGATTGAGTTCTCCTCATGAACTTCACATTGTCTCAAAACAAGGACACTTCTGAGTCTGTTCCATCCGTCATGTCATTCACTTATACCAGAAACTGCACTGGTTCTAGGACTGACCCTTGTGGAACCCTACTCGTCACAGGCGCCCACATCCACACCTCGTTACTTACCATGACTCGCTATTGTCTTCCTGTCAGTTATTCTTTGATCCATTGCGGTGCCTTCCCTGTCATTCCTGCCTGGTCCTCCACCTTTTGGATTAATCTCTTGTGTGGAACTGTGTCAAAAGCCTTCTTATGAACCAAAAAACACAATCTACTCAACTCTCTCTCTCTCTCTCTCTCTCTCGTCTTACTGCTGTCACCTTGTCAAAGAACTCTAGTAGGTTTGTGACACAGGATTTCCCTTCCCTGAATCTGTGCTGGTTGTCGTTTATAGGCTCATTCCTTTCTAGGCATTCCACCATTCGAATTATCTTCTCCATAACTTTAAATACAATACATGTCAGTGATACTGGTCTGCAGTTTGATGCCTTGTGTCTGTCCCCTTTTTCAAAAATTAGGACAATATTTGATGTTTTAATAGATGTAGATGTATTGAAGATTGTTGTTAGTGGTACACAGAGTGCCTCTGCTCCCTCCCTCAGGACCCACTCCGTCTTTCTGGAGTCCTTCTGTCTCCTCTGTGAACACTTCTTTAAATCTCAAGTTGAGCTCATATACTTCTCGATCGTTTCTTTTGATCTCTCCTCTTTCCTTCCTCAGCCTGATTACCTGGTCCTTGACTGTTGTTTTCCTCCTGATATGGCTGTACAAGAGCTTCAGGTCGGATTTCGCTTTTGCTGCGATGTCACTCTCGTATTGTTGTCGGGCCTCCATTCTTACCTGTGTATATTCATTTCTTCCTCTTTAACTGCTCTCCTTATTCTCCTGAGTCCTTTGCTTTCTATATTTCTTCCATTCTCTAGCACCCTTGGTTTTGGCCTCTCTACATCTTTGAGTGAACCAAGGGCTCATCCTGGCCTTCTTGTTATTTCTGTTACCTTTGGGAACAAACCTCTCGTCAGCTTCCTTGCATACTGTTGTCACACATTCTATCATCTCGTTTACTGACTTCCCTGCCAGTTCTCTGTCCCACTGAACCTCGTGCAGGAAATTCTTCATGTCTTTGTAGTCCCCTCTCTTGTAGTTTGGCTTCAATCATCCTGCCCTTCCTGCTTCCCTCTCCACTTGTAACTCTACTCTGTATTTAAAACTCAGAACCACGTGATCACTGGCCCTGACCGGTCCTTCATATGTGATGTCCTCAACATCTGCACTACTCAAGGTGAATACTATGTCCAGTCTTGCTGGTTCATCCTCTCCTCTCTCTCTCTCTCTCTGGTAGTGTCCCTTACGTGTTGGTACGTGATGTTTTCCAGTACCACCTCCCATCATGTTAACCCTCCATATTTCTAGGGCCCAATGTGGTTTCAGAAGTGCCCAGTTAATTGGGCACTTCAGCAAGTGTGTCGACCATCACTTTGTTACTTTCGTCATATTCTTGCCTTGGCCTCCTGCTATTCTGTGGTGGGTCTTAGGGACTTCCAGACTGAAGTGTTCCTATTATGTAGTCTCTTGCTTCTAATCTGTCTGCTCTCTCCAACTCCTTAAAATCCCATTGGTTTTTGATGAGCAGTGCCACTCCTCCACCCCTCCTGTTCCCACTGTCTTTCCTCAGGATCTGATATCCAGTTGGAAAGATGGCATCTGTAATCATCCCTGTGAGCTTGGTCTCTATGAGAGCTATGATATCTGATTATGCCTCTGTGATTCTTTGGTGCCTTGTTACAGACACTATGTGCAGTGGTTCCTTCCAGAATCCTACCTGATGAGAATGATGAAATTTCTATGACAAATCGTAGCTCCAAGGAGCTCCTTCAACGCCCTGGTGACGGACCAGGGTGCCTCTCCATGACACAGCCGTGAGCAAGACGGGTGGTCCGA
>NC_069404.1:4774458-4899458 GCF_026875155.1 Cherax quadricarinatus | reverse complement strand
GGATCAGGGAAATAGTGGATCAGGGAAGTAGTGGATCAGGGAGTAGTGGACAGAAGATGGAGGTGGGATCAGGGAAGTAGTGGACCAGGAAGTAGTGGATCAGGAAGTAGTGGACCATGGAAGTAGTGGATCAGGGAAGTAGTGGACCAGGAAGTAGTGGATCAGAATAGTGGATCAGGGAAGTTGGACCAGGAAGTAGTGGATCAGGGAAGTAGTGGACCAGGAAGTAGTGGATCAGGAATGTAGTGGACCAGGGAATAGTGGATCAGGGGAGAATGGATACCAGGGAAGTAGTGGATCAGGAAGTAGTGGACCAGGAAGTAGTGGATCAGAGGAAGTAGTGGACCCAGGAATTAGTGGATCAGGGAAATAGTGGATCAGGGAAGTAGTGGATCAGGGGAGTAGTGGATCAGGGAAGTAGTGGACCAGGGAAGTAGTGGACCAGGGAAGTAGTGGACCAGAGAAGTAGTGGACCAGGGAAGTAGTGGACCAGGGAAGTAGTGGACCAGGGAAGTAGTGGATCAGAGAAGTAGTGGACCAGGGAATTAGTGGATCAGGGAAATAGTGGATCAGGGGAGTAGTGGACCAGGGAAGTAGTGGACCAGGGAAGTAGTGGATCAGGGAAGTAGTGGACCAGGAAAGTAGTGGATCAGAGAAGTAGTGGATCAGGGAAGTAGTGGACCAGGGAAGTAGTGGACCAGGGAAGTAGTGGATCAGAGAAATAGTGGACCAGGGAATTAGTGGATCAGGGAAATAGTGGATCAGGGAAGTAGTGGATCAGGGGAGTAGTGGATCAGGGAAGTAGTGGACCAGGGAAGTAGTGGACCAGGGAAGTAGTGGATCAGAGAAGTAGTGGACCAGGGAAGTATGGCCAGGAGTAGTGACCAGGAAGTAGTGGATCAGGAAGTAGTGGACCATGGAATGTAGTGGACAGGAAATAGTGGATCAGGGAAGTAGTGGACCAGGAAGTAGTGGACAGGAAGTAGTGGATCAGGGAAGTAGTGACCAGGAAAGTAGTGGACAAGAAGTAGTGGATCAGGGAAGTAGTGGACCAGGGAAGTAGTGGACCAGGGAAGTAGTGATCAGAGAAAGTAGTGGACCAGGAATAGTGGATCAGGGAAATAGTGATCAGGGAAGTAGTGGATCAGGGAGTAGTGGACCAGGGAAGTAGTGGACCAGGAAGTAGTGGACCAGGAAGTAGTGGACCAGGGAAGTAGTGGACCAGGGAAGTAGTGGACCAGGGAAGTAGTGGATCAGGGAAGTAGTGGATCAGGGAAGTAGTGGACCAGGGAAGTAGTGGACCAGGGAAGCAGTGACCAGAGAAGAAGTGGACCAGAGAAAGAGTGGACCAGGGAAGTAGTGGATCAGGGAAGTAGTGGACCAGAGAAGTAGTGGACCAGGGAAGTAGTGACAGGGAAGTAGTGGACCAGGGAAGTAGTGGACCAGGGAAGTAGTGGACAAGGAAAGTAGTGGACAAGGGAAGTAGTGGACCAGGGAAGTAGTGGACCAGGGAAGTAGTGGATCAGGGAAGTAGTGGACCAGAGAAGTAGTGGACCAGGGAAGTAGTGGACCAGGGAAGTAGTGGACCAGGGAAGTATGGACCAGTGAAGTAGTGGACCAGGAAGTAGTGGATCAGGAAGTAGTGGATCAGGAAGTAGATGGACCAGGAATAGTGGACCAGGGAAGCATGACCAGAGAAGAGTGACCAGAGAAAGAGTGGACAAGGGAAGTAGTGGACCAGGAAGTAGTGGACCAGAAGTAGTGATCAGGGAAGTAGTGGACAGGAAGTAGTGGAAGGAATAGTGGACAGGGAAGTAGTGGACCAGAGAAGTAGTGGACCAAGAAGTAGTGACAAGGGAAGTAGTGGACCAGGAAGTAGTGGACCAGGAAGTAGTGGATCAGGAAGTAGTGGACCAGAGAAGTAGTGGACCAGGGAAGTAGTGGACCAGGGAAGTAGTGGACCAGGGAAGTATGGACCAGTGAAGTAGTGGACCAGGGAAGTAGTGGACCAGGGAAGTAGTGGACCAGGGAAGTAGTGGACCAGGGAAGTAGTGGACCAGGGAAGTAGTGTACCAGGGAAGTAGTGAACCAGAAGTAGTGAAAGTGAAAGTAGTGGACCAGGAAGAGTGGACCAAGGGAAGTAATGGACCAGGGAAATAGTGGACCAGGGAAGTAGTGGATCAGGGAAGTAGTGGACCAGGGAAGTAGTGGACCAGGAAGTAGTGGTACCAGGAATAGTGGATAGGGAATAGTGACCAGGAGAAGCAGTGGACCGAAAGAAGTGGACAAGAAGAGTGGACCAGGGAAGTAGTGGGTCAGGGAAGTAGTGGACCAGAGAAGTAGTGGACCAGGGATGTAGTGGATCAGGAGAGTAGTGGACCAGAAAGTAGTGGACCCGGGAAGTAGTGGACCAGGGAAGTAGTGACCAGGGGAAATAGTGGACCAGGGAATATGGACCCGGAAGTTTTGGACCAGAGAAGTAGTGGACCAGGGAAATAGTGGACCAGAAGTAGTGGACCAGGGGAAATAGTGGACCAGGAAGGGAGTGGCCCAGGTAGTAGTGGATCAGGGAAGTAGTGGACCCCGGAAGTATGGACCAGGAAGGGACTAGGGAAGTATGGACCAGGAAGGTACCAGAAAGTGGACCAGAGAAAGAGTGGACCCGAAGTAGTGGACCAGGGAAGTAGTGGCCAGGAAGTATGACCAGGAAGTAGTGGACCCGGGAATAGTGGACCCAAGAATAGTTGGGCCAGGAAGTAGTGGACCAGGAAGTAGTGGACAGGGAAGTAGTGGGCCAGGAAATGGACCAGGAAGTAGTGGACCATGGAAGTTGGACCAGAAAGTAGTGAACAGTGAAGTAGTGGACCATGGAATAGTGGACCAGGGAAGTAGTGGACCAGGGAAGTAGTGGACCAGGGAAGTAGTGGACCATGGAAGTAGTGGACCAGGGAAGTAGTGAACCAGGGAAGTAGTGGACCAGGGAAGTAGTGGACCAGGGAAGTACGAGAAAAGTGGTTGAACATGATAGTAGTGGACCAGAAAAATGTCAAGTGGTGAACCAAAGATGTGGACCAGGGAGGTAGACGGCCTGAATAGTAATAGACTAGAGAAGTAGTGGACCAGGGATGTAGTGGACCAGGATTGTAGTGGACCAAGAAAATAGTGGGCTAGGGATTTGGTGGACCAAGGTAGTAGTTGACCAGTTAAGTAGTGGACCAGGGAATCAGTGGGCCGGAGAATTAGTGGACCAGGAAAGTAGTGGACCAGGCAAGTAGTGAACCAGGCAAGTAGTGGACCAGGCAAGTAGTGGGCCAGGCAAGTAGTGGACCAGGCAAGTAGTGGACTAGGCTAGTGGTCCACGCATTTAGTATACCGAGGATGTAGAGGACCAGACTAGTGGACCAGAAGATAGTGGACCAGGGTAGTGGTGGACCGGGCAGTGGACCAGCACAATTCTGGTGACATTGAGGCTGGTACAGTATAAACACACTGGGAGTCTTATCTGCCTCCACACACACTCCCTCCATCATTCTCTCCCTACCCTCCCTTCCCTCCATACCCTCCCTACCCTCCCATACACCCTGACACCATCCTGACCTCTCTCTCTCTCTCTCTCTCTCTCTCTCTCTCTCTCTCTCTCTCTCTCTCTATCTCTCTCTCTCTCTCTCTCTTTCACAGTCATGATAGAAGGTAGTCAGTGCCACAGTCATGATAGAAGGTAGTCAGTACCACAGTCATGATAGAAGGTAGTAGTCAGTACCACAGTCATGATAGAAGGTAGTCAGTACCAGTCATGATAGAAGGTAGTCAGTACCACAGTCATGATAGAAGGTAGTCAGTACCACAGTCATGATAGAAGGTAGTAGTCAGTACCACAGTCATGATAGAAGGTAGTCAGTACCACAGTCATGATAGAAGGTAGTCAGTACCACAGTCATGATAGAAGGTAGTCAGTACCACAGTCATGATAGAAGGTACTCAGTACCACAGTCATGATAGAAGGTAGTCAGTACCACAGTCATGATAGAAGGTAGTCAGTACCACAGTCATGATAGAAGGTAGTCAGTACCACAGTCATGATAGAAGGTAGTCAGTACCACAGTCATGATAGAAGGTAGTCAGTACCACAGTCATGATAGAAGGTAGTCAGTACCTCAGTCATGATAGAAGGTAGTCAGTACCACAGTCATGATAGAAGGTAGTCAGTACCACAGTCATGATAGAAGGTAGTCAGTACCACAGTCATGATAGAAGGTAGTCAGTACCACAGTCATGATAGAAGGTAGTCAGTACCACAGTCATGATAGAAGGTAGTCAGTACCACAGTCATGATAGAAGGTAGTCAGTACCACAGTCATGATAGAAGGTAGTCAGTACCACAGTCATGATAGAAGGTAGTCAGTACCTCAGTCATGATAGAAGGTAGTCAGTACCACAGTCATGATAGAAGGTAGTCAGTACCACAGTCATGATAGAAGGTAGTCAGTACCACAGTCATGATAGAAGGTAGTCAGTACCACAGTCATGATAGAAGGTAGTCAGTACCACAGTCATGATAGAAGGTAGTCAGTACCACAGTCATGACAGAAGGTAGTCAGTACCATAGTCATGATAGAAGGTAGTCAGTACCACAGTCATGATAGAAGGTAGTCAGTACCACAGTCATGATAGAAGGTAGTCAGTACCACAGTCATGATAGAAGGTAGTCAGTACCACAGTCATGATAGAAGGTAGTCAGTACCACAGTCATGATAGAAGGTAGTCAGTACCACAGTCATGATAGAAGGTAGTCAGTACCAGAGTCATGATAGAAGGTAGTCAGTACCACAGTCATGATAGAAGGTAGTCAGTACCTCAGTCATGATAGAAGGTAGTCAGTACCACAGTCATGATAGAAGGTAGTCAGTACCACAGTCATGACAGAAGGTAGTCAGTACCACAGTCATGATAGAAGGTAGTCAGTACCACAGTCATGATAGAAGGTAGTCAGTACCACAGTCATGATAGAAGGTAGTCAGTACCACAGTCATGATAGAAGGTAGTCAGTACCACAGTCATGATAGAAGGTAGTCAGTACCACAGTCATGATAGAAGGTAGTCAGTACCACAGTCATGATAGAAGGTAGTCAGTACCACAGTCATGATAGAAGGTAGTCAGTACCACAGTCATGATAGAAGGTAGTCGGTGCCTCAGTCATGATAGAAGGTAGTCAGTACCACAGTCATGATAGAAGGTAGTCAGTACCTCAGTCATGATAGAAGGTAGTCAGTACCTCAGTCATGATAGAAGGTAGTCAGTACCACAGTCATGATAGAAGGTAGTCAGTACCACAGTCATGATAGAAGGTAGTCAGTACCTCAGTCATGATAGAAGGTAGTCAGTACCACAGTCATGATAGAAGGTAGTCAGTACCTCAGTCATGATAGAAGGTAGTCAGTACCTCAGTCATGACAGAAGGTAGTCAGTACCACAGTCATGATAGAAGGTAGTCAGTACCACAGTCATGATAGAAGGTAGTCAGTACCACAGTCATGATAGAAGGTAGTCAGTACCACAGTCATGATAGAAGGTAGTCAGTACCACAGTCATGATAGAAGGTAGTCAGTACCACAGTCATGATAGAAGGTAGTCAGTACCACAGTCATGATAGAAGGTAGTAGTACCACAGTCATGATAGAAGGTAGTCAGTACCACAGTCATGATAGAAGGTAGTCGGTGCCTCAGTCATGATAGAAGGTAGTCAGTACCACAGTCATGATAGAAGGTAGTCAGTACCTCAGTCATGATAGAAGGTAGTCAGTACCTCAGTCATGATAGAAGGTAGTCAGTACCACAGTCATGATAGAAGGTAGTCATTACCACAGTCATGATAGAAGGTAGTCAGTACCTCAGTCATGATAGAAGGTAGTCAGTACCTCAGTCATGATAGAAGGTAGTCAGTACCTCAGTCATGATAGAAGGTAGTCAGTACCTCAGTCATGATAGAAGGTAGTCAGTACCTCAGTCATGATAGAAGGTAGTCAGTACCTCAGTCATGATAGAAGGTAGTCAGTACCACAGTCATGATAGAAGGTAGTCAGTACCACAGTCATGATAGAAGGTAGTCGGTGCCTCAGTCATGATAGAAGGTAGTCAGTACCACAGTCATGATAGAAGGTAGTCAGTACCTCAGTCATGATAGAAGGTAGTCAGTACCTCAGTCATGATAGAAGGTAGTCAGTACCAGTCATGATAGAAGGTAGTCAGTACCACAGTCATGATAGAAGGTAGTCGGTGCCTCAGTCATGATAGAAGGTAGTCAGTACCACAGTCATGATAGAAGGTAGTCAGTACCACAGTCATGATAGAAGGTAGTCAGTACCACAGGGAGGGAGGGAGGAAGGGAAAGGTGAAGGAGTGAAGGAGGGAGCGATGAATTGAGGGAGTGAAGGAGGGAGGGAGAGAAGGAGGGAGATAGAGAAGGAGGGAGGGAGAGAAGGAGGGAGGGAGAGAAGGAAGGAGGGAGGGTAGGATGATGGAGTATTGAGATAAGGGAGAGGGAGGGCTGGTACCCTACTGATTCCATCTAGCTAGAAATTAAACATGTCTGTCTGAAGGAGGGCTGGTATCCCTCCAGGAAGACTACCAGCCTCCTGCTGGTGCTGTTATAGGGAAGGTATCCCTCCAGGAAGACTACCAGCCTCCTGCTGGTGCTGTTATGGGGAAGGTATCCCTCCAGGAAGACTACCAGCCTCCTGCTGGTGCTGTTGTAGGGAAGGTATCCCTCCAGGAAGACTACCAGCCTGCTGCTGGTGCTGTTATAGGGAAGGTATCCCTCCAGAAAGACTACCAGCCTCCTGCTGGTGCTGTTGTAGGGAAGGTATCCCTCCAGGAAGACTACCAGCCTCCTGCTGGTGCTGTTGTAGGGAAGGTATCCCTCCAGGAAGACTACCAGCCTCCTGCTGGTGCTGTTATAGGGAAGGTATGCCTCCAGGAAGACTACTAGCCTCCTGCTGGTGCTTTTGTAGGGAAGGTATCCCTCCAGGAAGACTACCAGCCTCCTGCTGGTGCTCTTTTAGGGAAGGTATCCCTCCCGGAGGAGTACCAGCCTTCTGCTGGTGCTGTTGTAGGGAAGGTATCCCTCCAGGAGGACTACCAGCCTCCTGCTGGTGCTGTTGTAGGGAAGGTATCCCTCCCGGAGGAGTACCAGCCTTCTGCTGGTGCTGTTGTAGGGAAGGTATCCCTCCACAAGGCATACCAGACTTTTGCTGGTGCTGTTGTAGGAAGGGTATTCGTTCAAGAGGGATACCAGACTCCTGCTTGTGCTGTTGTAGGGAAGGTATCCCTCCAGAAGGGATACCAGACACGATATATTTTGACAAATTGTCGCTCAGTGTAAAGGTAATAAAGTTAGCTCTATGTCTCTCTCTGTCTTTTTCTCTCTCTATTTCTCCCTCTCTCTCCCTCCCTCCCTCTCCCTCCCTCTCTCCCTCCCTCTCTCCCTCCTTCCTTCCCTCCCTCCCTCCCTCCCTCCCTCCCCTCCCTCCCTCCCTTCCTCTCTCTCTCTCTCTCTCTCTCTCTCTCTCTCTCTCTGACTGAAGCTTCAACATCAAGACACTACAAATGTCAACATAGAAACATGTGGACGAGTTTTAGCTTCAGGAAGCTGAGGTCAAGCTTCACAAAGCTTGGTCTGAGGAGCTGCCACTCAACATGTGGCTGAACCACCAGGCCAAGATTCACAATACGTCGTCCAATATCATTCCCCGAAGCATGTACTTGAACGATAACTTAAGAATCACGGACACCAAAACAATGTTTAGTACACGAATACGTGTGATAGCAGGTGAATGAACGATAACTTCAGGAGCCCGAGGCCAAGATTCACAATACTTCGTCCAATAGCATGTAATAACGCGTACAAGTGAACGATAACTTAAGAAACACGGACACCAAACAACAATGTTTAGTACACGAATACGTGTGAGGGCAGGTGAGTGAACGATAACTTCGGGACCACAAGGTAAACTTTTACAATACTTCGTCCAATATTATGCAATAAAGCATACAAGTGAACGATAATTAAAGAATCACGGACACCAAACCACAATGTTTAGTACGCGAGGACAATGCTGAAGGCATTTGAGTGAACGAAACCCACAGCGACACGAGGCCACGTTTCACAACATTTCGTCCAGTACTATGCCATAAAGCGTAAGAGTGAACGACAACCTGAGGAGCGGGAGAGGCCGTGTCATAATGTTTAGTACGAGAGGGTGGGAGCGCCCCAGGATGCAACATCTTCGTCTCTCACAGATTGGCATCACTTGTGTGTTATTGTGACGCGACTAATGATCTCACAGTAAGCAATGATTCTCTTATTTATTAATGTTACAACTGTCGTTTATCAGTGTGTAACGAGAGTGAAGGAGAATGAGGGAGGGAGGGAGAATGAAGGAGGGAGAATGAGGGAGGGAGGGAGAATGAGGAAGGGAGGGAGAATGAGGGAGGGATGGAGAATGAAGGAGGAGAATGAGGGAGGGATGGAGAATGAAGGAGGGAGAATGAGGGAGGGAGAGAGAATGAGGGAGGGAGGGAGAATGAAGGAGGGAGGGAGGATGAGGGAGGGAGAATGAGGGAGGGAGGAAGAATGAGGGAGGGAGAGAGAATGAGGGAGGGAGGGAGAATGAGGAGGGAGGGAAAATGAGGGAGGGATGGAGAATGAGGGAGGGAGAATGAGAGAGGGAGAGAGAATGAGGGAGGGAGGGGAGAATGAAGGAGGGAGGGAGAATGAGGGAGGGAGGGAGAATGAGGGAGGGTGAGGGAGGGAGAATGATGGAGGGTGACGGAGGGAGAATGATGGAGGGAGGGTGACGGAGGGAGAATGATGGAGGGAGAATGATGGAGGGAGGTACTTGGAGAGAAACAACCCAGTGTTATAATTCTCGTTGACCAGTGTGCAACGAGGGAGGTTAAGGGAGGTATTAGGGAGGTAGAGCAAGGGAGAGTGTGGAAGGGAGAATAAGGGAGAGTGTGGAAGGGAGAATAAGGAAGAGTGTGAAAGGGAGAATATGGAAGAGTGTGGAGGAAGAATAAGGAAGTGTGTGGGAGGGAGAATAAGGGAGAGTGTGGAAGGGAGATAAGGGAGAGTGTGGAAGGGAGAATAAGGAGAGTGTGGAAGGGAGAATAAGGAAGATTGTGGAAGGGAGGAATAAGGAAGAGTGTGGAAGGGAGAATAAGGAAGAGTGTGGAAGGGGAGAATAAGGAAGAGTGTGGAAGGGAGAATAAGGAAGTGTGTGGGAGGGAGAATAAGGGAGAGTGTGGAAAGGAGGAATAAGGGGGAGGGTGGAAGGGAGAATAAGGGAGAGTGTGAAAGGGAGAATAAGGGAGAGTGTGGAAGGGAGAATAAGGGAGAGCGTGGAAGGGAGAATAAGGGAGAGCGTGGAAGGGAGAATAAGGAAGAGTGTGAAGGGAGGAATAAGGGAGAGTGTGGAAGGGAGAATAAGGAAGAATGTGGAAGGGAGAATAAGGGAGAATGTGGAAGGGAGAATAAGGAAGAGTGTGAAAAGGGAGAATAAGGAAGAATGTGGAAGGGAGAATAAGAGAGAGTGTGAAAATGAGAATAAGGGAGAGTGTGGAAGGGAGAATAAGGGAGAATGTGGAGGGAGAATAAGGAAGATTGTGGAAGGGAGAATAAGGGAGAGTGTGGGGGGGGGGAGAATAAGGAAGAGCGTGGAAGGGAGAATAAGGGAGAGTGTGGAAGGGAGAATAAGGAAGAGTGTGGAAGGAGAATAAGGAAGAATGTGGAAGGGAGAATAAGGGAGAGTATGGAAGGGAGAATAAGGGAGAGTGCGGAAGGGAGAATAAAGGAGAGTGTGGGAAGGGAGAATAAGGGAGAGTGTGGAAGGGATAATAAGGAAGAGTGTGTAAGGGAGAATAAGGAAGAGTGTGGAAGGGAGAATAAGGGAGAGTGTGGAAGGGAGAATAGGGAGAGTGTGGAGGGGAATAAGGAAGAGTGTGGAAGGGAGAATAAGGGAGAGTGTGGAAGGGAGAATAAGGAAGAGTGTGGAAGGGAGAATAAGGGAGAGTGTTGAAGGGAGAATAAGGAATAGTGTGGAAGGGAGAATAAGGGAGAGTGTGGAAGGGAGAATAAGAGAGAATGTGGAAGGGAGAATAAAGGGAAGTGTGGAAGGGATGAATAAGAGAGAGTGTGGAAGGGAGAATAAGAGAGAGTGTGGAAAGGAAAATAAGGGAGAGTGTGGAAGGGAGAATAAAAGAGAATGTGGAAGGGAGAATAAAGGAGAGTGTGAAGGGAGAATAAGAGAGAGTGTGGAAGGGAGAATAAGAGAGAGTGTGGAAGGGAGAATAAGAGAGAGTGTGGAAGGGAGAATAAGAAAGAGTGTGGAAGGGAGAATAAGAGAGAGTGTGGAAAGGAAAATAAGGGAGAGTGTGGAAGGGAGAATAAAAGAGAATGTGGAAGGGAGAATAAAGGAGAGTGTGGAAGGGAGATAAAGGAGAGTGTGGAAGGGAGAATAAGGGAGAGTGTGGAAGGGAGAATAAGGAGAGTGCGGAAGGGAGAATAAGAGAGAGTGTGGAAGGGAGAATAAGGGAGAGTGTGGTAGGGAGAATAATGGGAGAGTGTGGAAGGGAGAATAAGGGAGAGTGTGGAAGGGAGAATAAGGGAGAGTGTGGAAGGGAGAATAAAGGAGAGTGCGAAGGGAGAATAAGAGAGAGTGTGGAAGGGAGATAAGGGAGAGTGTGGGTAGGGAGAATAAGGGAGAGTGTGGTAGGGAGAATAAGGGAGAGTGTGGAAGGGAGAATTAAGGGAGAGTGTGGAAGGGAGAATAAGGAAGAGTGTGGAAGGGAGAATAAAGGAGAGTGTGGAAGGGAGAATAAGGGAGAGTGTGGAAGGGAGAATAAGGGAGAGTGTGGAAGGGAGAATAAGGGAGATACTGAACTAAACAAGTGCTACAACTATTATTTCCCAGCCTTCAGCGAGGGAGATTAAGGTAGATATTAAAGGAGGTAGACAAGGTAGAGGTACCTAGGTACCACCCACCTACCCTCCACACACCTACCCAGATACCAATCACCGTGTTATTGCATATTGAACCACCATCCTCTCCTAAGATAACACCCTCACATATATTTCAAGCACCTGACCCCTTATATAGCACCTATTGTTTAGTACCTAACTCCTCTTAGGTGAGAGGCAGGGGCGTACACGCTCCTATCTCCCTCCCAGGTAACATTATACCCATTATACTGCCAGTATGTACACTGTACTTGTCGCTACACTGCCGGATTGTATACATTGTGATTTGTCTAACATGTGGGTGAATGTCCTGTACCAGTAGCTGGGTCCAGGAGCTGGTGTTATTTTACTAGTAGCTGGGTCCATGAGCTGGTGTTATTGTAGCAGTAGCTGGGTCCAGGAGCTGGTGTTATTGTAGCAGTAGCTGGGTCCAGGAGCTGGTGTTATTGTAGCAGCAGCTGGGTCCAGGAGCTGGTGTTATTGTAGCAGTAGCTGGGTCCAGGAGCTGGTGTTATTGTAGCAGTAGCTGGGTCCAGGAGCTGGTGTTATTTTACTAGTAGCTGGGTCCATGAGCTGGTGTTATTGTAGCAGTAGCTGGGTCCAGGAGCTGGTGTTATTGTAGCAGTAGCTGGGTCCAGGAGCTGGTGTTATTGTAGCAGCAGCTGGGTCCAGGAGCTGGTGTTATTGTAGCAGTAGCTGGGTCCAGGAGCTGGTGTTATTGTACCAGTAGCTGGTGTTATTGTAGCAGTAGCTGGGTCCAGGAGCTGGTGTTATTGTAGCAGTAGCTGGGTCCAGGAGCTGGTGTTATTGTACAAGTAGCTGGTGTTATTGTAGCAGTAGCTGGGTCCAGGAGCTGGTGTTATTTTACTAGTAGCTGGGTCCAGGAGCTGGTGTTATTGTAGAAGTAACTGGGTCCAGGAGCTGGTGTTATTGTAGCAGTGGCTGGATCCAGGAGCTGGTGTTACTGTAGCAGTAGCTGGGTCCAGGAGCTGGTGTTATTGTAGCAGTAGCTGGGTCCAGGAGCTGGTGTTATTGTAGCAGTAGCTGGGTCCAGGAGCTGGTGTTATTGTAGCAGTAGCTGGTCCAGGAGCTGGTGTTATTGTAGCAGTAGCTGGGTCCAGGAGCTGGTGTTATTGTAGCAGTAGCTGGGTCCAGGAGCTGGTGTTATTGTAGCAGTAGCTGGGTCCAGGAGCTGGTGTTATTGTACCAGTAGCTGAGTCCAGGAGCTGGTGTTATTTTACTAGTAGCTGGGTCCAGGAGCTGGTGTTACTGTAGCAGTAGCTGGGTCCAGGAGCTGGTGTTATTGTAGCAGTAGCTGGGTCCAGGAGCTGGTGTTATTGTAGCAGTAGCTGGGTCCAGGAGCTGGTGTTATTGTACCAGTAGCTGGTGTTATTGTAGCAGTAGCTGGGTCCAGGAGCTGGTGTTATTTTACTAGTAGCTGGGTCCAGGAGCTGGTGTTATTGTAGCAGTAACTAGGTCCAGGAGCAGGTTTTATTGTACCAGTAGCTGGATCCA
This sequence comes from Cherax quadricarinatus, assembly GCF_026875155.1. Classification (NCBI taxonomy): domain Eukaryota; kingdom Metazoa; phylum Arthropoda; class Malacostraca; order Decapoda; family Parastacidae; genus Cherax; species Cherax quadricarinatus. The sequence goes on along the minus strand of NC_069404.1, from coordinate 4,886,928 downwards.
GGAGCTGGTGTTATTGTACCAGTAGCTGGGTCCAGGAGCTGGTGTTATTGTACCAGTAGCTGGATCCAGGAGCTGGTGTTATTGTAGCAGTAGCTGGGTCCAGGAGCTGGTGTTATTGTACCAGTAGCTGGGTCCAGGAGCTGGTGTTATTGTAGCAGTAGCTGGGTCCAGGAGCTGGTGTTATTGTAGCAGTAGCTGGATCCAGGAGCTGGTGTTATTGTACCAGTAGCTGGGTCCAGGAGCTGGTGTTATTGTACCAGTAGCTGGGTCCAGGAGCTGGTGTTATTGTAGCAGTAGCTGGGTCCAGGAGCTGGTGTTATTGTAGCAGTAGCTGGATCCAGGAGCTGGTGTTATTGTACCAGTAGCTGGGTCCAGGAGCTGGTGTTATTGTACCAGTAGCTGGATCCAGGAGCTGGTGTTATTGTAGCAGTAGCTGGGTCCAGGAGCTGGTGTTACTGTAGCAGTAGCTGGGTCCAGGAGCTGGTGTTACTGTAGCAGTAACTGGGTCCAGGAGCTGGTGTTACTGTAGCAGTAGCTGGGTCCAAGAGCTGGTGTTATTGTAGCAGTAGCTTGTTCCAGGAGCTGGTATTACTGTAGCAGTAGCTGGGTCCAGGAGCTGGTGTTACTGTAGCAGTAGCTGGGTCCAGGAGCTGGTGTTATTGTAGCAGTAGCTGGGTCCAAGAGCTGGTGTTACTGTAGCAGTAGCTGGGTCCAGGAGCTGGTGTTATTGTAGCAGTAGTTGGGTCCAGGAGCTGGTGTTACTGTAGCAGGAGCTGGGTCCAGGAGCTGGTGTTACTGTAGCAGTAGCTGGGTCCAGGAGCTGGTGTTACTGTAGCAGTAGCTGGGTCCAGGAGCTGGTGTTACTGTAGCAGTAGCTGGGTCCAGGAGCTGGTGTTACTGTAACAGTAGCTGGGTCCAGGAGCTGGTGTTACTGTAGCAGTAGCTGGGTCCAGGAGCTGGTGTTACTGTAGCAGTAGCTGGGTCCAGGAGCTCGTGTTATTATTCTTCTTGAGTGCTGGAGGTCTGAGGTGAAGTACAGCTCCTGGCCCCACACAATGATACCCAGGGATACCCACCCTGGAACTGGGTATCTCCATCACTGTGATACTCCCTCCCTCCCTCCATAGTAAGTTTATTCAGGTATACACAATACAGTTACATAGAATTATCATACATAGCAGCATATGTGTAGAGAACCTGGGATAACCCAAAATAGTCAGACAGAGTGACTTATTTCCATTGTGGTCCTTTAACCTTCCTCCATCCCTCCCTCCCTCCCTCAGGGGAGGGAGGGATAATGTAAAGAGTGGGTTCATACATTGTGGGAGGGAGAGAGGGAGGGGTATAGGGAGGGAGGGGTATTGGGAGAGAGGGAGGAATATAGGGAGGAAAGGAGGGGTATAGGGAGAGAGGGAGGGATATAGGGAGGAAAGGAGGGGTATAGGGAGAGAGGGAGAGATATAGGGAGGGAAGGAGGGGTATAGGGAGAGAGGGAGGGATATAGGAAGGGAAGGAGGGGTATAGGGAGAGAGGGAGGGATATAGGAAGGGAAGGAGGGGTATAGGGAGAGAGGGAGGGATATAGGGAGGAAAGGAGGGGTATAGGGAGAGAGGGAGAGATATAGGGAGGGAAGGAGGGGTATAGGGAGAGAGGGAGGGATATAGGAAGGGAAGGAGGGGTATAGGGAGAGAGGGAGGGATACAGGGAGGGAGGGAGGGGTATAGACAGGATGGGACTTACACAGATGACAACAAGGAAATGAGTGAAATACTGAAATCCCAGTACGACTCTATGTTTAGTGAGCCTCTAATCAGTCTGAGGATCGACGACCCAAATGATTTCTTCATGAATGAGCCTCAAAACTCCATAAATGTATGCCAGATTTCCGACATTACCCTAACTCCGATAGACTTTGAAAAAGCCATTGACAACTTGCCCATGCACTCAGCCCCAGGCCCAGACTCGTGGAACTCTATATTCATTAAGAACTGCAAGAAACCTCTCTCACGTGCCCTAAATACACTATGGAGGAGGAGCTTGGACATGGGTGAAATTCCACAGTCACTTAAAACAACGGATATAGCCCCACTCTATAAAGGTGGCAGCAAAGCATTAGCTAAGAACTATAGACCAATAGCTCTAACGTCCCACATCATAAAAATCTTTGAAAGAGTGCTAAGAAGCAGGATTGCAAATCACCTGGATCCCCAAAAACTGCACAATCCAGGGCAACATGAGTTCAGGGCAGGTCGCTCCTGCCTCTCACAACTACTGGATCACTATGATATGGCCTTGGATGCACTGGAAGAAAATTAGAATGCAGAAGTAATATACACAGACTTTGCAAAAGCGTTTGACAAGTGCGATCATGGCGTAATAGCGCACAAAGTATGTGCTAAAGGAATAACTGGTAAAGTGGGGAGATGGATCTTCAACTTCCTAAGCAGCCGAACACAAGGAGTAGTGGTCAACAGAGTTAAATCGGAGGCTGCCATAGTGAAGAGCTCTGTCCCACAAGGCACAGTACTCGTCCCCATCCTGTTCCTCATCCTCATATCAGACATAGACAGAGATGTAACCCACAGCACCGTATCATCCTTTGCAGACGATACTAGGATCTGCATGAGGCTGTCATCTGCTGAGGACGCGGTTAACCTCCAAGAAGATATAAACAAAGTTTTCCAGTGGGCAACGGTAAACAATATGATGTTCAATGAGGACAAATTCCAACTACTCCGTTATGGAAAACTGGAGGAGATAATAACTAGAACAGAGTATACTACAAACTCTGGCCATAAGTAGAGCGGAAAAATAATGTAAGGGACCTGGGAGTAGTAATGTCTGAGGATCTCACTTTCAAGGATCACAACAGTGCCACGATCACAAGTGCAAGAAAATGATAGGATGGATAATGAGAACTTTCAAAACGAGAGATGCCAAGCCAGTGATGATCCTTTTCAAATCACTTGTTCTCTCTAGGCTGGAATACTGTTGTACATTAACATCTCGGTTCAAAGCAGGTGAAATTGCAGATCTAGAGAGTGTACAGAGATCCTTTACTGCACGTATAAGTTCTGTCAAGCACCTTAACTACTGGGAACGCTGGAAGCACTTGACTTGTACTCGTTGGAACGCAGGAGGGAGATATCATAATCTACACCTGGAAAATCCTGGAAGGAATGGTCCCGAATCTGCACACAGAAATCACTCCCTACGAAAGTAAGACACTGGGCAGGCGATGCAAAATACCCCCAATTAAAAGCAGGGGCGCCACTGGTACACTAAGAGAAAACACCATAAGTGTCCGGGGCCCAAGACTGTTCAACAGCCTCTCCCCAAGCATAAGGGGAATTACCAATAAACCCCTGGCTGCCTTCAAGACCCCTGGCTGCCTTCAAGACCTCTGGCTGCCTTCAAGACCCCTGGCTGCCTTCAAGACCCCTGGCTGCCTTCAAGACCCCTGACTGCCTTCAAGACCCCTGGCTGCCTTCAAGACCTCTGGCTGCCTTCAAGACCCCTGGCTGCCTTCAAGACCCCTGGCTGCCTTCAAGACCCCTGGCTGCCTTCAAGACCTCTGGCTGCCTTCAAGACCCCTGGCTGCCTTCAAGACCCCTGGCTGCCTTCAAGACCCCTGACTGCCTTCAAGACCCCTGGCTGCCTTCAAGACCCCTGGCTGCCTTCAAGACCCCTGACTGCCTTCAAGACCCCTGGCTGCCTTCAAGACCCCTGGCTGCCTTCAAGACCCCTGGCTGCCTTCAAGACCCGTGGCTGCCTTCAAGACCCCTGGCTGCCTTCAAGACCCCTGACTGCCTTCAAGACCCCTGGCTGCCTTCAAGACCCCTGGCTGCCTTCAAGACCCCTGGCTGCCTTCAAGACCCTGGCTGCCTTCAAGACCCCTGACTGCCTTCAAGACCCCTGGTTGCCTTCAAAACCCCTGGCTGCCTTCAAGACCCCTGACTGCCTTCAAGACCCCTGACTGCCTTCAAGACCCCTGGTTGCCTTCAAGACCCCCGGCTGCCTTCAAGACCCCTGGCTGCCTTCAAGACCCGTGACTGCCTTCAAGACCCCTGGCTGCCTTCAAGACCCCTGGCTGCCTTCAAGACCCCTGGCTGCCTTCAAGACCCCTGGCTGCCTTCAAGACCCCTGGCTGCCTTCAAGACCCCTGGCTGCCTTCAAGACCCCAGGCTGCCTTCAAGACCCCTGGTTGCCTTCAAGACCCCTGGCTGCCTTCAAGACCCCTGACTGCCTTCAAGACCCCTGGTTGCCTTCAAGACCCCTGGCTGCCTTCAAGACCCCTGGCTGCCTTCAAGATCCCTGGCTGCCTTCAAGACCCCTGGCTGCCTTCAAGACCCCTGGCTGCCTTCAAGACCCCTGGTTGCCTTCAAGACCCTGGCTGCCTTCAAGACCCCTGGCTGCCTTCAAGACCCCTGGCTGCCTTCAAGACCCCTGGCTGCCTTCAAGACCCCTGGCTGCCTTCAAGACCCCTGGCTGCCTTCAAGAGAGAGCTGGACAGATACCTAAAGTCAGTGCCGGATCACCTGGGCTGTGGTTCGTACGGTAGAATGCGTGCGGCCAGCAGTAACAGCCTGGTTGATCAGGCCCTGATCCACCGGGAGGCCTGGTCGTGGACCGAGCCGCGGGGGCGTTGATCCCCGGAATAACTTCCAGGAAGACTCATGGTATGTATGGACGTGCCTAGGGTGTGTACGAACGTACATAGGGTATATATGAACGTACCCAGGCTATGTATGAACGTACCAAGGGTATGTATAAACGTACCTAGGGTATGTATGAACGTACCTAGGGTGTGTATGAACGTACATAGGGTATATATGAACGTACCCAGGCTATGTATGAACGTACCAAGGGTATGTATAAACGTATCTAGGATTTGTATGAACGTAATTAGGGTGTGTACGAACGTACCTAGGGAATGTATGAACGTACTTAGTGTGTGTATGAACGTACCTAGGGCATGTATGAACGTACCTAGGGTGTGAATGAACGTACCTAGGGTGTGCACGAACGTACCTAGGGTGTGCACGAACGTACCTAGGGTGTGTATGAACGTACATAGGGTGTGCATGAACGTAACTAGCGTGTGTATAAACGTAACTAGGGTGCGTATGAACGTATCTAGGGTGTGCATGAACGTACCTAGGGTGTGTCTGAACGTACCTAAGGTGTGTATGAACGTACCTTGGTTATGTATGAACGTACCTAGTGTGTGTATGAACGTACCTAGGGTATGCATGAACGTACCTAAGGTGTGTATGAACGTACCAAGGATTTGTATGAACGTGCCTAGGATATGTATGAACGTAAATAGAGTATGTATGAACGTACCTAGGATATGTATGAACGTACCTAGGATATGTATGAACGTACCTAGGATATGTATGAACGTACCTAGGATATGTATGAACGTACCTAGGATATGTATGAACGTACCTAGGATATGTATGAACGTACCTAGGATATGTAAGAACGTACCTAGGATATGTATGAACGTACCTAGGATATGTATGAACGTACCTAGGATATGTATGAACGTTCCTAGGGTATGTATGAACGTATCTAGGATATAGATGAACGTAGCTAGGTTATGTATGAACGTACCTTAGGTGTGTATGAACGTAAATAGGATATGTATGAACGTACCTAGGGTATATATGAATGTACCTAAGGTGTGTAAGAACGTACCTAGGATATGTATGAACGTACCTATTGTATGTATGAACGTACCTAGGGTATGTATGAACGTACCTAGGGTATGTATGAACGTACCTAGGGTATGTATGAACGTACCTAGGGTATATATGAACGTACCTAGGGTGTGTATGAACTTACCTAGGTTATGCATGAACGTACCTTGGGTATGTATAAACGTACGTAGGGTATGTGTGAACGTATCTAGGATAAGTATGAACGTACTTAGGGTATGTATGAACGTACTTAGGGTATGTATGAACGTACCTAGGGTATGTACGAACGTACCTAGGGTATGTATGAACGTATCTAGGATATGTACGAACGTACTTAGGGTATGTATGAACGTACTTAGGGTATGTATGAACGTACCTAGGGTATGTATAAGCGTACCTAGGGTATGTATGAAAGTACCTAGGGTGTGTATGAACGTACCTAGGGTATGTATGAACGTACCTAGTGTATGTATGAACGTACCTAGTGTATGTATGAACTTACCTAGGGTGTGTATGAACGTACCTAGGGTGTGTCTGAACGTTCCCAAGGTGTATGAACGTACCCAGGGTGTGTATGAACATACCCAGGGTGTATGAGCGTACTCAGGGTGTGTATGGACGTTCCCAGGGTGTGTATGAACGTACTCAGGGTGTACGAACGTACCCAGAGTGTGTATGAACGTACCCATTGTGTATATTAACGTATCCAGGGTGTGTATGAACGTAGCCAGGGTGTGTTTGAATGGACCAAGGGTGTGTATGAACGTACCCAGGGTGCGTAAGAATATACCCAGGGTGTGTATGAACGTTTCCAGTGTGTATGAATGTACCCTGTTTGTGTATGAACGTGTTCAGGGTGCGTATGAAAGTTTCCAGGGTGTATGAACGTACCCAGGGTGTGTATGAACGTACCCAGGGTGTGTATGAACGTACCCAGGGTGTGTATGGACGTACCCAGGGTGTGTATGAACGTACCCAGGGTGTGTATGAACGTACCCAGGGTGTGTATGAACGTACCCAGGGTGTGTATGAACGTACCCAGGGTGTGTATGAACGTACCCAGGGTGTGTATGGACGTACCCAGAGTGTGTATGTACGTATGCCGGGTGTATGGACGTACCCAGAGTGTGTATGTACATATGCCGGGTGTATGAACGTACCCAGGGTGTGTATGAACGTACCCAGGGTGTGTATGAACGTACCCAGGGTGTGTATGAACGTACTCAGGGTGTGTATGAACGTACCCAGGGTGTGTATGGACGTACCCAGAGTGTGCATGAAAGTATGCAGGGTGTATGAACGCACCCAGAGTGTGTATGAATGTATCCAGTGTGTGTATAAACGTACCGAGGGTGTGTATTAACGTACCCATGGTATGTATGAACGTGCCCAGTGTGTATGAACGTACCCAGGGTGTATGAACGTACCCAGAGTGTGCATGAACCTACCCACGGTGTGTATGAACGTAACCAGGGTGTGTATGAACGTTTCCAGGGTGTATGAAAGCTCCCAGAGTGTATGAACGTACCCAGTGTATGTATGAACGTTCCCAGGATGTATGAACGTACCCAGGGTGTATGAACGTACTCAAGGTGTATGAACGTACCCAAGGTGTGTATGAACGAACCTAGGGTGTATGAACGTACCCGGTGTGTGTATGAACGTACCGAGGGTGTGTATGAACGTGCCCAAGGTATATGAACGTACCCAGGGTGTGTATGAACATACCCTGGGTGTATGAACGTACCCAGGGTATGTATGAACGTACCCAGGGTGTGTACGAATATACCAAGGGTGAGTATGAACGTACCCAGGGTATGAACGTACCCAGGGTATGAACGTACCCAGGGTGTTTATGAACGTACCCAGCTTGTATGAACATACACATGGTGTGTCTGAGCGTACCCAGGATGTGTATGAACGTACCCAGGGTGTATAAACGTACCCAGGGTGTATGAACATACCCAAGGTGTATGTGAACGCACCTAGGGTGTATGAGCGTATACAGAGTGTATGAACGTACCTATTGTGTATGAACGTTCCCAGGGTGTATGAACGTTCCCAGGGTGTATGAACGTACCCAGGGTATATGAACGTTCCCAGGGTGTATGAACATACCCAGATTGTATGAACGTACCCATTGTGTATGAACGTTCCCAGGGTGTATGAACGTACCCAGGGTGTATGAACATACCCAGAGTGTATGAACGCACCCAGGGGGCATGGGCACTGATAAGTCAGCCTGGGCATGAAGGATGATAGCGGGGTATCCGGCTGACAGCCTCAATCAGCTGTCAGCAGAGGTAATCAGCTGACCATCTCCCAGACCCGGGCATTAGTATGCGTGCCCCATACCCAGCTGCTTATCTTGTGGCATGTGCAGGATGCCCAGGCATCCTAGTCCAGGCTGCTCTGGTCCAGGATGACCTGGTCCAGGATGACCTGGTCCAGGATGACCTGGTCAAGGATGCCCAGGTATCCTCCTACTGGTCCAGGATGACCTGGTCCAGAATGCCCAACCTTCCTTCTCCTGGTCCAGGATGACCTGGTCCAGGATGCCCTGGTCCAGGATGCCCTGGTCCAGAATGACTTGGCTATGGATGCCAAGGCATCCTTCTAATGGTCCAGGATCCTCTGTTCCAGGATGACCTGGTCCATGATGACCTAGTCCATGAAGACCTGGTCCATGATGCCCTGGTCCAGGATGCCCTGGTCCATGATGACCTGGTCCATGATGCCCTGGTCCAGGATGACCTGGTCCATGATGACCTGGTCCATGATGCCCTGGTCCAGGATGCCCTGGTCCAGGATGGCCTGGTCCAGGATGACCTGGTCCATGATGACCTGGTCCATGATGCCCTTGTCCAGGATGCCCTGGTCCCCAAAATGCCCCCGGTCCAGGATGACCTTTTCCCGGATGCCCTGGGCCAGGAAAGCCCTGGTCCAGGATCCTCTGTTCCAGGATGACCTGGTCCATGATGACCTGGTCCATGATGCCCTGGTCCAGGATGCCCTGGTCCAGGATGCCCTGCTCCATGATGACCTGGTCCATGATGCCCTGGTCCAGGATGCCCTGGTCCAGGATGCCCTGCTCCAGGATGACCTGGTCCATGATGCCCTGGTCCAGGATGCCCTGCTCCAGGATGACCTGGTCCATGATGCCCTGGTCCAGGATGCCCTGCTCCAGGATGCCCTGGTCCATGATGACCTGGTCCCCTGATGACCTGGTCCAGGATGACCTGGTTTCCCTGATGACCTGGTCCATGATGACCTGGTCCAGGATGCCCTGGTCCAGGATGACCTGGTCCATGATGACCTGGTCCAGGATGACCTGGTCCATGATGACCTGGTCCATGATGACCTGGTCCATGATGACCTGGTCCAGGATGACCTGGTCCATGATGACCTGGTCCATGATGACCTGGTCCAGGATGACCTGGTCCATGATGACCTGGTCCAGGATGACCAGTGTTACTACAGTATGATCAGTGTTACTACAGTATGACCAGTGTTACTACAGTATGACCAGTGTTACTACAGTATGAAACCCGGTTACTACAGTATGATCATGTTACTACCAGTATGACCAGTGTTACAAGTGTTACTACAGTAAAGACCCCGTGTTTTCTACAGTATGACCAGTGTTACTAACAATGTTACTAAAAGTTTTTTACTACAGTATGACCAGTGTTACTCATAAATGACCAGTGTTACTACAATGTTACTACAGTGTTACTACAGTATGACCAGTGTTACTACAATGTTACTACAGTGTTACTACAGTATGACCAGTGTTACTACAATGTTACTACAGTGTTACTACAGTATGACCAGTGTTACTACAGTATGACCAGTGTTACTACAGTATGACCAGTGTTACTACAGTATGACCAGTGTTACTACAGTATGACCAGTGTTACTACAGTATGACCAGTGTTACTACAATGTTACTACAGTGTTACTACAGTATGACCAGTGTTACTACAGTATGACCAGTGTTACTACAGTATGACCATCTTAAATACAGTATACCAGTGTTACTACAGTATGACCAGTGTTACTACAATGTTACTACAGTGTTACTACAGTATGACCAGTGTTACTACAGTATGACCAGTGTTACTACAGTATGACCAGTGTTACTACAATGTTACTACAGTGTTACTACAGTATGACCAGTGTTACTACAGTATGACCAGTGTTACTACAGTATGACCAGTCTTACTACAGTATGACCAGTGTTACTACAGTATGACCAGTGTTACTACAATGTTACTACAGTGTTACTACAGTATGATCAGTGTTACTACAGTATGACCAGTGTTACTACAGTATGACCAGTGTTACTACAATGTTACTACAGTGTTACTACAGTATGACCAATGTTACTACAGTATGACCAGTGTTACTACAGTATGATTAGTGTTACTACAGTATGACCAGTGTTATACAGTATGACCAGTGTTACTACAATGTTACTACAGTGTTACTACAGTATGACCAGTGTTACTACAGTATGACCAGTGTTACTACAGTATGACCAGTGTTACTACAGTATGACCAGTGTTACTACAGTATGACCAGTGTTACTACAGTAAAAACCAGTGTTTTTCTACAATGTTACTACAGTGTTACTACAGTATGACCAGTGTTACTACAGTATGACCAGTGTTACTACAGTATGACCAGTGTTACTACAATGTTACTACAGTGTTACTACAGTATGACCAGTGTTACTACAGTATGACCAGTGTTACTACAGTATGACCAGTGTTACTACAGTATGACCAGTGTTACTACAGTATGATCAGTGTTACTACAGTTACAAAATGTTACTACAGTATGAAACCCGGTTACTACAGTATGACCAGTGTTACTACAGTATGACCAGTGTTACTACAGTATGACCAGTGTTACTACAATGTTACTACAGTGTTACTACAGTATGACCAGTGTTACTACAGTATGATCAGTGTTACTACAGTATGACCAGTGTTACAAGTGTTACTACAGTGTTACTACAGTATGACCAGTGTTACTACAGTATGACCAGTGTTACTACAATGTTACTACAGTGTTACTACAGTATGATCAGTGTTACTACAGTATGACCAGTGTTACTACAATGTTACTACAGTGTTACTACAGTATGACCAGTGTTACTACAGTATGACCAGTGTTACTACAGTATGACCAGTGTTACTACAGTATGACCAGTGTTACTACAGTATGACCAGTGTTACTACAGTTTTGACAAGTGGGTTTCTACAGTATGACCATGTACTACAATGTTTCTACAGTGTTACTACAGTATGACCAGTGTTACTACAGTATGACCAGTGTTACTACAGTATGACCAGTGTTACTACAGTATGACCAGTGTTACTACAGTATGACCAGTGTTACTACAGTATGACCAGTGTTACTACAATGTTACTACAGTGTTACTACAGTATGACCAGTGTTACTACAATGTTACTACAGTGTTTTTCTACATATGAAACCCTGTTACTACAGTAGACCAGTGTTTTCTACAAAGTTACTACAGTTTACTACAGTAGACCAGTGTTACTACAGTAATGACCATGTTACTTACAGTATGATCCAGTTTACTACAGTATGACCCAGTGTTACAAGTGTTACTACAGTGTTACTACAGTATGACCAGTGTTACTACAGTATGATCAGTGTTACTACAATGTTACTACAGTGTTACTACAGTATGACCAGTGTTACTACAGTATGACCAGTGTTACTACAATGTTACTACAGTGTTACTACAGTATGACCAGTGGTTTACTACGTATGACCAGTGTTACTAAAAGTATTACAAGTGTTACTACAGTTTTGACCAGTTTTAACTAAAAGTATGACCATGTTACTACAATTTACTACAGTGGTTTACTACAGTATGACCAGTGTTACTACAGTATGACCAGTGTTACTACAGTATGACCAGTGTTACTACAGTAAGACCATGTTATAACAGTATGACAAGGTTACTACAGTATGATCATTGTTACTACAGTATGATCAGTGTTACTACAGTATGACCAGTGTTACTACAGTATGACCAGTGTTACTACAATGTTACTACAGTGTTACTACAGTATGACCAGTGTTACTACAGTATGACCAGTGTTACTACAGGATGACCAGTGTTACTACAGTATGACCATGTTACTAAAAGTATGACCATGTTACTACAGGTATGACCATGTTACTAAAAATGTAAATACAGTGTTACTACAGTATGACCAGTGTTACTACAGTATGACCAGTGTTACTACAATGTTACTACAGTGTTACTACAGTATGACCAGTGTTACTACAGTATGACCAGTGTTACTACAATTTACTACAGTGTTACTACAGTAAAGACCAGTGTTTACTTTCATATGACCAGTGTTACTAAAAGTATGACCAGTGTTACTACAATGTTACTACAGGTTACTACAGTAAAGACCAGTGTTTTCTAAAAGTATACCAGTGTTTCTACAGTATGACCAGTGTTTTCTACAGTATGACAAGTGTTACTACAGTATGACCAGTGTTACTACAGTATGACCAGTGTTTACTACAGTAGGCCAGTTTACTACAAATGTTACTACAGTGTTACTACAGTATGACCATGTTTACTACAGTATGACCAGTGTTACAACAGTAAAACCAGTGTTTTCTACAGTATGACAATTTCTACAATGTTACTACAGTGTTACTACATATGAACCAGTGTTACTACAGTATTTACCAGTGTTACTACAGTTGACCAGTGTTACAACAGTATGACCAGTGTTACTACAGTATGACCATTTTTTACTACAGTATACCAGTGTTACTACAGTATTACCAGTGTTACTACAGTAATGGGTCAGTGTTACTACAGTATGATCAGTGTTAACTACAGTAATGACCAGTGTTACTACAATGTTACTTTCAGTGTTACTAAAAAGTATGACCAGGTTACTACAATGTTACTACAGTGTTACTACAGTAAAGACCAGTGTATTACAAAATGGTTACTACAGTGTTACTACAGTATGATTAGTGTTACTACAGTATGACCAGGTTACTACAGTATGAACCAGTGTTAGTACAGTATGAAACCCTGTTACTAACAGTATGACCATGTTACTACAGTATGACCATGTTACTACAGTATGACCATGTTACTACAGTAATGACCATGTTACTACTTATGACCAGTGTTACTACAATGTTACTACAGTGTTACTACAGTAAAGATTAGTGTTTACTACAGTATGAAACCCGGTTACTACAGTATGACCAGTGTTACTACAGTATGACCCCGTGTTTTCTACAGTATGACCAGTTTACTACAGTAAAGACATGTTACTACAGTAATGACCAGTGTTACTACAGTAATGACCAGTGTTACTACAGTATGACCAGTGTTACTACAGTATGACCAGTGTTACTACAATGTTACTACAGTGTTACTACAGTATGACCAGTGTTACTACAGTATGATCAGTGTTACTACAGTATGACCAGTGTTACTACAGTATGACCAGTGTTACTACAGTATGACCAGTGTTACTACAATGTTACTACAGTGTTACTACAGTATGATTAGTGTTACTACAGTATGACCAGTGTTACTACAGTATGACCAGTGTTACTACAATGTTACTACAGTGTTACTACAGTATGATTAGTGTTACTACAGTATGACCAGTGTTACTACAGTATGATCAGTGTTACTACAGTATGATCAGTGTTACTACAGTATGACCAGTGTTACTACAGTATGACCAGTGTTACTACAGTATGACCAGTGTTACTACAGTATACCATGTTACTAAAAATTTTGACCAGTTTTTACTACAAGTTACAAAAGTGTTACTACAGTATGACCATGTTACTACAGTATGACCAGGTTACAAAGTGTTTACTACATTATGATCAGTTTTTACAAGTTTTACTACAGTATGATCAGTGTTACAAGTGTTTCTACAGTATGATCAGTGTTACAAGTGTTACTACAGTATGATCAGTGTTACAAGTGTTACTACAGTATGATCAGTGTTACAAGTGTTACTACAGTATGACCAGTGTTACAAGTGTTACTACAGTATGACCAGTGTTACTACAGTATGATCAGTGTTACAAGTGTTACTACAGTATGATCAGTGTTACAAGTGTTACTACAGTATGACCAGTGTTACTACAGATGATCAGGTTACAAGTGTTACTACAGTATGACCAGTTTTTACTACAGTATGATCATGTTACAAGTGTTACTACAGTATGACCAGTGTTACTACAGTATGATCAGTGTTACAAGTGTTACTACAGTATGACCAGTGTTACTACAGTATGATCAGTGTTACAAGTGTTACTGCAGTATGACCAGTGTTACAAGTGTTACTACAGTATGATCAGTGTTACTACAGTATGATCAGTGTTTTCAAAGTGTTACTACGTATGATCATTGTTACAAGTGTTACTACAGTATGACCAGTGTTACTACAGTATGACCAGTGTTACAAGTGTTACTTCAGTATGACCAGTGTTACAAGTGTTACTTCAGTATGACCAGTGTTACAAGTGTTACTTCAGTATGATCAGTGTTACAAGTGTTACTACAGTATGACCAGTGTTACTACAGTATGATCATGTTACAAGTGTTTACTACAGTAAAGAACAGTGTTACAAGTGTTACTTCGTATGACCAGTGTTACTACAGTAGATCAGTGTTTCAAGTGTTACTACAGTATGACATGTTTACAAGTGTTTCTACAGTATGATCATTTTTACAAGTGTTTTACTACAGAAAGATCATGTTACAAAATGTTACTACAGAAAGATCAGTGTTTACAAAGTTTACTACAGTATGACCAGTGTTACAAGTGTTACTACAGTATGATCAAATTGTTACAAGTGTTACTTACAGTATGACCAGTTTACAAGTTACTACAGTAAGATCAGTGTTACAAGAGTTACTACAGTATGACCCAGTGTTACAAGTGTTACCACAGTATGATCAGTGTTACAAGTGTTACTACAGTATGACCAGTGTTACTACAGTATGATCAGTGTTACAAGTGTTACTACAGTATGACCAGTGTTACTACAGTATGACCAGTGTTACAAGTTTAAATAGATACAAACCAGTGTTTACTACAGTAATGACCATGTTACTACAGAAAGACCAGTGTTACCACAGTATGATCAGTGTTACAAGTGTTTACTACAGTATGACCATGTTACTACAGTATGAAACATGTTACAATTTACTAAAAAACGTATGACCAGTGTTTTCTACAGTATGACCATGTTACTACAATGTTCAACAGTGTTTACTACAGTATGACCAGTGTTACTACAGTATGACCAGTGTTACTACAGTATGGCCAGTGTTACTACAGTATGACAAGTGTTACTACAATGTTACTACAGTGTTACTACAGTATGACCAGTGTTACTACAGTATGACCAGTGTTACTACAGTAAAGACCATTTTTACTACAGTATGACCAGTGTTTTCTACAGTATGACCATGTTACTACAGTAAAGACCATGTTTACTACAGTATGAAACCTGTTTACTACAGTATGATCATTGTTACTACAGTATGACCAGTGTTACTACAATGTTACTACAGTGTTACTACAGTATGACCAGTGTTACTACAATGTTACTACAGTGTTACTACAGTATGACCAGTGTTACTACAATGTTACTACAGTGTTACTACAGTATGATTAGTGTTACTACAGTATGACCAGTGTTACTACAGTATGACCAGTGTTAGTACAGTATGACCAGTGTTACTACAGTATGACCAGTGTTACTACAGTAAAGACCAGTGTTTTCTACATGTATGACCAGTGTTACTACAGTATGACCAGTGTTACTACAGTATGACCAGTGTTACTACAATGTTACTACAGTGTTACTACAGTATGATTAGTGTTACTACAGTATGACCAGTGTTACTACAGTATGACCAGTGTTACTACAGTATGACCAGTGTTACTACAGTATGACCAGTGTTACTACAGTATGACCAGTGTTACTACAGTATGACCAGTGTTACTACAGTATTACCAGTGTTTTCTACAGTATGCCAGTGTTACTACAGTATGACCAGTGTTACTACAATGTTACTACAGTGTTACTACAGTATGACCAGTGTTACTACAGTATGATCAGTGTTACTACAGTATGACCAGTGTTACTACAGTATGACCAGTGTTACTACAATGTTACTACAGTGTTACTACAGTATGATTAGTGTTACTACAGTATGACCAGTGTTACTACAGTATGACCAGTGTTACTACAATGTTACTACAGTGTTACTACAGTATGATTAGTGTTACTACAGTATGACCAGTGTTACTACAGTATGATCAGTGTTACTACAGTATGATCAGTGTTACTACAGTATGACCAGTGTTACTACAGTATGACCAGTGTTACTACAGTATGACCAGTGTTACTACAGTATGACCAGTGTTACTACAGTATGACCAGTGTTACTACAATGTTACTACAGTGTTACTACAGTATGACCAGTGTTACTACAGTATGACCAGTGTTACAAGTGTTACTACAGTATGATCAGTGTTACAAGTGTTACTACAGTATGACCAGTGTTACAAGTGTTACTACAGTATGATCAGTGTTACAAGTGTTACTACAGTATGATCAGTGTTACAAGTGTTACTATAGTATGATCAGTGTTACAAGTGTTACTACAGTATGACCAGTGTTACAAGTGTTACTACAGTATGACCAGTGTTACTACAGTATGATCAGTGTTACAAGTGTTACTACAGTATGATCAGTGTTACAAGTGTTAACTACAAGTATACCAGTGTTACTACAGTATGATCAGTGTTACAAGTGTTACTACAGTATGACCAGTGTTACTACAGTATGATCAGTGTTACAAGTGTTACTACAGTATGACCAGTGTTACTACAGTATGATCAGTGTTACAAGTGTTACTACCAGTATACCAGTGTTAAATACAGTATGATCATGTTACAAGTGTTAAATGCCGTATGAAACCCGTGTTTCAAAGTGTTTACTACAGTATGATCAGTGTTACTACAGTAAAGAAACATGTGTACAATGTTTACTACAGTAAAGAATCAGTGTTACAAGTGTTACTACAGTATGACCAGTGTTACTACAGTATGACCAGTGTTACAAGTGTTACTTCAGTATGACCAGTGTTACAAGTGTTACTTCAGTATGACCAGTGTTACAAGTGTTACTTCAGTATGATCAGTGTTACAAGTGTTACTACAGTATGACCAGTGTTACTACAGTATGATCAGTGTTACAAGTGTTACTACAGTATGATCAGTGTTACAAGTGTTACTTCAGTATGACCAGTGTTACTACAGTATGATCAGTGTTACAAGTGTTACTACAGTATGATCAGTGTTACAAGTGTTTCTACAGTATGATCAGTGTTAAAAATGTTACTACAGTATGATCAGTGTTACAAGTGTTAAATACAGTATATCAGTGTTACAAGTGTTACTACAGTATGACCAGTGTTACAAGTGTTTCTACAGTATGATCAGTGTTACTACAGTATGACCAGTTTTACTACAGTATGATCAGTGTTACAAGTGTTACTACAGTATGACCAGTGTTACAAGTGTTACTACAGTATGATCAGTGTTACAAGTGTTACTACAGTATGACCAGTGTTACTACAGTATGATCAGTGTTACAAGTGTTACTACAGTATGACCAGTGTTACTACAGTATGATCAGTGTTACAAGTGTTACTAGAGTACAACCAGTGTTACTACAGTATGACCAGTGTTACTACAGTATGACCAGTGTTACCACAGTATGATCAGTGTTACAAGTGTTACTACAGTATGACCAGTGTTACTACAGTATGATCAGTGTTACAAGTGTTACTACAGTATGAACAGTGTTACTACAGTATGATCAGTGTTTTAAGTGTTACTACAGTGTTACTACGGTATGACCAGTGTTGCTACAGTGTTACTACAGTATGACCAGTGTTACTACAGCGTTACTACAGTATGACCAGTGTTGCTACAGTGTTACTACAGTGTTACAACAGTATGACCAGTGTTGCTACAGTGTTACTACAGTGTTACAACAGTATGACCAGTGTTGCTACAGTGTTACTACAGTGTTACAACAGTATGACCAGTGTTACTACAGTATGACCAGTGTTACTACATTGTTACTACAGTGTTACAACAGTATGACCAGTGTTGCTACAGTGTTGCTACAGTATGACCAGTGTTGCTACAGTGTTACTACAGTGTTACAACAGTATGACCAGTGTTGCTACAGTGTTACTACAGTATGACCAGTGTTGCTACAGTGATACTACAGTGTTACTACAGTGTTACTACAGTGTTGCTACAGTGGTACTACAGTGTTACTACGGTATGACCAGTGTTGCTACAGTGTTACTACAGTGTTACTACAGTGTTTCTACAGTGTTACTACAGTGTTGCTACAGTGTTACTACAGTGTTACTACAGTGTTACTTCAGTGTTACTATAGTGTTGCTACAGCGTTACTACAGTATGACCAGTGTTGCTACAGTGTTACTACAGTGTTACAACAGTATGACCAGTGTTGCTACAGTGTTACTACAGTGTTACTACAGTGTTGCTACAGTGGTACTACAGAATGACCAGTGTTGCTAGTGTTACTACAGTATGACCAGTGTTACTACAGTGTTACTACAGTGCTACAACAGTATGACCAGTGTTGCTACAGTGTTACTACAGTGTTACTACAGTGTTACTACAGTGTTGCTACAGTGTTACTACAGTATGACCAGTGTTGCTACAGTGTTACTACAGTATGACCAGTGTTGCTACAGTGTTACTACAGTGTTACTACAGTGTTACTACAGTATGAGCAGTGTTGCTACAGTGTTACAACAGTATGACCAGTGTTGCTACAGTGTTACTACAGTATGACCAGTGTTACTACAGTATGACCAGTGTTACTACAGTATGACCAGTGTTACTACAGTATGAACAGTCTTACTACATTATGACCATTTTTACTAAAATATGACCATGTTACTACAGTATGACCATTCCCTTTCTACAGTATAAACCCTGTTACTACAGTATGACCAGTGTTACTACAGTATGACCAGTCTTACTACAGTATGACCAGTGTTACTACAGTATGACCAGTCTTTCTACAGTATGACCAGTGTTACTACAGTATGACCAATGTTACTACAATGTTACTACAGTGTTACTACAGTATGACCAGTGTTACTACAGTAAAGACCAGTGGGACAACAATGTACCCACAGTGTTACTACAGTATGACCAGTGTTACTTTCAGTATGACCAGTGTTACTACAGTATGACCATGTTACTTTCAGTATGACCAGTGTTTACTTTTAGTATGACCAGTGTTATACAGTATGACCAGTGTTACTAAAGTATGACCAGTGTTACTACAGTATGACCAGTGTTACTACAGTATGACCAGTGTTACTTCAGTATGACCAGTGTTACTACAGTATGACCAGTGTTACTAAAGTATGACCAGTGTTACTACAGTATGACCAGTGTTACTACAGTATGACCAATGTTACTACAGTATGACCAGTCTTACTACAGTATGACCAGTGTTACTACAGTATGACCAGTCTTACTACAGTATGACCAATGTTACTACAGTATGACCAGTCTTACTACAGTATGACCAGTGTTACTACAGTATGACCAGTCTTACCCAAAAAGTATGACCAGTTTTTTACTACAATGTTACTACAGTGTTACTACAGTATGACCAGTGTTACTACAGTATGGCCAGTGTTACTACAGTATGACCAGTGTTACTACAGTATGACCAGTGTTACTACAGTATGATCAGTGTTACTACAGTATGACCAGTGTTACTACAGTATGACCAGTGTTACTACAGTATGACCAGTGTTACTACAGTATGACCAGTGTTACTACAGTATGACCAGTGTTACTACAGTATGACCAGTGTTACTACAGTATGACCAGTGTTACTACAGTATGACCAGTGTTACTACAGTATGACCAATGTTACTACAGTATGACCAGTCTTACTACAGTATGACCAGTCTTACTACAGTATGACCAGTCTTACTACAGTATGACCGTCTTACTACAGTATGACCATGGTTTCTACAGTATGACCATCTTTTCTACAGTATACCAGTGTTACTACAGTATGACCAGTCTTACTACATTATGACCAATGTTTTCAAAAGTAATGACCAGTCTTACTACAGTAAAGACCAGTGTTACTACAATGTTACTACAGTTTACTACCAGTATGACCAGTCTTACTAAAAGTATGACCAGTGTTACTACAATGTTACTACAGTGTTACTACAGTATGACCAGTGTTACTACAATGTTACTACAGTGTTACTACAGTATGATCAGTGTTACTACAGTATGACCAGTGTTACACAGTAATGGCCAGTGTTAAATACAGTATGACCAGTCTTACTACAGTAAGACCAGTGTACTAAAAGTATGAAACCCGTGTTACTACAGTATGACCAGTGTTACTACAGTATGACCAGTGTTACTACAGTATGACCAGTGTTACTACAGTATGACCAGTGTTACTACAATGTTACTACAGTGTTACTAACAGTAAAGACCATGTTACTACAGTAAAGACCAGTGTTTCTACAGTATGGCCAGTGTTACTACAGTAAAGACCAGGTTACTACAATGTTACTACAGTGTTACTACAGTATGACCAGTGTTACTACAGTATGACCAGTGTTACTACAGTATGGCCAGTGTTACTACAGTATGACCAGTGTTACTACAATGTTACTACAGTGTTACTACAGTATGACCAGTGGGTTTCTACAGTAAGACCCGTGTTACTACAATGTTAAATACAGTGTTACTACAGTATGACCAGTGTTACTACAGTATGACCAGTGTTACTACAGTATGATCAGTGTTACTACAGTATGACCAGTGTTACAAGTGTTACTACAGTGTTACTACAGTATGACCAGTGTTACTACAGTATGATCAGTGTTACACAATGTTACTACAGTGTTACTACAGTAAAGACCAGTTTACTACAGTATGACCAGTGTTTACTACAGTATACCAGTGTTACTACAGTATGACCAGTGTTACTACAGTATGACCAGTGTTACTACAATGTTACTACAGTGTTACTACAGTATGACCAGTGTTACTACAGTATGACCAGTGTTACTACAGTATGACCAGTGTTACTACAGTATGACCAGTGTTACTACAGTATGACAAGTGTTACTACAGTATGATCAGTGTTACTACAGTATGATCAGTGGTACTACAGTATGACCAGTGTTACTACAGTATGACCAGTGTTACTACAGTATGACCAGTGTTACTACAGTATGACCAGTGTTACTACAGTATGACCAGTGTTACTACAATGTTACTACAGTGTTACTACAGTATGACCAGTGTTACTACAGTATGACCAGTGTTACTACAATGTTACTACAGTGTTACTACAGTATGACCAGTGTTACTACAGTATGACCAGTGTTACTAAAATGTTACTACAGTGTTACTACAGTATGACCAGTGTTACTACAGTATGACCAGTGTTACTACAGTATGGCCAGTGTTACTACAGTATGACCAGTGTTACTACAATGTTACTACAGTGTTACTACAGTATGACCAGTGTTACTACAGTATGACCAGTGTTACTACAGTATGACCAGTGTTACTACAGTATGACAAGTGTTACTACAGTATGACCAGTGTTACTACAGTATGACCAGTGTTACTACAGTATGACCAGTGTTACTACAGTATGACCAGTGTTACTACAGTATGACCAGTGTTACTACAGTATGACCAGTGTTACTACAGTATGACCAGTGTTACTACAGTATGACCAGTGTTACTACAATGTTACTACAGTGTTACTACAGTATGACCATGTTTTCTACAGTAAAGACCAGTGTTACTACATATTTGGCCCGTGTTACTACAGTATGACCAGTGTTTACCACAATGTTACTACAGTGTTACTACAGTAGAACCAGTTTACTACAGTAAAGACCAGTGTTTTCACAATGTTACTACAGTGTTACTACAGTATGACCAGTGTTACTACAGTATGACCAGTGTTACAAGTGTTACTACAGTATGACCAGTGTTACTACAATGTTACTACAGTGTTACTACAGTATGACCAGTGTTACTACAGTATGACCAGTGTTACTACAGTATGACCAGTGTTACTACAGTATACCGGGCTTACTACAGTATGACCATGTTACAAGTATGACCAGTGTTACTACAGTAAATGACCATGTTAAATACAGTAGAACCAGTGTTACTACAGTATGACCAGTGTTACTACAATGTTACTAACAGTGTTACTACAGTAAGATTAGTGTTACTACAGTATGACCATGTTTACTACAGTAAGACCAGTGTTACTACAGTATGACCAGTGTTACTACAGAAAGACCATTTTTACTACAGTAGACCAGTGTTTACTACAGTATGACCAGTTGTTACTACAGAAAGACCAGTGTTACTACAATTTACTACAGTTTACTACAGAATGAAACCCGGGGTACTACAGTATACCAGTGTTACTACATATGACCATGGGTTACTCTACAGTATGAACAGTGTTACTACGTATGACCATGTTACTACAATGTACTACAGGTTTACTACAAAAGACCAGTTTACTACAGATGATCAGTGTACTACAGTATGACCATGTTACTACTATGAACCAGTGTTACACGTATGGGCCATTGTACTACAATGTTACTACAGTGTTACTACAGATGATTAGTGTTTCACAGATGACCAGTGTTACTACATTAGATCCAGTGTGTTTACTACAATGTTACCCACATGTTACTACAGTGATAGTGTTACTTACATATGACCAGTCTACAATGTCAGTGGTTACTACAGTATATCAGTTTTACACAGTATGACCATGTTACTAAGTATTGACCAGTGTTACTACAGTAAAGACCATGGTTACACAGTATGACCAGTGTTACACAGTATGAACCAGGTACTTCAAGGTTAACAGTGTTACTACAGTAAAGACCAGTGTTACTACAGTATGACCCTGTTACCAAATGTTACACAGTAATGATCGTGTTTCAAGTTTACTACATATGACCATGTTACAAGTGTTACTACAGTTGATCAGTGTTACAATGTTACTACGTATGCCCGTGGGTTACAAAAATATTTCTACAGATGACAGTGTTACAAATGTTACTACAGTATGACCCCGTTACAAGTGTTACTACAGTATGACCATGTTACTACAGTATGACAGTGTTTCAAGGTTAATCATATGATCAGTGTTACAAGGATTACTACAGTAGGCCATTGTTACTACGTATGAACATGTTACAAATTTCACCCTAGACCCAGTGTTACTACAGTATGACAGTGTTACAAGGTTACACGTAAGCCATGTTACTACTATTCAGTGTTTACAATGTTACTGGGAGATTTACCAGTTTACAAGTGTTAAATACAGTAACAGTGGGTTTCACAGTAAAGATCATGGTTACAAGTGTACTACAGTATGATCAGTGTTACAATGTTACTACCCGATGACCATGTTACTACAGTATGACCATGTTACAAGTGTTACTTTAGATGACCAGTGTTACAAGTTGACCCTTTGTATGACCTGTTACAAATGTTATTAATGTCCAGTGTACAAGTTTCCCTTACCGTATGAACGGTAAAGTGTCTCACAAGTGTTTAAAAATTAGTCAGGAAAAGGTTTGTTCCAAGGTGTACAACAATATTGTTAAAGTTTATACGTATGACCTTCAAATATTACAAGTAGTCAGTTTACAAGTTTAAACAGTATGATATTGTTAAAGGTTTCAGTTAGGGGAGGTACGTACAAAGGTTTTCAGAAACCCGTGTTACAATTGCCATACACAGTTATCGGTGTTCGTGCCAGGATTGTATGACGCCTGTAATACAGTTCCAGTGACTAAGTCCAGGTTTTAGAAGTTTCCGTTATACATCCAGATGACAGTTCTCCAAGATACTAGGATGAGCGGTCCAGGGTGGTTATACCCCAAGGTATAACCAGGTCATTGGGGTTTCTGATAACTGTATGTATAGCCCGGTAACCAACATGTGCATTCAGATGAACCAGACCCGGGAGGCTGGTCCAGTCCCGGAACCCGTGCCGCCTAAGCATGTCAGGCGGGATCGAGCCCTTCAATGCCAGTCCAGGAACCATGGTAACAAAGCCGGTTACCTTTCCAGATACCTGGTCCAGGATTCTTCCAATCCGATGACCTTTTTCCGATGCTGGTCCATGAAAATGCCCCTGTTCCAGTCCTTTGGCCAAGCGTCCCTTTTAGGTCCTGTCCAGGATCCAAAGCCTGGCCCTGATAAATGTCCCCAGCCTGCCAGATGCCTTCCAATGCTGGTCCAGTGACCTGGCCAATGCCAACCCCCCGATGCCGGCCTGAGACCTGGTCCTAGGTCCAGGATGCCTGGCCTGGAATTGCCGGTCCAGGTACCGCCAGGGTGACCTGGCCTTATGCCTCCGGAGCCTGTCGTGGGAGGGAAGCCTTCCGGGGGTTTAATGAACCTGGTCCATTTACGTTCCAGGAGACCATTTGGGCCAGTCCGGCCAGGATGCCATCTGCGTTTCGAGGACTGTCCATATCTGGGGCCAGGGTTAACCGGGCCAGACCTGTAATACCTGGTTTTTCCCGGGCCCCGGTTCGGAATCCTGGTCCAGAACTTTCATATGCAGTAGGATAACCGTAACTGTATGTGACTGGTCCAGTTTACTGACCTGTCCAAATGACCTGGTACAATGCCTGGTCCAATCCGGTTTAAAAGGTAATCTGTTTAAAAATGACCTGAATCCAAATGACCATTAAACCCGTTTCCTTCCAGAGCCAAACCAGGTAACTACCATATGACCTGGTCCAGAAGTACCGGTCCCTATGGTCCAGTTGCCCAAAAAAACCGGTCCAAGAATCCCGTTGTACTCAGAAAAATTTTTCAGTAATTACCAGTTTACCAGTTGACCGTTACCAGATGCTTCTACAGGATGACCCTGTTACAAATGGCCGGTTACAAGGATACCATAAAACCATGTTACTACTAGACCAGTTTATAACCAGTTTATACTGATTCTCAGTATACCAGGTTTTTACCAGTATACCAGTGTTAACAATGACTACCTGATCAAAAGTGTTACCAAGGATGACTGTTCTCAGATAAATGACCTGGTTACTAAAAGTTTAAAAGAACTAGTTATAAGATGGTAATGTACAGTAACCTGTTACACAGTTAGACCTTCATGTTACTACGTGTTACATGGACATGACCAGGTTTACTACATTTTAAAATGTTACATTACCAGTTACAGTATCCATTGGTTACCTACATTTTTACAGTGTTACTAAATACTGGGTTTCAATATACCCTGTTACTACAAATATTTCAAGTGTTACTACAAACAAGATAATGTTACTACAGTGAACGTGTTATACATAAAGCCATGTTACCTACAGTAGACCAGGTTTACATGTTACTACTGTTATACCAGGTTAACAGTGATTTTTTTACATACAATGTTACACAGTATGACCCGTTCTAATAAACCAGTTAAAAGTATACCATTTACCCTGTTTAACTACAGCTGTTAACAGATGAATTTTACAGTAACCGTGTTACAAAGTACCAGTGTTACTAAGTAAACAGTTTACTACAAATGTACCAAGTGTTACTAACAGAAAGTTCTACAGTTTACCATAGTTTACTACAGTATGACCAGTGTTAACAGTAGACCAGTTTTACCCAAAGTTACTAATTTTTTATCAGTTGACAGAACGTTGAACCAGGTTTCTACAGTTTACCATGTTTACAATACAGTGTTTCTAGATTAACCAGTTTACTACAGTAATACCAGGTTACTAAAGTTATACCGTGTTTACAAAGTAGAAGTTACTCAGTAACCCGTGTTACTACAGTTGACCATGGTTTAAATTATACAGTGTTACTACAGTATGAATACAGTATGACCATGTTACAAAAGATGTTTACAATAAAAGTTTTTACTAAAATATTACCCGTTTACTACAATAACCATTTACTACATAAGGTTAAAATAAGTGTTCTACATTTATGACAATTTACTAACAGTTATCAGTTTAAAAATTACCAGGTTATTTACAGTTTAATTGACTTTCAAGTTGACCGTGTTACTAAAAGTTACTACGTTTACTAAGTAATAAGTACCAAATAACTTTACTAACAATTTACAGTGTTACTACAGTGACAGTTTAAGTAAAGAAGAGTTCTACAATGTTACTACAGGTTAAATAAATTTTTACTCGAAAAGTAAACCATGTTTTAAAGTTTAGAAAGGTGTTACTAATTTAAATGGGTTACTAAATATAAGTTTACAGTAAGACAGTTTTTCCAATATGACCAAGTAACTACATGTTACTACAAGTTGTTACATTAAAAGTAATGACCATTATTACGTTGACAGTGTACTAAAGTAATTTTCATGTTACAGGCTTTTAATACAATGTTACTACATGAGTGTTTACTACAGTTATACCAGTTTTAACAGTAACCATGTCCATAACCATATTTAAACCAGTGTACATTTTAACTAAGATGACCAGTTTACACAGTTATACAAGTACCAAGTTTACCTAGTAACATTTCCCGTAAATTACCAGTATGACAACTAATTACAATGTTACACAGATGAAACCAAGGTTACTACGTTGACCGTTTACCAAGTTGACAGTTAAAAAATGTTTTACAGTGTTACACTAACCCTGGTTTATACAGTGTTCACAATACCAGGTACTACAGTTAAAATTCCTATGTTATACAGTAAGTTAACGTTACCAGTTTACCAGTTACTAAAATGTTTTCGGTTACAAAAGTAATTAATTTTTCGTATGACCAGTTTATACATAAACTGTATACATCAGTGTTTACGAATAAATGCAGTTAACAGGTTTACTGACCAAACGTTACTAAATTACCATGTTATAAAAACCAGTGTTAAGTTAAAAGACCCTTTTTACACAGTATACATGTTACTACAGTAAAACCCGTATAGAGGAGTGTTACAAGTTATACCGGTTTAACAGTTGTTACAATGTTACACAGTATGGACCAGGTTCTACAGTGTTAAGTACTCAGTAAGCCAAGGTTAAACAGTATGACATGTTACTAAAGAACGGTTACAAAAGTTTAACCCTGGTTACACAGTATGACCAGTGCAAGTGTTACGACGTTTTACATGTTACTATTTCTAAGTATGACCAAGTTATAACAGTTTAACAGTGTTTACAAGTTATACCTATCAGTGTTACAACTTACAAGTTTTATACAAGTTTACACAGTAGCATTTATACAGTTATACAAGTTATGACCAAAGGGTTACACAGAAGACCAGTTTACTACAGTATACCCGTGTACCCTTTTACAGTAGAATTACTAAAGCAGTTTATACAGTATACCATGTTAACAATGTTACACAGGGTTACTACAGTAACCAGTAGATACAGTTTACTACAGTTTACTAAAAAGTAACCCGTTTACCAGTATGAAGTGATAAATACAGTAACCATGTTACTACAGTAATACAGTATAGGACAGTATGACAGTGTACTTTCTAGAAATCAGTTTGGGTTACTACATTTAAGTGTTAAAAAATTTACCAGGGCTTTTAAAAAATTTTTTTAAAAAAAATGTTTACTTACCCTTTTAAAAAAACAGTTTGTTAATTTTTCCCCCTTTAACAATTTCCTGTTTAAAATTTAAAAATTTTTAAAAAACCATTTACAAATGACCAGTGTTTTTCAAGTTTTACTCTCGAGACAGCCAATCAGAGCCTTTCTCTTACCTACGGACAGCCAATTAGAGCTCGTCTCTTACCTACAGACAGCCAATCAGAGCCCTTCTCTTACCTACAGACAGCCAATCAGAGCCCTTCTCTTACCTACAGACAGCCAATTAGAGCTCGTCTCTTACCTACAGACAGCCAATCAGAGCCCTTCTCTTACCTACAGACAGCCAATCAGAGCCCTTCTCTTACCTACAGACAGCCAATTAGAGCCCGTCTCTTACCTATAGACATCCAATCAGAGCCCTTCTCTTACCTACAGACAGCCAATCAGAGCCCTTCTCTTACCTACAGACAGCCAATCAGAGCCCTTCTCTTACCTACAGACAGCCAATCAAAGCCCTTCTCTTACCTACAGACAGCCAATTAGAGCCCATCTCTTACCCATAGACAGCCAATCAGAGCACTTCTCTTACCTACAAAGACAGCCAATCAGAGCTCTTCTCTTATCTACAGACAGCCAATCAGAGCCCTTCTCTTACCTACAGACAGCCAATCAGAGCCCATCTCTTACCTATAGACAGCCAATCAGAGCTCTTCTCTTACCTACAAAGACAGCCAATCAGAGCTCTTTTCTTACCTACAAAGACAGCCAATCAGGGCTATTTTCTTACTTACATAGCCAATCAGAAGCTGTCTCTGATCTCCCTCTATAGTAAACAAGGTCATCAATTTTTTTTACTGGAGAAAATAGCTTTGTTCCATCTATCTGCCATGAGGGAGATAGATGGAGTCAAGTAGATAGATGGAGTCAGGTAGATAGATGGAGTCAGGTAGATAGATGGAGTCAGGTAGATAGATGGAGTCAGGTAGACAGATGGAGTCAGGTAGATAGATGTAGCCAGGGAGATAGATGGAGTCAGGTAGATAGACGGATAGAGTTAAATAGATGGAGTCAGGTAGATAGATGGAGATAGATGGATAGAGTTAAATAGATGGAGTCAGGTAGATAGATGGAGTCAGGTAGATAGATGGAGTCAGGGTGATAGATGGAGTCAGGGAGATAGATGGAGTCAGGTAGATAGATGGCTAGAGTTAAATAGATGGAGTCAGGTAGATAGATGGAGATAGATGGATAGAGTTAAATAGATGGAGTCAGGTAGATAGATGGAGGGAGTTTGATAGATGGAGGAAGGTAGATGAAAGGAGGTAGAGAGATGAAGGGAGGTATATAGACGGAGTCAGGTAGATAAAGGGAGGGAGGTAGATGGAGGGAATTAGGTAGCTGGAGGGAGGGAGATGGAGGAGTTAGATGGAGGAAACCGAGGAAGTCATATAGATGGAGGGAGTCAGATAGATGGAGGGAGTTAGAGAGTTGAAAGGAGTTAGGTAGATGGAGGGAGAGGTAGTGAGATGGAGTAATAGATGGAGAGGAGTTAGATAGAGGGAGTTAGATGGAGGAAGAAGCTAATGAGAGGGAAGGCTAGGAGAAGTCAGGTGTAATTAGATGGAATAGTACACTAGCGTGACTAGCGAGATGGAGGATTATCGAGATGGTCAGGAGGGTGTGAGATATATGTCCATCACTTTAAATCACTCTCTCCCTTCCTCTCTCACTTTCCCTCTCTTACTCTCCCTGTCTTCCTTCCTCTCTCACTCCCTCCCTCACTCTCCCTCCCTCACTCTCCCTCTCCCTCCCTCACTCTCCCTCCCTCACTCTCCCTCCCTCACTCTCCCTCTCTCACTCTCCCTCCCTCACTCCCTCCATCACTCTCCCTCTCTAATTAGCGCTAATTGGACAGTATAAGAGTACTAACAAGGGCGTAACGCTCACTAACACCTACCAGGGGATCTGCTTTTGCTTCAAACACTGCAGGCTGAGCTAAACCTGCAATAATAATAATAATAATAATAATAATAATAATAATAATAATAATAATAATAATAATAATAATAATAATAATAATAATAATAATAACTATTATTATCATTATTATCACATTATTATTATGATTATGATTATTATTATTATTATTATTATTATTATTGAATCCTGGGGTTAAGGGATACGGGGGACACTTATCTCGGATAATTTACACAGTAAACATTGTGTATTTACACAGTAAACATTGTGTATTTACTGTATTTTCTGTAAATTGTGTCAATCTGGCGGGAAAAAAAACAGCTGAAGGTCACGTGATGTAAACAAAGTCACCTGTTGTTGGTACTCCTGGTGTGGGGGTGTGGGGGTGAGAAATGGGTAATTGTGGGGGGTTGGAGTGTGTAGAGTGTGATTGTAGTGCGATATGGAGTGCGAGATGCCACGTCTGTCGCGCCCACTGTCCGCCAGATAACGGGAGGAGACACCATCCACACTATTAATGTCGTCCGCCATCATATTCCCAACTAGGTTGCGTTCCGATGGCCTCATGTGGCTCCGGCTTGGGTGTTCCCCTCCTCGCTTGTGGTGTCTATTAGCCTCATTCCAGTGCCGTATTGTTTCGCCTTCTCTCTCTTCCATTCGTTCAACTCTGGGATAACCTGCCGGTGAACAGGAGTTTTGGATAAAGGATAAAGTAGGAAGAATTTAGGAGATAATAATTTAAAGTTTCAAATGATTCCACTTGTACCAACTCACGCGCCAAACTGGACCCGCTCAACCACTGCGTTCAGATCCTCTCTTTCTGGCTTCACTATTTTTTGCTCGTTTTTTTTTCAAGCGTTTAGAAAATTCCAGTTTCATATTTATCTAGTTATATAATCTTAGAAGTTAATTTTATGTGATGATAGGTATAATAATTTTAAGCGGATAGATGGGAAAAAAAGGTAAAATGAAACCGAAGCCAGCTTCGAGCACGAGAATCGAGACGAATTTCGCGCGTAATGAGCAGTATGGCGGGAAACATGAACCTCAAACATTTATGACTTTGGTGACGCGGACCACAATGGTCCGGGAGCCAGAGTGGTCCCGACCACCGGGAGGTCGGAGGGGGAAGACCACCGGCGCTAATGGCTTCATTCACACCTGTGGAAGAGCAAGCAGGTGCAGCAGAGGCAGCAGGAGCGCCAGGTACGTGAGAATTAGTGGGAGTAGCCAACACATTGCAGTAATTGCAAGGTTCAGACCACATGATGGCAGGTTTATTTTTTCCCCCCATGATCCATGGGCACTGGGGAGGGGATATGAAACCCTCCCCATCCCCACGGGGGTGCTGGGGCATGGGTATTAAGGGGGAGGGGCATGATAATAACGGGTTCTCAACGGTAGGGCGAGAGAGCACCGTTTAAACACTGAGAGACTAGGCGCAAATTATCAACGGTAATAATAGTACCTGTTGCCGGGGAAATAGTACCTGTTGCCGGGGAAATAACACCTGTTGCCGTGAACCTGCCTCTTGACGTTTATAATTAATAAAAGGGCTGGTTTATACGGCTGTTATTAGAAGGAGATTTTGTTGGTATTTTTATTGGAGTTCAGAGGGTGTTGACTTAGTGTGTTGCTGAGGCTAGTACGATGTTAGAGCTAGTGGTATTACTGCTAGTAGGATGTTAGAGCTAATAGTATTACTGCTAGGAGGATGTTAGAGCTAATAGTATTACTGCTAGGAGGATGTTAGCGCTAGTGGTATTACTGCTAGGAGGATGTTAGTGCTAGTAGCATTACTGCTAGTAGGATGTTAGAGCTAGTAGTATTGCTGCTAGGAGGATGTTAGAGCTAGTGTTATTACTGCTAGTAGGATGTTAGAGCTAATAGTATTACTGCTAGGAGGATGTTAGAGCTAGTAGTATTACTGCTAGGAGGATGTTAGAGCTAGTGGTATTACTGCTAGGAGGATGTTAGAGCTAGTGGTATTACTGCTAGTAAGATGTTAGTGCTAGTAGCATTAATGCTAGTAGGATGTTAGAGCTAGTAGTATTGCTGTTAGGAGGATGTTAGAGCTAGTGTTATTACTGCTAGTAGGATGTTAGAGCTAGTAGTATTATTGCTACTAGGATGTTAGAGCTAGTAGTAGTACTGCTAGTAGGATGTTAGAGCTAGTAGTATTACGGCTAGGAGGATGTTAGAGCTAGTGGTATTACTGCTAGTAGGATGTTAGAGCTAGTAGTATTACTGCTAGTAGGATAGAGCTAGTGGCATTACTGCTAGTAGGATGTTAGAGCTAGTAGTATTACTGCTAGTAGGATGTTAGAGCTAGTGGTATTACTGCTAGTAGGATGTTAGAGCTAGTGGTATTACTGCTAGTAGGATGTTAGAGCTAGTAGTATTACTGCTAGTACGATGTTAGAGCTAGTAGTATTACTACTGCTAGGAGGATGTTACAGCTAGTAGTATTACTACTGCTAGGAGGATGTTACATCTAGTAGTATTACTACTGCTAGGAGGATGTTACAGCTAGTAGTATTACTACTGCTAGGAGGATGTTAGAGCTAGTAGTATTACTACTGCTAGGAGGATGTTACAGCTAGTAGTATTACTACTGATAGGAGGCTGTTAGAGCTAGTAGTATTACTACTTCCAGGAAGCTGTTAGAACTAGTAGTATTACTACTGCTAGGAGGCTGTTAGAGCTAGTAGTATTACTACTGCTAGGAGGATGTTAGAGCTAGTAGTATTACTACTGCTAGGAGGATGTTAGAGCTAGTAGTATTACTACTGCTAGGAGGATGTTACAGCTAGTAGTAAAAAAAAATCCCCCCCCAGTACCAACAATACCACCAGTCCGATAACATTCTTCTTTGCAAATATACAGGGTCTAAAGCCAGCAATAAACAACAAAATACCTTTCATCCGTGGACTGCTTGCAGAGGCAAAGGCAATGTTCGCGGCTTTCACTGAGACCCACATAAAGGAACACTTGGACAACGAAATATGGATCCCAGGTTACAACCTATACAGATGTGACAGAGTGAACAGGCAAAAGGGGGGGGTTGGCCTGTACATTGCAGAGTCACTTGTTTGCACAGAACTGCTTAATGCCTCAAATGACGTAGTGGAAGTTTTAGCAGTAAAGGTCGAGAACCAAAACCTAGTCATTGTGGTAGTCTACAAGCCTCCGGATGCAACATCCCAGCAATTCCAGGAACAGCTGTTTAAAAATTGACCACTGTCTGGAAAATCTTCCAGCTCCTGCCACCCAACATCTTGCTCCTGGGGGATTTCAACTTAAGGCACCTAAAATGGAGGAATATAGCAAATAATATTGTTGCAGTAATAACACCAGGAGGCAGCTCTGATGAAAACTCACACTCACACGAGCTTTTAAATCTCTGCACAAAATTCAATTTAAACCAGCAAATAATAGAGCCTACTAGACTGGAGAATACACTAGACCTCATCTTCACTAACAATGATGATCTGATAAGA
This sequence comes from Cherax quadricarinatus, assembly GCF_026875155.1. Classification (NCBI taxonomy): domain Eukaryota; kingdom Metazoa; phylum Arthropoda; class Malacostraca; order Decapoda; family Parastacidae; genus Cherax; species Cherax quadricarinatus. The sequence goes on along the minus strand of NC_069404.1, from coordinate 4,853,992 downwards.
AATGTCACCATATCAAAAACAATATACTCAGATCACAACATAAATTGAGGTTCAGACATGTATGCGTGGAGGCTCAGACCGACAAAATGAGACTAGTCACGAGGGAGCATTCACCAAATTCAACTTCAATAACAAAAACATAAAGTGGGACCAAGTAAACCAAGTCCTAACCGATATAAGCTGGGAAGTATACTAGCAACACAGACCCAAACTTATGCCTAGAACAGATTAACTCGGTGGCACTCGATGTATGCACAAGGCTTATTCTCTAAGAAAAAGGAGGAGTAGATGTAAAATAGAAAAGACAGGCGCTCCCTTTACAGGCGACGGAAAAGAATAACAGAGCGGCTAAAAGAGGTCAATATATCAGAAATGCGCAGGGAGACACTGGTCAGAGAAATAGCAAGCATCGAACTTAAGCTAAAAGAATCCTTTAGGAGTCAGGAATCGCGGGAAGAACTAAAAGCCATAAATGAAATCGAAAGAAACCCCAAAGTATTTCTTCTCCTATGCCAAATCAAAACGAGAACAACGTCCAGTATTGGGCCCCTACTTAAACAAGATGGGTCCTACACAGATGACAGCAAGGAAATGAGTGAGCTACTCAAGTCCCAATAGACTCAGTTTTTAGCAAGCCGCTAACCAGACTGAGAGTCGAAGATCAAAATGAATTTTTATGAGAGAGCCACAAAATTTGATTAACACAAGCCTATCCGATGTTATCCTGACGCCAAATGACTTCGAACAGGCGATAAATGACATGCCCATGCACTCTGCCCCAGGGCCAGACTCATGGAACTCTGTGTTCATCAAGAACTGCAAGAAGCCCCTATCACGAGCCTTTTCCATCCTATGGAGAGGGAGCATGGACACGGGGGTCGTCCCTCAGTTACTAAAAACAACAGACATAGTCCCCACTCCACAAAGGGGGCAGTAAAGCACAGCAAAGAACTACAGACCAATAGCACTAACATCCCATATCATAAAAATCTTTGAAAGGGTCCTAAGAAGCAAGATCACCACCCATCTAGAAACCCATCAGTTACACAACCCAGGGCAACATGGGTTTAGAACAGGTCGCTCCTGTCTGTCTCAACTACTGGATCACTACGACAAGGTCCTAAATGCACTAGAAGACAAAAAGAATGCAGATGTAATATATACAGACTTTGCAAAAGCCTTCGACAAGTGTGACCATGGCGTAATAGCGCACAAAATGCGCGCTAAAGGAATAACAGGAAAAGTTGGTCGATGGATCTATAATTTCCTCACTAACAGAACACAGAGAGTAGTCGTCAACAGAGTAAAGTCCGAGGCAGCTACGGTGAAAAGCTCTGTTCCACAAGGCACAGTACTAGTCCCATCTTGTTCCTCATCCTCATATCCGACATAGACAAGGATGTCAGCCACAGCACCGTGTCTTCCTTTGCAGATGACACCCGAATCTGCATGACAGTGTCTTCCATTGCAGACACTGCAAGGCTCCAGGCGGACATCAACCAAATCTTTCAGTGGGCTGCAGAAAACAATATGAGTTCAACGATGAGAAATTTCAATTACTCAGATATGGTAAACATGAGGAAATTAAATCTTCATCAGAGTACAAAACAAATTCTGGCCACAAAATAGAGCGAAACACCAACGTCAAAGACCTGGGAGTGATTATGTCGGAGGATCTCACCTTCAAGGACCATAACATTGTATCAATCGCATCTGCTAGAAAAATGACAGGATGGATAATGAGAACCTTCAAAACTAGGGAGGCCAAGCCCATGATGACACTCTCAGGTCACTTTTCTATCTAGGCTGGAATATTGCTGCACTCTAACAGCACCTTTCAAGGCAGGTGAAATTGCCGACCTAGAAAATGTACAGAGAACTTTCACGGCGCACATAACGGAGAAAAACACCTCAATTACTGGGAGCGCTTGAGGTTTCTAAACCTGTATTCCCTGGAACGCAGGAGGGAGAGATACATGATTATATACACCTGGAAAATCCTAGAGGGACTAGTACCGAACTTGCACACGAAAATCACTCACTACGAAAGCAAAAGACTTGGCAGACGATGTGCACCATCCCCCCAATGAAAAGCAGGGGTGTCACTAGCACGTTAAGAGACCATACAATAAGTGTCAGGGGACCGAGACTGTTCAACTGCCTCCCAGCACACATAAGGGGGATTACCAACAGACCCCTGGCAGTCTTCAAGCTGGCACTGGACAAGCACCTAAAGGCTGTTCCTGATCAGCCGGGCTGTGGCTCGTACGTTGGTTTGCGTGCAGCCAGCAGCAACAGCCTGGTTGATCAGGCGCTGATCCACCAGGAGGCCTGGTCACAGACCGGGCCGCGGGGGCGTTGACCCCCGAAACTCTCTCCAGGTAAACTCCAGGTAATTACTACTGCTAGGAGGATGTTAGAGCTAGTAGTATTACTACTGCTAGGAGGATGTTAGAGCTAGTAGTATTACTACTGCTAGGAGGATGTTACAGCTAGTAGTATTACTATTGCTAGGAGGATGTTACAGCTAGTAGTATTACTACTGCTAGGAGGATGTTAGAGCTATTAGTATTACTACTGCTAGGAGGATGTTAGAGCTAGTAGTATTACTACTGCTAGGAGGATGTTACAGCTAGTAGTATTACTACTGCTAGGAGGATGTTACAGCTAGTAGTACTACTGCTAGGAGGATGTTACAGCTAGTAGTATTACTACTGCTAGGAGGATGTTACAGCTAGTAGTATTACTACTGCTAGGAGGATGTTACAGCTAGTAGTATTACTACTGCTAGGAGGATGTTACAGCTAGTAGTATTACTACTGCTAGGAGGATTTTAGAGCTAGTAGTATTACTACTGCTAGGAGGATATTACAGCTAGTAGTATTACTACTGCTAGGAGGATGTCACAGCTAGTAGTATTACTGCTTATAGGAGGATGTTACAGCTAGTAGTATTACTGCTTATAGGAGGATGTTACAGCTAGTAGTATTACTACTGCTAGGAGGATGTTACAGCTAGTAGTATTACTACTGCTAGGAGGATGTTACAGCTAGTAGTACTACTACTGCTAGGAGGATGTTACAGCTAGTAGTATTACTACTGCTAGGAGGATGCTACAGCTAGTAGTATACTACTGCAAGGAGGATGTTACAGCTAGTAGTATTACTACTGCTAGGAGGATATTAGAGCTAGTAGTATTACTACTGCTAGGAGGATGTTACAGCTAGTAGTATTACTACTGCTTGGAGGATGCTACAGCTAGTAGTATTACTACTGCTAGGAGGATGTTACAGCTAGTAGTATTACTACTGCTAGGAGGATGTTACAGCTAGTAGCATTACTTCTGCTAGGAGGATGTTACAGCTAGTAGTATTACTACTGCTAGGAGGATGTTACAGCTAGTAGTATTACTACTGCTAGGAGGATGTTACAGCTAGTAGTATTACTACTGCTAGGAGGACGTTACAGCTAGTAGTATTACTACTGCTAGGAGGATGTTACAGTTAGTAGTATACTACTGCTAGGAAGATGTTAGAGCTAGTAGTATTACTACTGCTAGGAGGATGTTACAGCTAGTAGTATTACTACTGCTAGGAGGATGTTACAGCTAGTAGTATCACTACTGCTAGGAGGATGTTACAGCTAGTAGTATTACTACTGCTAGGAGGATGTTACAGCTAGTAGTATTACTACTGCTAGGAGGATGTTACAGCTAGTAGTATTACTACTGCTAGGAGGATGTTACAGCTAGTAGTATTACTACTGCTAGGAGGATGTTAGAGCTAGTAGTATTACTACTGCTAGGAGGATGTTACAGCTAGTAGTATTACTACTGCTAGGAGGATGTTACAGCTAGTAGTATTACTACTGCTAGGAGGATGTTAGAGCTATTAGTATTACTACTGCTAGGAGGATGTTAGAGCTAGTAGTATTACTACTGCTAGGAGGATGTTACAGCTAGTAGTATTACTACTGCTAGGAGGATGTTACAGCTAGTAGTATTACTACTGCTAGGAGGATGTTACAGCTAGTAGTATTACAACTGCTAGGAGGATGTTACAGCTAGTAGTATTACTACTGCTAGGAGGATGTTACAGCTAGTAGTATTACTACTGCTAGGAGAATGTTACAGCTAGTAGTATTACTACTGCTAGGAGGATGTTACAGCTGTAGTATTACTACTGCTAGGAGGATATTACAGCTAGTAGTATTTACTGCTGCTAGGAGGATGTCACAGCTAGTAGTATTACTGCTTATAGGAGGATGTTACAGCTAGTAGTATTTACTGCTTATAGGAGGATGTTACAGCTAGTAGTATTACTACTGCTAGGAGGATGTTTACAGCTAGTAGTATTACTTCTGCTAGGAGGATGTTACAGCTAGTAGTATTACTACTGCTAGGAGGATGTTACAGCTAGTAGTATTACTACTGCTAGGAGGATGCTACAGCTAGTAGTATTACTACTGCAAGGAGGATGTTACAGCTAGTAGTATTACTACTGCTAGGAGGATGTTACAGCTAGTAGTATTACTACTGCTAGGAGGATGTTACAGCTAGTAGCATTACTACTGCTAGGAGGATGTTACAGCTAGTAGTATTACTACTGCTAGGAGGATGTTACAGCTAGTAGTATTACTACTGCTAGGAGGATGTTCAGCTAGTAGTATTACTACTGCTAGGAGGACGTTACAGCTAGTAGTATTACTACTGCTAGGAGGATGTTACAGTTAGTAGTATTACTACTGCTAGGAGGATATTAGAGCTAGTAGTATTACTACTGCTAGGAGGATGTTACAGCTAGTAGTATTACTACTGCTAGGAGGATGTTACAGCTAGTAGTATTACTACTGCTAGGAGGATGTTACAGCTAGTAGTATTACTACTGCTAGGAGGATGTTACAGCTAGTGCATTACTACTGCTAGGAGGATGTTACAGCTAGTAGTATTACTACTGCTAGGAGGATGTTACAGCTAGTAGTATTACTACTGCTAGGAGGATGTTACAGCTAGTAGTATTACTACTGCTAGGAGGATGTTAGAGCTAGTAGTATTACTACTGCTAGGAGGATGTTACAGCTAGTAGTATTACTACTGATAGGAGGCTGTTAGAGCTAGTAGTATTACTACTTCCAGGAAGCTGTTAGAACTAGTAGTATTACTACTGCTAGGAGGCTGTTAGAGCTAGTAGTATTACTACTGCTAGGAGGATGTTAGAGCTAGTAGTATTACTACTGCTAGGAGGATGTTAGAGCTAGTAGTATTACTACTGCTAGGAGGAGTTTACAGCTAGTAGTATTACTACTGCTAGGAGGATGTTAGAGCTAGTAGTATTACTACTGCTAGGAGGATGTTAGAGCTAGTAGTATTACTACTGCTAGGAGGATGTTACAGCTAGTAGTATTACTACTGCTAGGAGGATGTTACAGCTAGTAGTATTACTACTGCTAGGAGGATGTTAGAGCTATTAGTATTACTACTGCTAGGAGGATGTTAGAGCTAGTAGTATTACTACTGCTAGGAGGATGTTACAGCTAGTAGTATTACTACTGCTAGGAGGATGTTACAGCTAGTAGTACTACTGCTAGGAGGATGTTACAGCTAGTAGTATTACTACTGCTAGGAGGATGTTACAGCTAGTAGTATTACTACTGCTAGGAGGATGTTACAGCTAGTAGTATTACTACTGCTAGGAGGATGTTACAGCTAGTAGTATTACTACTGCTAGGAGGATTTTAGAGCTAGTAGTATTACTACTGCTAGGAGGATATTACAGCTAGTAGTATTACTACTGCTAGGAGGATGTCACAGCTAGTAGTATTACTGCTTATAGGAGGATGTTACAGCTAGTAGTATTACTGCTTATAGGAGGATGTTACAGCTAGTAGTATTACTACTGCTAGGAGGATGTTACAGCTAGTAGTATTACTACTGCTAGGAGGATGTTACAGCTAGTAGTACTACTACTGCTAGGAGGATGTTACAGCTAGTAGTATTACTACTGCTAGGAGGATGCTACAGCTAGTAGTATTACTACTGCAAGGAGGATGTTACAGCTAGTAGTATTACTACTGCTAGGAGGATATTAGAGCTAGTAGTATTACTACTGCTAGGAGGATGTTACAGCTAGTAGTATTACTACTGCTTGGAGGATGCTACAGCTAGTAGTATTACTACTGCTAGGAGGATGTTACAGCTAGTAGTATTACTACTGCTAGGAGGATGTTACAGCTAGTAGCATTACTTCTGCTAGGAGGATGTTACAGCTAGTAGTATTACTACTGCTAGGAGGATGTTACAGCTAGTAGTATTACTACTGCTAGGAGGATGTTACAGCTAGTAGTATTACTACTGCTAGGAGGACGTTACAGCTAGTAGTATTACTACTGCTAGGAGGATGTTACAGTTAGTAGTATTACTACTGCTAGGAAGATGTTAGAGCTAGTAGTATTACTACTGCTAGGAGGATGTTACAGCTAGTAGTATTACTACTGCTAGGAGGATGTTACAGCTAGTAGTATCACTACTGCTAGGAGGATGTTACAGCTAGTAGTATTACTACTGCTAGGAGGATGTTACAGCTAGTAGTATTACTACTGCTAGGAGGATGTTACAGCTAGTAGTATTACTACTGCTAGGAGGATGTTACAGCTAGTAGTATTACTACTGCTAGGAGGATGTTAGAGCTAGTAGTATTACTACTGCTAGGAGGATGTTACAGCTAGTAGTATTACTACTGCTAGGAGGATGTTTACAGCTAGTAGTATTACTACTGCTAGGAGGATGTTAGAGCTATTAGTATTACTACTGCTAGGAGGATGTTAGAGCTAGTAGTATTACTACTGCTAGGAGGATGTTACAGCTAGTAGTATTACTACTGCTAGGAGGATGTTACAGCTAGTAGTATTACTACTGCTAGGAGGATGTTACAGCTAGTAGTATTACAACTGCTAGGAGGATGTTACAGCTAGTAGTATTACTACTGCTAGGAGGATGTTACAGCTAGTAGTATTACTACTGCTAGGAGAATGTTACAGCTAGTAGTATTACTACTGCTAGGAGGATGTTACAGCTAGTAGTATTACTACTGCTAGGAGGATATTACAGCTAGTAGTATTACTGCTGCTAGGAGGATGTCACAGCTAGTAGTATTACTGCTTATAGGAGGATGTTACAGCTAGTAGTATTACTGCTTATAGGAGGATGTTACAGCTAGTAGTATTACTACTGCTAGGAGGATGTTACAGCTAGTAGTATTACTTCTGCTAGGAGGATGTTACAGCTAGTAGTATTACTACTGCTAGGAGGATGTTACAGCTAGTAGTATTACTACTGCTAGGAGGATGCTACAGCTAGTAGTATTACTACTGCAAGGAGGATGTTACAGCTAGTAGTATTACTACTGCTAGGAGGATGTTACAGCTAGTAGTATTACTACTGCTAGGAGGATGTTACAGCTAGTAGCATTACTACTGCTAGGAGGATGTTACAGCTAGTAGTATTACTACTGCTAGGAGGATGTTACAGCTAGTAGTATTACTACTGCTAGGAGGATGTTACAGCTAGTAGTATTACTACGCTAGGAGGACGTTACAGCTAGTAGTATTACTACTGCTAGGAGGATGTTACAGTTAGTAGTATTACTACTGCTAGGAGGATATTAGAGCTAGTAGTATTACTACTGCTAGGAGGATGTTACAGCTAGTAGTATTACTACTGCTAGGAGGATGTTACAGCTAGTAGTATTACTACTGCTAGGAGGATGTTACAGCTAGTAGTATTACTACTGCTAGGAGGATGTTAACAGCTAGTAGCATTACTACTGCTAGGAGGATGTTACAGTAGTAGTATTACTACTGCTAGGAGGATGTTACAGCTAGTAGTATTACTACTGCTAGGAGGATGTTACAGCTAGTAGTATTACTACTGCTAGGAGGACGTTACAGCTAGTAGTATTACTACTGCTAGGAGGATGTTACAGTTAGTAGTATTACTACTGCTAGGAAGATGTTAGAGCTAGTAGTATTACTACTGCTAGGAGGATGTTACAGCTAGTAGTATTACTACTGCTAGGAGGATGTTACAGCTAGTAGTATTACTACTGCTAGGAGGATGTTACAGCTAGTAGTATTACTACTGCTAGGAGGATGTTACAGCTAGTAGTATTACTACTGCTAGGAGGATGTTACAGCTAGTAGTATTACTACTGCTAGGAGGATGTTGCAGCTAGTAGTATTACTACTGCTAGGAGGATGTTACAGCTAGTAGTATTACTACTGCTAGGAGGATGTTACAGCTAGTAGTATTACTACTGCTAGGAGGATGTTACAGCTAGTAGTATTACTACTGCTAGGAGGATGTTACAGCTAGTAGTATTACTACTGCTAGGAGGATGTTGCAGCTAGTAGTATTACTACTGCTAGGAGGATGTTACAGCTAATAGTATTACTACTGCTAGGAGGATGTTACAGCTAGTAGTATTACTACTGCTAGGAGGATGTTAGAGCTAGTAGTATTACTACTGCTAGGAGGATGTTACAGCTAGTAGTATTACTACTGCTAAGAGGATGTTACAGCTAGTAGTATTACTACTGCTAGGAGGATGTTACAGCTAGTAGTATTACTACTGCTAGGAGGATGTTACAGCTAGTAGTATTACTACTGCTAGGAGGATGTTACAGCTAGTAGTATTACTACTGCTATGAGGATGTTACAGCTAGTAGTATTACTACTGCTAGGAGGATATTAGAGCTAGTAGTATTACTACTGCTAGGAGGATGTTACAGCTACTAGCATTACTACTGCTAGGAGGATGTTACAGCTAGTAGTATTGCTACTGCTTAGAGGATGTTAGAGCTAGTAGCATTACTACTGCTAGGAGGATGTTAGAGCTAGTAGTATTACTACTGCTAGGAGGATGTTACAGCTAGTAGTATTACTACTGCTAGGAGGATGTTACAGCTAGTAGTATTTACTACTGCTAGGAGGATGTTACAGCTAGTAGTATTACTACTGCTAGGAGGATGTTACAGCTAGTAGTATTACTACTGCTAGGAGGATGTTACAGCTAGTAGTATTACTACTGCTAGGAGGATGTTACAGCTAGTAGTATTACTACTGCTAGGAGGATATTAGAGCTAGTAGTATTACTACTGCTAGGAGGATGTTACAGCTACTAGTATTACTACTGCTAGGAGGATGTTACAGCTAGTAGTATTACTACTGCTAGGAGGATGTTAGAGCTAGTAGCATTACTACTGCTAGGAGGATGTTAGAGCTAGTAGTATTACTACTGCTAGGAGGATGTTACAGCTAGTAGTATTACTACTGCTAGGAGGATGTTACAGCTAGTAGTATTACTACTGCTAGGATGATGTTACAGCTAGTAGTATTACTACTGCTAGGAGGATGTTACAGCTAGTAGTATTACTGGTAGTAGGATGTTACAGCTAGTAGTATTACTGGTAGTAGGATGTTAGAGCTAGTAGTATTACTGCTGCTAGGAGGATGTTACAGCTAGTAGTATTACTGGTAGTAGGATGTTAGAGCTAGTAGTATTACTACTGCTAGTAGGATGTTACAGCTAGTAGTATTACTGGTAGTAGGATGTTTGAGCTAGTAGTATTACTACTGCTAGGAGGATGTTACAGCTAGTAGTATTACTACTGCTAGTAGGATGTTACAGCTAGTAGTATTACTACTGCTAGTAGGATGTTACAGCTAGAAGTATTACTACTGCTAGTAGGATGTTACAGCTAGTAGTATTACTACTGCTAGTAGGATGTTACAGCTAGTAGTATTACTACTGCTAGTAGGATGTTACAGCTAGTTGTATTACTACTGCTAGGATGATGTTACAGCTAGTAGTATTACTACTGCTAGGAGGATGTTACAGCTAGTAGTATTACTACTGCTAGGAGGATGTTAGAGCTAGTAGTATTACTACTGCTAGGAGGATGTTAGAGCTAGTAGCATTACTACTGCTAGGAAGATGTTACAGCTAGTAGTATTACTACTGCTAGGAGGATGTTACAGCTAGTAGTATTACTACTGCTAGGAGGATGTTAGAGCTAGTAGTATTACTACTGCTAGGAGGATGTTACAGCTAGTAGTATTACTATTACTATTGATGCTGTTACTACTGCTGTACTACTTATACTAGTATTGTTATTGCTACTTCGGCTATTACTACTATTCTACTTTTACTGCTATTACTACTACTGCTATTACTGCTGCTGTTACTATTACTTATTGTACTTTTCCTATTACTACTACTGCTACTGATATTACTATTACTACTGCTATTACTATTACTACTACTGCTACTGATATTACTATTACTACTGCTATTACTATTACTACTACTGCTACTGATATTACTATTACTACTGCTATTACTATTACTACTACTGCTTCTACTGCTATTACTACTATTACTGCTGCTATTACTATTACTACTACTGCTACTGATATTACTATTACTACTGCTATTACTATTACTACTACTGCTTCTACTGCTATTACTACTATTACTGCTGCTATTACTATTACTACTATGCTACTGATATTACTATTACTACTGCTATTACTATTACTACTACTGCTTCTACTGCTATTACTACTATTACTGCTGCTATTACTATTACTACTACTGCTACTGATATTACTATTACTACTGCTATTACTATTACTACTACTGCTACTGATATTACTATTACTACTGCTATTACTATTACTACTACTGCTACTGATATTACTATTACTGCTGCTATTACTATTACTACTACTGCTACTGATATTACTATTACTACTGCTATTACTATTACTACTACTGCTACTGATATACTATTACTACTGCTATTACTATTACTACTACTGCTACTGATATTACTATTACTACTGCTATTACTATTACTACTACTGCTACTGATATTACTATCACTACTGCTATTACTATTACTACTACTCCTTCTACTGCTATTACTACTATTACTGCTGCTATTACTATTAATTCTACTTCCACTACTATTACTATTACTACTACTACTGCTACTGCTATTACTATTACTACTATTCTACTTCTGCTATTATTACTACACTTACTACTGCTATTATTACTGCTATTACTATTACTACTACCACTACTATTATTATTATTCTTACTACTACTACTACGATTACTGTTGCTATTACTACTGCTACTGCTAGTATTACTACTATTACTATTACTACTACTACTACTATTACTATTGCTATTACTGCTACTACTGGTAGTATTACTACTATTACTACTACTACTAATACTATTGCTATTACTACTGCTACTATTACTAGTACTCTTAGTATAACTAGCGCTATTACTCCCTATGGAAGAACTTGGTATTAAATGGAGCATGGTAGATGCAACAGCAGGACATGCAACATGACAGGAGATGCAACATTGCAGGAGATGCAACATGACAGGAGATGCAACATTGCAGGAGATGCAACATTGCAAGAGATGCAACATGACAGGAGATGCAACATGACAGGAGATGCAACATGACAGGAGATGCAACATTGCAAGACATGCAACATGACAGGAGATGCAACATTGCAGGAGATGCAACATGACAGGAGATGCAACATTGCAAGAGATGCAACATGACAGGAGATGCAACATTGCAGGAGATGCAACATGACAGGAGATGCAACATTGCAAGACATGCAACATGACAGGAGATGCAACATTGCAGGAGATGCAACATGACAGGAGATGCAACATTGCAAGAGATGCAACATGACAGGAGATGCAACATGACAGGAGATGCAACATGACAGCAGATGCAACATGACAGGACATGCAACATGACAGGAGATGCAATATTGCAAGAGATGCAACATGACAAGACGCAACATTGCAAGAGATGCAACATGACAGGAGATGCAACATGACAGGAGATAACATAGCAGGAGATGCAACATGACAGGAGATGCAACATTGCAGGAGATGCAACATGACAGGAGATGCAACATTGCAGGACATGCTACATGACAGGATATGCAACATGACAGGAGATTCAACATTGCAGGACATGCAACATGACGGGAGATGGAACGTAGCAGGAGATGCAACATGACAGGAGATGCAACATTGCAGGAGATGCAACATGACAGGAGATGCAACATTGCAGGACATGCAACATGACAGGAGATGCAACATTGCAGGAGATGCAACATGACAGGAGATGCAACGTAGCAGGAGATGCAACATAGGAGATGCAACATTGCAGGACATGCTACATGACAGGATATGCAACATGACAGGAGATTCAACATTGCAGGACATGCAACATGACGGGAGATGGAACGTAGCAGGAGATGCAACATTGCAGGACATGCAACATGACGGGAGATGGAACGTAGCAGGAGATGCAACATGACAGGAGATGCAACATGATAGGATATGCAACATTGCAGGAGATGCAGCATGACAGGAGATGCAACATAGCAGGAGATGCAACATTGCAGGACATGCAACATGACAGGAGATGCAACATTGCAGGAGATGCAACATGACAGGAGATGCAACGTAGCATGAGATGCAACATAGCAGGAGATGCAACATTGCAGGACATGCAACATGACAGGAGATGCAACATTGCAGGAGATGCAACATGACAGGAGATGCAACATTGCAGAACATGCAACATGACGGGAGATGGAACATAGCAGAAGATGCAACATGACAGGAGATGCAACATAGCAGGAGATGCAAGATGACAGGAGATGCAACATTGCAGGAGATGCAACATAGGAGATGCAACATGACAGGAGATGCAACATAGGAGATGCAACATGACAGGTGATGCAACATGACGGGATATGCAACATTGCAGGAGATGCAACATGACAGGAGACGCAACATGACGGGAGATGCAACATGATGGGAGATGCAATATGACAGGAGATGCAACATAGAAGGAGATGCAACATGACAGGAGATGCAACATGACGGGAGATGCAACATGATTGGAGATGCAATATGACAGGAGATGCAACATAGAAGGAGATGCAACATGACAGGAGATGCAACATGACGGGATATGCAACATTGCAGGAGATGCAACATGACAGGAGATGCAACATGACGGGATATGCAACATTGCAGAAGATGCAGCATGACAGGAGATGCAACATTGCAGAAGATGCAGCATGACAGGAGATGCAACGTTGCAGGAGATGCAACATGACGGGATATGCAACATTACAGGAGATGGAACATGACAGGAGATGCAACATGACAGGAGATGCAACATGACGGGATATGCAACATTGCAGAAGATGCAGCATGACAGGAGATGCAACATTGCAGAAGATGCAGCATGACAGGATATGCAACATGACAGGAGATGCAACATGACAGGAGATACAACATGACAGTAGATGCAACATGGCAGGAGATGCAACATTGAAGGAGATGCAACATGACAGGAGATACAACATGACAGGAGATGCAACATGACAGGAGATGCAACATGACAGGAGATGCAACATTGAAGGAGATGCAACATGACAGGAGATACAACATGACAGGAGATGCAACATGACAGTAGATGCAACATGACAGGAGATGCAACATTGAAGGAGATGCAACATGACAGGAGATACAACATGACAGGAGATGCAACATGACAGGAGATGCAACATGACAGTAGATGCAACATGACAGGAGATGCAACATGACAGGAGATACAACATGGCAGGAGATACAACATGACAGATGCAACATGACAGGAGATGCAAAATTGCAGGAGATGCAACATAACGGGAGATGCAACATTGCTGGAGATGCAACATTGCAGGAGATGCAACATTGCTGGAGATGCAGCATTGCAGGAGATGCAACAGAACAGGAGATGCAACATAACAAGATGCAACATTGCAGGAGATGCAACATGACGGGAGATGCAACATGATAGGAGATGCAACATTGCAGGAGATGCAACATGACAGGAGATGCAACATGACGGGTGATGCAACATGACAGGAGATGCAACATAGGTGATGCAACATGACAGGAGATGCAACATTGCAGGAGATGCAACATGACGGGTGATGCAACATGACAGGAGATGCAACATAGAAGGTGATGCAACATGACAGGAGATGCAACATTGCAGGAGATGCAACATGACAGAAGATACAACATGACAGGAGATACATGACAGGATATGCAACATGACAGGAGATGCAACATTGCAGGAGATGCAACATGACGGGAGATGCAATATTGCAGGAGATGCAACAAAACAGGAGATGCAACATGACGGGAGATGCAACATGACAGGACAAGATGCAACATTGCAGGAGATGCAACATGACGGGAGATGCAACATTGCAAGAGATGCAACATGACAGGAGATGCAACATTGCAGAAGATGCAACATGACAGGAGATGCAACATTGCAGAAGATGCAACATGACGGGTGATGCAACATGACAGGAGATGCAACATAGAAGGTGATGCAACATGACAGGAGATGCAACATTGCAGGAGATGCAACATGACAGGAGATGCAACATTGCAGAAGATGCAACATGACGGGTGATGCAACATGACAGGAGATGCAACATAGAAGGTGATGCAACATGACAGGAGATGCAACATGACGGGATATGCAACACTGCAGGATATGCAACATTGCAGGAGATGCAACGTGACGGGAGATGCAACATGACGGGAGATGCAACATGACTGGAGATGCAACATGACAGGAGATGCAACATGACAGGAGATGCAACATGACAGGAGATGCAACATGACAGGAGATGCAACATGACAGGAGATGCAACATGACAGGAGATGCAACATGACAGGAGATACAACATGACAGGAGATGCAACATGACAGGAGATGCAACATTGCAGGAGATGCAACATGACAGGAGATACAACATGACAGGAAATACATGACAGGATATGCAACATGACAGGAGATGCAACATTGCAGGAGATGCAACATTGCAGGAGATGCAACATTGCAGGAGATGCAACATGGCAGGAGATGCAACATGGCAGGAGATGCAACATGACAGGAGACGCAACATGACAGGAGATGCAACATTGCAGGAGATACAACATGACAGGAGATGCAACATGACAGGAGATGCAACATGACAGGGGATGCAACATGACAGGGGATGCAACATGACAGGAAATGCAACATCACAGGAGATGCAACATGACAGGAGATGCAACATGACAGGAGATGCAACATGACAGGAGATGCAACATGACAGGAGATGCAACATAACAGGAGATGCAACATGGCAGGGAATGCAACATGACAGGAGATGCAACATGACAGGAGATGCAACATGACAGGAAATTCAACATGACAGGGGATGCAACATGACAGGAGATGCAACATGGCAGGAGATGGAACATGACAGGGGATGCAACTTGACAGGGGATGCAACATGACAGGAGATGCAACATGACAGGAGATGCAACATGACAGGAAATTCAACATGACAGGAGATGCAACATGACAGGAGATGCAACATGGCAGGAGATGGAACATGACAGGAGATGCAACATGACAGGGGATGCAACATGACAGGAGATGCAACATGACAGGAGATGCAACATGGGAGGAGATGCAACATGACAAGGGATGCAACATGACAGGAGATGCAACATGACAGGAGATGCAACAAAACAGGAGATGCAACATGACAGGAGATGCAACATGGGAGGAGATGCAACATGACAAGGGATGCAACATGACAGGAGATGCAACATGACAGGAGATGCAACATAACAGGAGATGCAACATGACAGGAGATGCAACATGGGAGGAGATGCAACATGACAAGGGATGCAACATGACAGGAGATGCAACATGACAGGAGATGCAACATGACAGGAGATGCAACATGACAGGAGATGCAACATAACAGGAGATGCAACATGGCAGGGAATGCAACATGACAGGAGATGCAACATGACAGGAGATGCAACATGACAGGAAATTCAACATGACAGGGGATGCAACATGACAGGAGATGCAACATGGCAGGAGATGGAACATGACAGGGGATGCAACTTGACAGGGGATGCAACATGACAGGAGATGCAACATGACAGGAGTTGAAACATTGCAGGAGTTGCAACAGTACACCAGTAACAAGCAGAGGTCCCACAACATGACAGAGATGCAACATTGCAGGAGTTGCAACATAATGGAAATATAAAGAGAAGCAGTATAATATGACGCATTATTAACAATGTTTCGCCCACACAGTGGTACTTTATCAACACATCTACCTGGGCGAAACATATCTGAGTATTTATAGGAGGAGAATATTGAGTCAAGTAGAGAAAGAAGACTTCTCGCCAGAGAAGACAACAATAGCGAATAATTCAGGAATCATCACTTATCTGTATATCCAACAAGTTCAACCAAAACAACAACTGCTATAACATAGGTGAACCACTTGCCAAGAAACCTCTTCATCTCTATCTCACATAAGAATGGAGGAACACTGCAGAAGGTCTACTTGTCCAATCTCTCTTTAAAGCTACCCAAGGTCCTAGACTCTATCACCCTACTCGGAACATTGTCACATGCAACATTCTTCACTAGACTCAACATTCTCCACTAGACTCAACATTCTCCACTAGACTCAACATTCTTCACTAGACTCAACATTCTCCACTAGACTCAACATTCTCCACTAGACTCAACATTCTTCACTAGACTCAACATTCTGCACTAGACTCAACATTCTCCACTAGACTCAACATTCTCCACTAGACTCAACATTCTCCACTAGACTCAACATTCTCCACTAGACTCAACATTCTCAACTAGACTCAACATTCTTCACTAGACTCAACATTCTCCACTAGACTCAACATTCTCCACTAGACTCAACATTCTCCACTAGACTCAACATTCTCCACTAGACTCAACATTCTTCACTAGACTCAACATTCTCAACTAGACTCAACATTCTCCACTTGACTCAACATTCTCTACTAGACTCAACATTCTCCACTAGACTCAACATTCTCCACTAGACTCAACATTCTCCACTAGACTCAACATTCTTCACTAGACTCAACATTCTCCACTAGACTCAACATTCTTCACTAGACTCAACATTCTTCACTAGACTCAACATTCTCCACTAGACTCAACATTCTCCACTAGACTCAACATTCTCAACTAGACTCAACATTCTCCACTTGACTCAACATTCTCCACTAGACTCAACATTCTCCACTAGACTCAACATTCTCCACTAGACTCAACATTCTCCACTTGACTCAACATTCTCTACTAGACTCAACATTCTCAACCTGACTCAACATTCTCCACTAGACTCAACATTCTCCACTTGACTCAACATTCTCTACTAGACTCAACATTCTCAACCTGACTCAACATTCTCCACTAGACTCAACATTCTCCACTTGACTCAACATTCTCCACTAGACTCAACATTCTCCACTTGACTCAACATTCTCCACTAGACTCAACATTCTCCACTTGACTCAACATTCTCTACTAGACTCAACATTCTCCACTAGACTCAACATTCTCCACTTGACTCAACATTCTCTACTAGACTCAACATTCTCAACCTGACTCAACATTCTCCACTAGACTCAACATTCTCCACTTGACTCAACATTCTCTACTAGACTCAACATTCTCCACTTGACTCAACATTCTCCACTAGACTCAACATCTCCACTTGACTCAACATTCTCTACTAGACTCAACATTCTCAACCTGACTCAACATTCTCCACTAGACTCAACATTCTCCACTTGACTCAACATTCTCCACTAGACTCAACATTCTCCACTTGACTCAACATTCTCCACTAGACTCAACATTCTCCACTTGACTCAACATTCTCTACTAGACTCAACATTCTCCACTTGACTCAACATTCTCCACTAGACTCAACATTCTCCACTTGACTCAACATTCTCTACTAGACTCAACATTCTCAACCTGACTCAACATTCTCCACTAGACTCAACATTCTCCACTTGACTCAACATTCTCTACTAGACTCAACATTCTCAACCTGACTCAACATTCTCCACTAGACTCAACATTCTCCACTAGACTCAACATTCTCCACTAGACTCAACATTCTCCACTTGACTCAACATTCTCCACTAGACTCAACATTCTCCACTTGACTCAACATTCTCCACTAGACTCAACATTCTCCACTTGACTCAACATTCTCTACTAGACTCAACATTCTCAACCTGACTCAACATTCTCCACTAGACTCAACATTCTCCACTTGACTCAACATTCTCCACTAGACTCAACATTCTCCACTAGACTCAACATTCTCCACTAGACTCAACATTCTCCACTAGACTCAACATTCTCCACTAGACTCAACATTCTCCACTAGACTCAACATTCTCAACTAGACTCAACATTCTCCACTTGACTCAACATTCTCCACTAGACTCAACATTCTCCACTTGACTCAACATTCTCTACTAGACTCAACATTCTCAACCTGACTCAACATTCTCCACTAGACTCAACATTCTCCACTAGACTCAACATTCTCCACTAGACTCAACATTCTCCACTAGACTCAACATTCTCCACTAGACTCAACATTCTCCACTAGACTCAACATTCTCCACTAGACTCAACATTCTTCACTAGACTCAACATTCTCCACTAGACTCAACATTCTCTACTAGACTCAACATTCTCAACCTGACTCAACATTCTCCACTAGACTCAACATTCTCCACTAGACTCAACATTCTCCACTAGACTCAACATTCTGCACTAGACTCAACATTCTCCACTAGACTCAACATTCTCCACTAGACTCAACATTCTCCACTAGACTCAACATTCTCCACTTGACTCAACATTCTCCACTAGACTCAACATTCTCCACTTGACTCAACATTCTCCACTAGACTCAACATTCTCCACTTGACTCAACATTCTCTACTAGACTCAACATTCTCAACCTGACTCAACATTCTCCACTAGACTCAACATTCTCCACTTGACTCAACATTCTCCACTAGACTCAACATTCTCCACTAGACTCAACATTCTCCACTAGACTCAACATTCTCCACTAGACTCAACATTCTCCACTAGACTCAACATTCTCCACTAGACTCAACATTCTCAACTAGACTCAACATTCTCCACTTGACTCAACATTCTCCACTAGACTCAACATTCTCCACTTGACTCAACATTCTCTACTAGACTCAACATTCTCAACCTGACTCAACATTCTCCACTAGACTCAACATTCTCCACTAGACTCAACATTCTCCACTAGACTCAACATTCTCCACTAGACTCAACATTCTCCACTAGACTCAACATTCTCCACTAGACTCAACATCTCCACTAGACTCAACATTCTTCACTAGACTCAACATTCTCCACTGGACTCAACATTCTCTACTAGACTCAACATTCTCAACCTGACTCAACATTCTCCACTAGACTCAACATTCTCCACTAGACTCAACATTCTCCACTAGACTCAACATTCTGCACTAGACTCAACATTCTCCACTAGACTCAACATTCTGCACTAGACTCAACATTCTCCACTAGACTCAACATTCTCTACTTGACTCAACATTCTCCACTAGACTCAACATTCTCCACTAGACTCAACATTCTCCACTAGACTCAACATTCTCCACTAGACTCAACATTCTCCACTAGACTCAACATTCTCCACTAGACTCAACATTCTCCACTAGACTCAACATTCTCCACTAGACTCAACATTCTCCACTAGACTCAACATTCTCCACTAGACTCAACATTCTCCACTAGACTCAACATTCTCCACTAGACTCAACATTCTCCACTAGACTCAACATTCTCCACTAGACTCAACATTCTCCACTAGACTCAACATTCTCCACTAGACTCAACATTCTCCACTAGACTCAACATTCTCCACTAGACTCAACATTCTTCACTAGACTCAACATTCTCCACTAGACTCAACATTCTCCACTAGACTCAACATTCTTCACTAGACTCAACATTCTCCACTAGACTCAACATTCTCCACTAGACTCAACATTCTCCACTAGACTCAACATTCTCCACTAGACTCAACATTCTCCACTAGACTCAACATTCTCCACTAGACTCAACATTCTCCACTAGACTCAACATTCTTCACTAGACTCAACATTCTCCACTAGACTCAACATTCTTCACTAGACTCAACATTCTTCACTAGACTCAACATTCTTCACTAGACTCAACATTCTCCACTAGACTCAACATTCTCTACTAGACTCAACATTCTCCACTAGACTCAACATTCTCCACTAGACTCAACATTCTCCACTAGACTCAACATTCTTCACTAGACTCAACATTCTCCACTAGACTCAACATTCTTCACTAGACTCAACATTCTTCACTAGACTCAACATTCTTCACTAGACTCAACATTCTTCACTAGACTCAACATTCTCCACTAGACTCAACATTCTTCACTAGACTCAACATTCTCCACTAGACTCAACATTCTCCACTACACTCAACATTCTCCACTAGACTCAACATTCTTCACTAGACTCAACATTCTCCACTAGACTCAACATTCTTCACTAGACTCAACATTCTCCACTAGACTCAACATTCTCCACTAGACTCAACATTCTTCACTAGACTCAACATTCTCCACTAGACTCAACATTCTTCACTAGACTCAACATTCTCCACTAGACTCAACATTCTCCACTAGACTCAACATTCTTCACTAGACTCAACATTCTCCACTAGACTCAACATTCTCCACTAGACTCAACATTCTTCACTAGACTCAACATTCTCCACTAGACTCAACATTCTCCACTAGACTCAACATTCTCCACTAGACTCAACATTCTTCACTAGACTCAACATTCTCCACTAGACTCAACATTCTCCACTAGACTCAACATTCTCCACTAGACTCAACATTCTCCACTAGACTCAACATTCTCCACTAGACTCAACATTCTCCATTCAAGGTATACTCCATGTATGCTTCAGGTTACTCCAGGTATACTCCATGTATGCTTCAGGTATACTGGTATACTCCAGGTATACTCCAGGTATACTCCATGTATGCTCCAGGTATCCTCCAGGTATACTCCATGTATGCTTCAGGTATACTGGTATACTCCAGGTATACTCCACGTATACTCCATGTATGCTCCAGGTATACTCTATGTATGCTTCAGGTATACTGGTATACTCCAGGTATACTCCAGGTATACTCCATGTATGCTCCAGGTATACTCCAGGTATACTCCATGTATGCTTTAGGTATACTCCAGGTATACTCCATGTATGCTTCAGGTATACTCCAGGTATACTCCAGGTATGCTCCAGGTATCCTGCAGGTATACTCCATGTATGATTCAGGTATACTCCTGGTATACTCCATGAATGCTCCAGGTATACTCCATGTATGCTCCAGGTATACTCCAGGTATACTCCACGTATGCTTCAGGTATACTCCATGTATGCTCCAGGTATACTCCTGGTATACTCCAGGTATACTCCAAGTATATTCCATGTATACTCCAGGTATACTCCTGGTATACTCCAGGTATACTCCAAGTATATTCAATGTATACTCCAGGTATACTCCTGGTATACTCCAGGTATCCTCCAGGTATATTCCATGTATACTCCAGGTATACTCCAAGTATATTCCATGTATGCTCCAGGTATACTCCAGGTATACTCCATGTATGCTCCATGTATACTCCATGTATACTCTAGGTATACTCCAGGTATACTCCATGTATACTCCAGGTATACTCCAGGTATACTCCATGTATACTCCAGGTATACTCCATGTATACTCCAGGTATACTCCAGGTATACTCCAGGTATACTCCATGTATGCTTCAGGTATACTCCAGGTATACTCCATGTATACTCCAGGTATACTCCATGTATACTCCATGTATACTCCATGTATACTCCAGGTATACTCCATGTATACTCCAGGTATACTCCATGTATACTCCAGGTATACTCCATGTATACTCCAGGTATACTCCGTGTATACTCCAGGTATACTCCAGGTATACTCCATGTATACTCCGGGTATACTCCATGTATGCTCCATGTATACTCAAGGTATACTCCATGTATGCTCCATATATACTCCAGGTATACTCCATGTATACTCTAGGTATACTCCACGCATGCTCCATGTATACTCCATGTATGCTCCATGTATACTCCATGTATGCTCCATGTATACTCCATGTATACTCCATGTATACTCCATGTATACTCCAGCTATACTCCATGTATACTCCAGGTATACTCCATGTATACTCCATGTATGCTCCATGTATACCCCAGGTATACTCCATGTATGCTCCATGTATACTCCAGGTATACTCCATGTATACTCCAGGTATACTCCATGTATGCTCCATGTATACTCCAGGTATACTCCATGTATGCTCCATGTATACTCCAGGTATACTCCATGTATGCTCCATGTATACTCCAGGTATATTCCATGTATACTCCAGGTATGTTCCATGTATACTCCATGTATGCTCCAGGTATACTCCATGTATACTCCAGGTATACTCCATGTATACTCTATGTATGTTCCATGTATACTCCAGGTATACTCCATGTATACTCCAGGTATACTCCATGTATACTCCAGGTATACTCCAGGTATACTCCATGTATGCTCCATGTGTACTCCATTTATACTCCAGGTATACTCAATGTATGCTTCATGTATACTCCAGGTATACTCCATGTATACTCCAGGTATACTCCATGTATACTCCAGGTATACTCCAGGTATACTCCATGTATGCTCCATGTATACTCCAGGTATACTCCAGGTATACTCCAGGTATACTCCATGTATGCTCCATGTATACTCCAGGTATACTCCATGTATGCTCCAGGTATACTCCAGGTATACTCCAGATATACTCCATGTATGCTCCATGTATACTCCAGGTATACTCCATGTATACTCCAGGTATACTCCAGGTATACTCCATGTATGCTCCATGTATACTCCAGCTATACTCCAGGTATACTCCAGGTATACTCCAGGTATACTCCAGGTATACTCCATGTATGCTCCATGTATACTCCAGGTATACTCCAGGTATACTCCAGGAATACTCAATGTATGCTTTATGTATACTCCAGGTATACTCCATGTATACTCCAGGTATACTCCATGTATACTCCAGGTATACTCCAGGTATACTCCATGTATACTCCAGGTATACTCCAGGTATACTCCAGGTATACTCCATGTATGCTCCATGTATACTCCAGGTATACTCCGTGTATGCTCCAGGTATACTCCAGGTATACTCCAGATATACTCCATGTATGCTCCATGTATACTCCAATTATACTCCATGTATACTCCTGGTATACTCCAGGTATACTCCATGTATGCTCCATGTATACTCCAGGTATACTCCAGGTATACTCCAGGTATACTCCAGGTATACTCCATGTATGCTCCATGTATACTCCAGGTATACTCCATGTATGCTCCAGGTATACTCCAGGTATACTCCATGTATACTCCAGGTATACTCCATGTATACTCCATGTATGCTCCATGTATACTCCAGGTATACTCCATGTATACTCCAGGTATACTCCAGGTATACCCCATGTATGCTCCATGTATACTCCATGTATACTCCAGGTATACTCCAGGTATACTCCATGTATGCTCCATGTATACTCCAGGTATACTCCATGTATACTCCAGGTATACTCCATGTATACTCCAGGTATACTCCAGGTATACTCCATGTATGCTCCATGTATACTCCAGGTATACTCAGGTATACTCCATGTATACTCCATGTATGCTCCACGTATACTCCAGGTATACTCCATGTATGCTCCAGGTATACTCCATGTATACTCCAGGTATACTCAATGTATGCTTCAGGTATACTCCAGGTATACTCCATGTATGCTCCAGGTATACTCCAGGTATACTCCATGTATACTCCAGGTATACTCCACGTATACTCCATGTATACTCCAGGTATACTCCATGTATACTCCAGGTATACTCCATGTATGCTCCAGGTATACTCCACGTATACTCCAGGTATACTCCATGAATGCTCCAGGTATACTCCATGTATACTCCAGGTATACTCCAGGTATACTCCATGTATACTCCAGGTATACTCCATGTATGCTCCATGTATACGCCAGGTATACTCCATGTATGCTCCATGTATACTCCAGGTATACTCCATGTATGCTCCAGGTATACTCCAGGTATACTCCATGTGTGCTTCAGGTATACTCCATGTATACTCCAGGTATACTCCAGGTATACTCCATATATGCTTCAGGTATACTCCAGGTATACTCCAGGTATACTCCATGTATGCTCCAGGTATACTCCAGGTATACTCCATGTATACTCCAGGTATACTCCAGGTATACTCCAGGTATACTCCATGTATACTCCAGGTATACTCCATGTATACTCCAGGTATACTCCATGTATGCTCCATGTATACTCCAGGTATACTCCATGTATGCTCCAGGTATACTCCATGTGTACTCTAGGTATACTCCAGGTATACTCCAGGTATACTCCATGTATGCTCCAGGTATACTCCAGGTATACTCTATGTATGATCCAGGTATACTCCAGGTATACTCCAGGTATACTCCAGGTATGCTCCAGGTATACTCCAGGTATACTCCATGTATGCTCCAGGTATACTCCAGGTATACTCCATGTATACTCCAGGTATACTCCATGTATGCTCCAGGTATACTCCAGGTATACTCCATGTATACTCCAGGTATACTCCAGGTATACTCCTGGTATACTACTGATACTATTATAACTGAGTCTGGTAAAATGATCTTGATCCGAGGCGGAGGAGCTGAACAACCCTCCGTGGCTTAGTGAAAGTGGTGGTGATGGTGGTGGTGGTAGTGGTGGTGGTGGTGGTAGTGGTGGTGGTAGTGGTGGTGGTGGTGGTAGTGGTGGTGGTGGTTGTGGTAGTGGTGGTGGTAGTGGTGGTGGTGTAGTGGTGGTAGTGGTGGTGGTGGTGGTGGTAGTGGTGGTGGTGGTAGTGGTGTGGTGGTGGTGGTAGTGGTGGTGTGTGGTGTGGTAGTGGTGGTGGTGGTAGTGGTGGTGTGGTGGTAGTGGTGGTGGGTAGTGGTGTGTGGTGGTAGTGGTGGTGGGTGGTGTAGTGGTGGTGGTAGTGGTGTGTGGGGGTGAGTGGTGGTGGTGGTGGTGAGTAGTGGTGGTGGTAGTGGTGGTGTGTGGTGGTGGTGGTGGTGGTAGTGGTGGTGGTGTGGTGGTGGTATAGTGGTGGTGGTGGTGTAGTGGTGTGGTAGTGGTGATGGTGGGTGGTGGTAGTGGTGGTGTGGTGGTGGTGGTAGTGGTGGTGGTAGTGGGGGGTGTGGTGGTGGTGGTGGTGGATAGTTGGTGGTGGTGGTGGTGGTAGTG
Source organism: Cherax quadricarinatus (assembly GCF_026875155.1). Taxonomy (NCBI): domain Eukaryota; kingdom Metazoa; phylum Arthropoda; class Malacostraca; order Decapoda; family Parastacidae; genus Cherax; species Cherax quadricarinatus. The sequence goes on along the minus strand of NC_069404.1, from coordinate 4,828,453 downwards.
GTGGTGGTGGTGGTGGTGGTTGTGGTGGGTGGTGGTGGTAGTGGTGGTGGTGGTGGTAGTGGTGGTGGTGGTGGGTGTGGTGGTAGGTGGTGGTGGTGGTGGTGGTGGTGGTGTGGTGGTGGTGGTGTGGTGGGAGTGGTGGTGGTGGTAGTGGTGGTGGTGTGGTGGTGTGTGGTGGTGGTGGTAGTTGGTGGTGGTGTGTGGTGGTGGTAGTGTGTGGTGGTGGTGGTATGTGGTGGTGGTGGTGGTGGTGGTGGTGGTAGTGGTGTGTGGTGGTGAGTGGTGTGGTGGTTGTGGTAGTGGTGGTGGTGGTGTGGTGGTAGTGGTGGTGGTGGTAGTGGTGGTGGTGGTGGTGGTAGTGGTGGTAGTAGTGTGGTGGTAGAAATGGTTGTGGTAGTAGTGTGGTGGTAGTAGTGGTGGTGGTAATAGTGGTGGTTGAAGTAGTGGTGGTAGTAATGGTGGTGGTGGTGGTAGTGGTGGTGGTACTAGGATTTTGGTGGTGATAGTGGTCGTGGTAGTGGTGGTAGTAGCGGTAGTAGTAGGTGGTAGTGGATGTGTACTAGCGGTTGTGGTGGGTGATAGTGGTTGGTAGTAGTGGTGGTGGTAGTAGTGGTGGTGGTGTAGAAGTGGTATGGTGGTGGTAGGTGGTAGTGGTGGTGGTACTAGCGTTGTGGTGGTGATAGTGTGGTAGTAGTGGTGGTGGTAGAGTGGTGGTGGTGTAGTAGTGGTGGTAGTAGTGGTGGTGGTGGCGTGTTGGAGGTATTAGCGATTGTGGTGGTGATAGTGGTGGTAGTAGTGGTGGTGCTAGTAGTGGTGTGGTAGTAGAAGTGGTGGTAGTAGTGGTGGTGGTAGTGGTGGTGGTACTAGCGATGTGGGTGGTGATAGTGGTGGTAGTAGTGGTGGTGGTAGTAGTGGTGGTAGTAGTAGTAGATGGTAGTGTTGGTGGTGGTGGAGTGGTTGTAGTAGTGGTGGTGGTGATAGTGGTGATGGTATAGCGATTGTGGTGGTGATAGTGGCGGTAGTAGTGGTGGTGGTAGTAGTAGTGGTGGTAGTGTGGTGGTGGTGGTAGTGCTGGTGGTACTAGCGGTTGTGGTGGTGATAGTGGTGGTAGTAGTGGTGGTGGTAGTAGGTGGTGGTGTAGTAGTAGTGGTGGTAGTAGTGGTGGTGGTGGCAGTGTTGGAGGTATTAGCGATTGTGGTGGTGATAGTTGTGGGTGGTGGAGTGGGGTAGTAGTGGTGGTGGTAGTAGAAGTGGTGGTAGTAGTGGTGGTGGTGGTAGTGGTGGTGGTACTAGCGAGTGTGGTGGTGATAGTGGTGGTAGTAGTGGTGGTGGTAGTAGTGGTGGTAGTAGTAGTGATGGTAGTGGTGGTGGTGGTAGGAGTGGTTGTAGTAGTTGTGGTGGTGGTACTAGCGATTGTGGTGGTGATTGTGGCGGTAGTAGTTGTGGTGGTAGTAGTAGTGGTGGTAGTAGTGGTGGTGGTAGTGCTGGTGGTACTTGCGATTGTGATGGTGATAGTGGTGGTAGTAGTGGTGTTGGTGGTAGTGGTGGTGGTACTAGTGGTTACGGTAGTATCGGTGGTGGTGGTGGTAGTAGTGGTGGTAGTGTAGTGGTTGTACTAGTGGTTACGGTAGTAGCGGTGGTGGTAGTGGTGGTGGTAGTGGTGGTGGTGGTGGTGGTAGTCGTGGTGGTGGTGTAGTGGGGTGGTGGTAGTCGTGGTGTTGGTGGTAGTGGTGGTAGTGGTGGTGGTGGTTAGTCGTGGTGGTGGTGGTAGTGGTGGTGGTAGTGGTGGTAGTTGTGGTGGTAGTGGTGGTGGTGGTAGTCGTGGTGGTGGTGGTAGTGGTAGTGGTGGTGGTAGTGGTAGTGGTGGTAGTTGTGGTGGTAGCGGCGGTAGTGGTGGTGGCGGTAGCGGCGGTAGTGGTGGTAGTCGTGGTGGTGGTGGTAGTGGTGGTAGTCGTGGTGGTAGTGGTGGTGGTAGTGGTGGTAGTCGTGGTAGTGGTGGTAGTGGTGGTGGTAGTGGTGGTAGATCACTAATCAGGTGACAGGTGAGATCAGAGAACAGGTGTGACTACTAAGTAGTGGGGGTGGTGGTAGCAGGTTCTAGGTTCTGGACTGGGGTTCACAAGGTTCTAGGTTCTACACAGGGGTTCACAAGGTTCTAGGTTCTAGACAAGGGTTCACAAGGTTCTAGGTTCTAGACAGGAGTTCACAAGGTTCTAGGTTCTAGACCGGGGTTCACAAGGTTCTAGGTTCTAGACAGTGGTTCACAAGGCTCTAGGTTCTAGTCAGGTGTTCAGAAGGTCCTAGCAAGGTTCTACGATATAGATATGGGTTCACAAAATTCTAGCAAGGTTCAAGGTTCTAGACAGGGGTTCACAAGGTTTCACAAAGGTTCTAGGTTCTAGACGGCGTCACTAGCCATGTCTTAGCCATGGTTCTAGAGAGGTGTTCAGTAGGTTCAAAGTCCTAGCCATGATTCTAGAGAGGGATTCAATAGGTACTTTGTCCTAGCCAGGTTCTAGAGAGGGACTCGATAGGTACTATGTCTTAGGCAGGTCCTGGAGAGGGGTTCAACAGGTTATATGTCCTTGCCAGGTTCTAGAGAGGTGTTCAATAGGTAGTATGTCCTAGTCAGGTTCTAGATGGCTCTAATCAGGGGGTTCACAAGGTTCTATGTCCTAGCCGGTTTCTATAGAGGTTCTAGCCAGGGGTTCACTAGGTTCTAGGTCCTAGCCAGGTTCAAGAGAGGTTCTAGCCAGTTCACAAGGTTCTAGAGAGGTGTTCAATAGGTTCTAGGTCCTAGCCAGGTGTTCACAAGGTTCCAGAGAGGTGTTCAATAGGTTCTAGGTCCTAGCCAGGTGTTCAGAAGGTTCTAGAGAGGTGTTCAATAGGTTCTAGGTCCTAGCCAGGTGTTCACAAGGTTCTAGAGAGGTGTTCAATAGGTTCTAGGTCCTAGCCAGGTGTTCACAAGGTTCTAGAGAGGTGTTCAATAGGTTCTAGGTCCTAGCCAGGGTTCACAAGGTTCCAGAGAGGTGTTCAATAGGTTCTAGGTCCTAGCCGGTGTTCACAAGGTTCTAAGAGGTGTTCAATAGGTTCTAGGTCCCAGCCAGGTGTTCACAAGGCTCTAGAGAGGTGTTCAATAGGTTCTAGGTCCTAGCCAGGTGTTCACAAGGTTCTAGAGAGGCGTTCAATAGGTTCTAGGTCCTAGCCAGGTGGTTCACAAGGTTCTAGAGAGGTGTTCAATAGGTTCTAGGTCCTAGCCAGGTGTTCACAAGGTTCTAGAGAGGTGTTCAATGGTTCTAGGTCCTAGCCAGGTGTTCACAAGGTTCTAGAGAGGTGTTCAATAGGTTCTAGGTCCTAGCCAGGTGTTCACAAGGTTCTAGAGAGGTGTTCAATAGGTTCTAGGTCCTAGCCAGGTGTTCACAAGGTTCTAGAGAGGTGTTCAATAGGTTCTAGGTCCTAGCCAGGTGTTCACAAGGTTCTAGAGAGGCGTTCAATAGGTTCTAGGTCCTAGCCAGGTGTTCACAAGGTTTCTAGGAGGTGTTCAATAGGTTCTAGGTCCTAGCCAGGTGTTCACAAGGTTCTAGAGAGGTGTTCAATTTAGGTTCTAGGTCCTAGCCAGGTGTTCACAAGGTTCTAGAGAGGTGTTCAATAGGTTCTAGGTCCTAGCCAGGTGTTCACAAGGTTCTAGAGAGGTGTTCAATAGGTTCTAGGTCCTAGCCAGGTGTTCACAAGGTTCTAGAGAGGTGTTCAATAGGTTCTAGGTCCTAGCCAGGTGTTCACAAGGTTCTAGAGAGGCGTTTCAATAGGTTCTAGGTCCTAGCCAGGTGTTCACAAGGTTCTAGAGAGGTGTTCAATAGGTTCTAGGTCCTAGCCAGGTGTTCACAAGGTTCTAGAGAGGTGTTCAATAGGTTCTAGGTCCTAGCCAGGTGTTCACAAGGTTCTAGAGAGGTGTTCAATAGGTTCTAGGTCCTAGCCAGGTGTTCACAAGGTTCTAGGTAGCGGGTTCAACAGTTCTTATTAAAGAACCTGGATAAGAATCTCTGCAGCCAGTCCTGAGAACTTACAAAGGTCACTTGATAGATAAAATACCAGCCCTACCTCAGGCGAGGTTGTGTTACCCTGCCTCATTGTGTGTGAGGTTGTGTTACTGCACCTCATTGTGTGTGAGGTTGTGTTACTGTGCCTAATTGTGTGTGACGTTGTGTTACTGTGCCTCATTGTGTGTGAGGTTGTGTTACTGTGCCTCATTGTGTGTGAGGTTGTGTTACTGTGCCTCATTGTGAGTGAGGTTGTGTTACTGTGCCTCATTGTGAGGTTGTGTTACTGTGTCTCATTGTGTGTGAGGTTGTGTTACTGTGCCTCATTGTGTGTGAGGTTGTGTTATTGTACCTCATTGTGTGTGAGGTTGTGTTGCTGTGTCTCATTGTGTGTGAGGTTGTGTTACTGTGCCTCATTGTGTGTGAGGTGTTATTGTGCCTCATTGTGTGTGAGGTTGTGTTACTGTGTCTCATTGTGTGTGAGGTTGTGTTACTGTGCCTCATTGTATGTGAGGTTTTGTTATTGTGCCTCATTGTGTGTGAGGTTGTGTTACTGTGTCTCATTGTGTGTGAGGTTGTGTTACTGTGTCTCATTGTGTGTGAGGTTGTGTTACTCTGCCTCATTGCATTTGAGGTTGTGTTGCTGTGCCTCATTGTGTGTGAGGTTGTGTTACTGTGCCTCATTTTGTGTGAGGTTGTGTTATTGTGCCTCATTGTGTGTGAGGTTGTGTTACTGTGTCTCATTGTGTGTGAGGTTGTGTTACTGTGTCTCATTATGTGAGGTTGTGTTACTCTGCCTCATTGTGTTTGAGGTTATGTTACTGTGCCTCATTGTGTGTGAGGTTGTGTTAATGTGCCTCATTGTGTGTGAGGTTGTGTTACTGTGCCTCATTGTGTGTGAGGTTGTGTTACTGTGCCTCATTGTGTGTGAGGTTGTGTTACTGTGCCTCATTGTGTGTGAGGTTGTGTTATTGTGCCTCATTGTGTGTGAGGTTGTGTTACTGTGTCTCATTGTGTGTGAGGTTGTGTTACTGTGCCTCATTGTGTGTGAGGTTGTGTTACTGTGCCTCATTGTGTTTAAGGTTGTGTTACTGTGCCTCATTGTGTGTGAGGTTGTGTTACTGTGTCTCATTGTGTGTGAGGTTGTGTTACTGTGCCTCATTGTGTGTGAGGTTGTGTTATTGTGTCTCATTGTGTGTGAGGTTGTGTTACCCTGCCTCATTGTGTGTGAGGTTGTGTTATTGTGTCTCATTGTGTGTGAGGTTGTGTTACCCTGCCTCATTGTGTGTGAGGTTGTGTTACCCTGCCTCATTGTGTGTGAGGTTGTGTTACTGTGTCTCATTGTGTTTGAGGTTGTGTTACTGTGTCTCATTGTGTGTGAGATTGTGTTACCCTGCCTCATTGTGTGTGAGGTTGTGTTACTGTGCCTCATTGTGTGTGAGGTTGTGTTACTGTGTTCTTTTGTGTGTGAGGTTGTGTTACTGTGTCTCATTGTGTGTGAGGTTGTGTTACTGTGCCTCATTGTGTGTGAGGTTGTGTTACTGTGCCTCATTGTGTGTGAGGTTGTGTTACTGTATCTCATTGTGTGTGAGGTTGTGTTACTGTGTCTCACTGTGTGTGAGATTGTGTTACTGTACCTCATTGTGAGGCTGTGTTAATGTGTCTCATTGTGTGTGAGGTTGTGTTACTGTGCCTCATTGTGTGTGAGGTTGTGTTACTGTGCCTCATTGTGTGTGAGGTTGTGTTACTGTGCCTCATTGTGTGTGAGGTTGTGTTACTGTGTCTCATTGTGTGTGAGGTTGTGTTACTGTGTCTCATTGTGTGTGAGGTTGTGTTACTGTACCTCATTGTGAGGCTGTGTTAATGTGTCTCATTGTGTGTGAGGTTGTGTTACTGTTCCTCATTGTGTGTGAGGTTGTGTTACTGTGCCTCATTGTGTGTGAGGTTGTGTTACTGTGCCTCATTGTGTGTGAGGTTGTGTTACTGTGCCTCATTGTGTGTGAAGTTGTGTTACTGTGCCTCATTGTGTGTGAGGTTGTGTTACTGTACCTCATTGTGAGGTTGTGTTACTGTGCCTCATTGTGTGTGAGGTTGTGTTACTGTGCCTCATTGTGTGTGAAGTTGTGTTACTGTGTCTCATTGTGTGTGAGGTTGTGTTACTGTGCCTCATTGTGTGTGAGGTTGTGTTATTGTGCCTCATTGTGTGTGAGGTTGTGTTACTGTGTCTCATTGTGTGTGAGGTTGTGTTACTGTGCCTCATTGTGTGTGAGGTTGTGTTACTGTGTCTCATTGTGTGTGAGGTGTTATTGTGCCTCATTGTGCGTGAGGTTGTGTTACTGTGTCTCATTGTGTGTGAGGTGTTATTGTGCCTCATTGTGTGTGAGGTTGTGTTATTGTGCCTCATTGTGTGTGAGGTTGTGTTACTGTGTCTCATTGTGTGTGAGGTTGTGTTACTGTGTCTCATTGTGTGTGAGGTTGTGTTATTGTGCCTCATTGTGTGTGAGGTTGTGTTATTGTGCCTCATGTGTGAGGTTGTGTTACTGTGCCTCATGTGTGAGGTTGTGTTACTGGACCTCGTGTGTGAGGTTGTGTTACTGGACCTCGTGTGTGAGGTTGTGTTACTGGACCTCGTGTGTGAGGTTGTGTTACTGGACCTCATGTGTAATGGAGGGTGTACCAGTGTGGAGGGCGGGTCAATGAACCGCTGCGGGCCAGGGCGGTCCAGTGGACCAATGTGTGTCGTGTGATAAGAAGAGGTACATGATGCTGGCCTTATCTCCTGCCCAGCCTCTCTCCTGCCCCTCCCCTCCTGCCCCTCCCCCCTTGCCCAGCCTCCCTCCTGCCCCTCCCCCATGCCCAGCCTCACTACACAGCTACTGTACCTCTCAATAATATTAATCACAATAGCAGAGTAACGTTCCCACAAGTCATGGTTCAGGCCACGACATTTCGACCACGTCTCACCAGGTTTCGGGCATCGTCGACGTCTCTCTGGCTGTCCCGAGCGATAAGAGAATTGAATCACAAAGTATATTCTCAGCTGACCGCTCCGAGCGAAGCCTAAATTGAATTTCCCAAAACATTTCGCCCTGTTTCACCCCCTTATAGGCCTACCACGGCCTCTTTCAGGACACAAAACGGGTATTTTTGTTTTTTGGGGGGTTTCTGGATTTTTTGGGGGGGTTTATGGGGGTTCTAGGTTTATAGAAAGCGGGGTTATAGGCCTGGGTAGGCTCAGGCACTGCCGGGAAGTTCTCAGAATGAGAGAAAGTGGCAGTGACTTTTTTCCAGGTCTGGATTTATACGGATATTGAAATGATATCTGAGGATTCAGGTGCCAGTCACTGTCGGGGCAGTGATACGGGGCAGTGACAGTCACTGGGGGCGGTGATAGTGGCAGTGACTGTGAGTGGTGATGGTGGCAGCAACAGTCACTGTGGGTGATGTTGGCAGTGACTGGGAGGAGATGGTGGCAGTGACAGTCACCGTGGGTGATGGTGGCAGTGACTATGGGTGATGAAGGTGGCAGTGATAGTCACTGTGGGTGATGGTGGCAGTGACAGTCACTGGGGTGGTAATGGTGGTAGTCACTGTGGGTGGTGATGGTGACAGTGACAGTCACTGTGGGTAATGATGGCAGTCACTGTGGGTGGTGATGGTGGCAGTGAGAGTCACTGTGGGTAAGATGGTGGCAGTGACAGTCACTGTGGGTGGTGATGGTGGCAGTGACAGTCACTGTGGGTGGTGATGGTGGCAGTGACAGTCACTGTGGGTGGTGATGGTGGTAGTCACTGTGGGTGGTGATGGTGGCAGCCGCTGTGAATGGTGATGGTGGCAGTGACAGTCACTGGGAGTGGTGAGGGTGGCAGTCACTGTGGGTGGTGATGGTGGCAGTGACAGTCACTGTGGGTGATGATGGTGGCAGTGATAGTCACTGTGGATGATGATGGTGGCAGTGACAGTCACTGTGGGTGGTGATTGTGGCAGTGACAGTCACTGTGGGTGATGGTGGCAGTGACAGTCGCTCTGGGTGATGATGGTGGCAGTGACAGTCACTGTGGGTGGTGATTGTGGCAGTGACAGTCACTGTGGGTGATGATGGTGGCAGTGACAGTCGCTCTGGGTGATGAAGGTGGCAGTGACAGTCACTGTGGGTGATGATGGTGGCAGTGACAGTCACTGTGGGTGGTGGTGGTGGCAGTGACAGTCACTGTGGGTGGTGATGGTGGCAGTGACAGTCACTGTGGGTGTGTGATGGTGGCAGTGACAGTCACTGTGGGTGATGATGGTGGCAGGACAGTCACTGTGGGTGATGATGGTGGCAGTGACAGTCACTGTGGGTGATGATGGTGGCAGTGACAGTCACTGTGGGTGATGATGGTGGCAGTGACAGTCACTGTGGGTGGTGATGGTGGCAGAGACAGTCACTGTGGGTGGTGATGGTGGCAGTGACACTCACTGCGGGTGGTGATGGTGGCAGTGACAGTCACTGTGGGTGATGATGGTGGCAGTGACAGTTCACTGTGGGTGTGATGTGGCAGTGACAGTCACTGTGGGTGATGGTGGCAGTGACAGTCATGTGGGTGATGATGGTGGCGTGGACAGTCACTGTGGGTGGTGATGGTGACAGTGACAGTCACTGTGGGTGATGATGGTGGCAGTGACAGTCACTGTGGGTGATGGTGGCAGTGACAGTCACTGTGGGTGATGATGGTGGCAGTGACAGTCACTGTGGGTGGTGATGGTGACAGTGACAGTCACTGTGGGTGATGATGGTGGCAGTGACAGTCACTGTGGGTGGTGATGGTGGCAGTGACAGTCACTGTGGGTGGTGATGGTGACAGTGACAGTCACTGTGGGTGGTGATGGTGGAAGTGACAGTCACTGTGGGTGATGATGGTGGCAGTGACAGTCACTGTGGGTGATGATGGTGGCAGTGACAGTCACTGTGGGTGATGATGGTGGCAGTGACAGTCACTGTGGGTGATGATGGTGGCAGTGACAGTCACTGTGGGTGATGATGGTGGCAGTGACAGTCACTGTGGGTAATGATGGTGGCAGTGACAGTCACTGTGTGTGATGATGGTGGCAGTGACAGTCACTGTGGGTGATGATGGTGGCAGTGACAGTCACTGTGGGTGATGATGGTGACAGTGACAGTCACTGTGGGTGATGATGGTGGCAGTGACAGTCACTGTGGGTGATGATGGTGGCAGTGACAGTCACTGTGGGTGATGAAGGTGGCAGTGACAGTCACTGTGGGTGATGATGGTGGCAGTGACAGTCACTGGGTGATGATGGTGGCAGTGACAGTCACTGTGGGTGGTGATGGTGGCAGTGACAGTCACTGTGGGTGATGATGGTGGCAGTGACAGTCACTGTGGGTGGTGATGGTGACAGTGACAGTCACTGTGGGTGGTGATTGTGGCAGTGACAGTCACTGTGGGTGGTGATGGTGGCAGGACAGTCACTGTGGGTGATGATGTGGCAGTGACAGTCACTGTGGGTGTGATGGTGACAGTGACAGTCACTGTGGGTGTGATGTGGCAGTGACAGTCACTGTGGGTGATGATGGTGGCAGTGACAGTCACTGTGGGTGTGATGGTGGCAGGACAGTCACTGTGGGTGATGATGGTGGCAGTGACAGTCACTGTGGGTGTGTGGGCAGTGACAGTCCTTGGGTGATGAGTGGCAGTGACAGTCACTGTGGGTGGTGATGGTGGCAGTGACAGTCACTGTGGGTGGATGATGGTGGCAGTGACAGTCACTGTGGGTGATATGGTGGCAGTGACAGTCACTGTGGGTGTGATGGTGGCAGTGACAGTCACTGTGGGTGGGATGGTGGCAGTGACAGTCACTGTGGGTGGTGATGGTGGCAGTGACAGTCACTGTGGGTGATGGTGGCAGTGACAGTCACTGTGGGTGGTGATGGTGGCAGTGACAGTCACTGTGGGTGATGGTGGCAGTGACAGTCACTGTGGGTGATGGTGGCAGTGACAGTCACTGTGGGTGGTGATGGTGGCAGTGACAGTCACTGTGGGTGGTGATGGTGGCAGTGACAGTCACTGTGGGTGATGGTGGCAGTGACAGTCACTGTGGGTGATGGTGGCAGTGACAGTCACTGTGGGTGGTGATGGTGGCAGTGACAGTCACTGTGGACAGTGACATTATGTTATTATTATATATTGTGATTATTGTGATATTATATTAGTTATGTTATTAATTATATATTTTTGATTCCAGGTAGGTACCCTGGGCACGTACACCATAGTAGGGTACAATGTACCTGCATAGTACAGTCGTACTTTGGAGCCAATGTGAGTACAGGACTGGGTACAGGTAATGGAACTAGGTGCAGTGGTACACTATGTTAGTGGTACACTATGTTAGTGGTACACTATGGTGTGGACACTATGTACAGTGGTCACTATGGTACGCTGTGGTGCATTGTAACTGGTACAGTGAGTACACTGTGGTACAATGGTATACTGTGAACAAATACACTGTGGTATGAGGAACTATTATGTGGACCTTTTGGACAGGTACATTGATGTTATAGTTGACACGGTGTTACAGGGTACACGATGGTGCAGTGGACATTGATTCAAAGGTACAGTGTACTGGTACATGTGTTTGGTGGTACCTATGGTAAGTGGTACAGATTGACAGGTGTCACATGTGCAGTGGTACACCTGTACAAGTGTGCACATGGTACATGGTACACTATGGTACAGTGGTAGAGTATTGTACAATTGTACACTATGGTACTGTTGTACACTGTGGTACTTTGGTACAATGTAGTACGCTAGGGTACTGTGGCAGATGATGGAGGCTGGTAGTGGCGGTAGTATTGGTAGCGGTGGTAGTAATGGTAGTAGTTGTAGGACTGGTAGTGGTGGTAGTGGCAGGTATAAGCACCCAGCATCACTGGCAGATAAGGGAGGCTGGTAGTGGTGGTAGTACTGGTAGTGGTTGTAGTGGTTGTAGTACTGGTAGTGGCAGGTATCAGCACCCAGCATCACTGGCAGATAAGGGAAGCTGATAGTATTGGTAGTGGCAGGTATCAGCACCTAGAATCACTTGCAGATAAGGGAAGCTGGTAGTACTGGTAGTGACAGGCATCAGCACCCAACAACACTGGCAAATGAGGGAGGCTGGTGGAGGCAGGTATCAGCACCCAGCATCACTGGCAGATGATGGACACTGGTAGTGGCAGGTATCAGCACCCAGCATCACTTGCAGATGAGGGAGGCTGGTAGTGGTAGGTATCAGCACCCAGCATTACTGGCAGATGAGGGAGGCTGGTGGAGGCAGGTATCAGTACCCACCACCACTGGCAGATGATGGAGACTGGTAGTGGCAGGTATCAGCACCCAGCATCACTGGCAGATGAGGGAGGCTGGTGGTGGTAGTGTTAGGTATAAGCACCCAGCATCACTGGCAGATGAGGGAGTCTGGTAGTGGTGGTAGTGGCGGTAGTGGCAAGTATCAGCACCCAGCATCACTGGCAGATGAGGGAGTCTGGTAGTGGTGATAGTGGCAGGTATCAGCACCCAGCATCACTGGCAGATGAGGGAGGCTGGGAGTAGCAGGTATCAGCACCCAGCATCACTGGTAGATGAGGGAGGCTGGTAGTACTGGTAGTGGCACGTATCAGCACCCAGCATCACTGGCAGATAAGGGAGGTTGGTAGTGGTGGTAGTACTGGTAGTGGTGGTAGTACTGGTAGTGGTTGTAGTACTGGTAGTGGCAGGTATCAGCACCCAGCATCACTGGCAGATAAGGGAAGCTGGTAGTATTGGTAGTGGCAGGTATCAGCACCCAGCATCACTGGCAGATGAGGGAGGCTGGTAGTGGTAGGTATCAGCACCCAGCATCACTGGCAGATGAGGGAGGCTGGTGGAGGCAGGTATCAGCACCCAGCATCACTGGCAGATGATGGAGACTGGTAGTGGCAGGTATTAGCACCCAGCATCACTGGCAGATGAGGGAGGCTGGTGGTGGTAGTGTCACGTATCAGCACCCACCATCACTGGCAGATGAGGGAGGCTGATAGTACTGATAGTGGCAGGTATCAGCACTTAGCATCACTGGCAGATGAGGGAGTCTGGTAGTGGTGGTAGTGGCAGGTATCAGCACCCAGCATCACTGGCAGATGAGGGAGGCTGGTAGTGGCAGGTATCAGCACCCAGCATCACTGGCAGATGAGGGAGGCTGGTAGTGGCAGGTATCAGTACCCAGCATCACTGGCAGATGAGGGAGGCTGGTAGTTGCAGGTATCAGCACCCAACATCACTGGCAGATGAGGGAGGCTGGTAGTGGCAGGTAACAGCTCCCAACATCACTGGCAGATGAGGGAGGCTGGGAGTGGCAGGTATCAGCACCTAACATCACTGGAAGATGAGGGGAGCTGGTAGGGGCAGGTATCAGCACCCAGCATCACTGGCAGATGAGGGAGTCTGGTAGTGGCAGGTATCAGTACCCAGCATCACTGGCAGATGAGGGAGGCTGGTGGAGGCAGGTATCAGTACCCAGCATCACTGGCAGATGAGGGAGGCTGGTGGAGGCAGGTATCAGTACCCAGCATCACTGGCAGATGAGGGAGGCTGGTAGTGGTAAGTATCAGCACCCAGCATCACTGGCAGATGAGGGAGGCTGGTGGAGGCAGGTATCAGCACCCAGCATCACTGGCAGATGATGGAGACTGGTAGTGGCAGGTATTAGCACCCAGCATCACTGGCAGATGAGGGAGGCTGGTGGTGGTAGTGTCACGTATCAGCACCCACCATCACTGGCAGATGAGGGAGGCTGATAGTACTGATAGTGGCAGGTATCAGCACTTAGCATCACTGGCAGATGAGGGAGTCTGGTAGTCGTGGTAGTGGCAGGTATCAGCACCCAGCATCACTGGCAGATGAGGGAGGCTGGTAGTGGCAAGTATCAGCACCCAGCATCACTGGCAGATGAGGGAGGCTGGTAGTGGCAGGTATCAGTACCCAGCATCACTGGCAGATGAGGGAGGCTGGTAGTTGCAGGTATCAGCACCCAACATCACTGGCAGATGAGGGAGGCTGGTAGTGGCAGGTAACAGCACCCAACATCACTGGCAGATGAGGGAGGCTGGGAGTGGCAGGTATCAGCACCTAACATCACTGGAAGATGAGGGGAGCTGGTAGGGGCAGGTATCAGCACCCAGCATCACTGGCAGATGAGGGAGGCTGGTAGTGGCAGGTATCAGTACCCAGCATCACTGGCAGATGAGGGAGGCTGGTAGTGGCAGGTATCAGTACCCAGCATCACTGGCAGATGAGGGAGGCTGGTGGAGGCAGGTATCAGTACCCAGCATCACTGGCAGATGAGGGAGGCTGGTGGAGGCAGGTATCAGTACCCAGCATCACTGGCAGATGAGGGAGGCTGGTAGTGGCAGGTATCAGTACCCAGCATCACTGGCAGATGAGGGAGGCTGGTAGTGGCAGGTATCAGTACCCAGCATCACTGGCAGATGAGGGAGGCTGGTGCAGCATCCAGCCACCATAATGATCCTGGCTTTTATACCTCACCACTGCTGGCTGATCTTATCTCCACCATGGCTAGTCACTCCTACTGCTCAAAACTGTGCTCTCAGCTGACTTATAGCCTTTTGTGTGACAGCTGTCTATCTCCGCCTGTCTATCTCCACCTGTCTATCTCCACCTGTCTGTCTCTACGTAAGACAGTCTGTAAGGCTGTCTGATGCTGTCAGTCTCGTATATATGCTGTTTTAGCTTTGTATGTGTGTGAAAGTCTACGCCTACCTGTCTCCACCTGTCTATCTGTCTCTATGTAAGACAGTCTTTAAGGCTGTCTGATGCTGTCAGTCTTTTCCAAAACCTATTATCTCTCTGCTTTATCCCCCCTCCTTCTTGTTAATTCTAACACATCTCTGAGAGACATCTGGGAGATGAACACATCTCTGAGAGACATCTGGGAGATGAACACATCTCTGAGAGACATCTGGGAGATGAACACATCTCTGAGAGACATCTGGGAGATGAACACATCTCTGAGAGACATCTGGGAGATGAACACATCTCTGAGAGACATCTGGGAGATGAACACATCTCTGAGAGACATCTGGGAGATGAACCAATGGATAAATAATAATTCACTATTTCTACAAAAGGGCAGGTTAGGATAGACCAGGATAACTTAGGATAGACCAGGATAACTTAGGATAGACCAGGATAACTTAGGATAGACCAGGATAACTTAGGATAGACCAGGATAACTTAGGATAGACCAGGATAACTTAGGATGGACCAGGATAACTTAGGATAGACCAGGATAACTTAGGATAGACCAGGATAACTTAGGATAGACCAGGATAACTTAGGATGGACCAGGATAACTTAGGATAGACCAGGATAACTTAGGATAGACCAGGATAACTTAGGATGGACCAGGATAACTTAGGATAGACCAGGATAACTTAGGATAGACCAGGATAACTTAGGATAGACCAGGATAACTTAGGATGGACCAGGATAACTTAGGATGGACCAGGATAACTTAGGATGGACCAGGATAACTTAGGATGGACCAGGATAACTTAAGATGGACCAGGATAACTTAGGATGGACCAGGATAACTTAGGATAGACCAGGATAACTTAGGATAGACCAGGATAACTTAGGATGGACCAGGATAACTTAGGATAGACCAGGATAACTTAGGATGGACCAGGATAACTTAGGATAGACCAGGATAACTTAGGATGGACCAGGATAACTTAGGATGGACCAGGATAACTTAGGATAGACCAGGATAACTTAGGATGGACCAGGATAACTTAGGATGGACCAGGATAACTTAGGATGGACCAGGACAACTTAGAATAGACCAGGATAACTTAGGATGGACCAGGATAACTTAGGATAGACCAGGATAACTTAGGATGACAGGATACTTAGGATGGACCAGGATAACTTAGGATAGACCAGGATAACTTAGGATGGACCAGGATAACTTAGGATGGACCAGGATAACTTAGGATAGACCAGGATAACTTAGGATGGACCAGGATAACTTAGGATGGACCAGGATAACTTAGGATGGGCCAGGATTACTTAGGTGAACAGGAAAACTTAGGATGGACCAGGATAACTTAGGATAGACCAGGATAACTTAGGATGGACCAGGATAACTTAGGATGGACCAGGATAACTTAGGATGGACCAGGATAACTTAGGATAGACCAGGATAACTTAGGATGGACCAGGATAACTTAGGAGGACCAGGATAACTTAGGATGGACCAGGATAACTTAGGATGGACCAGGATAACTTAGGATAGACCAGGATAACTTAGGATGGACCAGGATAACTTAGGATGGACCAGGATAACTTAGGATGGACCAGGATAACTTAGGATGGACCAGGATAACTTAGGATAGACCAGGATAACTTAGGATGGACCAGGATAACTTAGGATGGACCAGGATAACTTAGCATGGACCAGGATAACTTAGGATGGACCAGGATAACTTAGGATAGACCAGGATAACTTAGGATGGACCAGGATAACTTAGGATGGACCAGGATAACTTAGGATAGACCAGGATAACTTAGGATGGACCAGGATAACTTAGGATGGACCAGGATAACTTAGGATAGACCAGGATAACTTTGGATAGACTAGGATAACTTAGGATAGACCAGGGTAACTTAGGATAGACCAGGATAACTTAGGATAGACCAGGATAACTTAGGATGGACCAGGATAACTTAGGATAGACCAGGATAACTTAGGATGGACCAGGATAACTTAGGATGGACCAGGATAACTTAGGATGGACCAGGATAACTTAGGATAGACCAGGATAACTTAGGATAGACCAGGATAACTTAGGATGGACCAGGATAACTTAGGATGGACCAGGACAACTTAGGATAGACCAGGATAACTTAGGATAGACCAGGATAACTTAGGATGGACCAGGATAACTTAGGATGGACCAGGATAACTTAGGATAGACCAGGATAACTTAGGATGGACCAGGATAACTTAGGATGGACCAGGATAACTTAGGATAGACCAGGATAACTTAGGATGGACCAGGATAACTTAGGATGGACCAGGATAACTTAGGATGGGCCAGGATAACTTAGGATGAACCAGGAAAACTTAGGATGGACCAGGATAACTTAGGATAGACCAGGATAACTTAAGATGGACCAGGATAACTTAGGATAGACCAGGATAACTTAGGATGGACCAGGATAACTTAGGATGGACCAGGATAACTTAGCATGGACCAGGATAACTTAGGATGGACCAGGATAACTTAGGATAGACCAGGATAACTTAGGATGGACCAGGATAACTTAGGATGGACCAGGATAACTTAGGATGAGAAAACCAGGATAACTTAGGATGGACCAGGATAACTTAGGATGGACAAGGATAACTTAGGATAGACCAGGATAACTTAGTCTTAGATACCACTGATCTATCTTAGTCCCCACTGATCTATCATAGTTCTCACTGATCTATCTTAGTTCAAACTGATCTTTGTCCCCACTGATCTATCTTAGTTCTCACTGATCTATCTTAGTCCCCACTGGCCTATCTTAGTCCCCACTGATCTATCTTAGTCCCTACTGATCTATCTTAGTTCCCACTGATCTATCTTAGTCCCCACTAATCTATCTTAGCTCCCACTGATCTTAGTCCGCACTGATCTATCTTAGTCCCCACTGATCTATCTTAGTTCCCACTGATCTATCTTAGTTCCCACTGATCTATCTTAGTTCCCACTGATCTATCTTAGTTCCTATTGACCTTAGTTCCCACTGATCTATCTTAGTCCCCACTGATCTATCTTAGTCCCCACTGATCTATCTTAGTCCCCACTGATCTATCTTAGTTCCCAATGATCTATCTTAGTTCCCACTGATCTATCTTAGCTCCCACTGATCTTAGTTCGCACTGATCTATCTTAGTCCCCACTGATCTATCTTAGTCCCCACTGATCTATCTTAGTTCCCACTGATCTATCTTAGTTCCCACTGATCTATCTTAGTTCCTGCTGATCTTAGTCCCCACTGATCTATCTTAGTCCCCACTGATCTATCTTAGTCCCCACTGATCTATCTTAGTTCCCACTGATCTTAGTTCCCACTGATCTATCTTAGTTCCCACTGATCTATCTTAGTCCCCACTGATCTATCTTAGTTCACTCTGATCTATCTTAGTTCCCACTGATCTATCTTAGTTCCCAATGATCTATCTTAGTTCCCACTGATCTATCTTAGTCCCCACTGATCTTAGTCCCCACTGATCTAACTTAGTCCCCACTTATCTATCTTAGTTCCCACTGATCTTTCTTAGTTCCCACTGATCTATCTTACTTCCCACTGATCTATCTTAGTCCCCACTGATCTATCTTAGTTCCCACTGATCTATCTTAGTTCCCACTGATCTTATTCACACTGATCTATCTTAGTTCCCATTGATCTACCTTACTCCCCACTGATCTATCTTAGTCCCCACTGATCTATCTTAGTTCCCACTGATCAATCTTAGTTCCCACTGATCTATCTTAGTTCCCACTGATCTAACTTAGTTCCCACTGATCTATCTTAGTTCCCACTGATCTATCTTAGTCTCCACTGATCTATCTTAGTTCCCAATGATCTATCTTAGTCCCCACTGATCTATCTTAGTCCCCACCGATCTATGTTAGTTCCCGCTGATCTATCTTAGTCCCCACTGATCTATCTTAGTCCCCACTGATCTATCTTAGTTCCCACTGATCTATCTTAGTTCCCACTGACCTATCTTAGTTCCCACTTATCTATCTTAGTTCCTACTGATCTATCTTAGTTCCCACTGATCTATCTTATTTCCCACTGACCTATCTTAGTTCCCACTGATCTATCTTAGTTCCCACTGATCTTAGTCCCCACTGATCTATCTTAGTTCCCACTGATCTATCTTAGTTCCCACTGATCTATCTTGGTCCCCACTGATCTATTTTAGTCCCCACTGATCTATCTTTGTTGCCACTGATCTTAGTTCCCACTGATCTAACTTAGTTCCCACTGATCTAACTTAGTTCCCACTGATCTATCTTAGTTCCCACTGATCTATCTTAGTTCCCACTGATCTATCTTAGTCCCCACTGATCTATCTTAGTCTCACTGATCTATCTTAGTCCCAACTGATCTATCTTAGTTCCCACTGATCTGTCTTAGTCCCCACTGATCTAACTTAGTCCCCACTGATCTATCTTAGTTCCCACTGATCTATCTTAGTTCCCACTGATCTATCTTAGTTCCCACTGATCTATCTTAGTTCCCACTGATCTATCTTAGTTCCCACTGATCTTAGTCCCCACTGATCTATCTTAGTTCCCACTGATCTATCTTAGTTCCCACTGATCTATCTTAGTCCCCACTGATCTTAGTTCCCACTGATCTATCTTAGTTCCCACTGATCTATCTTAGTCCCCACTTATCTATCTTAGTCCCCGCTGATCTATCTTAGTTCCCACTGATCTATCTTAGTTCCCACTGATCTATCTTAGTTCCCACTGATCTATCTTAGTCCCCACTGATCTATCTTAGTTCCCACTGATCTATCTTAGTCCCCACTGATCTATCTTAGTCCCCACTGATCTATCTTAGTTCCCACTGATCTATCTTAGTTCCCACTGATCTTAGTCCCCATTTATCTATCTTAGTCCCCACTGATCTATGTTAGTTCCCACTGATCTTAGTCCCCACTGATCTATCTTAGTTCTCACTGATCTTAGTCCCCACTGATCTATCTTAGTTCCCACTGATCTTAGTCCCCACTGATCTATCTTAGTCCCCACTAAGCTTAGTTCCCACTGATCTTAGTCTCCACTGATCTATCTTAGTTCCCACTGATCTTAGTCCCCACTGATCTATCTTAGTCCCCACTGATCTATGTTAGTTCCCACTGAACTTAGTCCCCACTGATCTTTGTTAGTTCTCACTGATCTTAGTCCCCACTGATCTATCTTAGTTCCCACTGATCTTAGTTCCCACTGATCTATCTTAGTGCCCACTGGTCTTAGTACCCACTGATCTATCTTAATTCCCACTGATCTATCTTAGTTTCCACTGATCTTACTCCCCACTGATCTATCTTAGTTCCCACTGATCTTAGTCCCCACTGATCTATCTTAGTTCCCACTGATCTTAGTTCCCACTGATCTTAATCCCCACTGATCTATCTTAGTTCCCACTGATCTTAGTCCCCACTGATCTATCTTAGTGCCCACTGGTCTATCTTAGTGCCCACTAGTCTGTCTTAGCCCATACTGATCTATCTTAGTTCCCACTGGTCGGTCTTAGTGCCCACTGGTCTATCCTTGTCTTCACTAGTCTATCTTAGGTCCCATTGGTCTGTCTTAGCCCACACTGGTCTGTAATAGCAGGTCATGCTAGGTGTAGACCACCTAGCTAACCCAGAAGGTTATGCTAGGCAAGACCACGTCTTTTAGCTATGTTTGGGCGATGGTCTGTCTTGCTGGCTGCTATGTTAGCTCTAATACCTAGCACCTAACACCTAGGCACCTATGATGCATTTGGCTGGTGTTGGTGGGAATAGACCTGGCTTATTGCAGGGCAAGCCAGTGACTTGATTGAAGACATGCCTTCTTTGGTTACTGGCCATGTTGAACGTGGCTTGGCTTAGCCATCAGCTTGTTTAGGATGGGAAGATTGAATGTGTGTGGATGTAGTGCAGATAAGAGAGGACTGCAAAATATCA
Organism: Cherax quadricarinatus; assembly: GCF_026875155.1. Lineage (NCBI taxonomy): Eukaryota > Metazoa > Arthropoda > Malacostraca > Decapoda > Parastacidae > Cherax > Cherax quadricarinatus. The sequence continues at coordinate 4,808,636 of NC_069404.1, read as the reverse complement.
TGAATGAAAAGAAGTTGGATGTCATAGCTTTAACAGAAATTAAGGTGAAGGGGTAGGTGAGTTTGAGTGGAGAGAAATAAATGGGATTAAATCAGGAGTATCTGAGAGAGTTAGAGGTAAGGAATGGATGGCAGTAATGTTGGAGGATTAGTTATGGAGGGAGAAGAGGGAATATGTGTAAATTCGAGGATTGTGTGAATTAAAATAAGAGTCGGATGTAAAAAGTGGGTTATATTAAGTGTGTATGGACCTGCAGAAAAGAGGAGTATAGAGGAGAGAGAGAGATTTTGGGAGATGTTAAGTGAATGTGTTGGGACTTTTGAACCAAGTGAGAGAGTAATTGTGGTTTGGGGATCTAAATGCTAAAGTAGGAGAAAACTTTTAGAGAGGGTGTGGTAGGTAAGTTTGGGGTGCCAGGTGTAAATGATAGTGGGGGCTTTGAACTTTGTATAGAAAGGGGTTAGGTTATAGGTAATATATATTTTAAGAAAAAATTGATAAGTATACATGACATAGGGTGTGACGACAGTAGTTTATTTATGCTGTGTACTGGTAGGTAAAAGACTGTGATGAATGGTTTGAAAAACCGACAAGTTGAAGATTGAGACACTTATGCAGCATATGGGAATCTTTATTCAGGAAACGTTTCGCCACACAGTGGCTTCATCAGTCCATCATCAGTATTGGACTGATGAAGCCACTGTGTGGCGAAACGTTTCCTGAATAAAGATTCCCATATGCTGCATAAGTGTCTCAATCTTCAGGTAAAAGACTGTTGGGCAAACTTCAGGATGTACATGTTTATAGAGGGGCCACAGGTATAAACTAAGGGAGGAGGCTGTTAGGGTAAGATATAAACAACTATTGGAGGATAGATGGGCTAGTGAGAGTATAGTCATTGCGGTTGAAGATGTATGGAGTAGATTTAAGAATGTAGTGTTAGCGTTACGAGACAGTGGGTGCGGGAGGGAATAAGAGCGATTGATGGAGTGATGATTTAAAGAGAGTAGTAAGAGAGAAAAAGTTAGCATATGAGAGGTTTTTACAAAGTAGAAGTGATGTAAGGAGGAAGGAATATATGTAGAGAGAAAGAGAGGCTAAGGAATGTAAAAAGAGAGCAAATGATTGGGTGAGATGCTGTCAGCAAAGGTTGGTGAGATTAATAAGTTGAGAAAGCCTAGGGAACGAATGGATTTGGGAAGATGGAGGGAATATTTTGAGGAATTGTTAAATGTTGATGAAGATAGGGAAGCTGTGATTTCGTGTATAGGGCAAGGAGGAATAACATCTTGTAGGAGTGAGGAAGAGCCAGTTGTGAGTGTGGGGGAAGTTCGTGAGGCAGTAGGTAAAATGAAAGGGGGTAAGGCAGCCGGGATTGATGGGATAAAGATAGAAATGTTAAAAGCAGGTGGGGATATAGTTTTAGAGTGGTTGGTGCAATTATTTAATAAATGTATGGAAGAGGGTAAGGAACCTAGGGATTGGCAGAGAGCAAGCATAGTTCCTTTGTATAAAGGCAAAGGGGATAAAAGAGAGTGCAAAAATTATAGGGGGATAAGTCTGTTGAGTATACCTGGTAAAGTGTATGGTAGAGTTATTATTGAAAGAATTAAAAGTAAGACGGAGAATAGGATAGCAGATGAACAAGGAGGCTTTAGGAAAGGTAGGGGGTGTGTTGACCAGGTGTTTACAGTGAAACATATAAGTGAACAGTATTTAGATAAGGCTAAAGAGGTCTTTGTGGCATTTATGGATTTGGAAAAGGCGTATGACAGGGTGGATAGGGGGGCAATGTGGCAGATGTTGCAGGTGTATGGTGTAGGAGGTAGGTTACTGAAAGCAGTGAAGAGTTTTTACGAGGATAGTGAGGCTCAAGTTAGAGTATGTAGGAAAGAGGGAAATTATTTCCCAGTAAAAGTAGGCCTTAGACAAGGATGTGTGATGTCACCGTGGTTGTTTAATATATTTATAGATGGGGTTGTAAGAGAAGTAAATGCAAGGGTCTTGGCAAGAGGCGTGGAGTTAAAAGATAAAGAATCTAACACAAAGTGGAAGTTGTCACAGTTGCTCTTTGCTGATGACACTGTGCTCTTGGGAGATTCTGAAGAGAAGTTGCAGAGGTTGGTTGATGAGTTTGGTAGGGTATGTAAAAGATGGAAATTAAAAGTGAATATAGGAAAAAGTAAGGTGATGAGGATAACAAAAGATAAGTAATGAAAGAATGGATATCAGATTGTAGAGAATATGAAGGAAGTGAATGTATTCAGGTATTTAGGAGTGGACGTGTAAGTAGATGGGTCTATGAAAGATGAGGTGAATTACAGAACTGACGAGGGGAAAAAGGTGAGTGGTGCACTATGGAGTCTGTGGAGACAAAGAACATTATTCATGGCAACACAGAGAGGAACGTATGAGAGCATAGTTATACCAGCGCTCTTGTATGGGTGTGAGGCATGGGTTGTGAATGTTGCAACAAGGAGAAGGCTGGAGGCAGTGGAGTTGTCATGTCTGTGGCAATGTGTGGTATGAATATTATGCAGAGAATCCGTAGTTTGGAGATTAGGAGGAAGTGTGGAATTACGAAAACTGTTGTCCAGAGGGCTGAGGAAGGGTTGTTGAGATGGTTTGGTCATTTACAGAGGTGTAACAAACTAGAATGACTTGGAGAGCATACAAATCTGTAGTGGAAGGAAGGCAGGGTAGGGGGGTCATCCTAGGATAGTAGGATAGGTTGGAGGGAGGGGGTAAATGAGGTTTTGTGTGCAAGGGGCTTGAACTTCCAGCAAGCATGCGCGAGTGTGGTAGGAGTGAGTGGAGACGAATGTTTTTTAATACTTGACATACTGTTGGAGTGAGAGCAAAGTAACATTTATGATGGGATTCAGGGAAAATAGGAGGCCGGACTTGAGTCCTGGAGATGGGAAGTACAGTGTCTGCACTCTGAAGGAGGGGTGTTAATGTTCCAGTTTTATAACTGTAGTGTAAAGCACCCTTCTGGCAAGACAGTGATGGACTGAATGATGAAAGTGTTTCTTTTTCGGGTCACCCTGCCTTGGTGGGTCTCCCTGCCTTGGTGGGTCACCCTGCCTTGGTGGGTCACCCTGCCTTGGTGGGTCACCCTGCCTTGGTGGGTCACCCTGCCTTGGTGGGTCACCCTGCCTTGGTGGGTCACCCTGCCTTGGTGGGTCACCCTGCCTTGTTGTCTCATACACAGATAAGTGACACAGTGTATTCAATATTCTGCCATGGTACTCTCACTCGCTGGGGTCCTCATTTACTTGCTGAGATCAGAAGTTGGAATCCCCGGTACTGCTGGTAAACATTAGGACATGTTTCCATAAGACACCTACTGTCCATGTTCACCCTTCAGTATAAAATAGGTACCTGGGTGTTAGTGGACTGGTGTGGGTCGCATCCTGGGACAAAATTGACCTAATTTGCCTGAAATTCTCAGCATACCAAGTGGCTTTCTGTACTAGTATGTCACTGATGTCAGCTAGGCGTGTATACCTTGTACATGTACCTGTATACCTTGTACATGTACCTGTAGACATTAAGATATTATTATATTATAATTATTACTCTTCACTGCAGGAAGAATTTTTGGCACTTTGTGCATAGGAGAAGTTATATATTTGTGTAATGTCTTCCATGACTCTTCCTGGAGACCGTTACCAAGTTCACACTCTTCCATGACTCTTCCTGGAGACTGTCACCAAGTTCACACTCTTCCATGACTCTTCCTGGAGACTGTCACCAAGTTCACACTCTTCCATGACTCTTCCTGGAGACTGTCACCAAGTTCACACTCTTCCAAACCCTTTCCCGGGGAAATGTCACCAAGTTCACACTCTTCCAGACTCTTCCTGGAGACTGTCACCAAGTTCCACCTTCCATGCTCTTCCCGGAGACGTCACCAAATTCACATCTTCCCTGACCTTCCCGGAGACGTCACCAATTCAAACTCTTCCCTGACTCTTCTGGGGCGTCCCATTCACACTCTTCCTTGACTCTTCCTGGGGACTGTCACCCCGTTTACACAATACACCCATGAAAACATTTCCCCTTTTTAGTTCTTGGGACCCCACACCCCTACAATCGGTTTCTGCGACAGCTACAGGCCAATGTCGCGAGATACTTAACTGAATCAAATTTTTGGGGTTCTTTTAGGCCAGGTCTAGTTTTAAATACAGTCACAGCTAATTATCACCTAGAGGCCTATTAAATGCAGTTTTAGCTGATCTTAGGAAAAAAGGGTTCCTCAAACAGTATTATATTTGGGGGAGTCAGCTATCATGTGCAAGTACACATGTGAATTTTTTTGTACTCATCTAATTTCTGCAGGTGAGGAAGACAGTTAATGTATATATGTTATATTATGGCACAGTGATGCTGCACTGCAACACATGATCTAACTTCATCTCTGCAAAGGGAGAGGTTATGACCTCTCTGAGCTCGGCCATGAGCCAGCCTTGTCCGGTCTTCCTGGGCAATTAAGCTGTTGCTGCTGCTGGGTTTTCTGCACCACATATCCATTACAGCCTGGTTGATCTGGCACCTGGTGAAGATACTTGTCCTGTTTTCTCTTGAAGACTTCAACACTTGTTCCAGCAGTGTTTCTGATATCTTGAAGACTTCTACACTTGTTCCAGCAGTGTTTCTGATATCTTTAAGACTTCTACACTTTTTCCAGCATGTTTCCAATATCTTGAAGACTCAACCTTTTTCCCAGGTTTTCTGATACTTGAAGACTCTACACTTTTTCCAGCAGTTTCTGATACTTTAAGACTTCTACACTTGTCCAGCGTGTTTCTAATATCTGAAGACTTCAACACTTGTTCCAGCAGTGTTCTAATCTTTAAGACTCAACACTTTTCCAGTAGTGTTTTTTGATATCTTTTAAGACTTCACACTGTTTCCCGCAGGTTTCGATATCTTGAAGACTTCTACACTTTTTCCACAGTGTTTCTAATTTTGAAGACTTTTTAAAACTTGTTCCAGCATGTTTTCCCGATATCTTGAAGACTTCTACACTTGTTTTCCCGCTGTTTTTTAAATATTGAAGACTTTACCTTGTTTTCCCGCAGGGTTTTTTGAACTTTAAGACTTCTACTCTTGTTCCCCGCAGTGTTTCTGATATCTTTAAGACTTCACACTTGTTCCAGATGTTTTTGATACTTGAAACCAACTTGTTCCACAGTGTTTCTAAATCTTGAAGACTTTTAAACTTTTCCAGCGGGGTTTTTCCCTATCTTGAAGACTTCTAACTTTTTCCAGAAGTGTTTTTAATATCTTTAAGACTTCACACTTTTTCCCGCAGGTTTCTAATATCTTGAAGACTTTTACACTTTTTCCAGCAGTGTTTCTGAATTTTAAGACTTCTACCTTGTTCCAGCAGTTTCTGAATTTCTTTAAAAACTTCTACACTTGTTCCCAGTGTTTCTGATATCTTGAAGCTTCTAATTGTTTCAGCATGTTTTTTGATACTTGAAGCTCTAACACTTTTTCCAAGTGTTTCTGATATCTTGAAACTTTTACACTTGTTCCAGGTGTTTTTTGATATCTGAAGACTTTTACACTTGTTTCCCGCGTGTTTCGATATCTTGAAGACTTTTACACTTTCCGCAGTGTTTCCGATAACTTGAAGAGTTCACACTTGTTCCAGAGTTTCCCAATATCTTTAAGACTTCTAAACTTTTTCCACAGTGTTTCTGATATCTTTAAAACTTTTCACTTGTTCCCATGTTTCTATATCTTAAGACTTCTACACTTTCCACAGGTTTTTAAATCTTGAAGACTTCTACACTTTTTTCCACTGTTTTTAATATCTTGAAGATTTTTACACTTGTTCCCCCGTTTTCTGATATCTTTTAAATTCACACTTTTTCCCGCAGTGCTTTTGAATCTTGAAGAATTTTAACTGGTTTTCCCGCATGTTTCTGATACTTGAAGAATTCTACACTTTCCCCGCATGTTTCTGATATCTTGAAGAATTCACACTTTTTCCCTGTTTCTGATACTTTTAAGAAATTTTACACTTGTTCCACAGTGTTTCGATATCTTTAAGAATTCTACACTTGTTTCCGCAGTGTTTCTAATTCTTTAAGACTTTTACACTTTTCCAGCGGGGTTTTTGATACTTTAAGACTTTTACACTTGTTTCCCGCAGTGTTTTTTGATATCTGAAGAATTCTACACTTGTTCCACAGTGTTTTTTTGAATCTTGAAGACTTTTACACTTTTCCAGCAGTGTTTCTAATTTAATTTCAGACTTCTACACTTGTTTTCCCGCATGGTTTTGATACTGAAACTTTTACACTTGTTCCAGCATGTTTCTGATAAACTTGAAAAACTTCTACACTTGTTCCAGCAGTGTTTTTGATACTTAAGACTTCTACACTTTTTCCCCGTGTTTCATATCTTGAAGACTTCTAAAAATTGTTTCCAGCGGTTTCTGATATCTTGAGACTCTACACTTGTTCCAGCAGTGTTTTTTAAAACTTGAAACTATACACTTGTCCCCGTGTTTCAATATTGAAGACTTCTACACTTGTTCCAGCGTGTTCTGATATCTTGAAGAATATACAATTTTCCCGCAGTGTTTCCGATATCTTTAAGACTTCTACACTTGTTCCACAGTGTTTCGATATTTTGAAGACTTCTACACTTGTTCCCGGGGTTTTGATACTTTAAGTCTTTTTAACACTTGTTTCAGCATGTTTCGATATCTTGAAACTTCTACACTTGTTTCACAGGTTTTTGATATCTTGAAGACTCTACATTGTTCCAGCAGTGTTTCTGATATCTTGAAACTTCTACACTTGTTTCAGCAGGTTTTTAGAATCTTCAAGACTTTAAAACTTGTTCCAGCATGTTTCTGATATCTTGAAGACTTCTACCTGTTCCCGCAGGGTTTTTTTTTATACTTTAAAACTTCTACATTGTTCCAGCAGTGTTTTGATATCTTGAAGACTTCAAAAACTTGTTCCAGCAGGTTTCGATTCTTAAGACTTTTACCTTGTTCCAGCAGTTTTCTAATATCTTGAAACTTTTACACTTTTCCCGCAGGTTCCGATATCTTGCAGACTTCTACACTTTTCCAGCAGTGTTTCCCCGATATCTTGAAGACTTTTACACTTGTTTTTAGCAGTGTTTTTTTAATATATTTAAGACTTCTACACTCGTTCCAGAAGTGTTTCGATATCTTTAAGCTTCTACCTTTTTCCAGCAGTTTTTGTATCTTGAAGACTCTACAATGTTTTAGCAGTGTTTCTGAAACTTTAAACTTCTAACTTTTTCCCCCAGTTTTTAATACTTGAAAACTTTTACACTGTTCCAGCAGTGTTTCGAATCTTTAAAACTTTTACACTTTTCCAGCAGTGTTTCTAATATCTTTTAAACTCAAAACTTGTTCCAGCAGTGTTTTTTGATATCTTGAAGACTTCACATTCGTCCAGAACGTTTCTGATATCTTTAAGTCTTCTACACTGTTCCAGCAGTGTTTCCGATATCTAAAAAACAAGACACTTTTTTCCACATGTTTTTTGATAACTTAAACTTCTTCATTTTCCAGCATGTTTTTTGATATCTGAAGATTCTACACTTGTTCCAGCAGTTTTCTATATTTAAGACTTTTACCTTTTCCGCATGTTTTTCCCATACTGAAACTTTTACACTTTTCCAGAGTGTTTCCGAATCTTGAAGACTTCTAAACTTTTTCCAGCATGTTTCTGATATCTTGAAACTTTTACACTTTTCCAGCAGTGTTTTGATATCTTGAAGATTCTACACTTTTCCCGCAGTGTTTCTGATACTTGAAGACTTCTACACTTGTTCCAGCAGTTTCTGATATCTTGAAACTTCGACACTTTTTCCAAAGTGTTTCTAATACGAAGACTTCGACACTTGTTCCAGCAGTGTTTTAATATCTTTAAGACTTTTACATTTTCCAGCATGTTTTTTAAAATTGCAGACTTCTCAACCCTTTTTCCAGCAGTGTTTCTGATATCTTGAAGACTTCTACACTTGTTTCCCCTTTTTCTGATATCTTGAAGACTTCTACACTGTTCCACAGTGTTTGTGATATCTTGAAGACTTCTACACTTTTCCCCCAGTGTTTCTGATATCTTGAAGACTCTAAACTTGTTCCAGCAGTGTTTCTGATATCTTTAAAACTTTTACACTTGTTCCAGCATGTTTTTTAAATCTTAAAAACTTCACACTGTTCCAGCTGTGTTTCTGATATCTTGAAAAACTACTACAATTTTTCCAGCGTGTTTCCGATATCTTGAAGACTTTTACACTTTTCCACAGTGTTTCTGATATTTGAAAACTTTTACACTTTTCCACATGCTTGAAATCTTTAAGTCTTCTACACTTGTTTCAGCGGGTTTCTATACTTGAAGACTTCTACACTTTTTCACAGTGTTTTCTGATATCTTGAAAATTTTCACTTTTCCAGCAGTGTTTTTGAATCTTGAAGACTTCTACACTTGTTTTTAGCAGTGTTTCAATATCTTTAAGACTTCTACACTTGTTCCAGCATGTTTTTTGAATTTGAAGACTTCTACACTTGTTCCAGCATGTTTTTTGATATCTTGAAGACTTCTACACTTTTTTCCAGCAGTGTTTCTGATATCTTGAAGACTTCTACACTTGTTCCAGCATGTTTCTGATATCTTGAAGACTTCACACTTGTTCCAGCATGTTTCTAAATCTTTAAGACTTCTACACTTGTTCCAGATGTTTCCGATATCTTGCAGATTCCCCCCTTGTTCCCGCAGTGTTTTTGATATCTTGAAACTTCTACACTTTTCCAGCAGTGTTTCTAAATATTTAAGACTTCTACACTCTTCCGAAGTGTTTCTGATACTTTAAGACTCTACCTGTTCCAGCAGTTTCTGTATCTTGAAGACTTCTACAAATTGTTTCAGCAGGGTTTTTGATATCTTGAAGACTTCTCACTTGTTTCCACCATGTTTTTTAAATCTTGAAGACTTCTACCTTTTCCAGCAGTGTTTTCTGTATCTTTTAAGACTTCTAACTTGTTCCAGCAGGTTTCTAATATCTGAAGACTTCTACACTTTTTCCCAAACATGTTTCTGATATCTTGAAGACTTTTACTTCTTCCAAAGCGTTTTGATATCTTTAATCTTCTACACTTGTTCCCCAGTGTTTCCGATATCTTGAAGACAGTACACTTTTTCCAGCAGTGTTCTGATAACTTTTAAGACTTCTTCCTTTTCCAGGGTTTCTGATATCTTGAAGATTCTACACTTTTTCCAGCAGGTTTCGATATTTGAAGACTTCACACTTTTCCAGCAGTGTTTCCGAATCTTGAAGACTTTTACACTTTTCCAGCAGTGTTTTTGATACTTGAAAACTTCTACACTTGTTTTCCCGCAGTGTTTCTGATATCTTGAAAACTTTTACACTTTTTCCAGAGTGTTTTTTGATACTTGAAGACTTCTACACTTTTCCAGCAGTGTTTTCTGATATCTTGAAGACTTCTACACTTTTTCCCCAGCAGTTTTCTGATATCTTGAAGACTTTGCACTTTTCCAGAAGTGTTTTTTTAATATCTTGAAGACTTCGACACTTGTTCCCGGTGTTTTTTGAATCTTGAAGACTTAAAACTTTTTCCAGCATGTTTCGATATCTTTAAACTTCTACACTGTTCCACCATGTTTCTAATAATTTGCAGACTCTACACTTGTTCCGCAGTGTTCTGAATTTGAAGACTTTTACACTTTTCCCATTTTTTTGATATCTTTAAGACTTTTACACTTGTTCCAGCATGTTTCTGATATCTTGAAAATTCTACACTTTTTCCACCATGTTTTTGATACTTGAAGACTTTTAAACTTGTTTCCCGCATGTTTTTTGATATCTTGAAGACTTCTCACTTGTTCCAGCATGTTTCTAATATCTGAAGACTACTACACTTGTTCCCCAGTGTTTCAATATCTTTAAGACTTCTCACTTGTTTTCCCGCTTTTTTCTGATATCTTTAAGACAACTACAATTGTTCCGCAGTGTTTCCGAATCTTAAGACTTCTCACTTTTTTCCCGCAGTGTTTCGATATTTGAAGACTTCTACACTTGTTCCACAGGCTTCGAAACTTAATCTTCTACCTTGTTTCAGCATGTTTCTGATACTTGAAGACTTCTACACTTTTTTCAGCGTGTTTCTGATATCTTTAAACTTCCACTTGTTCCCATTTTCTGATACTTGAAGACTTCTAACATTTTTTCAGCGTTTTTCAGAATCTTGAAGACTTCTACACTTGTTAAAACATGTTTCTGATTCTTTTAAAACTTCTCTCTTTTTCCAGCAGTGTTTTTGATATCTTTAAGACTTCTACCCTTTTCCAGCAGTGTTTTTTATATCTGAAGACTTTTACACTTTTCCCGAGTGTTTCGATATCTTGAAAACTTCACACTTGTTCCAGCAGTGTTTCTAATACTTTAAAACTTCTACACTTGTTCCACATGTTTCCGATATCTTGCAGACTTTTACACTTGTTCCAGCATTTTTCTGATATCTTTAAGATTCACACTTGTTCCAGCAGTTTTCTAATATTTGAAGCTTCTACACTCGTTCCGAATGTTTCTGTATTTGAAAACTTTTTTTACTTTTTCCAGCAGTGTTTCGATATCTTGAAGACTTTTACCTGTTTCACATGTTTCGATATCTTTAAAACTTCTACACCGTTCCACCATTTTCTAATATCTTTAAAACTTCTACATTTTTCCCGCAGTTTTCATACTTGAAGACTTCTAAACTTGTTCCAGCAGGTTTTTAATATCTTTTAAGACTTCTACACTTGTTCCAGCAGTGTTCTGATATCTTGAAGACTTTTACTCGTTTTCCCGAAGCGTTTCTGATATCTTTTAAGACTTCTACATTGTTTTCCCGCAGTGTTTCCGATATCTTTAAGACAAATACACTTTCCAGCATGTTTCTATAAACTTGAAGACTTCTAAAACTTGTTCCAGCTGTTTCTGTATCTTGAAGACTTCTACACTTTTTCCAGCATGTTTCTGATATCTTAAACTTTTACCTTGTTCCAGCAGGTTTCCGATATCTTGAAGACTTCTACACTTGTTCCAGCAGTGTTTCTATATCTTGAAGACTTTTAAAACCTTTTTCCAGCAGTGTTTCTGATATCTTGAAGACTTCTGCACTTGTTTCCCCAGTGTTTCTGATAACTTGAAGGGCTTCTAAAACTTTTTCCGCAGTTTTCTGATATCTTTAAGACTTCTACACTTTTTCCAGCATGTTTTTAAATCTTGAAGACTTCAACATTTTTTCCAGTGTTTCGATATCTTGAAGACTCAACACTTGTCCAGTATGTTTTCGAATCTTTAAGACTTCTACCTTTTTCAGCAGTGTTTCGATATCTTTAAGACTTCAAAACCTTTTTCCACAGGGTTTTTTAATATCTTGAAGACTTTTAACTTGTTCCAGCATTTTTTCCCATATCCGGAAAAACTTTTACACTTGTTCCAGCAGTGTTTTTTAAATATTGAAGACTTCTAACTTGTTCCAGCTGTTTTCTGAACTTTAAGATTCTACTCTTGTTCCCCAGTGTTTCTGATACTTTAAGACTTCTACACTTTCCCACATGTTTCTGATATCTTTTAAGACTTTTTTTTTACACTGTTCCAGCATGTTTCTAATATCTGAAAACTTTTACACTTGTTCCCGCAGTGTTTCCGATATCTTGAAGACTTCACACTTGTTCCCAAAAAGGTTTCAAATCTTGAAGATTCGCACTTGTTCCAGAGTTTTCAATATCTTAAGACTTCACACTTGTTCCAGCAGTGTTTCTGTATCTTGAAGACTTTTACACTTGTTCCAGCTGTTTCTGATATCTTTTAAGACTTCTACACTTGTTCCACATGTTTCTGATATCTTGAAGACTTCTACAATTTTTTCAGCAGTGTTTCTGATACTTGAAGACTCTACACTTGCCCCAGTGTTTTTTGATATCTTTAAGACTTTTTACACTTGTTCCCCGCAGTTTTTCTGAATCTTAAGACTTCTACACTTGTTCCACAGGTTTTTTGAAATCTTGAAACTTTACACTTGTTCCCGCAGTTTTCCCATAACTTTAAGATTTTTAAAATTTTTCCCCCCAGTGTTTCAATATCTTTAAGACTTCAAACTTGTTCCCGCATTTTCGATACTTGAAAAATTCTACCTTGTTCCAGCGTGTTTCTGAACTTGAAGACTTCTACCTTGTTCCAGCAGTGTTTTTAATATCTTGAAGACTTCTACACTTTTTCCAGCAGTGTTTCTAAAATTTGAAGATTTTTTACACTTTTTCCAGCATGTTTCTGATATCTTTAAGAATTCACACTTTTTCCCGCATGCTTCTGTATCTTGAAGAATTTTACACGGTTCCCGCAGTGTTTCTGATATCTTTAAGAATTCTAAAACTTTTTCCAGCAGTGTTTCTGATCTTAAAAATTTTAAAACTTGTTCCCGCAGTGTTTTTTTGATATTGAAGAATTCACACTTGTTCCAGCAGTGTTTCTGATTCTTTAAGAATTTTACACTTGTTCCAGCAGGGTTTTTTAATACTTGAAGACTTTTACACTTGTTCCCGCATGTTTCTGATATCTTGAAAACTTCTACACTTGTTCCAGCATGTTTTTTGATATTTGAAGAATTCTACACTTGTTCCAGCAGGGGTTTTTGTTCTTGAAGACTTCTACACTTTTTCCAGAGTGTTTCTAATATATTTTCAGACTTCTACACTTTTCCAGCATGTTTCTGATATCTTGAAACTTCTAAAATTTTTCCCATTTTTTCTGAATCTTGAAACTTTTACACTTTTTCCCCGCAGTGTTTCTGATATCTTGAAGACTTCCACTTTTTCCACCCTGTTTCTGAATCTTGAAGATTCTAAACTTGTTCCCCAGGTTTCGATATCTTAAGACTTTTACCTTGTTTCCAGCAGTGTTTTTAATATCTTAAGACTACTACACTTGTTCCCCAACAGTGTTTTTAATATCTTGAAGACTTTTCACTTGTTCCACTGTGTTTCAAAATCTTGAAACTACACAATTGTTCCAGCTGTTTTTCCCAAACTTGAAGACTTCTACACTTGTTCCAGCAGTGTTTCTGATATCTTGAGACTTCTACATTGTTCCGCGGCTTTTGTATCTTGAAGTCTTCTACACTTGTTTCAGCAGGTTTTTGAATCTTTAAGACTTCTACACTTGTTTCACAGTGTTTTTTTGATATCTTGAAGACTTCCCACATTGTTCCGCAGTGTTTTTTTGATACTAAACTTTCACCCTTTTTTTCAGCGTGTTTCAGATATCTTGAAGACTTCTACACTTGTTCCCCCGCAGGTTTCTGATATCTTAAACTTCTACACTTGTCCAGCAGTGTTTCTGATATCTTGAAAACTTCTAAAACTTTTTTCCAGCAGTGTTTCGATATCTTGAAGACTTTTTACACGTTCCAGCATGTTTCTGATTCTTTAAACTTCTACACTTGTTCCACAGTGTTTCTAAAAATCTTGAAGACTTCTACACTTTTTTCCCACAGGTTTTTCCCATATCTTCAACTTCTACACTTTTTTTCCACAGGTTTTTTGATATCTTTAAGACTTCTACACTTTTCCACAGTGTTTCAAATTTTTAAAAGACTTCTACACTCGCCAGAAGTGTTTTTTGATATCTTGAAGACTTCTAAAAACTTGTCCCGCAGTGTTTTCTGAATCTTAAGACTTTTACACTTGTTCAGCGTGTTTCTGATATCTTGAAGACTTTTAACTTTGTTCCACCATGTTTCAAAAATTTGAAGACTTTTACCCTTTTTCCAGCAGGTTTCTGATATCTTGAAACTTCTACCTTTTTCCAGCAGTGTTTTTTTAAAATCTTTAAGACTTCTACACTTTTCCAGCGTGTTTCGATATCTTGAAGACTTCTACATTTGTTCCGAAGCGTTTTTGATATCTTGACGTCTTCTACACTTGTTCCAGCAGGTTTCCGAAAACAGAAGACAAGTACACTTTTTCCCGCAGTGTTTCTGATAACTTGAGACCCCTTTTTCACTTTTTTTCCACAGTGTTTCTGATATCTGAAAACTTCTACACTGTTCCAGCATTTTCTAATATCTTGAAACTCACACTTGTTCCCGCAGTGTTTCCGTATCTTGAAGACTTCTACACTTGTTCCAGCAGTTTTCCCATATCTTGAAGACTTCTACATTGTTCCCGCATGTTTCTGATATCTTGAAGACTTCTACACTTTTTTCCAGCAGTGTTTCTGATACTTTTAAAACTTTTACACTTGTTCCAGCTGTTTCTGAATCTTGAAGACTTCTACACTTGTTTCCCGCATTTTCTGATATCTTTAAGACTTTTACACTTTTTCCAGAAGGTTTTTAATATCTTGAAGACTTCGACACTTTTTCCAGCATTTTTCTAAATCTTGAAAACTTTTACCTTTTCCAGCAGGTTTTTAAAATATTGCGACTTCTACACTTGTTCCACATGTTTCTGAATCTTGAAAAACTTCTACACTTGTTCCAGCAGTGTTTTTATATCTGAAGACTTCTACCTTGTTCCACAGTGTTTTTTTTGATATTATGAAGACTTCTACACTTTTTCCACCCGTGTTTTCGATATCTTTAAGACTTTTAAACTTGTTCCCGCAGTGTTTCTGAAAAACTTGAAGACTCTACACTTGTTCCAGAGGTTTCTAATACTTAAGACTTCTACACTTGTTCCGCTGTGTTTTTTGATATCTTGAAACTACTACAATTGTTCCAGCGTGTTTTTCCCAATCTTTAAAAACTTCTACACTTTTTCCCCATTTTTCTGAATCTTTAAGACTTTTACCTTGTTCCAGCATGCTTTTGATATCTTGAAGTCTCTACACTTTTTTCAAACAGTGTTTCTGATACTTGAAGACTTTTACACTTTTTCAGCAGTGTTTTTTGATATCTTAAGACTTCTACCTTGTTCCAGCAGTGTTTTTTGATACTTGAAGACTTCTACACTTTTTTCACAGTGTTTCAGTACTTGAAGACTTTTACCTTGTTTTCCCGCAGTGTTTCTGATATCTTAAGACTTCTACACTTGTTTTTCCCGCAGTTTTCTGATATTTGAAGACTTCTACACTTGTCCCGCAGTGTTTCTGATATCTGAGATTCTACACTTGTTCCAGCAGTGTTTTTGATATCTAAGACTTTTTACACTTTTTCCAGCATGTTTCTAAATCTTTTAAGACTTTTTACCTTTTCCACATGTTTCCGATACTTGCAGACTTCACCTTGTTTCCCGCAGGGTTTTTGATATCTTTAAACTTTTACACTTGTTCCGCAGTGTTTTTAATATATTGAAGACTTCTACCCTCTTTCCCGAAGTTTCATATTTGAAGCTTTTACATTTTCCAGCAGGTTTCTGATACTTGAAACTTCTACACTTGTTTTAGCAGTGTTTCGATATCTTGAAAACTTCACACTTGTTCCAACAAATGTTTCTAATATCTTAAGACTTTTTACACTTTTCCCCGGGGTTTCGATATCTTGAAGACTTCTACACTTTTTCCCCATGTTTCTAATATCTTGAAGACTTCTACACTTGTTCCGCAGTGTTTCTGATATCTTGAAGCTTTTACAATTTGTTCCAGAACGTTTCTGATATCTTGAATCTTTTACACTTTTTCCAGCAGGTTTCCGATATCTTGAAACAAGTAACAACTTGTTCCACATGTTTCTGATAACTTGAAACTCTTCACTTGTTCCAGCATTTTTTCTATATCTTGAAACTTCAAACTTGTTCCACAGTGTTTTCGATATCTTGAAGACCTACCTTTTTCCGCAGTGTTTTCCGATATCTTGAAACTTTTAAACACTTGTTCCAGCAGGGTTTTGTTTTTTTCCGATTTCTTTTGAAGACTTCTACACTTGTTCCACAGTGTTTTCTGTACTTGAAGACTTCTAAAACTTGTTCCAGCGTGTTTCTGATATCTGAAGACTTCTACAATTTTTCCCATGTTCTGATATCTTGAAGACTCTACACTTTTCCAGCAGTTTCTGAATCTTGAAGACTTCACACTTGTTTCCAAATGTTTCTAAATCTTAAGACTTCGAACTTGTTCCAGCAGTGTTTTTGATCTTTAAGACTTCTACACTTGTTCCCGCATGTTTCTGAACTTGAAGACTTTTACACTTGTTCCACCCGGTTTCTAATATATTGCAGACTTCCCACACTTTTCCCGGGGGTGTTTCGATATTTAAGACTCTACACTGTTTCAGCAGTGTTTCTGTATCTTGAAGACTTTCTACACTTGTTCCAGCAGTGTTTCTGAATCTTTAAACTTCTACACTTGTTCCACCAGTTTTTCTGATATCTTAAGACTTTTAACTTGTTCCAGCGTGTTTTTTTGATATCTTAAGACTTCTACATTGTTCCAGCAGTGTTTCTAAACTTGAAGACACTACACTTTTCCACAGTGTTTCTAATTCTTTGAAGACTTTTACACTTTTTTCCAGCGTGTTTTTGATTCTTGAAGACTCTACAATTTTTCCGCGTGTTTCCCCAATCTTGAAGACTTTTTACACTTTTCCAGCAGTGTTTTCTGAACTTGAAGATTCTACACTTTTTCCACAGGCTTCTGATTCTTGAAGTCTTCTACACTTGTTTTCAGCAGTGTTTTTTGATACTTGAAGACTTCTACACTTTTTCAGCAGTGTTTTCTGAAATCTTGAAGACTTTTAACTTGTTCCAGCAGTGTTTCTGATATTTTAAGACTTCTACACTTTTTTTCAGCGTGTTTTTAGATATCTTGAAGACTCTACACTTTTCCCGCAGTTTCTGATACTTGAAGACTTTTACTCTTTTTTCCCATGTTTCTGAAACTTGAAAACTTCTACACTTGTTCCAGCATGTTTCTGATTCTTAAGACTTCTACACTTGTTCCAGCATGTTTCTGAATCTTGAAAAACTTCTACACTTGTTCCAGCGTGTTTCAATACTTGAAGACTTTTACACTTTGTTCAGCATGTTTCCATATTTCAGCCCTTTTACACTTGTTCCCGCAGTGTTTCTGATATCTTGAAGACTTCTACACTTGTTTCCCAGCATGTTTTCAAAAATATTGAAGACTTCTACACTGTTCCAGAAGTGTTTCTGATATCTTTAAGACTTTTTCACTTTTCCAGCAGTGTTTCTGATATCTTGAAACTTTTTACACTTGTTTTAGCAGGTTTTTTTATACTTGAAGACTTCTACACCTGTTCCACCAGTGTTTCTAAAACTTGAAGATTTTACACTTGTTCCCGCGGTTTCTGAATCTTGAAAACTTCCCACACTTTTTCCCAGTGTTTCTAATATCTTGAAGCTTCACACTTGTTCCAGCAGTGTTTCTGATTCTTGAAGACTTCTACATTTGTTTTTAAAACGTTTTCTGATATCTTTAAACTTTTTAAACTTGTTCCAGCATGTTTCCGATATCTTGAAGCATCACTTGTTCCGCAGTGTTTCTGAAACTGAAGACTTTTAAACTTTTTTCCAGCCTGTTTTTTGATACTTTAAGACTTCACACTTGTTCCACAGTTTTCTGATATTTGAAGACTTCACACTTGTTCCAGCAGTGTTTCCGAATCTTGAAGACTTCAACACTTGTTTTCCCGAATGTTTCTGATATCTTGAAGACTTCACCTTTTCCAGCAGTGTTTTTTGATATCTTGAAGACTTTGCACTTGTTCCAGCAGTGTTTCTGATATCTTGAAGACTTCTACACTTGTTCCAGCATGTTTCTGATATCTTGAAACTTCTACACTTTTTTCCACAGGTCCCGATACTTGAAAACTTCTACACTTGTTCCAGCAGTGGGTTCGATATCTTTTAAGACTTCTACACTTGTCCAGATGTTCCTGATATCTTGAAACTCAACATTTTCCAGCAGTGTTTCTGATATCTTAAGATTTTTACGCTTTTCCAGCAGTGTTCCGATATCTTGAAGACTTCTACACTTTTTCCAGATGTTTCCGATATCTTGAAGACTTCTCACTTGTTTTCCCGCATTTTTTTGATATCTTGAAAAACTTCACACTTGTCCGCCGTGTTCTAAAAATATTGAAACTTCTACCTTTTTTCCCAGTGTTTCTGAATCTTGAAGACTTCAACACTTTTCCAAACGTGTTTCTGAATCTTAAAAACTTCTACACTTTTCCCGCAGTGTTCCTGAATCTTTAAACTTCTACCTTGTTCCAGCAGTGTTTCTGATATCTTGAAGACTTTTCACTTTTTCCAGCGTGTTCCAAATCTTGAAGACTTCACACTTGTTTTCCCGCAGTGTTTTTGATTCTTGAAAAACTTCACACTTTTTTCCAGCAGTGTTCCTGATATCTTGAAGACTTCACCTTGTTCCAGCGTGTTTCCGAATCTGAAGACTCTACACTGTTCCACATGTTTTTGATACTTTTAAGACTTCTACACTTGTTTCCCGCAGTGTTTCTGAAACTTTAAACTTCACACTTGTTCCAGCAGTGTTTTTTCCGATTCTTTAAAACTTCCCTTGTTCCAGCATGTTTTTAAAATCTTGAAGACTTCTACACTTGTTTCCCCTGTTTTTTTGAATCTTGAAACTTTACACTTTTTCCAGCAGTGTTTCGATATCTTGAAGACTTGTCATTGTTCCAGCTTTTTTTTATACTGAAATTTTACACTTTTCCAGATTTTCTGAACTTAAATTTTCCACACTTTTCCCCATGCTTTCCTTTAAAACTTCACAGTTTTCCCCATTTTTTCATACAAAATTCCCTTGTACTGTTTCCCGTTTTCCCTTTTTTCCGATTTCCCCTTTTAAATTTAAGTTTATTTTTTAAAAAAATTTTTTCCCCAGTTTTTTTTAAATTTATATTTTGGGGTTCCCTTCAAACCTCCAGACCTTTTCCGGGACCTTTACCTTTTAATCTTCCTGGGGCTTCCCGCCCCCCCCCCCCGGGACGAAATTTAACCCTTTCCCTTTCCCTTCTTTTCCCCCATCCAACGTCCCGTTTACACTTTCCCCCGCCCCTTTGGGGTTTAACAAACTTTCCCTTTTTTGGGTTTTTACCCCAATTTCCGGGTTTTAAAGCAAAAAACCCCCTTTTTTTTTGGGTACCCTTAAAATCTTTTTGGGACCTAGGCAACAGTTCCCCAAAAATATTTGGGGTCCCTTTTGAAACCCCATTTTTTGTACTTTAAACAATTCCCAGGGGGAAACAAAATTTTAAAATTTTTTAGTTAATTTTTTAAAATTTTCTCAATTTCATAAAATTAATTATTTTAGGGAAAGGGAAAATTTAAAACCCCCCTTTTTAAAAGGGGGGTACTTCCTGTGCAAAAAGGTTTTTCCCTTTTTCCCTTTTAAGTTTGGTTTTTAAATTGGGTTCCAGCTTGGTTCTAATATTTTTGAAGACTTCTACCTTGTCCCGCAGTGTTTCTGAATTTGAAGATTTACATGTTCAGCAGTGTTTGTTCTTGAAGACTTCTCCCTTGTTCCAGCAGTGTTTCTGATATCTTGAGACTTTCACTTGTTCCAGCATGTGTTCTGTATTTAAAGATTTCACACTTGTTCCAGCAGTGTTTCGTATCTTTTGGTAAGATGTTTGAATGGTCTGGGGCCGCAATGTGTACAGTTCTCCCTTATGGTCACTGCACCCCTGCTCCTCACTGGGTTTATCTTGCACTCCAGTTTGTTTTTATGACACTGTGTGCAGATCTGGGGACCAGCCCCTGGAGTTTTTCCAGGGATATATTATCTGTACCTTCCCCTTCCTCGT
The DNA here is from genome assembly GCF_026875155.1 of Cherax quadricarinatus. Classification (NCBI taxonomy): domain Eukaryota; kingdom Metazoa; phylum Arthropoda; class Malacostraca; order Decapoda; family Parastacidae; genus Cherax; species Cherax quadricarinatus. The sequence goes on along the minus strand of NC_069404.1, from coordinate 4,788,841 downwards.
ACAGTGGTACATGTTAGACTTTAAGGGGTTCCCCACAAATTTTAGTGCTTTGTTGGCTTATGTGTGCCTTAAGGTTATCTGTATTTGTTCTCTGGCCTTGAGGGGTTTCTGACCCCTCCTTTCCCTTAGTCAACCTGCACGCGTTGTAGGTATTACGAGAAGGGGCTCAGTCCCGTGTTGGCGAAATTCTCAATTTTGGGTGACCAGCAAAATGTAGGATAGGGGGGATGGATGAGTGTTATGAAGGGGTCACCCTGGTGTTCACCCTGACAGAGGTACGGGCTACCTTCTATCAGGGACTGTGGTACTGACTACCTTCTATCATGACTGTGGTACTGACTACCTTCTATCATGACTGTGGTACTGACTCCCTTTTTATAAAGGACTGTGGTACTGGCTACCTTCTATCATGATGTGGTACTGACTCCTTCTATCATGACGGGAGGTACTGACTACCTTCTATCATGACGGGTGGTATGGCTACCTTCTATCATGACTGTGGTACTGACTACTTCTATCAGGGACTGTGGTACTGACTACCTTCTATCATGACTGTTGTACTGACTACCTTCTATCAGACTGTGGTACTGACTACCTTCTATCATGACTGTGGTGCTGACTACCTTCTATCATGACTGTGGGTACTGGACCTTCTATCATGGACTGTGTAGGGGGATACCTTCTATCACGACTGGGGGGTACTGATTTACCTTCTATCATGACTGTCGTACTGACTACCTTCTATCATGATGTGGTACTGACTACCTTCTATCATGACTGAGGTACTGACTACCTTTCTATCATGATGTGGTACTGACTACCTTCTTATCATGCTTTTGGTACTGATCCCTTCTATCAGGGCCCTGTGGTATGACTACCTTCTATCATGACTGTGGTACTGACTACCTTCTATCAGACTGTGGTACGACTCCCTTCTATCATGACTGTGGTACTGACTACCTTCTATCATGACTGAGGTACTGACTACCTTCTATCATGACTGAGGTACTGACTACCTTCTATCAGGGACTGGGGTATGACTTAAACCTTCTATCATGCTGTGGTACTGACTACCTTCTATCAGACTGTGGTACTGACTACCTTCTATCTATGACTGAGGTACTGACTACCTTTTTCATGACTGTGGTACTGACTACCTTCTATCATGACTGTGTACTGACTACCTTCTATCATGACTGGGGGTACTGACTACCTTCTATCAGGGACTGTGGTACTGACTACCTTCTATCATGACTGTGGTACTGACTACCTTCTATCATGACTGTGGTATGACTACCTTCTTCATGACTGTGTACTGATTTACCTTCTATCATGACTGTGGTACTGACTACCTTCTATCATGACTGTGGTACTGACTACCTTCTATCATGATGTGGTACTGACTACCTTCTATCATGGCTTTTGGTACTGACTACCTTCTATCATGACTGTGGTACTGACTACCTTTATCATGTGTGGTACTGACTCCTTCTATCTGACTGTGGTTCTGACTACCTTCTATCTTTGACTGAGGTACTGACTACCTTCTATCATGACTGTGGTACTGACTACCTTCTATCATGACTGTGGGTACTGACTACTTCTATCATGACTGTGGTACTGACTACCTTCTATCATGATGGGGGTACTGATACTTCTATCATGACTGTGGTACTGACTACCTTTATCATGACTGTGGTACTGAACTACCTTCTATCATGACTGTGGAAATGACTCCTTCTATCATGACTGTGGTACTGACTACCTTCTATCATGACTGGGTACTGACTACCTTCTATCATGACTGTGGTATGACTACCTTCTATCATGGACTGTGGTACTGACTACCTTCTTTTCATGACTGTGGTACGGGATACCTTCTATCATGACTTGTGGTTTGATACCTTCTATCATGACTGTGGTACTGACTACCTTCTATCATGACTGTGGTACTGATCCCTTCTATCATGACTGTGGGTACTGACTACCTTCTACCCATGACTGAGGTACTGACTACCTTCTATCTGACGTGGTACTGACTACCTTCTTTCATGACGGGTGGTACTGACTACCTTCTATCATGATGGGTCTGACTCCCTTCTATCATTGACTGTGGTACTGACTCCCCTTCTATCATGACTTTTGGTACTGGCTCCCTTTCTATCATGACTGTGGTACTGGCTACCTTCTATCATGACTGTGGTACGGGACTCCCTTTTCTATCATGATGGGGTACTGACTCCCTTCTATCATGACTTTGGTACTGACTACCTTCTATCATGACTGTGGTACTGACTCCTTCTATCATGACTGTGGTATGACTCCTTCTATCATGACTGTGGTACTGACTACCTTCTATCATAAATGTGGTACTGGCTACCTTCTATCATGACTGTGGTACTGATTTACCTTCTTTGACTGTGTACTGATTTCCTTCTATCATGACTGTGGTACTGACTCCCTTCTACCCATGACTGAGGTACTGGCTACCTTCTATCATGACTGTGGTTACTGGCTACCTTTATCATGACTGTTCTACTGGCTACCTTCTATCATGACTGTGGTACTGGCTACCTTCTATCATGCTGTGGTACTGACTACCATTCTATCATGACTGTGGTACTGACTACCTTCTATCATGATGTGGTACTGACTCCTTCTATCATGACTGTGGTACTGAACTACCTTCTATCATGACTTTGGTACTGGACTACCTTCTATCAGACTGTGGTACTGACTCCTTCTATCATGACTGTGGTACTGACTACCTTCTATCATGACTGTGGTACTGACTACCTTCTTTCATGACTGTCGGTATGACTACTTCTATCATTGACTGTGTTACCTGACTAACTTCGATCATCGACTGTGGTCTGGATTCCTTCTATCATGACTGTGGTACTGATACCTTCTATCATGATGTGGGTTCTGACTAACCTTCTATCAGACTGTGTACTGAATACCTTCTATCTTGGACTGTGGTACTGTACCTTCTTTCATGGACTGTGGTACATGACACTTCTATCATGAACTGAGTTCTGACTACCTTCTATCATGACTGTGGTACGATTACCTTCTATCATACTGTGGTACTGGCTCCTTCTATCATGACTGTGGTACTGGCTACCTTCTTATCATGATTGTGGTAGTGGACTACCTTTCTATCATGACTGTGGTACTGACTTACCTGTCTATAATGACTTTGGTACTGACTACCTTCTTTCATGACTGTCGGTACTACTACATTCTATCATGACTGTGGTACTGACTACTTCTATCTTGACTGTGGTATGACTACCTTCTATCATGACTGTGGTTACTGGCTACCTTCTATCAGACTGTGGTACTGACTACCTTCTATCATGACTGTGGTACTGACTTACCTTCTATCAGACTGTGGTACTGACACTTCTATCATGCACTCGAGGTACGGTACCTTTATCATGACTGTGGTACTGGCTACCTTCTATATGATGTTCTACTGGCTACCTTCTATCTGACTGTGGTTACTGGTTACCTTCTATCATGACTGTGGTACTGACTACCTTCTATCATGAACTGGGTACTGATAATCCTTCTATCATGGACTGTCGGTATGAATACATTCTATCTTGGGGACTGTGGTACTGACTACCTTCTATCTGACTTTGGTATGACCTACCTTCTATCATGGGACTGTGGTACTGACTACCTTCTATCATGACTGTGGTTCTGACTACCTTCTATCATGACTGTGGTACTGCACTCATTCTATCATGACTGTGGGTATGACTACCTTCTATCATGACTCGTGGGTTTTACTGACTACCTTCTATCATGATGTGGTACTGGACTACCTTCTATCATGACTGTTGGTACTGACTCCTTCTTTCATGACTGTGGTACTGACTACCTTCTATCATGACTGTGCGTTCTGACTACCTCTATCATGACTGTCGGTACTGACTTCATTACTATACATGACATGTGGTACTGACTACTTCTATCATGGCTGTAGGTACTGACTACCTTTATCTGAATGTCGTACTGACTACCTTCTATCAGACTGTGGTTCTGACTACCTTCTATCATGACTGCTGGGGTTTTTTTTTAATGACTACCTTGATCTGACTGTGGTACTGTCTACCTTCTATCATGCTGTGGTACTGACTACTTCTATCTTGACTTTGGTACTGACTCACCTTCTATTCATGACTGTGGTACTGACTACCTTCTATCATGACTGTGGTACTGGACTACCTTCTATCATGACTGGGGTACTGACTACCTTCTATCAGGACTGTGGTACTGGCTAACCTTCTATCATGAATGTGGTTATGATACCTTCTATAATGACTGTGGTAATGACTACCTTCTATCATGACTTGTGGTACTGACTACCTTATATCATGACTGAGGTACTGGCACCTTCTATCTATGACTGTTGGTACTGGCTACCTTCTATCATGTCTGTGTACTGGCTACCTTCTTATCATGAATGTGGTACTGACTACCTTCTATCTTGATGTGGTACTGGCTACCTTCTATCATGACTGTGGTACTGACTACTCTTATATCATGACTGTGGTACTGACTTACCTTTATCTTGACTGTGCGGTACTGACTACCTTCTATCATGACTGTGGTACTGATCTACCTCTATCATGGATGTGGGTACTGACTACCTTTCTATCATGACTTGGTACTGGACTACCTTCTATCATGATGTGGTACTGACTACCTTCTATCAATGACTGTGGTACTGACTACCTTCTATCATGGACTGTGGTACTGGACTAACCTTTCTATCATGATCTGTGGTACTGATACCTTCTATCTTGAGTGTGGTACTGACTAACCTTCTTTCATGACTGTCGGTACTGTATACTTCTATCATGACTGTGGTATGACTAACCTTCTATCTTGACTGTGGTACTGACTTCTTCTATCACGACTGTGTACTGGACTACCTTCTATCATGACTGTTGTACCACACTACCTTCTATCATGACTGTGGTAATGGACTTACCTTCTATCATGACTGTGTTACTGACTACCTTCATCATGGGACTGTGGTACTGAACTACCTTCTATCATGACTGTGGTACTGACTACCTTCTATCATGACCTCTGGTAATGAATACTTCTATCATGACTGTGGTACTGACTTACACTTCTATCATGACTGTGGTACTGAACTTACCTTAATTTCATGACTGTAGGTACTGATACCTTCCTATCATGGACTGAGGTACTGACTACCTTCTATCTGACTGTTGGGTAACTGACTACCTTCTATAATGGGGGGGGGGGGGGGGGGGGGAACTTTTTTGGGTGGTACTGACATACCTTCTAATCTTGGACTGTGGTACTTGAACTACCTTCTTTCATGTCTGTGGTACTGACCTCCCTTCTATCTGGACTGTGTTCGACCTTACCTTCTATCTTATGAACAGTGGTACTGACTTTACATTTCTATCATGACTGTGGTACTGACTACTTCTATCATGATGTGGTATGACTACCTTCTATACTGACTGTGGTTCTGACTTCCTTCTATTATGGACTGTGGATACTGACTACCTGCTATCATGACTGTGGTACTGACTACCTTTCTATCATGGACTGTGGTACTGACTACCTTCTATCATGACTGTGGTACCGACTACCTTCTATCATGACTGTGGTACTGACTACCTTCTATCATGACTGTGGTACTGACTACCTTCTATCTGACTGTGTACTGACTACCAAAACACAACACTCTTTTTCCCTCTCTAAGTTATAAGTATCAGTAAATATAATATTTTTTTGCATTACCCATGGCCCATGGCCATCGGTGCCTGACGATCTCCAGTGGGTATTCCTGTGACTGGTTCAAAGGTGCCAACCACAGGTGCCAGAAGAAAGGTTTCATTCTCAGCGATACACCCAGGGTGATACCATCCACGCAGGAGGTGATGCGAGGAGGTGAGGAGGAGGAAGAGAGGAGGTGGTCAGGAGGAGGTGGAGTTAGGTGATAGGGAGGAGGTGGTTGGTGATGGAGGAGGTGGTGGTTGTTGGAGGAGGTGGTGGAGAGGTGGATTGGAGGAGGTGTTGATTGAGGAGGTGTTGGAGGGGAAGAGAGGTGGTGGAGGAGGTGGAGTAGGTGATGGAGGAGGAGGTGTTTGGAGATGGTGGAGGGTGGTGGAGGTGATGGTGATGGGCGAGGTGGTGGAGGAGGAGGTGGTGGAGGATGGAGGTGGTGGAGGAGGAGGAGGTGGTGGAAGAGGATGGGGGTGATGCACAGAGATAGGTGGTGCAGGGAGGTGAATGGAGGAGGTGAGGAAGAGGTGGTGGAGGCGAAGGTGGTGGGGGAATGAGGAGGTGATGCAGGTGGTGGTGGAGGAATGTGGTGTATGCAGGAGGTGGTGATGAAGGAGGAGGAGGTGGTGGTGGAGGTGGTGATGGTGGAGGTGATGGACGAAGTGGTGTTGGAGGAGGGGTATGGAGGAGGTGGTGGTGATGTGAACGGTGGTGGTGGTGGTGGTGATGGTAGTGGGTGGAGGTGGTGATGGTGGTGGGTGGGGGCTGTGGTGGTGGTGGAGGTGGTGGTGTGATGGTGGTGGAGGTGATGGTGTGGTGGTGGTGGAGGTGTGGTTGAGGTGGTGGTGGTCGGTGGTGGAGGTGGGGGCGGGGAGGTGGTGTGTTTTGATTGTGGGGGATTGGTTAGTGGAGGTTGAAGTGGTGGTGGTGGAAGGTTGAAGTGGTGGTGGTGGAGGAGAAGAGGTGAGATCAACGAAGGTTAAAGAGAGGTAGGTAGATAAGAAAGGAAGGCTTATATATATATATATATATATATATATATATATATTTATATATCTTTATTTTATATATATATATATATATATATAATATTATATTATATACAGAGAGAGAGACAGAGACACTCACACATTACAGTAGCGACCAGTTAAAGTGGAGGGGTCTGGTGCTATGGACACAACCTGCATACGACAATTAGGTAAGTCGACCACACAAAACGTGACCGGCCCGGTAATGTACCCGGGTTCTACCACCTCACAACCTCCATCCCCCCTCCCCTTAACTCTCCCCAGGACCCAGTATTCAACCATGCTCAGTACACAAATACCACCCCCCACTCTCACCCCCCAGGGGGCCACCAAACCATCCCTCCACCCCCCAGGGGGGACCACCACTCCCTCTCACCACCCACGGGGCCATAAACCACACCTCTCACCCCCCTGGGGGCACCATCCGCCTCTAATCACCCGTTGGGGGCACCAACCCTTTCTCACCCCCAGGGGGCACTACCTCCTCTCACCCCCAGGGGGCCACTAATACCCCCTTCATCACCACCAGGGGGCACAACCTCCCTCTCACCCCCCATGGGGGCCACCCAACCTCCCTCTCACCCCCCAGGGGGCACTAACCTCCCTCTCTCCCCCCTGGGGGCCACAACAACCCAGCCTCTCACCCCCCTGGGGGCACACATCGCCTCTCTTCTCCGAGGGGGCCACCAACCCTTTTCTAACCCCGGGGGCCTCGAACCCTCCTCTCACCCCTGGGGGCCACTAACCCCAACTCTCACCCACTGGGGGCCAGCCAACAACCCCCTCTCACCCCCAGGGGGGCCACCAATCTCCCTATCACCCCCCGGGGGCCACCATACTCCTCTCACCCCCCAGGGGGCCTCCATCTCCCTCTCACACCCCTGCGGCAACCTTCTCCCGCTCACCCCCAGGGGGCACATCAACCCCCCTCTCACCCCCCAGGGGGCCACCATCTCCCTTCACACCCCAGGGGGCCACCTTTCTCCCTCTCACCCCCCTGGGGGCCTCACTTCTCCCTCTCACCCCCCTGGGGGCCACAATCTCTCTCTCACCCCACTGGGGGGCCACTTTCCACTCGAATCCCCCCAGGGGGCCACCATTCCCTCGCAACCCCCCAGGGGGCCACCATCTCCTCTCACCCCACAGGGGGCCCACCTTCTCCCTCTCACCCCCTGGGGGCCACTTCTCCCTCTTCAACCCCCCAGGGGTGACCACCATCTCTCTCACCCCTCCTGGGGGCCACCCATCTCCCTGTCACCCCAGGGGGCCACCATTCCCTCTCACCCCCCAGGGGGGCCTCCTCCCCCTTCCACTCAATCACTTACTACTACAATTATCTCTAAGCTTCATTTTTATATAATATTCTCTCCCCTGGGTCTCTGGTCTCTTTGACGTCTCAGTAGGCAGGAGTGACCACCAGTGTGTAGTGTGTAGTGTGTAAGTGTGTTGTGTTGTTGTGTGTTGATGTGTGTTTGTGTTGTGTGTTGTGTGTTGTGTGTTGTGTGTAGTGTGTTGTGTGTTGTGTGTAGTGTGTTGTGTGTTGTGTGTAGTTGTGTACGTGTGTAGTGTGTAGGGTGTTTGTGTAGTGTGTTGTGTGTTGTGGTTGTGTTGTAGTGTGTTGTGTGTTGTGTGTTGTGTGTTGTGTGTTGTGTGTTGTGTGTTTGTGTGTTGTGTGTTTGTGTGTTTGTGTTGTCGTGTAGTGTGTTGTTGTGTAGTGTGTTGTGTGTTGTGTGTAGTGTGTCTGTGTGTTGTGTGTGGGTGTGTTGTGTGTTGGGTGTGTGTGTTGTGTGTTGAGTGTGTGTTTAGTTGTGTTGTGTGTAGTGTGTTGTTTGTGTTTGTTGTGTTGTGTGTTGTGTGTTGTGGTGTGCTGTGTGTTAGTGTGTTGTGTGTTGTGTGTAGTGTGTTGTGTGTTGTGTGTAGTGTGTTGTGTGCGTTGTGTGTTGGGTGTTGTAGTGTGTTGTGTGTTGTGTGTAGTGGGTTGTGTTGTAGTGTGTTGTGTGTTGTGTGTTGTGTGTTGGTGTGTTGTGTGTTTGTCGTGTTGTGTGTTGTGTGTTGTGTTGTAGTGTGTTGTGTGTCTGTGTGTTGTCTGTGTTGTGTGTAGTGTGTTGTGTGTTGTGTGTTGGTCGTGTTGTGCTGTAGTGTGTTGTGTGTTGTGTGTAGTGTGTTGTGTGTATGTGTGTTGTGTGTTGTGTGTTGTGTGTTGTGTGTTGTGTGTAGTGTGTTGTGTGTTGTGTGTAGTGTGTTTGTGTGTTGTGTGTGGGTGTTGTGGTGTGTGTGTAGTGTGTTGTGTGTTGTGTGTTGTGTGTAGTGTGTTGTGTGTTGTGTGTTGTGTGTTGTGTGTAGTGTGTTGTGTGTTGTGTGGTTGTGTGTTGTGTGTGTGGTGTAGTTGTGTTGTGTGTTGTGGGTAGTGTGTTGTGTGTTGTGTGTTGGTGTTGTGTGGTGTGTGTTGTTGTGTAGGTGTGTTGTGTGTTGTGTGTTGTGTTTGTTGTGTGTTGATGTGTTGTTGTGTTGTAGTGTGTTAGTGTGTATGTGTGAGTGTGTTGTGTGTAGGGTAGTAGTTGTGTTGTGTGGTTGTGTGTTGTGTGTTGTGTGTTGTTGTGTTGTGTGTTGTGTGTTGTGTGTTGTGTGTTAGGGTGTTGTGTGTTTGTGTGTATAGTGTGTTGTGTGTTGAGTGTGTTGTGTGTAGTGTGTTGTGTGTAGTGTGTTGTGTGTTTAGTGTGTTGTGTGTTGTGTGTTGTTGTGTAGTGTGTTGTGTGTAGTGTGTTGTGTGTTGTTGTGTGTGTGTGTAGAGTGTTGTGTTGTTGTGTGTTGTGTGTAGTGTGTAGTGTGTTGTGTGTTGTGTGTTGTGTGTAGTGTGTTGTGTGTTGTGTGTAGTGTGTGTGTGTTGTGTGTTTGTGTGTTAGTGTGTTGTGTGTTGTGTGTTGTGTGTAGTGTGTTCGTGTGTTGTTGTGTTGTGTGTTGTGTGTTGTGTGTGTGCTGTTGTGTGTTGTGTGTAGTGTGTAGTGTGTTAGTGTGTTGTGTGTAGTGTGTTGTGTGTTGTGTGTTGTTGTGTAGTAGTGTGTTGTGTGTTGTGTGTTGTCGTGTAGAGTGTAGTGTGTTGTGTGTTGTGGAGTAGTGTGTAGTGTGTTGTGTGTTGTGTGTTGTGTGTGTGTGTAGTGTGTTAGTGTGGTTTGTGTGTGTGTGTTGTGTTGTAGTGTGTTGTGTGTTGTGTTTAGTGTGTTGTGTGTTGTGTGTTGCTGTGTTGTGTGTAGATGTGTTGTGTGTTGTGTGTGTGTGTAGTTTGTTGTGTGTTGTGTGTTTGTGTTGGTGTGTAGTGTGGTAGTGTGTTGTGTGTTGTGTGTAGTGATGTGGTGTGTTGTGGGTAGTGTGTTGTGTGTTGTGTGTTGTGTGTAGTGTGTTGTGTGTTGTGTGTAGTGTGTTGTGGTGTGAGTATGTGTGTTGTGTGTAGTGTGTTGTGTGTTGGTGTTGTGTGTTGTGTGTAGTGTGTTGTGTGTTGTGTGTTGTGTGTTGTGTGTAGTGTGTAGTGTGTTGGGTGTTGTGTGTAGTGTGTTAGTGTGTGGTAGTGTTGTGTGTTGTGTGTTGTTTGTTAGTGTGTAGTGTGTTGTGTGTTGTATGTTGTTGTGTGTAGTGTGTTGTGTGTAGGTGTGTAGTGTTGTTGTGTGTTGTGTGTTGTGTGTTGTGTGTAGTGGTTTGCAGTGTTGTGTGTTGTGTGTTGTTGTTGTAGTGTGTAGTGTGTTGTGTGTTGTGTGTTGTGTGTTGTGGGTTGTGTGTAGTGAGTAGTGTGTTGTGTGTTGTGTGTAGTGTGTTGCGTGTTGTGTGTTGTGTGTTGTGTGTAGTGTTGCAGTGTTGTGTGGTTGTGTGTTGTGTGTAGGTGTTGTGTGTTGTGTGTTGCTGTGTTGTGTGTAGTGTGCAGTGTTGTGTGTTGTGTGTAGTTGTGTAGTGTTTAGTGTGTTGATGTGTTGTGTGTAGTGTTCAGTGTTGTTGTGTTGTGTGTGTGTGTAGTGGTGTAGTGTGTGTGTTGTTGTAGTGTTGTGTGTTGTGTGTTGTGTGTAAGTGTGTTTGTGTAGTGTGTTGTGTGTTGTGTGTTGTGTTGTTGTTGTGTTGTGGGTTGTGTGTTGTGTTGTAGGTGTGTTGTGTGTTGTGTGTTGTGTGTTGTGTTTAGTGTGTTGATGTGTTGTGTGTCGGTGTTGTGTGTTGTGTTGTGTGTAGTGTTTAGTGTGTTGTGTGTTGTGTTGTGTGTTGTGTGTAGTGTGTTGTGTGTTAGTGTGTTGTGGTGGTTGTGTGTAGTGTTGTTTTTAGTGTGTAGTGTGTTGTGTGTTGTGTGTTGTGTGTGGTGTGTTGTGTGTTGTGTGTCAGTGTTGTAGTGTGTTGTGTGTTGTGTGTTGTGTGTGTGTGTTGTGTGTAGTGTGTTTGTGTGTAGATATGTGTTGTGTGTTGTGCTGTTGTGATGTTGTGTCGTAGTGTGTTGTGTGTTGTGTGTTGTGTGTTGTGTGTAGTGTGTAGTGTGTTGTGTGTAGTTTAGTGTGTTGTGTGTTGTACTGTGTGTAGTGTGTAGTGTGTAGTGTGCTTGTGTGTAGTGTGTGTGTGTAGTGTGTTGTGTGTTGTGTGTTGTGTGTTGTGTGTTGTGTGTAGTGTGTTTGTGTTGTGTGTTGTGTGTTGTGTGTAGTGTTTGTAGTGTGTAGTGTGTTGTGTGTTAGTGTGTTGTGTGTAGTTGTGTTGTGTGTTGTGTGTTGTGGTTTTGTGTTTGTGTGTGTGTTGGTGTTGTCGTGTTATTGTGTGTTGGTGTAGTGTTGTAGTGTTGTTAGGTGTTGGTGTGTTGTGTGTTGTGTGTTGTGTGTTGTGTGTAGTGTGTAGTGTGTGTGTGTAGTGTGTAGTGTGTAGTGTGTTGTGTGTTGTGTGTTGTGTGTTGGTGTGTAGTGTTGTTGTGTTTGTAGTGTGTTGTTGTGTTGTGTTGTTGTGTGTTGTGTGTAGTGTGTCTAGTGGTTGTGTGTTGTGTTTGTAGTGTGTAGTGTGTGTGTGTAGTGTGTGTTGTGTGTGTGTGTAGTGTGTGTGTGGTTGTGTGATTTGTGTGTTGTGTGTAGTGTGTAGTGTGTTGTGTGTAGTGTGTTGTGTGTTGTGTGTAGTGTGTTGTGTGTTGTGTGTTGTGTGTAGTGGTTGTGTGGTAGTGTGTTGTGTGTTGTGTGTTCGTGTGTTGTGTGTTGTGTGTTGTGTGTAGTGTGTTGTGTGTTGTGTGTTGTGGTTGTGTGTTGTGTGTTGGTGTGTTGTGTGTTGTGTGTTTTTAAGTGTGTTTTGATGTGAAGTGTGTTGTGTGGTGTGAGTAGTGTGTTGTGTGTTGTGTGTTGTGTGTTGTGTGTTTGTGTGTTGTGTGTTGTTGTATTGTGTGTTGTGTGTAGTGTTTTAGTGTGTTGTGTGTTGTGTATTGTGTTGTGTGTAGTGTTTAGTGCAATGTGTTGTTGTTGTGTGTTGTGTGTTTGTGTGTAGTAGTGTTGTGTGTTAGTGTGTTGTGTGTTGTGTGTTGTGTGTAGTGTGTTGAGTGTTGTGTTGTTGTGTATTGGTGTGTTTTGTGTAGTGTTTAGTGTTTGTGTGTTGTGTGTTGTGTGTGTGTAGTGTTTAGTGTGTTGTGTTGTGTGTTGTGTGTTGTGTGTAGTGTGTTGTGTGTAGTGTGTTGTGTGTGTGTGTAGTGTGTGTTTGTGTGTTGTGTGTAGGTGTGTGTGTGTGCGTAGTGTGTTGTGTGTGTGTTTAGTGTGTTGTGTTGTTGTGTTGTGTGTTGGTGTAGTGTGGTTGTGTGTTGTGTGTAGGGTGTAGTGTTTGTAGTGTGTTGTGTGTAGTGTGTAGTGTGTAGTGTGTAGTGTGTTGTGTGGTAGTGTGTAGTGTGTAGTGTGTTGTGTGTAGTGTGTTGTAGTGTTGTGTGTTGTGTGTAGTGTGTGGTGTTGTGTGTAGTGTTTAGTGTGTTGTGTTGTGTGTTGTGTGTTGTGTGTTGTGTTGTGAGTAGTGTTTAGTGTGTTGGGTTGTGTGTTTGTGTGTTGTGTTGTTAAGTGTGTAGTGTGTTAGTTGTGTTGTGTGTAGGTGTGTTGTGTTGTAGGTGTTGTGTGTGTGTTGTGTGTAGTGTGTATTGTGTTGTGTGTAGTGTGTAGTGTGTTGTGTGTAGTGTGTAGTGTGTTGTGTGTTGTGTTGTAGGTGATGTGTGTAGTTGTGTTGTGTGTTGTGTGTAGTGTGTAATGTGTTGTGTTGTAGTGTGTTGTGTGTTTTTGGGGGGGGTAGTGTTGTGTGTTGTGTGTTGTGGGTAGGGTGTTGTGTGTAGTGTGTTAGTGTGTTGTGTGTTGTGGGTTGTGTGTAGTGTGTTGTGTGTTGTGTGTTGTGTTGTTGAGTGTAGTGTGTTGTGTGTTGTGTGTTGTGTGTTGTGTGTGTAGTGTTGTAGTGTGTGGTGTGTTATGTGTGTAGTGTTGTAGTGTTTGTGTGTAGTGTGTTGTGTGTTGTGTGAAGTGTGTTGTGTGTTGTGTGTAGTGTGTAGTGTGTTGTGTGTTGTGTGTAGTGTGTAGTGTTGTTGTGTGTAGGTGTTGTGTGTTGTGTGTTGTGTGTTGTGTGTAAGTGTTGTAGTGTGTCTGGGTGTAGTGTGTAGTGTGTTGTGTGTTGTTGTGTTGTGTCTGTTGTGTGTTGTGTGTTGATGTGTTGTGTGTTGTGTGTAGTGTGTTGTGTGTTGTGTATGTGTAGTTTGTGTTGTCGTGTAAGTAGCTGTGTAGTGTGTTGTGTTGTTGTGTTGTAGTGTGTGTGTGTTGTGTGTAGTGGTGTTGTGGTGGTGTGTGTAGTGTGTTGTGTGTGTTGTGTGTAGTGTGTGGTGTTGTGTGTTGTGTGTATGTGTGTAGTGTGTTGTGGTGTGTGTGTTGTGTGTGTGTGTTGTGTGTTGTGTGTAGTGTGTAGTGTGTTGTGTGTAGTGTGTAGTGTGTTGTGTGTAGTGTTGTAGTGTGTTGTGTGTAGTGTGTTGTGTGTTGTGTTGTAGTGTGTTGTGTGTAGTGTGTAGGTTAGTGTATTGTGTGTTGTGTGTTAGTGTTCTGTGTTGTGTGTTTTTTTATTTTTGTGTGTAGTGGTGTTAGGGTGTGTTGGTGTTTTGTGTGAGTGTGCAGTGTTGTTGTTTTGTAGTGTGTTGTGTGTTGTGTGTTGTGTGTTGTGTGTAGTGTGTATGTAGTTGTGATGGGGGTGAGTGTGTAGGGTTCGTGTGTAGTGTGTAGTGTGTATGTGTTTGTGTGTAGTGTGTTGTGTGTTGTGTGTGAGTGTGTTGTGTGTAGCTGTGTTTGTGTGTAGTGTGTTGTGTGTTGTGTGTTGGGTGTAGGTGTTGTGAGTAGTGTGTAGTGTGTTTGTGTAGTGTGTTGTGTGTAGTGTGTTGTGGTAGTGTGTTGTGTGTAGTGTGTAGTGTGTAGTGTGTAGTGTGTTGTGTGTAGTGGTGTTGTGTGTAGTGTGTAGTGTGTTTGTGTAGTGTGTTGTTGTGTTTATGGATTGTGTGTGTGTTCGTGTTGTATTGTTGTCAGTGTGTTAGCTTTTGTGTGTAGTGTTGTTGTGTGTTGTGTGTTATGTGT
>NC_069404.1:4761958-4769458 GCF_026875155.1 Cherax quadricarinatus | reverse complement strand
TACATGACACTTCTATCATGAACTGAGTTCTGACTACCTTCTATCATGACTGTGGTACGATTACCTTCTATCATACTGTGGTACTGGCTCCTTCTATCATGACTGTGGTACTGGCTACCTTCTTATCATGATTGTGGTAGTGGACTACCTTTCTATCATGACTGTGGTACTGACTTACCTGTCTATAATGACTTTGGTACTGACTACCTTCTTTCATGACTGTCGGTACTACTACATTCTATCATGACTGTGGTACTGACTACTTCTATCTTGACTGTGGTATGACTACCTTCTATCATGACTGTGGTTACTGGCTACCTTCTATCAGACTGTGGTACTGACTACCTTCTATCATGACTGTGGTACTGACTTACCTTCTATCAGACTGTGGTACTGACACTTCTATCATGCACTCGAGGTACGGTACCTTTATCATGACTGTGGTACTGGCTACCTTCTATATGATGTTCTACTGGCTACCTTCTATCTGACTGTGGTTACTGGTTACCTTCTATCATGACTGTGGTACTGACTACCTTCTATCATGAACTGGGTACTGATAATCCTTCTATCATGGACTGTCGGTATGAATACATTCTATCTTGGGGACTGTGGTACTGACTACCTTCTATCTGACTTTGGTATGACCTACCTTCTATCATGGGACTGTGGTACTGACTACCTTCTATCATGACTGTGGTTCTGACTACCTTCTATCATGACTGTGGTACTGCACTCATTCTATCATGACTGTGGGTATGACTACCTTCTATCATGACTCGTGGGTTTTACTGACTACCTTCTATCATGATGTGGTACTGGACTACCTTCTATCATGACTGTTGGTACTGACTCCTTCTTTCATGACTGTGGTACTGACTACCTTCTATCATGACTGTGCGTTCTGACTACCTCTATCATGACTGTCGGTACTGACTTCATTACTATACATGACATGTGGTACTGACTACTTCTATCATGGCTGTAGGTACTGACTACCTTTATCTGAATGTCGTACTGACTACCTTCTATCAGACTGTGGTTCTGACTACCTTCTATCATGACTGCTGGGGTTTTTTTTTAATGACTACCTTGATCTGACTGTGGTACTGTCTACCTTCTATCATGCTGTGGTACTGACTACTTCTATCTTGACTTTGGTACTGACTCACCTTCTATTCATGACTGTGGTACTGACTACCTTCTATCATGACTGTGGTACTGGACTACCTTCTATCATGACTGGGGTACTGACTACCTTCTATCAGGACTGTGGTACTGGCTAACCTTCTATCATGAATGTGGTTATGATACCTTCTATAATGACTGTGGTAATGACTACCTTCTATCATGACTTGTGGTACTGACTACCTTATATCATGACTGAGGTACTGGCACCTTCTATCTATGACTGTTGGTACTGGCTACCTTCTATCATGTCTGTGTACTGGCTACCTTCTTATCATGAATGTGGTACTGACTACCTTCTATCTTGATGTGGTACTGGCTACCTTCTATCATGACTGTGGTACTGACTACTCTTATATCATGACTGTGGTACTGACTTACCTTTATCTTGACTGTGCGGTACTGACTACCTTCTATCATGACTGTGGTACTGATCTACCTCTATCATGGATGTGGGTACTGACTACCTTTCTATCATGACTTGGTACTGGACTACCTTCTATCATGATGTGGTACTGACTACCTTCTATCAATGACTGTGGTACTGACTACCTTCTATCATGGACTGTGGTACTGGACTAACCTTTCTATCATGATCTGTGGTACTGATACCTTCTATCTTGAGTGTGGTACTGACTAACCTTCTTTCATGACTGTCGGTACTGTATACTTCTATCATGACTGTGGTATGACTAACCTTCTATCTTGACTGTGGTACTGACTTCTTCTATCACGACTGTGTACTGGACTACCTTCTATCATGACTGTTGTACCACACTACCTTCTATCATGACTGTGGTAATGGACTTACCTTCTATCATGACTGTGTTACTGACTACCTTCATCATGGGACTGTGGTACTGAACTACCTTCTATCATGACTGTGGTACTGACTACCTTCTATCATGACCTCTGGTAATGAATACTTCTATCATGACTGTGGTACTGACTTACACTTCTATCATGACTGTGGTACTGAACTTACCTTAATTTCATGACTGTAGGTACTGATACCTTCCTATCATGGACTGAGGTACTGACTACCTTCTATCTGACTGTTGGGTAACTGACTACCTTCTATAATGGGGGGGGGGGGGGGGGGGGGAACTTTTTTGGGTGGTACTGACATACCTTCTAATCTTGGACTGTGGTACTTGAACTACCTTCTTTCATGTCTGTGGTACTGACCTCCCTTCTATCTGGACTGTGTTCGACCTTACCTTCTATCTTATGAACAGTGGTACTGACTTTACATTTCTATCATGACTGTGGTACTGACTACTTCTATCATGATGTGGTATGACTACCTTCTATACTGACTGTGGTTCTGACTTCCTTCTATTATGGACTGTGGATACTGACTACCTGCTATCATGACTGTGGTACTGACTACCTTTCTATCATGGACTGTGGTACTGACTACCTTCTATCATGACTGTGGTACCGACTACCTTCTATCATGACTGTGGTACTGACTACCTTCTATCATGACTGTGGTACTGACTACCTTCTATCATGACTGTGGTACTGACTACCAAACACAACACCTCTTTTTCCCTCTCTAAGTTATAAGTATCAGTAAATATAATATTTTTTTGCATTACCCATGCCATGGCCATCGGTGCCTGACGATCTCCAGTGGGTATTCCTGTGACTGGTTCAAAGGTGCCAACCACAGGTGCCAGAAGAAAGGTGCCATTCTTCAGCGAAACACCAGGGTGATACCATCCACGCAGGAGGTGATGCGAGGAGGTGAGGAGGAGGAAGAGAGGAGGTGGTCAGGAGGAGGTGGAGTTAGGTGATAGGGAGGAGGTGGTTGGTGATGGAGGAGGTGGTGGTTGTTGGAGGAGGTGGTGGAGAGGTGGATTGGAGGAGGTGTTGATTGAGGAGGTGTTGGAGGGGAAGAGAGGTGGTGGAGGAGGTGGAGTAGGTGATGGAGGAGGAGGTGTTTGGAGATGGTGGAGGGTGGTGGAGGTGATGGTGATGGGCGAGGTGGTGGAGGAGGAGGTGGTGGAGGATGGAGGTGGTGGAGGAGGAGGAGGTGGTGGAAGAGGATGGGGGTGATGCACAGAGATAGGTGGTGCAGGGAGGTGAATGGAGGAGGTGAGGAAGAGGTGGTGGAGGCGAAGGTGGTGGGGGAATGAGGAGGTGATGCAGGTGGTGGTGGAGGAATGTGGTGTATGCAGGAGGTGGTGATGAAGGAGGAGGAGGTGGTGGTGGAGGTGGTGATGGTGGAGGTGATGGACGAAGTGGTGTTGGAGGAGGGGTATGGAGGAGGTGGTGGTGATGTGAACGGTGGTGGTGGTGGTGGTGATGGTAGTGGGTGGAGGTGGTGATGGTGGTGGGTGGGGGCTGTGGTGGTGGTGGAGGTGGTGGTGTGATGGTGGTGGAGGTGATGGTGTGGTGGTGGTGGAGGTGTGGTTGAGGTGGTGGTGGTCGGTGGTGGAGGTGGGGGCGGGGAGGTGGTGTGTTTTGATT
This sequence comes from Cherax quadricarinatus, assembly GCF_026875155.1. Lineage (NCBI taxonomy): Eukaryota > Metazoa > Arthropoda > Malacostraca > Decapoda > Parastacidae > Cherax > Cherax quadricarinatus. The sequence goes on along the minus strand of NC_069404.1, from coordinate 4,765,792 downwards.
GTGGGGGATTGGTTAGTGGAGGTTGAAGTGGTGGTGGTGGAAGGTTGAAGTGGTGGTGGTGGAGGAGAAGAGGTGAGATCAACGAAGGTTAAAGAGAGGTAGGTAGATAAGAAAGGAAGGCTTATATATATATATATATATATATATATATATATATTTATATATCTTTATTTTATATATATATATATATATATATAATATTATATTATATACAGAGAGAGAGACAGAGACACTCACACATTACAGTAGCGACCAGTTAAAGTGGAGGGGTCTGGTGCTATGGACACAACCTGCATACGACAATTAGGTAAGTCGACCACACAAAACGTGACCGGCCCGGTAATGTACCCGGGTTCTACCACCTCACAACCTCCATCCCCCCTCCCCTTAACTCTCCCCAGGACCCAGTATTCAACCATGCTCAGTACACAAATACCACCCCCCACTCTCACCCCCCAGGGGGCCACCAAACCATCCCTCCACCCCCCAGGGGGGACCACCACTCCCTCTCACCACCCACGGGGCCATAAACCACACCTCTCACCCCCCTGGGGGCACCATCCGCCTCTAATCACCCGTTGGGGGCACCAACCCTTTCTCACCCCCAGGGGGCACTACCTCCTCTCACCCCCAGGGGGCCACTAATACCCCCTTCATCACCACCAGGGGGCACAACCTCCCTCTCACCCCCCATGGGGGCCACCCAACCTCCCTCTCACCCCCCAGGGGGCACTAACCTCCCTCTCTCCCCCCTGGGGGCCACAACAACCCAGCCTCTCACCCCCCTGGGGGCACACATCGCCTCTCTTCTCCGAGGGGGCCACCAACCCTTTTCTAACCCCGGGGGCCTCGAACCCTCCTCTCACCCCTGGGGGCCACTAACCCCAACTCTCACCCACTGGGGGCCAGCCAACAACCCCCTCTCACCCCCAGGGGGGCCACCAATCTCCCTATCACCCCCCGGGGGCCACCATACTCCTCTCACCCCCCAGGGGGCCTCCATCTCCCTCTCACACCCCTGCGGCAACCTTCTCCCGCTCACCCCCAGGGGGCACATCAACCCCCCTCTCACCCCCCAGGGGGCCACCATCTCCCTTCACACCCCAGGGGGCCACCTTTCTCCCTCTCACCCCCCTGGGGGCCTCACTTCTCCCTCTCACCCCCCTGGGGGCCACAATCTCTCTCTCACCCCACTGGGGGGCCACTTTCCACTCGAATCCCCCCAGGGGGCCACCATTCCCTCGCAACCCCCCAGGGGGCCACCATCTCCTCTCACCCCACAGGGGGCCCACCTTCTCCCTCTCACCCCCTGGGGGCCACTTCTCCCTCTTCAACCCCCCAGGGGTGACCACCATCTCTCTCACCCCTCCTGGGGGCCACCCATCTCCCTGTCACCCCAGGGGGCCACCATTCCCTCTCACCCCCCAGGGGGGCCTCCTCCCCCTTCCACTCAATCACTTACTACTACAATTATCTCTAAGCTTCATTTTTATATAATATTCTCTCCCCTGGGTCTCTGGTCTCTTTGACGTCTCAGTAGGCAGGAGTGACCACCAGTGTGTAGTGTGTAGTGTGTAAGTGTGTTGTGTTGTTGTGTGTTGATGTGTGTTTGTGTTGTGTGTTGTGTGTTGTGTGTTGTGTGTAGTGTGTTGTGTGTTGTGTGTAGTGTGTTGTGTGTTGTGTGTAGTTGTGTACGTGTGTAGTGTGTAGGGTGTTTGTGTAGTGTGTTGTGTGTTGTGGTTGTGTTGTAGTGTGTTGTGTGTTGTGTGTTGTGTGTTGTGTGTTGTGTGTTGTGTGTTTGTGTGTTGTGTGTTTGTGTGTTTGTGTTGTCGTGTAGTGTGTTGTTGTGTAGTGTGTTGTGTGTTGTGTGTAGTGTGTCTGTGTGTTGTGTGTGGGTGTGTTGTGTGTTGGGTGTGTGTGTTGTGTGTTGAGTGTGTGTTTAGTTGTGTTGTGTGTAGTGTGTTGTTTGTGTTTGTTGTGTTGTGTGTTGTGTGTTGTGGTGTGCTGTGTGTTAGTGTGTTGTGTGTTGTGTGTAGTGTGTTGTGTGTTGTGTGTAGTGTGTTGTGTGCGTTGTGTGTTGGGTGTTGTAGTGTGTTGTGTGTTGTGTGTAGTGGGTTGTGTTGTAGTGTGTTGTGTGTTGTGTGTTGTGTGTTGGTGTGTTGTGTGTTTGTCGTGTTGTGTGTTGTGTGTTGTGTTGTAGTGTGTTGTGTGTCTGTGTGTTGTCTGTGTTGTGTGTAGTGTGTTGTGTGTTGTGTGTTGGTCGTGTTGTGCTGTAGTGTGTTGTGTGTTGTGTGTAGTGTGTTGTGTGTATGTGTGTTGTGTGTTGTGTGTTGTGTGTTGTGTGTTGTGTGTAGTGTGTTGTGTGTTGTGTGTAGTGTGTTTGTGTGTTGTGTGTGGGTGTTGTGGTGTGTGTGTAGTGTGTTGTGTGTTGTGTGTTGTGTGTAGTGTGTTGTGTGTTGTGTGTTGTGTGTTGTGTGTAGTGTGTTGTGTGTTGTGTGGTTGTGTGTTGTGTGTGTGGTGTAGTTGTGTTGTGTGTTGTGGGTAGTGTGTTGTGTGTTGTGTGTTGGTGTTGTGTGGTGTGTGTTGTTGTGTAGGTGTGTTGTGTGTTGTGTGTTGTGTTTGTTGTGTGTTGATGTGTTGTTGTGTTGTAGTGTGTTAGTGTGTATGTGTGAGTGTGTTGTGTGTAGGGTAGTAGTTGTGTTGTGTGGTTGTGTGTTGTGTGTTGTGTGTTGTTGTGTTGTGTGTTGTGTGTTGTGTGTTGTGTGTTAGGGTGTTGTGTGTTTGTGTGTATAGTGTGTTGTGTGTTGAGTGTGTTGTGTGTAGTGTGTTGTGTGTAGTGTGTTGTGTGTTTAGTGTGTTGTGTGTTGTGTGTTGTTGTGTAGTGTGTTGTGTGTAGTGTGTTGTGTGTTGTTGTGTGTGTGTGTAGAGTGTTGTGTTGTTGTGTGTTGTGTGTAGTGTGTAGTGTGTTGTGTGTTGTGTGTTGTGTGTAGTGTGTTGTGTGTTGTGTGTAGTGTGTGTGTGTTGTGTGTTTGTGTGTTAGTGTGTTGTGTGTTGTGTGTTGTGTGTAGTGTGTTCGTGTGTTGTTGTGTTGTGTGTTGTGTGTTGTGTGTGTGCTGTTGTGTGTTGTGTGTAGTGTGTAGTGTGTTAGTGTGTTGTGTGTAGTGTGTTGTGTGTTGTGTGTTGTTGTGTAGTAGTGTGTTGTGTGTTGTGTGTTGTCGTGTAGAGTGTAGTGTGTTGTGTGTTGTGGAGTAGTGTGTAGTGTGTTGTGTGTTGTGTGTTGTGTGTGTGTGTAGTGTGTTAGTGTGGTTTGTGTGTGTGTGTTGTGTTGTAGTGTGTTGTGTGTTGTGTTTAGTGTGTTGTGTGTTGTGTGTTGCTGTGTTGTGTGTAGATGTGTTGTGTGTTGTGTGTGTGTGTAGTTTGTTGTGTGTTGTGTGTTTGTGTTGGTGTGTAGTGTGGTAGTGTGTTGTGTGTTGTGTGTAGTGATGTGGTGTGTTGTGGGTAGTGTGTTGTGTGTTGTGTGTTGTGTGTAGTGTGTTGTGTGTTGTGTGTAGTGTGTTGTGGTGTGAGTATGTGTGTTGTGTGTAGTGTGTTGTGTGTTGGTGTTGTGTGTTGTGTGTAGTGTGTTGTGTGTTGTGTGTTGTGTGTTGTGTGTAGTGTGTAGTGTGTTGGGTGTTGTGTGTAGTGTGTTAGTGTGTGGTAGTGTTGTGTGTTGTGTGTTGTTTGTTAGTGTGTAGTGTGTTGTGTGTTGTATGTTGTTGTGTGTAGTGTGTTGTGTGTAGGTGTGTAGTGTTGTTGTGTGTTGTGTGTTGTGTGTTGTGTGTAGTGGTTTGCAGT
>NC_069404.1:4756958-4759458 GCF_026875155.1 Cherax quadricarinatus | reverse complement strand
TAACTTCACATCATCTGCAAACAAGGACACTTCTGAGTCTATCCCTTCCGTTATGTCGTTCGCATATACCAAGAACAGAACAGGTCCTAGGACTGACCCCTGTGGAACCCCGCTTGTCACAGGCGCCCACTCTGACACCTCGTCGCGTACCATGACTCGTTGTTGCCTCCCTGTCAGATATTCTCTGATCTATTGCAGTGCCTTTCCTGTTATGTGTGCCTGGTCCTCTAGCTTTTGCAGTAACCTCTTGTGAGGAACTGTGTCGAAAGCCTTCTTGCAGTCCAAAAATACGCAGTCGATCCACCCCTCTCTCTCTTGTCTTACTTCTGTCACCTTGTCATAAAACTCTAGTAGGTTTGTGACACAGGATTTTCCTTCCCTGAAACCGTGCTGGTTGTCAATTATACACTTGTTTCTTTCCAGGTGCCCCACCACTCTCCTCCTGATGATCTTCTCCATGACCTTGCATACTATACACGTTAGTGATACAGGTCTGTAGTTTAGTGCCTCATGTCTGTCTCCTTTTTAAAAATTGGGACTACATTTGCCATTTTCCATACCTCAGGGAGTTGCCCAGTTTCAAATGATGTGTTGAAGATCTTTGTTAATGGCTCACACAATATCTATCTTGCTCCCTCTTTAAGGACCCATGGAGAGATGTTGTCTGGTCCCACCGCCTTTGAGGTATCAAGTTCGCATAGCAGCTTCTTCACCTCCTCCTTGGTTATATGTACCTCATCCAGCACTTGCTGGTGTGCCCCCCAGTTCTGATTTCTTGGAGTCCTACTGGATTCCACTGTAAATACCTCTTTAAATCTTGTGTTGAGCTCCTGACATACCTCTCGGTCGTTTCTTGTGAATTCCCCATCACCCTTCCTCAGTCTGATTACCTGGTCCTTGACTGCTGTTTTCCTCCTGATGTGGCTGTGCAACAGCTTCGGGTCAGTCTTTACTTTTGATGCTATGTCATTTTCATATTGTCTCTGAGCCTCCCTTCTTATCTGTGCATATTCGTTTCTGGCTCTTCGGCTGATTTCTTTATTTTCCTGAGTTCTCTGTCTTCTGTACCTTTTCCATTCTCTAGTACACCTAGTTTTTGCCTCCCTGCACCTTTGGGTGAACCAAGGACTCGTTCTGTTCTTCCCATTATTTCTGTTTCCCTTGAGAACAAACCTCTCCTCTGCCTCCTTGCATTTTGTTGCTACATAGTCCATCATTTCTTGTACTGGTTTTCCTGTCAGTTCCCTCTCCCACTGAATGTCTTGAAGGAAGTTCCTCAAGCCTGAGTAGTTCCCCTTTTGTAGTTTTGGTGTTTCCAGCCTATTCCTGCTACTCTCTCCACTTGGAGCTCAACTATGTAGTCGAAGCACAGAACCACATGATCACTAGCTCCCAGGGGCCTTTCATACATGATACCCTCGATATCCGAACTACTCATGGTGAATACAAGGTCCAACCTTGCTGGTTCATCCTCTCCTCTCTCTCTGGTAGTGTCTCTAACATGTTGATGCATGAGGTTTTCCAGTACCACATCCATCATCTTGGCTCTCCATGTTTCGGGACCCCCATGGGGCTCCAGGTTTTCCTAGTCAATCTCCTTGTGATTGAAATCACCCATAACTAGTAACTTTGCTCCCCCCATGTGTGCTCTCCTGGCCACCTCGGCTAGTGTGCCGATCATTGCTCTGTTGCTCTCATCGTATTCTTCTCTTGGCCTCCTGCAGTTCTGTGGTGGGTTGTACATTACTGCAATTATCACCTTATGTCCCTCAGACTGGATTGTTCCTACTAAGTAATCCCTTTCGCCCATGCCATCCATTCCTTCCATTTTCTCAAAACCCCACTGGTTTTTAATGAGCAGTGCAACTCCTCCTCCCCTCTTCCTCCCTCTGTCTTTCCTGAGGATTTGATATCCGGATCGAAAGATTGAATCTGTTTATTATTCTGGTGAGTTTTGTTTCTGTGAGTGCTATTATGTCTGGGGATGTCTCTTTGATTCTTTCGTGCCACTCCTCATACTTGTTTGTTATTCCATCTGCATTTGTATACCACACCTTCAACTTCTTTTCTAAGACTGTGGTCTGGGAGGTATATTGGGGTTGGGGAAGTGGGAGACCTGGTAAGGAACTATGGGTTGTTGCTGTGGGGGTGAAGTTTGTAATGTAGTGGGTGGGGGCATTGGATGTGGCATGGGTGTTTTGATTTAGAGTGTTTGGTTGCACTGGGGTTGACCTGGTTGGGAGGCTTCTATAGGAAGTTGTGAGGGAGGCTGTATTTGATCTTCTTCCTGGGTCTGGGGTCTCTGTCTGTCTTCTCCATCCCCTCTCTTTCCTCCTTTCGCCTTTGTACCATCTCTCTCAGTTTCTTCCCTTTTTTCTTGTGTTCTGTCGTGGTCGAGATACACCTTCCTGTATGCCGTCATGTCCCTTAATCGTGCTTTCTCCTGCAGGATCCTGGTCCGAGTCGCTTCTGCCTTGAAGGTCACTCTCACTGGCCGGGT
>NC_069404.1:4737846-4756458 GCF_026875155.1 Cherax quadricarinatus | reverse complement strand
CTGATTTGGGGGCACCATTGTGTGCAGCACCACTAATTTCTGCACCCCTGATGGCTGCCCATTGTGGGGTGCACCATTGATGGCAGCACCATTGATGTGCAGCATCACTTTGGGGCAGCCCATTGATTTCAACACCATTGATGTGCAGCGCCAGTCATGTGGGAGCACCAGTGATGTGCAGCAACCAATGATGTGCAGCACCAGTGATGTGCAGCACCAGTGATGTGCAGCACCATTGATGTGCAGCACCAGTGATGTGCAGCACCATTGATGTGCTGTACCATTAAAGAGCAGCACCAGTGATGTTGCAGCACCATTGATGTGCTGCACCATTGATGTGCAGCACCATTGATGTGTTGCAACCCCTTATGTGCTACACCATTGATGTGCTTTCACCGCGGATGTGCTGCACCATTGATGTGCTGCACCATAGATGTGCTGCAGCATTGATGTGCTGCATCAATTTATGGACTGCACCATTGATGTGAAGCACCATTGATGTGCAGCACCATGATGTGCAGCACCATTGATGTGCAGCACCATTGATGTGCAGCACCAGTGATGTGCAGCACCAGTGATGTACAGCACCAGTGATGTGCTGCAAACCCTTGATGTGCAGCACCAGTGATTTGCAACACCATTGATGTGGGAGCACCAATGATTTTGCCCGCACCAGTGATGTGCAGCACCATTGAGTGCAGCACCATTTATGTGGCAACACCATGATGTGCAGCACTGATGTGCAGCACCATTGATGTGCAGCCCCTGATTGCACCCATTGATGTGCAGCACCATTGATGTGCAGCACCAGTGATGTGCAGCACCAGTGGTATGCAGCACCAATGATGTGCAGCACCCGTGATGTGCAGCACCAGTGATGTACAACACCAGTGATGTGCTGCACCATTTATGTGCAGCACCAGTGATGTGCAACACCATTGATGTGCACACCAATGATGTGGCAGCACCAGTGATGTGCAGCACCAGTGATTTTGCAGCACCAGTGATGTGCATCACCATTGACGTGCAGCACCAGTGAAAGTACAGGACCAGTGATGTGCAGCACCATTGATGTGCAGCACCAGTGATGTGCAACACCATTGATGTGCAGCACCAATGATGTGCGCACCAGTGATGTGCAGCACCAGTGATGTGCATCACTATTGACGTGCAGTACCAGTGATGTACAGCCCAGTGATGTGGCAGCACCATTGATGTGCTGCACCATTGATTGCAGCACCAGTGATGTGCAACAACCATTGATGTGCTGCACCCCTGATGTGCAACACCATTGACGTGCAGCACCAAATGATTGCAACACCATTGATGTGCTGCACCATTGATGTGCGCTCACCTCGGGACGGGTTTAGTATCTGTGTGTACGCTTATACATCTGTGATCATCATATGCTAAAGTGTCTGTTATCTTATGGATATGTGTCCCGTGATCTTATGGATACGTGTCTGTGATCTTATGGATAAGTCTGTGATCTTATGGATACGTGTCTGTGATATTATGGATACATGTCTGTGATCTTATGGATACGTGTATGTGATCTTATGGATACGTGTCTGTGATATTATGGATACATGTCCCGTGGGTCTTATGGATAAATGTCTGTGATCTTATGGATACTTTCTTGATATAGGATACATGTCTGTGATCTTTTGGTACTGTAGTGATCTTATGGATACGGCTGTACACTCACGGGTGAGTGTCTGTGATCATCTTGTGGGTTTGATTTTCTGGATCATCTATGGGTGAGTGTCTGTGACACTATGGGAAAGGGCTGGACATCTATGATGAGTTCTTGATCATCATGGATGAGTGTCTGTGATCACTTTTGGATTAGGTCTGTGACTCTATGGTTAGTGTCGTATCATCTTATATGATGTCTTGATCATCTATGGATTAGGTTCTGTACACTTTTGGATAGTGTCCCGTGATAACTTTGGATTATGTCTGTGATCATCTTAGGATGAGTGTCTTGATCACTTGGATTAGTGCTGTGCATCTTTTGGATGAGGTCTGGATCTTTAGGATGGTGTCTGTGATCATCTATGGATTTTTGGATCACTTTTTGAGAGTGCTTTGATCATCTTAGGATGATGTCGTGATCATCTATGGATTAGTGTCTTATCATCTTAGGATGAGTGTCTTTGTATCTTTTGGGTGAGGGCTGTGATATCTTTGGGTAGGGCTGGATCATCTTTGGATGAGTGGGCTGTGCACTTAGGGAATTCCCGTGATCATCTTTATGGTAGTGTCTTTGATATCTTTTGGATATGCTGTGATCATCTAGATGATGTCTGTGATCATCTTTTGGGTAGTGTCTGGATCTCTTAGGATGATGTCGGATCACTTTTGGGTTAGTGCCCTGTTTATCATCTTTGGATGATGTCTGTGATCACTTATATTATGTCCCGGTCATCTTATGGATATGTCTGTGATCATCTTTGATATGTCTTGATCATCTATGGATTATGTCTGTGATCATCTATGGATTAGGTGTTTTTGTGATCATCTTCGGATGAGTGCTGGATCATCTTTTGGATATGTCGTGATCATCAATGGATATGTCTGGATCATCTTAGGAAGTGGGGCTGTATCACTTTTGGATGAGTGTCGTGATCATCTATGGATAGGTACACTTATGGATGATGTCTTGATCATCTTATGGATGTTTGGTCTTTTTGATCACTTATGGATAGTGTCTGTGTCATCTTATGATGAGGGCTGTGATCATCTTAGGATGGGGTCTGTGATCATCTTAAGGATGAGTTCGTGATCACTTATATATGTCTGTGATCACTTAGGGTGAGGTTTTGATCATCTTAGGATGAGTGTCTTTATCATCTATGGATATGTCTGTGATCATCTTATGGATAGTGTCTGGATCACTTACGGGGGAGTTCTGGACATCTTCGGGTAGTTCTGTGACATCTTTTAAAAAAATTTCTGTGATCATCTTTTTGGATGATTCGTGATCTCTTTTGGGGAGGCCAGTGATCATCTTATGATGAGGCTGTGATCATCTATGGGTGATCGTGATCATCTTATGGGTGTGTCCCGTGATCATCTTAGAAGGTCTGTGATCATTTATTAAAAAATTCTGTGTCACTTATGGTGAGTGTCTTGATCATCTTAGGGAAAGGTTCCCGTGATCATCTTTTGGATGGTGTCTGTGACACTTAGGATGAATTCTGTGATCAAATTTGAAAGAGTGTCTGTTTACTTTTGGGTACGTTTTGATCATCTTAGGATGAGTGTCTGTGATCATCTTAGAAAGAGTGTCTTGATCATTTAATATTCTGTGTCATCAAGGGTAGTGTCTGTATCATCTTAGATGAGTGCCCCGTGATCACTTTTGGGTAGTGTCGTGACATCTTAGGGTGAGTGTTGTGATCCTTTGGATACGTTCTGTGACCCTCTTAGGTAATGTCTACACTTATATATTTTTTGTGATCATCTTTGGATTATGTCTGTGATCATCTTTTGATGGGTCTGTATCACTTTTGGAGATGTCTTGACCTTATGGATATGTCCCCGTGATCATTATGAGAGTGTCTGGCATCTTATGGGTACGTGTCTGTGTCATCTTTGGATAGTGTCTGTGTAATAAGAAGAAAATTTATTCATATAAAAATTTTTGTAAATTAATACTTCGATATTTAGAGAACCCCGGGGTCCCAAAAAAAGTCGACAAGTGATTATTTCCTTGGGTCCTTTTTACCTTATTATTATAATAAAACGGTTATAATATTTCTTATTATCAAAATGAAGTAACACTTATTTTCATACAAAAGAAATTCTCTACACCCAAAGGGCTTGACACTAAATACGGTCATTAACTAGGAAAAAGGTAAAATTTTAACGTTGTTACTAAAAATGAAAAATCATTCCCCCCCCTTTTTTAGTAATTATCAGAAACCTTTGGTTCCTTTTTGAAACTGGTTCAGGATGGCTTTCATTGGGCTCTTTTCCAAATTTTTATTCGTAAAAAAAATTTTTTAACCCTGGATGACTTATACTACAAAGGTCTCTCCCCCCTAAAACTACATTCTGGGTTTCTAAAATTTTCACTTGTTGTTATACTTTAAAAATTAAAATCATTTTTCTGTGCACATTAAAAAAATTTTGTTCTCTAATGTTTTTGTTTGATCCTTAAGGTCGGTCTGTCCATCTAATTTAAAAAGTGTTTGAACACTTATGGATATTCTTTATCATCTTTTAAATGCGTTCACTTTTTGGGGAATGTCTGTGTCACTTCGGGGATTTTCGTGATCAAATATGAAAGAGTGTCTGGTTCATCTTAAAAATTCTGTGATCACTTTTGGGTAGTGTCGTGATCACTTAGAAAGTGTCTGTGACACTTATATGTGTCTGTGATCAAAATTTAATGAGTGCTGGATCATCTATGGGAAATGTCTGTGATCACTTTTTGGGTGAGTTCCTTTTCATCTTAGGGGTAACGTGTCTGTGATCATCTTTTGGGAACTTCTGTGATCACTTTTGGATATGGTCGTGATAACTTATGGATGAGTGTCTGTGATCATCTTATGATGAGGTATTGATCTTCTTAGGGGTACGTGTCTGTGACCATCTTAGGATACTGTCGGATCATCTTTTAGAAGGTAGTGTCGTTAAATTTAGGATTTTGTCTGTGATCACTTAGGATGATGTCTGGATATCTTTATGAGGTCTGTGATCATCTTTGGATACGTGCTGTGATTTCTTTTGGATACGTTCTGTTAAGAATAAAGAAGTTTATTCAGGTATACACAAATACAGTTACTAGAATTTTCATCTAGATTTGTGTGGAACCAGGGAAAACCCAAAAAAGTCAGACAAAATGACTTTTTCCCTTGGGGTCCTTTACCTTATTATTTAATAAAAAATTTTTTAATATTTTTTATATTTTAAAAATAACATTTTATTATCCTACAAAAAGAAACTAAACCCAAAAGGGCAAAGACTTTTTTCCAAAAAGGGTCATTTTAAATAATAAAATTTAACTTTTTTACTAAAAAACAAAAATCATTCCCCTCCCTTTCTTCCTAACATTCATAGGACCTTTTTGTTTCTTCTTCCCCTTTTTGCCTATGACTTTGGGTTTACTGTCGGGTAGCCCGTTTTATTTTTCCTTTATTGCTTACAAAAAAAAGGGGTTTGAACCTGGCCACTGACTTGGGGTACTACAAAGTTGTGCTCTCCCCCTATACTATGATTGCTGCGGTTCCCAACCTTTACAAAAATTGACAGCAAAAATTTTTGGGCACTGTTGTGGCAATTTTATAAACATGTTTAGCTTTAGTTTTTTAACTGTCTCAACATTTAGCATATCAAACTGCTTAACATCATCTTTTGGATAGTGTCTGTGTCATTTGAATGAGTGTCTGTGATCCTTTTTGGATGGGTCGTGTCATTTATGTTGGGGGTTTTGAATTTTTTTTGGAGGTCTGTGTCACTTATGGATGGTGTCTTGATCTCTTATGATGAATTCGTGATATCTTATGGATGAGGTTTTTGGATCTTTATTGATCATATCTGTGACCTCTGATGGATAAGTGTCTGTGTCATCTTATGGATAAAGTCTGGATCATCTTTTGGTGGTGTCTGTATAATTTTTTGATACAACTGTGCCATTTTTGGATTTAAATTTTGTTCATTTTATGGATGTTGTTGTCCATTGATGGTAGTTTCTGTGATCATCTTTGGATACTTGTTGTGTCATCTTATGGTTTAGTGTCGTGTATCAATGGTGGACCCGTGATATCTTAGGATGAGTGGGCTTGATCGTCTTATGGTGATCGTCTTGATCATCTTTTTTTTAGTATCTGTGATCATCTTATGAGAGTGTTGGGGTTTTTCTTATAGATGAGGTCTGGGATCTCTTTTTGGAGAGTTTCTGGGGTCATTTTATGGTGGTGTCTGTGATCATCTATGGGTGAGTGTCTGGGATCCTTATGGATGGTTTCTGGGGTCATTTTTTGGTTTATTGTCTGCTATCCTTATTGATAGGGCGTGATCTTTATGGATAGTTTGTGAACTTTTGGGGTACATGTCTGTGATATCTTAGGGTGGTGTCTGTATCATTTTTCATACATGTCTGTGATCACTTATGGTGGGTCTTGTCTCCCCCTGGATGAATGTCTGTGATCATCTTATGGTAAGGTCTGTGATCATTTTATCGATACATTCGTATCATCTTATGGATGAGTGTCTTTTCATCCTATGGATGAGTGTCTGTGATCTCTTATGGATGAGTGTCTGTGTCTCTTTTGGATGATTGCCCCTTTATCACCTTATGGATGCGTGTCTTTTTGATATCTTATGGATACTGTTGTGATCATTTTGGGGGACGAGTATGTGTCACTTATTGGGTTATTCCCGTGATATCTTATGGTGAGTGTCTGGGGTCATTTATGGATGGTGTTGGGATCATCTTATGGTTTAGTGTCTGGATCATCTTATGGATGAGTGTCTGGGATCATAATATGGGTGAGTGTCTGGGATCATCATGTGGATGAATGTCTGGGTCATCTTATGGATGAGTGTCGGATCCCCTAATGGATGAGTTTCTGGATCCTCTTATGGATGAGTTTTTGCTATCATCTTATGGATGAGTGCCTGTGAACATCGTAGGGATACATGTCTGTGGTCATCTTATGGATGAGTGTGATCATCTTATGGATATATGTCTGTGATCATCTTATGGATACATGTCTGTGCTCATCTTATGGATACGTGTCTCTGATCATCTTACAGATGAGTGTCTGTGATCCTCTTATGGATAAGCGTCTAGGATCATCTTATGGATGAGTGTCTGTGATCACCTTGTGCATGAGTGTCTGTGATCGTCTTATTGATACATATCTGTGATCATCTTATGGATGAGTGTCTGTGATCATCTTATGGATGATTATGATTATCTTTTGGATACCTGTCTGTAATCATCTTATGGATACATGTCTGTGATCATCTTATGGATATGAGTATGTGATCATCTTATGGATACGTATCTGTGATCATCTTATGGATGAGTGTCTAGGATCATAGTATGGATACATGTCTGTGATCATCTTATGGATAAGTGTCTGTGATCATCTTATGGATACGTATCTGTAATCATCTTATGGAAGAGTGTCTGTGATCATAGTATGGATACATGTCTGTGATCATCTTATGGATAAGTGTCTGTGATCATCTTATGGATACGTATCTGTGATCATCTTATGGATGAGTGTGTAGGATCATCTTATGGATGATCGTCTACGATCATATTATGGATGAGTGTCTGAGATCATCTTATGGATACGTGTCTGTGATCATCCTAATGATGAGTGTCTGTGATCATCTTATGGATGAGTGTCTGTGATCATCTTATGGATGAGTTTGATCATCTATGGATGATGTCTGTGATCATCTTATGGATGAGTGTCTGTGATCATCTTATGGATGAACGTCTGTGGTCATCTTATTTATGAGTGTGTCTGTGATCATTTTATGGATGAGTGTCCGTGATCATAGTATGGATACATGTCTGTGATCATCTTATGGATAAGTGTCTGTGATCATCTTATGATACGTATCTGATCATCTTATGGATGAGTGTCTGGATCATCTTATGGATGAGCGTCTAGGAATCATATTATGGATGAGTGTCTGAGACCATCTTATGGATGAGTGTCTGGGATCATCTTATGGATGAGTGTCTGGGATCATCTTTTGATGAGTGTCTGGATCATCTTATGGATGAGTGTCTGGGATCATCTTATGAATGAGTGTCTGTGATCATCTTATGGATGAGTGTCTGCTATCATCTTATTGATGAGTGTCTCTGATCATCTTATGGATGAGTGTCTAGAGATCATCTTATGGATGAGTGTCCCGTGTTCATCTTATAGATACATGTCTGTGATCATCTTATGGATACGTGTCTGTGATCATCTTATGGATGAGTGTCTGTGATCATCTTATGGATGAGTGTCTGTGATCATCTATGGATGTGTCTGTGATCTTATGGATGAGTGTCTGTGATCATCTTATGATGATGTGTGATCCTCTTATGGATGAGTGTCTGTGATCATCTTATGGATGAGTGTGATCATCTTATGGATGAGTGTCTGTGATCATCTTATGGATGAGTGTGATCATCTTATGGATGAGTGTCTGTGATCATCTTATGGATAGTGTCTGTGGGTCATCTTACGGATGAGTTCTGTGATCATCTTTTGGATGAGTGTCTGTGATCTCTTATGGATGACTGTCTGTGATCATCTTATGGATGAGTCTCTGTGATATCTTATGGGTGAGTGTCTGTGATCATCTTATGGATGAGTTCTGTGATTCTCTTATGGATGAGTTGTGATCATCTTATGGATGAGTGTCTGTGATCATCTTGGATGAGTTGGATCATCTTATTGGATGATGTCTGTGATCTCTTATGGATGAGTGTGATATCTTATGGGTGATTGTTCTGTGATCATCTTATGGATGAGTGTGATCATCTTATGGATGAGTGTCTGTGATCATCTTATGGATGAGTGTCTGTGATCATCTTATGGATGAGTTTTGGGTCATCTTATGGATGAGTGTCTGTGATCATCTTATGGATGAGTGTCTGTGATCATCTTATGGATGAGTGTCTGTGTCTCTTATGGAAGAGTGTCTATGATCAATCTTATGGAAAGAGTGTCTGTGATCATCTTTGGATGAGGGTGATCATCTTATGGATGAGTGTGATCATCTTATGGATGATGTCTGTGATCATCTTATGGATGAGTGTCTGTGATCATCTTATGGTGCCAGTGAGTTGTGATCATTTATGGATGAGTGTCTGTGATCATCTTATGGATGGGGTGTGATTTATCTTATGGATGAGTGTCTGGATCATCTTATGGATGGTGGTCATCTTATGGATGAGTGTCTGTGATCTCTTTAGATGAGTTGTCTCTTATGAGAGTGTCTTGAAACTTTTTTGGGGGGAAAAAAAAAAATTTGAAGTTTTGATATTATGGTGATGTTTTCCTTATGGTAGTGTCTTGACTCTTATGGATGAGTGTTTGGTCACTTTTGAAAAGTGTCTGTGATCTCTTATGATGAGTGTCTGTGATCTCTTATGGGTGAATGTCTGTATCTTTTTTGAAAAATTTTTGTGATATTAGGTAAATTTCCCTTTACACTTATGGATGATGTGGATCATCTTAGGATGTGTCGTGATCATCTTAGGGGTTTTTGTGATCAATTATAAATGGTGTAATCTTATGGGTGAGTGTCCCCGTGATCATCTTATGGGTGGTGTTGTTATCATCTTTTGTGATGTCTGTGACATCTTTTGGATTGTGCTGTGAAAATTTTCTTTGGGGTAGTGCTGTGATCATCTTATGGGTGAGTGTTGTATCTCTTAGGGAGTTTTCTGTACAACTTTTGGTATGTCGTGATCATCTTATAGTTCGGATCATTTTGGTGATTCACATCGGATAGTGTCTGTGATCATCTTATGGGTATGTTGTGATCATCTTATGGATGATGTGATCACCTTATGGATGAGTGTCTGTGCTCTCCTTATGGATGAGTGTGATCACCTTATTGATGATTGTGATCAACCTTTATGGATGAGTGTGATCTGCTTGTATGGATGAGTGTCTGTGATCACCTTATATGGAGTGTGATCACCTTATGGATGAGTGTTATCACCTTCTGGATGGTGTGATCAACTTATGTATGAGTGTTCTGTGATCACGATCTGTATGGATGATTGTGATCACCTATGGATGAGTGGTCTGTGATCACCTTATGGATAGTGGATCACCTTATGGATGATGCTGTAGGGGATAACCTTATGGATGAGTGTGATCACCTTATGGATGAGTGTGATTCATCTTACGATGATAGCTGCACTTGTCCCAGGTGAGTCGCAGTGCTAATCTTGGGTATAAGAAAAAGGGTTGTTGTTGTTGTAGCCGATAAAATACACTCGCGTTGATATACACATGTAATACAACGATCATTGTATTTGTATAATTTTATATTATTTTTAGATTTATATAAATGATAATAAAATAATGAAAATTATATTTTTTTATGGTTTACCTTAAAGAAAAACAGTTTCTCACTGGTCCTTATTATTGATTGCAATTTATTGCTTAATATAAGTATATATATATAATATATATATATATATATATATATATATATAATATATATATAAACTAGTATATATAGTAGTTATTGATATATATAAAATATATAAACTAGTATACATATATATATATATATATATATAAATATATATATACATATATCTAAATATAAATATATATAAATAGATATATATATTATATATTAAATTAAATAAAAATATATATATCACACCAGTACAACAACAGTCAAGAAACATCGGTTTCTAATATAGGACCAGTAATATTATAGAACCTAATAAAATTATAGACCTAATAATATTTAGTCGACCTAATAATATTATAGACCAATAATAATAAAGACCTGATAATATAATAGACCTAATAATATAATAGACCTAAAAATATTTAATAGACCTGATAATATTATATACTTAATAATATGTAAAGACCTAATAAAATAAAGACCTAATAATATTATAGTACCTAAAAATATTATAGACCTAATAATATATAGACCAATAATATGTATAGACCTAATAATATTATAGACCTTGATAAATAAGACCTGATAATATATAGACCTAATAATATTATAGACCTAATAATATTATAGGACCTAATAATATTAAAGGACCTAATAATATTAAGACCTAAATAATATTTAGACCGACATAATAAAGACCAGAATAATATTATATGACCTGGTAAATATTATAGGACCTAATAATTATTATAGACCTGATAATATAATAGACCTAATAATATTAGAGCGACCTAATAATATATAACTATAATATTATAGACATAATAATATTATAGACGCTAATATTATTTTAGACCTGATAATATTATAGCCAATAATATTATAGACCTGAAAATTATTATATTACCTGTAATATTAATAGACCTAATAATAATAGTGAACCTAAAAATATAAAAGACCTAATAATATTAGTAGACCAAATAATATTATAGACATAAATAATATTATACGACCTAATAATATGTATAGACCTGATATATTATAGACCTAATAAAATTATAGACCTGATAATATTATATACCTGATAATATTATAGACCTAATAATAAAATAGACCTTATATAATATGTATAACCTAATATATATTAATAACCTAATAATATTATAGAACCTGATAATATTATAGACCTGACAATATTATAGACCTAATAATATAAACATTATTAAAATATAATAATATAGACTTGATAAATATTATAGACCCTAATAAAATTATATACCCTTATAATATAATAGAACTGATATAATATTATAGACCTAATAATATTAAAGACCTGATAATATTATAGACCTATAAAATTATAGATCCTGATAATATAAAGACCAAATAATATTATAAGACCAAATAATATTATAGACCTGATAATATTATAGACTAATAAATATATAAGACCTGATAATATTATAGCCTTGACAATTTTATTAGACCTAATAATATAAAATTATTAAATTAAAAATAAAAATTAAGAACCTGATACTATTATATTACCTAAAAAAATATAGACCTAATAATATTATAGACCAAATAATAATATAGACCTGACAATAATTATAGACCTGGACAATATTTAGACCTAATAATATAAATTATATATATCATCCATATAGAACAAATTATTGAACAAATTGCAGACTGCCATCTGCAGGTTTGGGTAATGAAGTTTAAACGCTATCTACCACAGATGTCCCCCCATCAAGGCACTATACACTACCAGACAAAATAACTTAAATATCTAAAATGGATTAAATTAAACAAAAGAACACTAATATACAGAAACAAATCTCTCACCTCTCGCTGTGAGTATTTATGTATCTTACAAGTAGTTAAGATTCCTGAATAATTCCGTTATAAAGCTTTCTCACAAAGAAATTAAATTATTAAGGTTATTTATGTAATAATATTTCTGGTAATGAGATCAGTGCCTGCCATTATACCCACCCATTATACCGAGCTGTTTATACCGAGTCGTGTCTGTACTGTTATACCAGTTTGTGTCCTATACTGTTATACCCGCTGTGACGTACTGTAATACCAAGCTGTGTCTGTTCTTGTTTATACCAGCTGTGGTCCCCCCCCCCCCCCCCCCCCCCCCCCCTGTTTTTTTTCTTTTACTGTTATGCCAGCAGTGTCTGTACTGTTTACCAGCTGTAACTATACTGTTATAACCAGGCTGTGTCTGTACTGTTATACCAGCTGTTTCCGTACTGTTATACCAGCAGTGTCTGTACTGTTAACCAGCTGTAATCTGTACTGTTATACCAGCTGTGTCCTGTACTGTTATACCAGCTGTGTCTGTACTGTGTATACCAGCTGTGTCTGTACTGTTATACCACTGTATCTGTACTGTTATACCAGCTGTCTGTACTGTTATACCAGCTGTGTCTGTAACTGGTGATACCAGCTTGTGTCGTACTGTTATACCAGCAAGTTTCTATACTGTTATATCACTGTGTCTATACTGTTATAGCAGCTGAGTTTTTACTGTTTGATACCAGCTGTGTCTGTACTGTTATACCAGCTGTATCGTACTGTTATAACCACTGTGTCTGAACTGTTTATACCAGCTGTGTCTGTTACTGTTAAAACCCGCTGTGTCTGGTACTGTTATAACCAGCTGAGTCCTATACTGTTATACCAGCTGTGTCTATACTGTTAACCAGCTGTGTCTGTACTGTTATACAAGCTGTGTTATACTGTTTATACCACTGTGTCTGTACTGTTATACCAGCTATGTTCAATACTTGTTGTACCCAGCGTGTCTGTACTGTTTACCAGCTGTGTCTGTACTGTTATACCAGCAGGTATCTGTACTGTTAAAACAAGCAGTGTCCTGTACTGTTATACCAGCCTGTGTCTGTACTGGTTATACCAGCTGTGTCCTGTACTGGTTATAACCACAGTATCTGTACTGTTATATCCTAGCTGTGTCTTGTAACTGTTATACAGCTGTGTCTGTACTGTTATACCTGCTTGTCTGACTGGTTATAACCAGCTGTGTCTATACTGTTTATACCAGCTGAGTCTATACTGTTATACCAGCTGTGTTTGTACTGTTTATACCGCTGTTTCTATACTGTTTACAACCATCTGTGTCTGTACTGTTTATACCAGCGTGTCTGTAATTTATACAGCTGTGGTCTATACGTTATAACCAGCAGTGTCTGTACTGGTTAATAAGCCAGCTGTGTCTACACTGTTTATACCAGCTGTGTCTGTACTGTTATACCAGCTTGTCTGTACTGTTATACCAGCTTTGTCTATACTGTTATACCAGCTGTGTCTCCACTGTTATACCAGCTGTGTCTCTACTGTTATACCAGCTGTGTCTGTACAGTATACCAGCTGTGGTCTTGCAGTGTTATACCAGCTGGGTTTGTACTAGTTATTCAGCTGTGTCTGTAACTGTTATACCGAGCGAGTTGTTCAGAACTGTTATACCAGCTGTGTTGCAGTAATAACACAGGAGGCAGTCTCCTGATAAAACTCAACACTCACTACAGCTTTTAAATCTCTGCACAAAATTCAATTTAAACAGCAAATAATATAGCCTATCTAGACTGAGAATACACTAGACCTCATCTTCACTAACAATGGTGATCTGATAAAAATGTCACCATATCAAAAACAATATTCTCAGATCACAACATAATTTATGTTCAGACATGTTTGCCGGAGCCCCAGACCGACATAATGAGATTAGTCACGAGGGAGCATTCCTCACCAATTCAACTCAATAACAAAACCATAAAGCTGGTACCAAGAAAACCAAGTCCCTCACCGATATAAGCTGGGAAGATATACTAAGCAACACAGACCCCAACATATGCCCTAGAACAGTTAACTCGGTGGCACATCGATAATGCACAAGGCATTATTCCTCTAAAAAAAGGAGGAGAGATGTAAAAACGAAAGAGACAGGCGCTCCCGTTTACAGGCGACGGAAAAGAATAACAAAGCGGCTAAAAGAGGTCAATATATCTGAAATGTGTAGGGAGAACACTGTCAGAGAAATAGCAAGCATCGAACTTAAGAGCTAAAAGAATCCATGAGTGATCAGGAATCGCGGAAGAACTAAAAGCCTAAATGAAGATCGATAGAAACAACAAATTATTTCTCTCCTAATGCCAAATCAAAATCGAAACAACGTCCAGTACTGGGCCCCTACTTACACAAGATGGGTCCTACACAGATGACAGCAAGGAAATGAGTGAGTCTACTCAAGTCCCCAATATGACACAGTTTTTACAAGAGCCGCTCACCAGACTGAGAGTCGAAGATCAAAATGAATTTTTTTATAAAGAGAGCCACAAAATTTGATTAACACAACCTATGCCGATGTATATCCTGACCCAAATGACTTCGAACAGGCGAATAAATGACATCCCATGGCAACTCTGCCCAGGGCCCAGACTCATGGAACTCTGTGTTCATCAAGAACTGCAAGAAGCCCCTATCACGAGCCTTTTTCCATCCTAAGGAGAGTGAGCAATGGACACCGGGGTCGTCCCGACAGTTACTAAAAACAACAGACATAGCCTGCACCTCTCCACAAAGGGGGCAGTAAACAAACAGGCAAAGAACAACAGACCAATAGCACTAACATCCCATATCATAAAAGTCTTTGAAAGGGTCCTAAGAAACAAGATCACCACCCATCTAGAAACCCATCAGTTACACAACCCAGGGCAACATGGGTTTAGAACAGGTCGCTCCTGTCTGTCTCAACTATTGGAATCACTTCGACAAGGTCCTAAATGCACTAGAATGACAAAAAGAATGCAGATGTAATATATACAGACTTTGCAAAAGCCTTCGACAAGTGTGACCATGGCGTAATAGCGCACAAAATCGTGCTAAAGGAATAACAGGAAAAGTCGGTCGATGATCTATAATTTCCTCACTAACAGAACACAGAGAGTAGTCGTCAACAGAGTAAAGTCCGAGGCAGCTACGGTGAAAAGCTCTGTTCCACAAGGCACAGTACTCGCTTCCCATCTTGTTCCTCATCCTCATATCCGACATAGACAAGGATGTCAGCCACAGCACCGTGTCTTCCTTTGCAGATGACACCCGAATCTGCATGACAGTGTCTTCCATTGCAGACACTGCAAGGCTCCAGGCGGACATCAACCAAATCTTTCAGTGGGCTGCAGAAAACAATATGAAGTTCAATGATGAGAAATTTCAATTACTCAGATATGGTAAACATGAGGAAATTAAATCTTCATCAGAGTACAAAACAAATTCTGGCCACAAAATAGAGCGAAACACCAACGTCAAAGACCTGGAGTGATCATGTCGGAGGATCTCACCTTCAAGACCATAACATTGTATCAATCGCATCTGCTAGAAAATGACAGGATGGATAATGAGAACCTCAAACTAGGGAGGCCAAGCCCATGATGACACTCTTCAGGTCACTTGTTCTATCTAGGCTGGAATATTGCTGCACACTAACAGCACCTTTCAAGGCAGGTGAAATTGCCGACCTAGAAAATGTACAGAGAACTTTCACGGCGGCGCATAACGGAGATAAAACATCTCAATTACTGGAGCGCTTGAGTTGCTAAACCTGTATTCCCTGGAACGCAGGAGGGCGAGATACATGATTATATACACCTGGAAAATCCTAGAGGGCCTAGTACCGAACTTGCACACGAAAATCACTCACTACGAAAGCAAAAGACTTGGCAACGTTGCACCATCCCCCAATGAAAAGCAGGGTGTCACTAGCACGTTAAGAGACCAACAATAAGGTCAGGGCCCGAGACTGTTCAACTGCCTCCTAGCACACATAAGGGGATTACCAACAGACCCCTGGCAGTCTTCAAGCTGCACTGGACAAGCACCTAAAGTCAGTTCCTGATCAGCCGGCTGTGGCTCGTACGTTGGTTGCGTGCAGCCAGCAGCAACAGCCTGGTTGATCAGGCTACTGATCCACCACGAGGCCTGGTCACAGACCGGGCCGCGGGGGGCGTTGACCCCCGGAACTCTCTCCAGGTAAAACTCTCCAGTGTTATACCAGCTGTGCTGTACGTTTATACCAGCTGTGTCTGTACTGTTATACCAGCTGTGTATGTACTGTTATACCAGCATGTGTATGTACTGTTATAACACCTCTGTCTGTACTGTTATACCAGCTGTGTCTGTACTGTTATACCAGCTGTGTCTGTACTGTTATACCAGCTGTGTCTGTACTGTTATACCAGCTGTGTCTGTACTGTTATACCAGCTGTGTCTGTACTGTTATACCAGCTGTGTCTGTACTGTTATACCAGCTGTGTATGTACTGTTATACCACCTCTGTCTGTACTGTTATACCAGCTGTGTCTGTACTGTTATACCAGCTGTGTCTGTACTGTTATACCAGCTATGTCTACTGTTATACCACCTGTGCCTGTACTGTTCTACCAGCTGTGTTTGTACTGTGTCGCAATATACACAACGAGAAGCAAATATTACTACAGAAAAAGCGTCTTTCCTCCCAAAATTTCCACCGGTCAACTATATTGATAATATAGCATTTATTGTGATGGAGACGGAAAAAAACTAGAAAAGCTAGATTCATTGATCGATAAACAAGGGTTGAGGCTCGACCGTTCGTCACTGTAGGAGCTGCCAGCAATCACCGGTTCTTCAACACGCAAGTTATACTTTTGTATCAATCAAATCACATATTACTCGAGTAGATAATTTTCAGTAGATCCTTCATGTGTTAGCCCAAATCACCGACCAGTATGTTTTAAATAAGTGACCCACTGATCAGATCCGACTGGTCCGAACCCTTGACTGATCCGAACCTTGACCGTTTCAAACGATTCGTTGGACAATAAAGCAGACTGTAAACGGATGGGGTTGTAGGCGCCCTTATCAAACACAAACAATAAATATAAAACAGGAACGTACACCGGTAAGCTGTCCTAATATACAAGTACAGTTAGAAATAGAAATACAAATAGCTAGAGCTTCACTTTAAGGAGGTTATTAATAGAGTATTCAAGAGGTTACTAGTAGAATTACAGTAAATCAACCATTCAAATCATTATGAAGCTCTGTATAGTCTGCAGTCAATCAAGCAAACGGGCTTCCACATGGATAAATTGTCATTTTTGTGGAAATTGGTGTCACACCCCTTGTGCAGATATCCAAGAACTAGCTACAAGCAGTATTAAATCAGGGAAGTGTTTTTGGGTATGCCCGAATGAGATCAGTCTGTGAACTAAAATCTCATTGGTATTAAAAGAGGATAACATCAAAGCTGCTTTCATAGACAACCTGGAAGCATTCTACAACAGATGGGAAAATAAAAAGTCTGGGCTGGATGGTACCGCCCTTGATGCTGGCCATGTAGTCAGAAACTGTAAGGCTGGAGGTGATGTCCTGGTAGTCAGTAAATGTGGGGCTGATAGTGCTGTCCTGGGAGACAGTAATGGTGAAGCTGGAGATTTTGTCCAGGTAGTCAGGAAATATACGCAGGAGGGAATGCATATAAATGACCTCATGGGAGACAGGAGCTGTAGTGGGGAAACAAGTGTAGTCAAGGACAAGATAAAACCAATATTGCAAACTAGTAATACCACAGGAAATAGCAAACAAGAGGACTCCACTAGCAATAATGTGGATATATTACCAAAAACAACTGGTGAGAGCTCCATTGTTGGTAGTGAGGATAGGAATAAGACAGGTAAACATGCACCAACAGGGAATACAGTCACAGAAACCCAAGGAAACGGAACCAAGCTGTGCACATACTATGCACTTGGTATCTGCAGGCATGGGAAATCTGGAAAAACAGATGGGACGTGCAACTATGACCACCCTGGAAAATGCTGTGCCCATATGACAACAGGAAAATGCAAACTCCCTTCCTGTAAGCTTTTTCACCCTGAAATGTGTCCCTCTTCAGTACAGGAAAGACTGTGCTATGACTTAAATTGCCAGGCACACCATCTAAAGGGGACAAAAAGATACAAAACATCCAGGCCATGGGAAAACCTGGGTAGCCACAGCCACTCAAGAGGGAGAGGTTTTTTAGTGCCAGGAAGGAAAAAAACTGGCAGCAAATGGCGGAAATAGTACACCAAATCCAGTCATTTCTGGAGTGGAACCACAGTCGATGGCCTCCACTCCAAACCAACAGATACAGATACTAATGCCGGAAAAAATCCCCCCCCCCGTACCAACAATACCACCAGTCCGATGACATTCTTCTTTGCAAATATACAGGGTCTAAAGCCAGCAACAAACAACAAAATACCTTTCATCCGTGGACTGCTTGCAGAGGCAAATGCAATGTTGCGGCTTTCACAGAGACCCACATAAAGGATCACTTGGACAACAAAATATGGATCCCAGGTTACAACCTATACAGATGCGACAGAGTGAACAGCAAAAGGGGAGTTCCTTAAGCAAGTCCTTTTTTAC
>NC_069404.1:4715744-4737346 GCF_026875155.1 Cherax quadricarinatus | reverse complement strand
TGAGGAAATTAAATCTTCATCAGAGTACAAAACAAATTCTGGCCACAAAATAGAGCGAAACACCAACGTCAAAGACCTGGGAGTGATCATGTCGGAGGATCTCACCTTCAAGGACCATAACATTGTATCAATCGCATCTGCTAGAAAAATGACAGGATGGATAATGAGAACCTTCAAAACTAGGGAGGCCAAGCCCATGATGACACTCTTCAGGTCACTTGTTCTATCTAGGCTGGAATATTGCTGCACACTAACAGCACCTTTCAAGGCAGGTGAAATTGCCGACCTAGAAAATGTACAGAGAACTTTCACGGCGCGCATAACGGAGATAAAACATCTCAATTACTGGGAGCGCTTGAGGTTGCTAAACCTGTATTCCCTGGAACGCAGGAGGGCGAGATACATGATTATATACACCTGGAAAATCCTAGAGGGCCTAGTACCGAACTTGCACACGAAAATCACTCACTACGAAAGCAAAAGACTTGGCAGACGTTGCACCATCCCCCCAATGAAAAGCAGGGGTGTCACTAGCACGTTAAGAGACCAAACAATAAGTGTCAGGGGCCCGAGACTGTTCAACTGCCTCCTAGCACACATAAGGGGGATTACCAACAGACCCCTGGCAGTCTTCAAGCTGGCACTGGACAAGCACCTAAAGTCAGTTCCTGATCAGCCGGGCTGTGGCTCGTACGTTGGTTTGCGTGCAGCCAGCAGCAACAGCCTGGTTGATCAGGCTCTGATCCACCAGGAGGCCTGGTCACAGACCGGGCCGCGGGGGCGTTGACCCCCGGAACTCTCTCCAGGTAAACTCTCCAGTGTTATACCAGCTGTGTCTGTACCGTTATACCAGCTGTGTCTGTACTGTTATACCAGCTGTGTATGTACTGTTATACCAGCTGTGTATGTACTGTTATACCACCTCTGTCTGTACTGTTATACCAGCTGTGTCTGTACTGTTATACCAGCTCTGTCTGTACTGTTATACCAGCTGTGTCTGTACTGTTATACCAGCTGTGTCTGTACTGTTATACCAGCTGTGTATGTACTGTTATACCAGCTGTGTCTGTACTGTTATACCAGCTGTGTATGTACTGTTATACCACCTCTGTCTGTACTGTTATACCAGCTGTGTCTGTACTGTTATACCAGCTGTGTCTGTACTGTTATACCAGCTATGTCTACTGTTATACCACCTGTGCCTGTACTGTTCTACCAGCTGTGTTTGTACTGTGTCGCAATATACACAACGAGAAGCAAATATTACTACAGAAAAAGCGTCTTTCCTCCCAAAATTTCCACCGGTCAACTATATTGATATATGGCATTTATTGTGATGGAGACGGAAAAAAACTAGAAAAGCTTGATTCATAGATCGATTACTAAACAAGGGATGAGGCTCGACCGTCGTCACTGTTAGGAGCTGCAGCATCACCGGTTCTTCAACACGCAAGTTATACTTTTGTAATCAAATCAAATCACATATTACTCGAGTAGATAATTTTCAGTAGATCCTTCATGTGTTAGCCACAAAACACCCGACCAGTATGTTTTAAATAAGTGATCCCACTGATAGATCCGACTGGTTCCGAACCCTTGACGGATCGAACTTGACCGGTTTCAACTGATTGTTGGACAATAAAGCGACTGTTAAACGGATGGGGTTGTAGGCGCATTTATCAAACACAAACAATAAATATAAAACAGGAAGTACACCGGTACGCTGTCCTAATCTAAAGTTCAGTTAGAAATAGAAAAATACAAATAGCTAGAGCTTCACTTTAAGGAGGTTATTAATAAGAGTATTCAAGAGGTTTACTAGTTTAGAATTACAGTAAATCAACAACAAATCTTATGAAGCTCTGTATAGTCTGCATGTCAATCAAGGAAACACGGGCTTCCCCCATGGATTATAAATTGTCATTTTTGTGGAGTTGGAGTCAACACCTTGTGCAGATATCCAAGAACTAGCTAAAGCAGTATTAAATCAGGGACGTGTTTTTGGGTATGCCGAATCTGAGATCAGTTGTGACTAAAATCTCATGGTATTAAAAGAGGATAACATCAAAGTGCTTTTCATTAGACAACCTGGAAGCATTTTCTACAAACAGATGGAAAATAAAAAAGGTCTGGGCTGGGATGGTACCGCCCTTGATGCTGGCCATGTAGTCAGTAACTGTAAGGTCTGGAGGTGATTGTCCTGGTAGTCAGTAAAATGTGGGGCTGATAGTGCTGTCCTGGGATACCAGTACTGTGTGAAGCTGGAGATTTTTGTTCCAGGTAGTCAGAAAATTATACGCAGGAGGGGAATGCATATAAATGACCTCATGGGGAAGACAGGAGCTGAGTGGGGAAACAAGTGTAGTCAAGGCCAGATAAAAACAATAATGCAAACTAAGTAATACCACAGGGGAATAGCACACAAAGAGGAACTCCACTAGCAATTAATGTGGGATATATACCAAAAACAACTGGTGAGAGCTCCATTGTTGGATAGTAGAGGATAGGATAAGACGAGGTAAACATGCACCAAACAGGGAATTCAGTCACAGAAACCCAGGCAAGACGGAAACCCAAGCCTGTGCACTTAACTATGCAATTGGTTCTGCGGCATGGGAAATCTGGAAAAACAGATGGGACGTGCAACTATGCACCCTGGAAAATGCTGTGCCCATATGACAACAGGAAAATGCAAACTCCCTTCTGTAGCTTTTTCACCCTGACAATGTGTCCCTCTTAGTCCCAGGAAGACTGTGCTATGACTTTAATTTGCCAGGCAACCATCTTAAAGGGACAAAGATACAAAACATCCAGGCCATGGGAAAACCTGGGTAGCACAAGCACTAGAGGGCGAAGGAGAGGTTTTTTCGTGCCAGGAAGGAAAAAAACTGGCAGCAATGGCGGGAAATAGTCACAAATCAGTCATTTTGGGAGTGGAACCACAGTCGATGGCCTCCATCCACACCAACAGATACAGATCTAATGGGGGAAAAAACCCCCCCCCTCCAAAAATAAGTGATGCATTTTTTTGAAATAACAGGGTCTAAAAGGCCCAGAACAAAACAAACAAAAACCTTACCCTGGAGGTTAACAAATGCAATGTTCCTTTCACAGGGGACCCAAAAAGGGTTTAATTACAAAAAAATATGGACCCAGGTTTATGGGGATGGTAAAAAAGTAAACAGCAAAAGGGGGAAATTGGCCGACCCCCAAAGGAAAAGGCCCAACCTTTTTGCACTTTAACCTTAATACCTTAATTGAAAAGTGGGACGTTTTACCAGTAAAATCGAAGAACAAAAACCTCCTTGGGGAAAGTTTAAAAGGCCTCCGGGCGAAAACGTCAGCAATTCCAGGAAACAGCGTTAAAAAATTGGCCATGGGAAAACCGGGGAGCCTGCCCCCAAATTTTTGTCCGGGGGAAAAAACTAGGCACCAAAATGGGGAAATAGAAAAATGTTTTGATTTAACCCAGGAGGCCCCACCCCCTGAACAGAATTTAAAAAACAACCAACACCCCCAGTTTTAAAATCTTTTTGCAAATTAAATTTAAACCAGCAAAAAAAAAATCCTTTACTGGACTGGGGAGAAAACATGGCCTTTCCAAACCCCAAAAATAGGATCTTGGAAACAAATTTTGTCCCAATTAAACCTATACTCAAATAACACAAATTGAGGTTGCCTGTATCGCGAGCATTTTTGCCGAACTTTTAACTA
Source organism: Cherax quadricarinatus (assembly GCF_026875155.1). Taxonomy (NCBI): domain Eukaryota; kingdom Metazoa; phylum Arthropoda; class Malacostraca; order Decapoda; family Parastacidae; genus Cherax; species Cherax quadricarinatus. The sequence goes on along the minus strand of NC_069404.1, from coordinate 4,733,632 downwards.
AAAGATTAGTACGAGGGAGCAAAAAACTAAATTCAACCTTCAATAACAAAAACATTAAAGGGGGGGACCAATTTTAAACCAGTCCTAACATTTGCTGGGGGATTAATTTAAGGGAAACCCAAAAGGAAACTTATGTTGTGGAACAGATTAACACCGGGTGGGCCTCGAGAATCCAGGTTAACCTTTTGAAGGGTTTAAAGAATTATTAGAATATAATGTCATTTTACCTTTTTTTTTAAATAATTGTTAAAATACTTCAAATACTAAAAAAATACTATATCTTTTACAAAATGGTTTAGGAATGTACCCCCAAGGCCATTAATGATTGTCAAAGCTTACTTAATTATCCTTGTGTCCGAAAACATCTACGGTTCTGAGCTGGTAGCTGCACACGGCCCAACTATCATGAGGGGGGGGGTTTCCCTCACCCCGTTTTTACAGTTGCAGACCCTTGGGTTACAATGTTTTATTATTTATGTTAGTTTCTTAAATTTGTTTCACAAAAAAAATTGTATAAACTTATATTTTATTGACGTTTTTATGTACTTGTGTTAGTATCTTGAAAAACTCGGGTAAATCTCCTCGGTCCCGGCTTCTTCTGACTATTTGACGGTTCACGTGTATTGTCACATCCAAGTTTCATGCTGCTCTAGATTCGTTTTTGGGAGTTTTGTTATTATTTGGGGGTTCTGTAAAATTTTCCATACTTAGTTGTTATATTTTTTTCCCATTTTTCCTGATTTGTGTGTACCTTGATTTGAACTTTGGGTTTCCAGCATTCTTTGATTAAGCTGTTCCGGTTTGCCAGTCGTCAAAAGTTTTTTTTGGGGCTTTGTCATAATTTGGTTTAAAGGTCTTTTGAATTTTTGGGGAGGATACTCTAAGGTCCTTAAATCGATACCCATTCTATTGGTTATTTTTAAAAATTTTTTGTAATGGGGTATTTAAAGAATTTAATTGTTTGTTTCAGCCAATTATTGCCTCGGAGTTTGAATTTTATTTGGGATTTGCTTTGTTTAATTTAATTTGAAAATAAAACCCTCTAAGAAAATTTAACCTACTTTACATAAATTTTATTAAATTTTAATTCCTAGGTTATTAAGTTTAACAGTTTTTATCCTTTTCAGCACTTATTGAACCAAAATTGATTTTAATGGATTAATTGGAAAGGATACCTTGACCCCTTTAAAAAAACCCATTAAATAATTTTTTAGAAGGCCAAGTTTACCAAAAGTATTCAACGGGGAATCTTTAAGGTTTTGGAAGGTTTTTTTAGTAACCAAAAGGTGGGCGGGCCCTTTCTTACGGGAGTTCTTGATCAAAGGTGTTGGAAAACCTGTCCGGGAGTTCTTGATCCAAGGGGGTTGGAGAAATTGCCCATTTTGACATACTAGTGAATCTATGATCAAACCTTTGAGTACTTTTAATCTGAAGACTTTGGGGTTTAGTCTTGTACAACATCCCAGGGTTTTATGTATCTGACTGAGTCTCTTGATCCAAGGAGAGGGAAAAATACTGTTTATGAGTTTAACTCTAAGACAACTAACACTAAAATTCCTATTAGGATTATAGTTTCCATAATCACTCTCTCGTAGTACAATTATTTTCGTGATGTATGCCAAAGTGAAACAGTTAATTGATACTCTGACTTTGTCTGAGTTAAGTACTTAAAACTTCAGACGTGTTGGCAAGTACCCAAGAATCTCGGTGTGACGTATAACAGGAATTACACAGCTGAAACTGTCAGAGCATTAATTAAAGATATTTTGTTTCCTGCTCATACAGAGATGTCTGATTATGATTCAGATTCAGAAAGCCTGTGTCACAATTAGGAAGTATGGCTCTATTTGAAGTTGAAGAAGAGAAAAACTAGAGCGAAGTGGGGCCTAGTGTCTGACCCAAAAGTGTAGCTCAGTTCTCGCCACCCCCTTCCCTCACTGACAATTAGTACAGAGTATAGCTGGTTTTGACTAAGCCTCACGCTAGTACTGTGTATGCTACACCTGTTTTCTACTTATCCTAGACCAGATCTAGACTCTCTAGAGACGGCTGGACCAAGTGTCCGACCTAAGGACCGTCCAGACCATGTTAATTTCCCTACTCCTCCATTACCCACTGGTCCTATCTCTCGGGAAAACAGTTTGAGAGGTTGGAACCCCTCATTATGTTCCCAGACTGCACAAATTGAGCACAGGGAAATTGAACGAAGAAAAATTTCCAAAGAGAAAATGTTCGTCTGTTAAGACAACAGACGATATATCACAGGACACATTTAATGTGCAGAAAGCTGCATCCATGGTTCCTAAGTTTTTTGAAAGTGACTTAGACACATATTTTGATGTGTTTGAGAACCAGGCTTGTGCTATGAACTGGCCACGTAAGCACTGGGCAACATTGCTTCATATGCTTTGACGGGAAGAGCTCAAATTGTACGGCGGGCTTTACCATTTGCTAAGTAAATTTAGTTATGACGCTTTTCAAACAAACTATTTAGAGACATATAACTTGTTACCTTTTAAGTTATCAAAGAGCATTTCGTACGTTACAACGACGACAAGATCAAACTTGTGTAGAGTTTGCTCGTGAGAAAAAAGTTGCATTTGAGAGATGGTCTAGAGCTGCTAAGTGTAACTACGACAGTCTTGTTCAGTTGTTACTACATGAAGTTTAACAACTTTTATGCCTGCTGACATAAAAGAATATCTGATCGTCATACTACCTCAGATATTCTGGAAACCTGCAGCTTAGCAGAAATTACGAAATTTCTCACAAACTTGTACGTACTAAAACACAGAGAAACAAGGTAACTAAAAATTGTCCTAGAATTTGGCAACCTAAATCAGCTGCCCCATTGCCGGCCTGATGTACCTGCTACTGTAACTTCTCGTACCTTTACAGGAAAACTCAAAATCCTGAATCTGTCTCTGTGGTAAGAAGAAATCTGGTATCGAGAAAAAGGGAAAGTTAAATGTACCTATTGTAACAGAAAAGGACATGCTAGGAGTATTGCTATAAGTTAGAAAGAGATACGAGAAACAGTCATGCGGCTGGCGCCCCCCCACACGTCGTATCCTCTTCCGAGCAACAAAAGGCACCAAATCCTAGCAATTCCTCTTATCCTACTGTTTTAGATAATGTTACTCAGGATAGATGACTAACGTCAGAAAGTGTATCTGACGAAAAAGATTCGTTCAGCGATGAGTCCTTACTTTTCGAGAGATAAAAAAAGGATTTGACGAATACATCTGAGTAATTTCTTTCAGAGACACTGGCAGTTATCTCACGTTATTAAGAGAAGATGTTTCTTGCCCATTAAAATGACGATACCTATTGCAAGATAGATGTATTTGTTAGAAGCCTTGGAGGGGCTGGGTTTTAAAAGTGCCCCCTGCACAAAGTTTATATTGAAAAAGCTATTATACTGGTTATATTTCAGTGGGTATAATCCAGTGGTGTTATTTCCCATCAGGCAGTGGACTTGTTGATAGGGAACGATATCTTTCATGCTGGTATATGTAAAGAACCACTTGTGATTGATTAATACCCCTGATGATAATTATGCCATTGAAGCTTGTAGAGAGAAACCTATTTTTTTTTCCTCTCTCAAACGCAATTACTAGAGCTATGTCAAAGATGGGAACAACCATCCTTGTCTCCTGTTGAGTTAGATGATGACAATGATTTGGGGTTGATATGTTTGTTTAGTGACGCTCTGCGCCCAGGGTCATTAACACTGACTCCCCCCGGTCATCAACCTAGTCAAGACACAACTGACGTTAAATTTCTAACTCCTGATGATTTAATCAAGGATCAGTTCGTTGATCAGTCACTGGAAAGACTGAGAGATATAGCAGTTACTGAGAGTGAAGCAAAGGATCTCGATAATTGTTACTATTATAGTAACGGTGTACTGATGGAGAAAAATACATGTAAGTTGTCAGCTGATAGTGTTTCCACCACAGTCAAGCATCTAGTAATGTTACCTGGAGTTTACCTGGAGAGAGTTTCGGGGGTCAACGCCCCCGCGGCCCGGTCTGTGACCAGTTACATTTCGTGAACAAGCCATTGATTTTGCTCACAATAGTCCCATAGGAGGACATTTGGGTGTCAAGAAGACACTCGGTAAACTGGCAAAACATTTTACTTGGCCAAAGATGAAGGAAACAGTAGCTGATCATGTGCGACATTGTCACGTGTGTCAAGTGACAGGCAAGCCAGCACACACACCTCCACCTACACCTCTCACTATGAGCTCTAGTAGCAAAGTTCAGTTCATCTGGACTAGAGATTGTTCAGACTCGTTCAAAAGGTTGAAGCATCTGCTTTCCTCTGCTCCAGTGTTGAGTCCTAATTTCAATCTTTCCATCTTTTTACATATAGATGCGAGTTGTTATGCAGTGGGCGCTGTGCTGCTCCAACAGTCAACATCCACTGATATTCTCCATCCTATATGTTACTATACATCTAAGCTCAAATGACACCAGAAAAATTATGCTCTAGCTCTTGTGGTGTCCTTTGAACATTTTGAAGAGTATTTGGGCACTTCCCCATTTAAAATTAACGTAATTTTATGCCCAAATACCTTTTGTTACTTGCTATCTCAAATTCAGTAAAGTAACTTAATCCTCCAGCCATATTACTATATATACTCATGTCATGTCTAAATTTTTATATTTATATATTCACAGTAATGTTGTGTGAGGAGGAGACAAGCTGAGTGTTGAGTGAGTAGTGTGGTGCGGATGATGTACTGCGTGATGCAACACTGTCCTGCCGCAGACCCCCCCCTCACTACACACCTTAAGTTGTTTTTATACTCAGTGTTCATACTGCCTCGATTCCACAACCCCTACTTAAGGTGGAATGCAGTCTCCTCTACTATGATCGAGCCTCAAAAGTGCCCTCCTTGTCAGCGCTATCCTGCTCTACATGATGTATATAACCACGAGTATGCAGATACGTACTGTGTATGCCCTTTGTATTAGGGGTTATATCCTAGTGACAGACGGTTTTGAAATTATAGAAGTGCTTGGCACAAGAGAGACTAATTAATATTTATTTTGATAATAATATTGATATGAGTAACCAGAAATAATGTGAAAGACATTCATGCAACTCCTAGTGCGACCCTCTGTCGTGTTGGGGGGGTGTTGCAACCCTTGAATGGGTTACAATGAAATTTTTATGTATATATAATGTATATTACCTTTTCATTTAATTTTATATTGCTTATATTTGCGATAATAGCTAAATCGTAAATATATTGCTTTATATTCTTATTTGACTTATGTTGTTAGGATGTACATAAAATGTGCTCAGTTAGTCTTGATTGTCAAACTACTGTAATTATCGCTTGTCCTCGTTATACTGCCGGCTTCTGAGCTGTGCTGCCCACGGAGCTATCACGTGATCGAGGGGGGGGGTGTCTCACCTCTCGTGAAGTATTCAGTTGCTCTAGACTCGCTTGTGGTTGGACAAAATTGTCTGTCTCATTATTCTTGTTAGTTCTGTAGAACTTTGTTCACAGAACATTTTATAGACTTAGTGATTTTCGACGTTTTTAATGAGGTTGGTGTCACCTTGACACTCTGAACATCTCAGGTCCCGAGCTATAGCTTCTGACCTAATTTTGTACTGGTTCCGTGTATTGTCACAGTCACAGTTTTCCTAGCTGAACATAGATTCAGTATTATGGGGGTTTTGTAACTTTTGTGGGGGATCTGCTGATGGTCCCTACTTAGTGTCGTTATATTATTTTTCCCCGTTCCTGATTCTGTGTCGTAGTCGCTTGATTGCATTGCTATTGGCTTAGCATTCTTTGTTGTTCAAACAGGGCTGTTCGGGTTGCCAGTCGGTCAAGAAGTTAGTTTATTTGAGGACTTTGTCCCGTCACTTGTTTAAGTCTTATTCGAGTCTTGAGACATAGCTAACTACTTAAGAGCACTTACACGCATACACACACTTGTACATATTTGTAATATCTTATTAAATGTTAATGTACCTGACGGTACTTAAAGAATTATAAATGTGATATGTGCTTTCAGCACAATAATATTGAACTCGAGAGATTGATTTTATTTTGATTGCTGTAATTAATTTAATTTGATAATATACCTCTAGACAACTTACTACTTAATAAATTTATTAAATTTTAATTTCTCTAGTTAGTAGCCTACCAGTTATAATCCTAAAGCACTATTGAACCATACTGAATTTTAATGGATAATTGGACAAGGATACTGACTACTTGTTACGAAAACCCAGTAACAGGCTGGATGCTAGAAGGGCAGTCCTTACTAGTATTCACTGGAGATCTCTAAGCTTTTAGAATCCCGTTTTTTGTAACAATGCACAAGGCTTATTCCTCTAAGAAAAAGGAGGAATAGATGTAAAACAGAAAGAGACAGGCGCTCCCTTTACAGGCGACGGAAAAAAATAACAGAGCGGCTAAAAGAGGCCAATATATCTGAAATGCTTAGGGAGTCACTGGTCAGAGAAATAGCAAGCATCGAACTTAAGCTAAAGGAATCTTATAGGAGTCAGGAATCGCGGGAAGAACTAAAAGCCATAAATGAAATCGAAAGAAACAAAAGTTTTTCTTTTCTTAGGCCAAATCAAAGTCGAGAACAATATCCAGTATTGGGCCCCTACTTAAACAAGATGGGTCCTACACAGATGACAGCAAGGAAATGAGTAAGCTACTCAAGTCCCAATATGACTCAGTTTTTAGCAAGCCGCTAACCAGACTGAGAGTCGAAGATCAAAATGAATTTTTTATGAGAGAGCCACAGAATTTGGTTAACACAAGCCTATCTGATGTTATCCTGACGCCAAATAACTTCGAACAGGCGATAAATGACATGCCCATGCACTCTACCCCAGGGCCAGACTCATGGAACTCCGTGTTCATCAAGAACTGCAAGAAGCCCCTATCACGAGCTTTTACCATCCTATGGAGAGGGAGCATGGACACGGGGGTCGTCCCACAGTTACTAAAAACAACAGACATAGCCCCACTCCACAAAGGGGGCAGTAAAGCAATAGCAAAGAACTACAGACCGATAGCACTAACACTCCAAATCATAAAAGTCTTTGAAAGGGTCCTAAGAAGCAAGATCGTCACCCATCTAGAAACCCATCAGTTACACAACCCAGGGCAACATGGGTTTAGAACAGGTTGCTCCTGTCTGTCTCAACTACTGGACCACTACGACAAGGTCCTAGAAGCACTAGAAGACAAAAAAGAATACAGATGTAATGTATACAGACTTTGCAAAAGCCTTCGACAAGTGTGACCATGGCGTAACAGCGCACAAAATGCGTGCTAAAGGAATAACAGGAAAAGTCGGTCGATGGATCTATAATTTCCTCACAAACAGAACACAAAGAGTAGTAGTCAACAGAGTAAAATTCGAGGCAGCTACGGTGAAAAGCTCTGTTCCACAAGGCACAGTACTCGCTCCCATCTTGTTCCTCATCCTCATATCCGACATAGACAAGGATGTCAGCCACAGCACCGTGTCTTCCTTTGCAGATGACACCCGAATCTGCATGACAGTGTCTTCCATTGCAGACACTGCAAAGCTCCAGGCGGACATCAACCAAATCTTTCAGTGGGCTGCAGAAAACAATATGAAGTTCAACGATGAAAAATTTCAATTACTCAGATATGGTAAAACATGAGGAAATTAATCTTCATCAGAGTACAAAACAAATTTCTGGCCACAAAATAGAGCGAAACACCAACGTCAAAGACCTGGGAGTGATCATGTCGGAGGATCTCACCTTCAAGGAAACCCTAACATTGTATCAATCGCATCTGCTAGAAAAATGACAGGATGGATAATGAGAACCTTCAAAACTAGGGAGGGCAAGCCCATGATGACACTCTTCAGGTCACTTGTTCTATCTAGGCTGGAATATTGCTGCACACTAACAGCACCTTTCAAGGCAGGTGAAATTGCCGACCTAGAAAATGTACAGAGAACTTTCACGGCGCGCATAACGGAGATAAATACCTCAATTACTGGGAGCGCTTGAGGTTCCTAAACCTGTATTCCCTGGAACGCAGGAGGGAGAGATACATGATTATATACACCTGGAAAATCCTAGAGGGACTAGTCCCGAACTTGAACCCGAAAATCACCCTACAAAGCAAAAGATTGCAGACGATTAAACATCCCCCCAAATTGAAAAGCGGGGTGTCACTAGCACGTTAAGGACCTCAAAAAGGTGGGGGCCCCGAGACTGTTCAACTGCCTCCGCTACAAAAGGTGATTTAAAAAACAGCCCCCTGGAAGCTTCAAGCTGGACTGGACAAGCACCTAAAAGTGGGGTTCCCTGCCCAGCGGGCTTGGCTGACTTGGTTTGCGTGAGCAGCAGCAAACGCCTGGTTTTTTAGGCTTATCCACGGGGGCCTGGTCACAGCCGGGCCGGGGGGCGTTGACCCCGAAACCTCTCCAGGTAACTCCAGGTAACTGTTTTACCAGCTGTGCCCTTATGTTATACCCTGTTTTTGTATGTTATCCCAGCTGTGCTCTAGTGTTATCCAAGCCGTGTCTACGTTTACCAGCTGTGTTGGTCGTTATAACCACTGTGTCTCCATTTTTACCAGTTGTCTTTTACTGTTATACCAGCTTTTTGTCTGCAGTATTATCCCAGGGGTCTGCCCTTATAAGCTGTTCGTACTGTTATCCAGTGTGTCTGACTGTTTAACGCTGTGTCTGTATGTTAAAACAGCTGTGTCTCTAGTTTATCCAGTGTGTTGCAGTTTTAAAAAAACCAGCTTGTCGTATGTTAACCAGTGTGTCTGTATTGTTTCCCAGCTGTTCTGTCGACGTTATCAGCGTGTCTTAGTGTATACCAGCTGTGTTTTTATTGTCGACCGGAGATTAAAACACCTAATTACTGGGAGCGCTTGAGGGGTTTCTAAACCTGTATTCCCTGGAACGCAGAGAGAGGAGTGAATATTATATACACCTGAAAATCCAGAGGGATAGTACCGAACTTGCACACGAAAATCACTCACTACGAAAGCAAAAGACTTGGCAGACGATGCACCATCCCCCAATGAAAAGCAGGGGTGTCACTAGCACGTTAAGAGACCATACATTAAGTGTCAGGGGCCCGAGACTGTTCAACTGCCTCCCAGCAACATAAGGGGGATTACCAACAGACCCCTGGCAGTCTTCAGCTGGCACTGGACAAGCACCTAAAGTCAGTTCCTGACAGCCGGGCTGTGGCTCGTACGTTGGTTTGCGTGCAGCCAGCAGCAAACAGCCTGGTTGATCAGGGCTGATCCCCAGGAGGGCCTGGTCACAGACCGGGCCGCGGGGGCGTTGACCCCCGAAACTCTCTCCAGGTAAACTCCAGGTAAACTGTTGTACCAGCTGTGTCTCTAGTGTTATACCAGCGTGTCTGTACTGTTATACCAGCTGTGTTTGTACGTTATACCAGCGTGTCTCTATGTTATACCAGCTGTGTTTGTACTGTTATACCAGCTGTGTCTGCAGTATTATACCAGCTGCGTCTGTACCGTTATAACAGCTGTGTCTTTACTGTTATACCAGCTGTGTCTGTACTGTTATAACGCTGTGTCTGTACTGTTATACCAGCTGTGTTTGCACTGTTATCCAGCTGTGTCTGAACTGTTATACCAGCTGTGTCTGCAGTGTTATACCAGCTGTGTCGCAGTGTTATACAAGCTGTGTCTGGACGTTATACCAACTGTGTCTGTACTTGTTAATACCAGCTGTGTCTGTACTGTTATACAGCTGTGTCTGTATGTTATACCAGCTCTGTCTGTTAGCGTTAGACCGTGTGTATAAAAATCTTACTACCAGCTGTGTCTCTAGTGTTATAACCAGAGGTGTGTACATAAGTTTATACTGGAAAATCCTAGTGGACTAGTACCGAACTTGCACACGAAAATCACTCATACGAAAGCAAAGACTTGGCAGCGATGCACCTCCCCAATGAAAAGCAGGGGTGTCACTAGCACGTTAAGAGACCATACAATAAGTGTCAGGGGACCGAGACTGTTCAACTGCCTCCCAGCACACATAAGGGGGATTACCAACAGACCCTGGCAGTCTTCAAGCTGGCACTGGACAAGCACTAAAGTCAGTTCTCTGATCAGCCGGGCTGTGGCTCGTACGTTGGTTTGCGTGCAGCCAGCAGCACAGCCTGGTTGATCAGGCGTGATCCACCAGGAGGCTGGTCACAGACCGGGCCGCGGGGCGTTGACCCCCGAAACTTTCAGGTAAACTCCAGGTAAACTGTTTATCCAGCTGTGTCTGTACTGTTATACCAGCTGTGTCTGATATGTTATACCAGCTGTGTCTATACTGTTATACCAGCTGTGTCTCTAGTGTTATACCAGCTGTGTCTGTAGCTGTTATACCAGCTGTGTTGTACTGTTATACCAGCTGTGTCTGTACCGTTATAACCAGCTGTGTCTTTACTGTTATACCAGCTGTGTCTTATGTTTATATACCAGCTGTGTCTGTACTGTTATACCAGCTGTGTTCTGTACTCTTATCCAGCTGTGTCTGACTGTTATACCGCTGTGTCTGTACTGTTATACCAGCTGTGTCTGTACGTGTTATACCAGCTGTGGTTCTGACGTTATACCAGCTGTGTCTGTACTGTTATACCAGCTGTGTCTGTACTGTTATACCAGCTGTGTCTGTACTGTTATACCAGCTTGTCTGTAGCGTTATACCAGCTGTGTTGCTCTTGTACTGTTATACCAGCTGTGTCTGTACTGTTATACCAGCTGTGTCTGTACTGTTATACCAGCTGTGTCTGTACTGTTATACCAGCTGTGTCTTACTGTTATAACCATCTGTGTCTGAACTGTTTTATACCAGCTGTGCTTTACGTTAAACCAGCTGTGTCTGTACTGTTATACCAGCTGTGTCTGTTACTGATTATCCAGCTGTGTCTGTACTGTTATACCAGCTGTGTCTGCTAACTGTTATACAGCTGATGGTTTCTGTTATATACCAGCTGTGTCTGTACCGTTTATACCAGCTGTGTCTGTACTGTTATACTGCTGTGTCTGTACTGTTATACCAGCTGTGTCTGTACTGTTATACCAGCTGTGTTGTATGTTATACCAGCTGTGTCTGTACTGTTATACCAGCTGTGTCTGTACTGTTATACCAGCTGTGTCTGTACTGTTATACCAGCTGTGTCTGTAATGTTATACCAGCTGATGTCTGCATGATTATACCAGCTGTGTCTGTACTGTTATACAGCTGTGTCTGTACTGTATACCAGCTGTCATGTACTGTATACGCGGTCTGTGCTGTTATCAGCTGTGTTGTAGTTATACCGTTGTCTGAGTATACCAGTGTGCTGTAGTAACAGTCGTGGTACTGATACAGCGCGTCTGATCGTACCAGGTGTTGCTGGTCACAGCGGGCCTGATAACCGGGGCTGTTGATACAGCGGATACTGCTCGTTATACTCCTGGTCAAGTACTGTTTATACAGCTGTGTCTGTACTGTTTATACAGCTGTGTCTGTACTGTTATACCAGCTGTGTCTGACTGTTATACCAGCTGTGTCTGAACTGTTATACAGCTGTGTCTGCAGTGTTTATACCAGCTGTGTCTGCTTAGTGTGTATATACCAGCTGTGTCTGTACGTTATAACACTGTGTCTGTACTGTTATACCAGCTGTGTCTTGAGCTGTTTGACCAGCGGTGTTTATTACTGTTATACCAGCGTGTCTCTAGTGTTATACCAGCTGTGTACTGTACTGTTATACCAGCGTTGTCTGACTGTTATATTGACTGTGTCTGCACTGTTATACCAGCTGTGTCTGTACTGTTATACCAGCTGTGTCTGTAAATGTTTACCAGCTGTGTCTGCTGATTTACCAGCTGTGTCTGTACTGTTATTCCAGCTGTGTCTGTAGTTATACCAGCTGTGTCTTTTTACCTGGAGTTTAGCTGGAGAGAGTTCCCGGGGGGTCAAGCCCCCGCGGCCCGGTCTGTGACCAGGCCTCATGGTGGAACAGGGCCTTATTAACCAGGCTGTTACTGCTGGCTGCACGCAATCCAACGTACGAGCCACACCCCGGCTGGTCAGGTACCGACTTTAGGTGCTTGTCCAGTGCCAGCTTGAAGACAGTCAGGGGTTCTATTGGAAATCCTCCTTATGTAGAGGGGGAGACGGGTTGAACAGTCTGGGACCCTGACACTTATTGTGTTGTTTCTTAACGTGCTAGTGACACCCCTGCTTTTCTTTGGGGGGGATGGTGCATCGTTGCCAAGTCTTTTGCTTTCGTAGTGAGTGATTTTCGTGTGCAAGTTCGGTACTAGTCCCTCTAGGATTTTCCACGTGTATATATTATGTATCTCTCCCGCCTGCGTTCCAGGGAGTACGGTTTAGGAACCTCAAGCCTCCCAGTAATTGAGGTGTTTTATCTCCGTTATGGCGCCGTGAAAGTTCTCTGTACATTTCTAGGTCGGCAATTTCACTGCCTTGAAAGGTGCTGTTAGTGTGCAGCAATATTCCAACCTAGATAGAACAAGTGACCTGAAGAGTGTCATCATGGGCTTGGCCTCCCTAGTTTTGAAGGTTCTCATTATCCATCCTGTCATTTTTCTAGCAGATGCGATTGATACAATGTTAGGGTCCTTGAAGGTGAGATCCTCCGACATGATCACTCCCAGGTCTTTGACGTTAGTTTTTCGCTTTAATGTGTGGCTGGAATTTGTTTTATACTCTGATGAAGTTTTAATTTCATCATGTTTACCATATCGGGGTAATTGAAATTTCTCATCGTTTAACTTCTATTGTTTTCTGCAGCCCACTGAAAGATTTGGGTTGATGTCCGCCTGGAGCCTTGCAGTGTCTGCAATGGAAGACACTGTCATGCAGATTCGGGTGTCATCTGAAAGGAAGACACGGTGCTGTGGCTGCATCCTTGTCTATGTCGGATATGAGGATGAGGAACAAGATGGGGCGAGTACTGTGCCTTGTGGAACAGAGCTTTTAACCGTAGCCGCCTCAGGACTTTATTCTGTTGACTACTATTCTGTTGGGCTACTATTAGCATGAGAATGGAAGAGAGGATAGATATGGAAGCAGGAAGTGGGAGGTGCATGTTAAAGCAGCAGAAGCTAGGATACAGAGTTTAGAAGAAAGGGAAATTTAAAAATCTGAAACAGCCTAAAAAAACTAAAGAACATTTTGGGATTGACACAGAGACTGCTACCTCAGCCACAAATAAGGGGGGCTGTAGGGAAAGAAGGGGGACAACTGCATGGAGATGCTCTATCAGAGGAGACTGCAGCAAATGAAGAGCTAAGCTTTATGTGGAGGCCCTAACAGACAACAACAGAGCCCAAGGAAAGCCGAAAGGGAAAATGACAGGCCACTGAGCCCCAAATACATTAGCCAGTGAAACTGATGAAAGGAAAGCGCAGTGGAGGAAACTAAATTTTAAATGAGAGGATTTCACAGGGATATGCAGTGGGAGAATGAAAGGGTGAGGTCAGTCTTTGTGTATGGGCTCCAGGAAGTCGAAGGGGAATCATATGAAGCAAGAAAAAAAGGGGAAAAAAAGAAATTAAAAGCACTGAAAGCTAGGAGAAGACGATAGCCCCAGGGGAAAAAATTTTCGGAGAAAGGGGGGTTTTGTAAAAAAAAAACCCGGCCATGAGAGTGCCCTTAAGGCAAAAGCGCCGGACCAGGACCGCGGAAAAAGCACGTTTAAAGGGGAATGCGGCTACAGGAGGGGGGGGGTATCTCGCCCCGCGACAGAACACAAAGGGAAAAGGAAAAACTGAAAAAGGGGTAAAAAGGCGAAAGGAGGAAAAAAAAAAAAGAGGGGGGGGAAAGACAGACAGGGACCCCAGCCCCAGGAAGAAGATCAAAAACAGCCTCCCTCACAATTTTTAGAAGCCTCCCCCAAAAGGTCAACCCCAGTGCAACCAAAAACCTAAATCAAAAAACCCCTGACATCCATGCCCCCACCCCCTAATTACAAACTTCACCCCCCAGCAACAACCATAGTTCCCTTACAGATCTCCCCCTTCCCCAACCCCAATATACTTCCAGACCACAGTCTTAGAAAAGATTTGAAGGGGTGGTATACAAATGCAGATGGAATAACAAAAAAGTATGGGAGTGGAAAAAAAGAATAAAAAGGGCATCCCCAGACATAATCCTAACAAAAACAAACCCCCAGAAAAAATCAGATTAAATCTTTCCACCGGATATCAATCTTCAGGAAAAAAGGGGGAGGAAGGGGGGGGAGGAGTTGCATGTCTTTTTAAAAACCGGGGGTTTTGGGGGAAAATGGAAGGAATGGATGGCATGGGAGAAAGGGACTACTTAGTAGGAAAAAATCCAGTCTGAGGGACATAAGGTGATAATTGCAGTAATGTACAACCCACCACAGAACTGCAGGAGGCCAAGAGAAGAATACGATGAGAGCAACAGAGCAAGGATCAACACACTAGCCGAGGTGGCCGGGAGAGCACACAGGGGGGGAGCAAAGTTACTAGTTATGGGTGATTTCAATCACAAAGAGATTGACTGGGAAAACCTGGAGCCCCATGGGGGTCCCGAAACATGGAGAGCCAAGATGATGGATGTGGTACTGGAGAACCTCATGCATCAACATGTTAGGGGACACTACCAGAAAAGAGAGAGAGGATGAACCAGCAAGGTTGACCTTGTATTCACCATGAGAGTTCGGACATCGAGGGTATCATGTATAAAAGGGCCCCCTGGGAGTAGTGATCATGTGGTTCTGTGCTTCGATACATAGTTGAGCTCCAAGTGGAGAGAGTAGCAGGAATAGGTTTGGGAAAAACCAAACTACAAAGGGGGAACTACTCGGGCATGAGGAACTTCCTTCAAGACATTCAGTGGGAGAGGGAACTGACAGGAAAACCAGTACAAGAAATGATGGACTATGTAGCAACAAATGCAAGGAGGCAGAGAAGAGGTTTGTTCCCAAGGGAACAGAAATAATGGGAAGAACAGAACGAGCCCTTTGGTTCACCCAAAGGTGTAGGGAGGCAAAAACTAGGTGTACTAGAGAATGGAAAAGGTACAGAAGACAGAAAACTCAGGAAAATAAAGAAATTTAGCCGAAGAGCCAGAAACGAATATGCACAGATAAGAAGGAGGCTCAGAGACAATATGAAAATGACATAGCATCAAAAGTAAAGACTGACCCGAAGCTGTTGTACAGCCACATCAGGAGGAAAACAACAGTCAAGGACCAGTTATCAGATGAGGAAGGGTGATGGGGAATTCACAAGAAACGACCGAGAGGTATGTCAGGAGCTAAAACACAAGATTTAAAGAGGTATTTACAGTGGAACCAGTAGGACTCCAAGAAATCAGAACCCAGGGAGGCACACCAGCAAACTGCTGGATGAGATACATATAACCAAGGAGGGGTGAAGAAGCTGCTATGCGAACTTGCCCACCTCAAAGGCGGTGGGACCAGACAACATCTCTCCGTGGGTCCTTAAAGAGGGAGCAGAGATATTGTGTGAGCCATTAACAAAGATCTTCAACACATCATTTGAAACTGGGCAACTCCCTGAGGTATGGAAAAAATGCAAATGTAGTCCCAATTTTTAAAAAGGGAGAGGGGACTGAGGCACTAAACTACAGACCTGTATCACTAACGTGTATAGTATGCAAGGTCATGGAGAAGACATCAGGGGGAGAGTGGTGGGGCACCGGGAAAAGAAACAAGTGTATAACTGACACCCAGTACGGTTTCGGGGAAGGAAAATCCTGTGTCACAAACCTACTAAGTTTTTATGACAAGGTGACAGAAGTAAGACAAGAGAGAGAGGGGTGGATCGACTGCGTATTTTTGGACTGCAAGAAGGCCTTCGACACAGTTCCTCACAAGAGGTTACTGCAAAAGCTAGGGACCGGGCACAATAACAGGAAAGGCACTGAAATGGATCAAGAATATCTGACAGGGAGGCAACAACGATCATGGTACGCGACGAGGTGTCAGAGTGGGCGCTGTGACAAGCGGGGTTCCACAGGGGTCATCCTAGGACCTGTGCTGTTTTGGTATACGTGAACGACATAACGGAAGGATAGACTCAGAAGTGTCCTTGTTTGCAGACGAGTGAAGTTAATGAGAAGAATCAAATCGGACGAGGATCCGGCAGGACTACAAAGAGACCCGGACAGGCACAAGTTGGTCCAGCAACGGCTCTTGAATTTAACCCTGCCAAATGCAAAAATCATGAAGATTGGGGAAGGGCAAAGAAGACCGCAGACACAATATAGTTTAGATGGCCAAAGACTGCAAACCTCACTCAAGGAAAAAGATCTGGGGTGAGTATAACACCGAGCATACTCCTGAGGCGCACATCAATTAGATAACTGCTGCGCATACAGGCGCCTGGCAAACCTACGGATAGCGTTCCCATACCTCAGTAAGGATTCGTTTAAGACTCTGTATACCATCTAGTCAGGCCCTACTGGAGTATGCAGCACCAGTTTGGAATTTCCCCACCTAGTCAAGCACGTCAAGAAATTAGAGAAATGCAAAGGTTTGCAACAAGATAGTCCCAAGCTACGGGGATTGTCCTATGAAGAAAGGTTGAGGGAAATCTGCCTGACGACACTGGAGGCCAGGAGGGTCAGGGGAGACATGATAACGACATATAAAATACTGTGCAGAATAGACGAGGTGGACAAAGATGGGATGTTCCAGAGATGGGACACAGACACAAGAGGTCATGTCACAATTGGAAGATGAAGACTCAGATGAATCAAAGGGATGTTAGGAAGTATTTCTTCAGTCATAGAGTAGTCAGGCCATGGAATAGCCTAGAAAGTGATGTGGTGGAGGCAGGAACCATACATAGTTTTAAGGCGAGGTATGATAGAGCTCATGGGGCAGGGAGAGAGAGGACCTAGTAGCAATCAGCAAAGAGGCGGGGCCAGGAGCTGTGACTCGACCCCTGCAACCACAAATAGGTGAGTACAAATAGGTGAGTACACACACACACACACACACACACACACACACACACACACACACACACATGCACGCACGAAAGCTGCAATGGAGGAAATCAAATTGAATGAGTTGATACACAGGGATATGCAGTGGGAGAATGAAAGGGTGAGGTCAGTCTTTGTGTATGGGCTACAGAAAGTTGAAGGGGAAACATATGAAGCAAGAAAACAAGGGAAAAAAAAAAGCAATTGAAAGCATCATGAAAGTAATAGGAGAAGACGACATGACCCAGCTGGAAAATTTTCGGAGAATAGGGGGGTTTGTAAAAAAAAGAACCCGGCCATTGAAAGCGACCTTCAAGGCAGAATCGACTCGGAACAGGATACTGCAGGAGAAAGCACGATTAAGGGACATGCCGGCATACAGGAAGGTGTTTCTCGACCGCGACAGAACACAAGAAGAAAGGCAGAAACTGAGAGAGATGGTACAAAGGCGAAAGGAGGAAAGAGAGGGGATGGAGAAGACAGACAGGAGATCCCAGACCCAGGAAGAAGATCAAATACAGCCTCCCTCACAGCTTCCTATAGAAGCCTCCCAACCAGGTCAGCCCCAGTGCAGCCAAACACTCTAAACCAAAACACCCATGCCATATCCAATGCCCCCACCCACTGCATTACAAACTCCACCCCCACAGCAACCACCCATAGTTCCTTATCAGGTCTCCCACTTCCCCAACCCCAATACACCTCCCAGACCACAGTCTTAGAAAAGAAGTTGAAGGTGTGGTATACAAATGCAGATGGAATACCAAATAAGTATGAGGAGTGGCACGAAAGAATCAAGGAGACATCCCCAGACATAATAGCACTCACAGAAACAAAACTCACCAGAATAATATCAGATTCAACTTCCACCTTTCA
>NC_069404.1:4685392-4715244 GCF_026875155.1 Cherax quadricarinatus | reverse complement strand
TCTTCACGTTTTGCATAGGTCCTTCTCTCCCTGCTCCATGAGTTTTTATCATACCTCGCCTTAAAACTATGTATGGTTCCCGCCTCCACCACATCACTTTCTAGGCTATTCCATGGCCTGACTACTCTATGACTGAAGAAATACTTCCTAACATCCCTTTGATTCATCTGAGTCTTCAACTTCCAATTGTGACCTCTTGTGTCTGTGTCCCATCTCTGGAACATCCCGTCTTTGTCCACCTCGTCTATTCCGCACAGTATTTTATATGTCGTTAACATGTCTCCCCTGACCCTCTGGCCTCCAGTGTGATCAGGCCGATTTCCCTCAACCTTTCTTCGTAGGACAATCCCCGTAGCTCTGGGACTAGTCTTGTTGCAAACCTTTGCACTTTCTCTAATTTCTTGACATGCTTGACTAGGTGTGGATTCCAAACTGGTGCTGCATACTCCAGTATGGGCCCTGACGTAATGGTATACAGAGTCTTGAACGACTCCTTACTGAGGTATCGGAATGCTATCCGTAGGTTTGCCAGACGCCCGTACTACAGCAGTTATCTGATTGATGTGCGCCTCAGGAGATATGCTCGGTGTTATACTCACCCCCAGATCTTTTTCCTTGAGTGAGGTTTGCAAACTTTGGCCATCTAAACTATATTGTGTCTGCGGTCTTCTTTGCCCTTCCCCAATCTTCATTTGGCGGGGTTAAACTCAAGGAGCCAGTTGCTGGACCAGGCTTGTAGCCTGTCCAGGTCTCTTTGTAGTCCTGCCTGATCCTCATCCGATTTGATTCTTCTCATTAACTTCACATTGTCCGCAAACAAGGACACTTCTGAGTCTATCCCTTCCGTTATGTCATTCACATATACCAAGAACAGCACAGGTCCTAGGACTGACCCCTGTGGAACCCCGCTTGTCACAGGCGCCCACTTTGACACCTCATCACGTACCATGACTCGTTGTTGCCTCCCTGTAAGGTATTCTCTTATCCATTGCAGTGCCTTTCCTGTTATGTGTGCCTGATCCTCTAGCTTTTGCAGTAACCTCTTGTGAGGAACTGTGTCGAAGGCCTTCTTGCAGTCCAAAAAATGCAGTCGATCCACCCCTCTCTCTCTTGTCTTACTTCTGTCACCAGGTGCTCCACCACTCTCCTCCTGATGATCTTCTCCATGACCTTGCATACTATACACGTTAATGATACAGGTCTGTAGTTTAATGCCTCATGTCTGTCTCCCTTTTTAAAAATTGGGACTACATTTGCCATCTTCCATACCTCAGGGAGTTGCCCAGTTTCAAATGATGTGTTGAAGATCTTTGTTAATGGTACACACAATATCTCTGCTCCCTCTTTAAGAACCCACGGAGAGATGTTGTCTGGTCCCACCGCCTTTGAGGTGTCAAGTTCGCATAGCAGCTTATTCACCTCCTCCTTGGTTATATGTACCTCATCCAGCACTTGCTGGTGTACCCCCTGCTCTGATTTCCTGGAGTCCTACTGGTTTCCACTGTAAATACTTCTTTAAATCTTGTGTTGAGCTCCTGACATACCTCCCAGTCGTTTCTTGTAAATTTCCCCCATCACCCTTCCTCAGTCTGATTACCTGGTCCTTGACTGTTGTTTTCCTCCGATGTGGCTGTACAACAGCTTCGGGTCAGTCTTGACTTTCGATGCTATGTCATTTTCGTATTACCGCTGAGCCTCCCTTCTTATCTGTGCATATTCGTTTCTGGCTCTTCGGCTAATCTCTTTATTTTCCTGAGTTCTCTATCTTCTGTACCTTTTCCATTCTCTAGTACACCTAGTTTTTGCCTCCCTACACCTTTGGGTGAACCAAGGAAACCCTTCTGTTCTTCCCATTATTTCTGTTTCGCTTGGGAACAAACCTCTCCTCTGCCTCCTTGCATTTTGTGCCACATGTCCATCATTTCTTGTACTGGTTTTCCTGTCAGTTCCCTCTCCCACTGAATGTCTTGAAAGAAGTTCCTCAAGCCTGAGTAGTTCCCCCTTTTGTAGTTTGGTTTTTCCCACCCTATTCCTGCTGCTCTCTCCACTTGGAGCTCAACTATGTAGTCGAAGCACACAACCACATGATCACTAGCTCCCAGAGGCCTTTCATACATGATATCCTCGATGTCCGAACTACTCAAGGTGAATATAAGGTCCAGTCTAGCTGGTTCATCCTCTCCTCTCTCTCTGGTAGTGTCTCTAACATGTTGATGCATGAGGTTTTCCAGTACCACATCCATCATCTTGGCTCTCCATGTTTCGGGACCCCCATGGGGCTCCAGGTTTTCGCAGTCAATCTCCTTGTGATTGAAATCACCCATAACTAGTAACTTTGCTCTCCCCATGTGTGCTCTCCTGAGTGTTTGGTGTGTGTGTGTGTGTGTGTGTGTGTGTGTGTGTACTACCTAGTTGAGGTTGCGGGGGTCGAGTCCGAGCTCCTGGCCCTGCCTCTTCACTGATAACTAGTAACTTTGCTCTCCCCATGTGTGCTCTCCTGAGTGTTTGGTGTGTGTGTGTGTATGTGTGTGTGTGCGTGTGTGTGTGCGTGTGTGTGTGCGTGTGTGTGTGTGTGTGTGTGTGTGTGTACTCACCTATTTGTACTCACCTATTTGTGGTTGCAGGGGTCGAATCATAGCTCCTGGCCCCACCTCTTCGCTGATTGCTACTAGGTCCTCTCTCTCCCTGCTCCATGAGCTTTATCATACCTCGCCTTAAAACTATGTATGGTCTCAGTAGTAGTACCAGTTCCTAGTAACCAGTTACCAGTAACCAGTGTACCAGTAGATGACTCACTACCAACCGTCTGTGTGAATCATTGACTGTATTCATATTGCTGCTGACCATAGCAGGATTTCAAACACCCTCACCCGTAGGCACTATGGGTCAGTTGACGATAGGCAGCATAGAGAGACAGGTCGGCTGTTGATGCTTCCCATACTTTCTCAAATTGTCCATGGCCTAATTTGCGAACAAACTTCAGAGATGATCTGTCTATTTCCCACTTGTCTCGAGTATTGTGTGAAAGTCCAGCGGTGACTGGCTTTTCAATCTGGATACAAGGCTTTCTGAGGTTAACACACAAGCCATCAGCATCTTTACTATAATGTTCTACAAGTTCTTGTAATGTTCTGAAGGTGGTCCTATGAGCAATAAAGAACCCTCCTTCGTCTAGCTGCCATATCCGATAATGTTTAACTGTGTCGCCATCTCTTACAGATAATGAATAATCATTTCTTCTGCTCTCAGAATCCCTTATCAAAAAGGCGCCATGTTCATTTTCGGGTAATAACAACTTCTCTGCTTCTATTCTTTTTATTTTTCCAAAATACCACGGTTCAGCTTCTATACTTTTTAGTTTAGCCACGTAATTTGAGGGAATGTAGCCATCTTGTTTCATGGCTTTCGATCTTGCGAACCACCAATCCCCTTGTGTATCATTAAGAATTTCTAAATGTTCTTTCCAGGGCAACAAACATCTATGTGTTATGGTAGACCATTTCACCAGATATTGTGAGTTAGTTCCTATTGCAGATAAGACTGCCGAGACAGTAGCTAAAGCGTTTAAAGAACGCATTATCTGCAGGCATACCACCCCTAAGTCCCTAGTAACAGATAATGGAGGTGAATTCTGTAATAAAATTCTTGAAAATTTGTGCACCTTGTACAAGATCTCTAAATCCACCATTGTTCCTCATCATCCTGCCAGCAATGGGTTAGCGGAACGAACCAATAAGAAAGTACTTGATGTCTTGAGAGCCACTATCAATCCCAACAGTGAAACTAGGGATGAAGTTATACCTGATGTGCAGTGTGCTATAAATTCTGCTTACAATGTTTCTATAGGTGACACTCCACATTACGCATTGTATGGTGTAGATAAACGTTTGCCTTATGAGTTGCTATATTCTAATCCGAAATCAAATTACAACCCTGATGATTTCATAGCAACTCGTACCAGCTTAGCTCAAAGTGTTTTTAGAAGAATCTGTGAAACACTTCATAAATCAACAGCAGAATTTACAAGAGTCGCAAACACTCGAGCAAAGCCATCCAAAATCAAAGTAGGTTCAAGAGTTATGCTGACCAACTTTAACAAAACGTCTGCAATGCCTAAACTTGATCAAAAGTTTGTTGGTCCTTATCGAGTAGTTGAACATATCACTGGTAATAAGTATAAGGTTAGAGAAATTAGTACTGGTCAGTATAAAGAATCGCATTTAGATCATATGAAGTTAGTATGTGATGATAATGATGTTCCAACCCAGACTAATGTGACAGACTCTGACAATCCTCCTGATCCTGTACTCTCTACCTCTGATACTCAGTCAGACGATCAACCTCAATGTCGTTATTCCCTACATACACGACAGGTATTGAGAAATCCTCAAGTATCATTTGTAACTTCCAATTCAGATTTGCCTCAAATACAGCATGAGTTAGCCAGTGCAACAGAGTTTGATCCTCCCAGAGATGACACCCATTCTGCATATATCAATCTCACCCTAGCAGAGTTGGGGGTTAATGTAAATAACCTGTATAGATGAATAATTTTCAGTATCAACTTATCAGTGTTCAAGAATTTTTTTTTGTGTTCACGTTCTCTCCGAATTCTGAGAATTAACAATCTAGATTTGAGTGCACCAAATCTGCCTTTCTGTTAAACACTTCTTTCTTTGTATATATTCCTTCCTCAGAATCCGTAGATCACATGAATACAGATCGATCGATCAAATTTTTTTTATCACTTCTATTGTGTAATTTCCCCAACGTTGAGTTTCATTCGATGAGTTGTGCTATATTATACCTTGTATTGCATTACAGTTTTATTACAGTTTCAATTATGTAAGTTTCCATTCCAATATTCTACTTATGTATGTTATAATGTTCAATTGTTGTGTACTTTGACATTGTATAGAATCAGCCCAAGCCGTACACCTGCTGTCTCTAGTTTGTATTAGTTGTATGTCGGGACGACATACGTTAGCGTCGCCGAGCTCTCAGTAGTAGTACCAGTTCCTAGTAACCAGTTACCAGTAACCAGTGTACCAGTAGATGACTCACTACCAACCGTCTGTGTGAATCATTGACTGTATTCATATTGCTGCTGACCATAGCAGGATTTCAAACACCCTCACCCATAGGCACTATGGGTCAGTCGACGATAGGCAGCAGAGAGAGACAGGTCGGCTGTTGGTGCTTCCCATACTTTCTGTTATATTATATGTACTACCAGCCTATGTGAGTATTCTTACCCCATCCACGTTATCGAAAACCCACATGACAATGGTTCCCGCCTCCACTATGTCACTTTCTAGGCTATTCCACGGCTTGACTACTCTATGACTGAAGAAATACTTCCTAATATCCCTTTGATTCATCTGAGTCTTCAACTTCCAATTGTTACCTCTTGTGTCTGTGTCCCATCTCTGGAACATCCCGTCTTTGTCCACGTCGTCTATTCTGCGCAGTATTTTATATGTCGTTATCATGTCTCCCCTGACCCTCCTGGCCTCCAGTGTCATCAGGCCGATTTCCCTCAACCTTTCTTCGTAGGACATTCCCCTTAGCTCTGGGATTAGTCTTGTTGCAAACCTTTGCACTTTCTCTAATTTCTTGACGTGCTTGACCAGGTGTGGGTTCCAAACTGGTGCTGCATTCTCCAGTATGGGCCTGATGTACACAGTGTATAGAGTCTTGAACGATTCCTTACTGAGGTATTGGAACGTTATTCTCAGATTTACCAGGCGCCCATATGCTGCAGCAGTTATCTGGTTAATGTGTGCTTCCGGCAACGTGCTCCGTATTATACTCACGCCAAGATCTTTCTCCTTGAGCAAGGTTTGCAGTCTTTGGCCTCCTAGCCTATACACTGTCTGTGGTCTTCTTTGCTCTTCTCCGATCTTCATGACTTTGCATTTGGCGGGGTTAAATTATAGGAGCCAGTTGCTGGACCACACATCCAGCCTGTCCAGGTCTCTTTGTAGACCTGTCTGGTCCACGTCTGATTTAATTCTCCTCAATAACTTCACATCATCTGCGAACAGGAACACTTCAGAGTCTATCCCTTCTGTCATGTCATTCACATATACCAAGAATAGTACTGGTCCCAGGACTGACCCCTTTGGGACCCCGCTCGTCACAGGCACTCACTGTGATACCTCATCACATACCATGACTCGCTGTTGCCTCCCTGTCAGGTATTGTCTGATCAACTGCAGTGCCCTTCATGTTCTACATGTCTGATCCTCTAGCTTCTGCACTAATCTCTTGTGAGGAACTGTGTCGAAGGCCTTCTTACAGTCTAAGAAAATGCAGTCAACCCACCCCTCCCTCTGTCTTAATTCAGTTATCTTATCATATAACTCCAGTAGGTTTGCAACACAGGATTTGCCTTCCATGAATCCATGCTGGCTGTCGTTTATAACCTTATTCCATTCCAGGTGTTCCACCACTCTCCTCCTGATAATCTCCATGACTATGCATACTATACACGTCAGTGGCATTGATCTATAGTTTAGTGCTTCATTTCTGTCTCCTTTCTTAAAGATAGGGACTACAGTTGCCATCTTCCATACCTCAGGCAATTGCCCAGTTTCAAGGGATGTGTTCAAGATTGTGGTTAGCGACACACACAGTGTCTCTGCTCCCTCTCTAAGGACCCATGGAGAGATGTCTGGTCCCACTGCCTTTGAGGTATCAAGGTCACCTAGAAGCTTCTTCACCTCCTCCTGGGATGTGTGTATTTCATCCAACACTTGTTGGTATATCCCTTGTTGATGTACCCCCACTGTTTTGTCTTCCCAGTGTCCCTTCTGTCTCCACTGTAAATACTTCCTGAAATCTTGTGTTGAGCTCTTCACATACTTCTTGGTTGTTTCTTGTGAGCTCCCCCACCTTTCCTCAGCCTGATTGCCTGGTCCTTGACTGTTGTCTTCCTCCTGATGTAGCTGTAAAGCAGTTTTGGGTTACATTTGACTTTCGATGCTATGTCGTTTTCATACTGTCACTGGGCCTCCCTTCTTGTCTGTGCATACTCGTTTCTGGCTCATTGACTAATCTCTTTATTTTCCTGGGTCCTTTGCCTTCTATACTTTTTCTATTCTCTAGTGCATTTAGTTTTTGCCTCCCTACACCTTCGGGTAAATGAAGGGCTCATTCTGGTCTTGGCATTATTTCTGTTGCCTTTGGGAATAAACCTTTCCTCTGCTTGCTTGCATTTTGCTGTTACATAGTCCATCATTTCGTTTACTGACTTTCCTACCAACTCTCTTTCCCACTGAACCTCCTGCAGGAGGATCCTCATACCTGTGTAGTCCCCTCTTTTACAGTTTGGCTTTTCCCTTTCTACTCCTGTTACCCTCTCCACTTGTAGCTCTACAATGTATTCAAAGCTCAGAACCACGTGGTCACTAGCTCCAAGGGGCCAGTCTTGCTAGTTCATTCTCCCCTCTCCCTCTGGTAGTGTCCCTAATATGTTGATGCATGAGGTTTCCCAGTACCACATCCATCATCTTGGCTCTCCATGTTTCGGGACCCCCACGTGGCTCCGGGTTTTCCCAGTCTCCCTGTGGTTGAAGTCACCTATAACTAATAACTTTGCTCTACTCGAGTGAGCTCTTCTTACCACCTCAGCTAGTGTGTCCACCATTGCTCTGTTGCACTCGTATTAATCTCTTGGCCTCCTGCAGTTCTGTGGTGGGTTGTACATCACTGCAATGACTACTTTATGTTCCCCTGACTGAACTGTAATTATGTAATCCCTTTCTCCAGTCTCGTCCAGTCCTTCCATTTCCTGATATCACCATCGGTTTTTAATGAGCAGTGCAACCCCCTCCTCCCCCTCTGCTCCTACTACCCTTCCTCAGGATCTGATATCCATGTGGGAAGATTTCGTTTGTTGTTGTCCCAGTGAGTTTTGTTTCTGTGACTGCTACGATGTCTGGGGACATCTTTCTCACATTTATTCGTTATTCCATTTGTGTTCATGTACCAAACCTCCAACTTCTTTTCTATAACTGTGGTTCGGGGAGAATGGTGGGTTTGAGAGAGCAGGAGCCCTGGCAGGGGCCTATAGGAGGTTGCTGTTGGGGTGGGGTCTGTGGTGTGGGGTGTGGGGACAGAGGGCCTATGGGGGGTTGCAGTGGGGGTGAGGGTTGTGGTGAAGGGATGGGGCAGAGTGCCCATGGGGGGTTACAGTGGGGGTTGTGGTGAGGGGGATGGGGCATATAGTACAGTGTGTGGGATACTGTAAGTTACTGTGGGGGTGGGGTTTGTGGTGAGGGGAATTGGGGCAGAGGGTACAGTGTGTGGGTTTAGTATTAGGTTGTTTGATTGCATTGGGGTTGCCGTGGTTGGGTTCCTTCTATGGATGGTACTGGAGGAGGATGTGTTTGTTCTTCCACCTGGGTCTGGTGTCTCCTGCTCCCCACCTTCCTTGCCTCACATTCCTCCTTGCGACCTTGCACCCTCTCTTTCAGTATCATCCTTTCTTCTTGTGTTCTGTCTCGGTCGAGGCACACACTCCGGTAGTCCGGCTGTGTGTAGTGTATTGTGTGTAGAGTGTAGTGTTGTGTGTAGAGTGTAGTGTGAAGAGTGTAGTGTGTAGAGTGTTATATGTAGTGTGTTGTGTGTAGTGTGTAGTGTGTAGTGTGCAGAGTGTAGAGTACTGAGAAAATATTAAGTGTCAGGGGACCAAGACTGTTCAACAATATTCCAAGACCTAGAAGGGGTCCTAAGACAACCAGATGAACCACTAGGGAGTCCTGGTATCACCAAATGGTCCACTTGGGGGTCCTGGTGTCCTCTAATGGTCCACTGGGGGATCCTGGTATCCTCTAATGGTCCACTAGGGGATCCTGATATCCTCTAATGGTCCACTGGGGGATCCTGGTATCTTCAAATGGTCCACTAGGGGATCCTGATATCCTCTAATGGTCCACTAGGGGGTCCTGGTATCCTCTAATGGTCCACGACTGGGTCCTGGTATCCTCTAATGGACCACTAGGGGCTACTGGTATTCTCTAATGGTCCACTAGGGGGTCCTGGTATACTCTAATGGTCCACTAAGGGGTCCTGGTACCCTCCAATGGTCCACTAGGGGGTCCTGGTATCCTCTAATGGTCCACTAGGGGTCCTGGTATCCTCTAATGGTCCACTAGGGGGTCCTGGTATCCTCTAATTATCCACTAGGGGGTCCTGGTATCCTTTAATGGTCCATTAGGGGGTCCTGGTATCCTCTAATGGTCCAATAGGGGGTCCTGGTATCCTCTAATGGTCCACTAGGGGGTCATGGTATCCTCTAATTGTCCACTAGAGGGTCCTGGTATCCTCTAATGGTCCTCTAAAGGGGTCCTGGTATCCTCTAATTGTCCACTAAGGGGTCCTGGTATCCTCTAATGGTCCACTAGGGGTCCTGGTATCCTCTAATGGTCCACTAGGACGTCCTGGTATCCTCTAATGGTCCACTAGAGGTTGCTGGTATCCTCTAATGGTCCACTAGGGGGTCCTGGTATCCTCTAATGGTCCACTAGAGGGTCCTGGCATCCTCTAATGGTCCACTAGAGGGTCCTGGTATCCTCTAATGGTCCTCTAGAGGGTCCTGGTATCCTCTAATGGTCCACTAGGAGGTCCTGGTATCCTCTAATGGTCCACTAGGGGATCCTGGTATCCTCTAATGGTCCACTAGGGGGTCCTGGTATCCTCTAATGGTCCACTAAGGGGTCCTGGTGTCCTCTAATGGTCCTCTAAAGGGGTCCTGGTATCCTCTAATTGTCCTCTAAGGGGTCCTGGTGTCCTCTAATGGTCCTCTAAAGGGGTCCTGGTATCCTCTAATGGTCCACTAGGGGGTCCTGGTATCCTCTAATGGTCCACTAGGGGGTCCTGGTATCCTCTAATGGTCCTCTAGAGGGTCCTGGTATCCTCTAATGGTTCACTGTGACCATAGATGAACTACCAAGAGGTCAAAGGACTCCCAGATGAACCACTAAAAGAGACCATTAGGGGGTCCTAGGACTCCCAAATGGACCACTAGGGATCCAGGGACCCCCAGAACGACCACTAGAGGGTTCTGAGACACCCGAAAGACCACTAGAAGGTCCTAGGACACCCAGGTGGACCACATTTGTGTTCTGTGACCCCCAAACAGACCATTAGAGGTCCTAGGACTCCAGAGGGACCACTAGGGGGTCCTAGGAAACTCGAAAGGACCACTAAGGGGTCGTGGGACCCCCAAAAAGACCAGTAGGGGGTCCTGGGACCCCAGAGAGACCAGGGAAAAGCGATATCATCGTGATAAGAGATAACACAGTCTGGGAAATGGAAAATCATGTGAGATAGTGAGAGAGAGTTAGAGAGTATGAGCAAGTGAGAGAGAGTTAGAGAGTGTGAGCAAGTGAGAGAGAGTTAGAGAGTGTGAGCAAGTGAGAGAGAGTTAGAGAGTGTGAGCAAGAGATAAAGAGAAAGCTAGAGGGTGTGAGCAAGAGAGAAAGAGAGTTAGAGAGTGTGAGCAAGTGAGAAAGTGAGAGTTAGAGAATGTGAACAAGTAAGAAAGTGAGAGATGGAGCAACCAAGAGATAGAGAGAGCTGCTGACTACTACTACTGTTATTATTATTGCTGCTACTAGCAATGCTACTACTATTCCTGCTAGTACTATTACTGCTAGTACTAGTGCTGCTACTACCAGTGCTGCTACTACAATTACTGCTAGTACTAGTGCTGATACTACTAGTACTGCTACTATTATTGCTAGTACTAGTGCTGATACTACTAGTACTGCTACTACTATTACTGCTAGTACTAGTGCTGCTACTGCTAGCACTGCTACTACTAGTACTGCTAATACCAGTGCTGCTACTACTAGCACTGCTACTACTAGTACTGCTACTACTAGTACTGCTACTACTATTATTGCTAGTACTAGTGCTGCTACTACCAGTGCTGCTACTACTATTACTGCTAGTACTAGTGCTGCTACTGCTAGCACTGCTACTATTATTACTGCTAGTACTATTACTGCTAGTACTATTACTGCTACTACTAGCACTGCTACTACTAGTACTGCTACTACTATTACTGCTAGTACTAATGCTGCCACTACTAGCACTGCTAATACTGTTACTGCTACTACTATTACTGCTAGTACTATTACTGCTACTACTAGTACTGCTACTACTAGTACTTCTACTACTATTACTGCTAGTACTAATGCTGCTACTACTAGTACTGCTACTACTAGTACTGCTACTACTATTACTGCTACTACTATTACTGCTAGTACTAATGCTGCCACTACTAGCACTGCTAATACTGTTACTGCTACTACTATTACTGCTAGTACTAGTACTGCTAGTACTATTACTGCTACTACTAGCACTGCTATTACTAGTACTGCTACTACTATTACTGCTACTACTGTTACTGCTAGTACTAGTGCTGCTATCGCTAGCACTGCTACTACTATTACTGCTACTAATATTACTGCTAGTATTAGTGCTGCTGCTACTAGCACTGCTACTAGTAGCAGTGCTAGCAATAGCAACGCTGGTAGTAGCAGTACTAGTAGCAGTGCTAGCAGTAACAGCACTAGTAGTAGCAGTGCTAGTAGTAATAGCATCAGCACTAGTACTAGCAGTAAAAGTAGTAGCAGTACTAGTAGAAGCAGTGCTAGTAGTAGCAGCATTAGTACTAGCAGTAATAGTAATAGCAGTACTAGTAGTAGAAGTGCTAGTAGCAGCAGCACCAGTACTAGCAGTAATAGTAGTAGCAGTACTAGTACTGCTACTACTAGCACTGCTACTACTAGTACTGCTACTGCTATTACTGCTAGAACTAGTGCTGCTACTACTAGTACTGCTGTTACTATTACTGCTACTATCAGTGCTGCTACTACTAGCACTGTTACTAGTACTGCTACTACTAATAGTATTGCTACTACTAGCACTGCTACTACTATTACTACTGCTAGTACTTCGACTACTAGTGCTGCTACTGCTACTAGTACTGTTACAACTAGTACTACTAATACTACTACTACTACAGCTACTAGTAGTACTAGTACTGCTACTACTAGTACTACTAGTACTGCTACTACTAGTACTACTACTAGTACTGCTACAAGTACTACTACTAGTACTACTAATAGCACTACTACTAGTATGGCTACTATTAGTACTACTACTAGTACTACTACTAGTATTGCTAAAAACTAGTACTACTACTAGTACTGCTACAACTAGTACTACTACTAGTACTGCTACAACTAGTACTACTACTAGTACTGCTACTACTAGTACTACTACTAGTACTACTACTAGTACTACTGCTAGTACTGCTACTACTAGTACTACTACTAGTACTGCTACTAGTACTACTATTAGTACTGCTACCACTAGTACTACTACTAGTACTGCTACTACTAGTACTACTACTAGTACTGCTACTAGTACTACTATTAGTACTACTACTAGTATTACTACTACTAGTACTACTACTAGTACTGATACTACTAGTACTACTACTAGTACTGCTACTAATAGTACTACTACTAGTACTGCTACTACTAGTACTACTACTAGTACTGCTACTAGTACTACTACTAGTACTACTACTAGTATTACTACTACTAGTACTACTACTAGTACTGCTACTACTAGTACTACTACTAGTACTGCTACTAGTACTACTACTAGTACTACTACTAGTATTACTACTACTAGTACTACTACTAGTACTGCTACTACTAGTACTACTACTAGTACTGCTACTAATAGTACTACTACTAGTACTGCTACTAATAGTACTACTACTAGTACTACTACTAGTACTGCTACAACTAGTACTACTACTAGTACTACTGCTAGTACTGCTACAACTAGTACTACTACTAGTACTACTACTAGTACTACTACTAGTACTACTACTAGTACTGCTACAACTAGTACTACTACTAGTACTGCTACTACTAGTACTACTACTAGTACTACTGCTAGTACTGCTACAACTAGTACTACTACTAGTACTGCTACAACTAGTACTACTACTAGTACTACTGCTAGTACTGCTACAACTAGTACTACTACTAGTACCACTACTAGTACTGCTACTACTAGTACTGCTACTACTAGCACTACTACTAGTACTGCTACAACTAGTACTACTACTAGTACTGCTACTACTAGTGCTACTACTACTAGTACTGCTACAACTAGTACTACTAGTAGTACAACTGCTGCTAGTAGTACTACTAGTACAGCTACTAGTAATACTAGTACTGCTACCACTACTAGTATTATACTACCATCCCCTTCCCCCTCTCTCTACCTTCCCTTCCCCTCTTCCCTTCACACCCTTCTCCTTCCCATTACCCCTACCCTTCACCCCCTCCCTACTTTCCCTTCAACCCCTCACTACCTTCCCTTCACCCCCTCCCTACCTTCCCTTCACCCCTCACTACCTTCCCTTCACCCCCTCCCTACTTTCCCTTCCCCCCTCACTACCTTCCTTCACCCCCTCCCTACTTTCCCCTTCACCCCCTCCCTACCTTCCCTTCATCCCTCCTTACGTTCCCTTCACCCCTCCCTACCTTATCTTCATCCCCTCCCTACCTTCCCTTCACCCCCTCCCTACCTTCCCTTCACGCCTTCCCTACCTTCCCTTCACCCCCTCCCTACCTTCCTTTCACCCCTCGCTACCTTCCCTTCACTCTTTCCCTACATTTCCTCACCCCTCGCTACCTTCCCTTCACCCTTTCCCTACCTTCCCTTCACCCTCTCCCTACCTTCCTTCATCCTCTCCCTACCTTCCCATCACCCCCTCCCTACCTTCCCTTCACCCTCCCTACCTTTCCCCTTCACCCCCTCCCAACCTTCCCTTCACCCCTCCCTATCTTCCCTTCACCCCTCCCTAATATCCCTTCACCCCTCCCTACCTTCCCTTCACCCCCTCCCTACCTTCCCTTCACCCCTCTCTCCCTTCCCTTCACCCCTCAATATCTTCCGTTCACCCATCCCTACCTTCCCTTCACCCCCTCCCTACCTTCCCTTCACCCCCTCCCTACCTTCCCTTCACCCCCTCCCTACCTTCTGTTCACCCCCTTCTTACATTCCCTTCACTCTTTCCCTACATTCCCATCACCCCTCCCTATCTTCCCTTAAACCCCTCCTACTTTCCCTTTACCCCCTCCCTACCTTCCCTTCACCCCTCCTTACCTTCCCTTCACCCCTCCTTATCTTCCCTTCACCTCCTCCCTACCTTCCCTTCACCCCCTCCCTACCTTCCCTTCACCCTTCCCTACCTTCCCTTCACTCACTCCCTACCTTCCCTTCACCCCCTCCCTAGCTTCTTTCACCCCTCCCTCCCTTTCCCCTTCGCCCCATCCCTACCTTTCCCCTTCACGCCTCCCTACCTTCCCTTCACCCCTCCCTACCTTCACCCCCTCCCTACCTTCCCTTCACCCCCTCCCTACCTTCCCTTCACTCCCTCCCTACCTTCCCTTCACCCCCTCCCTACCTTCACCCCCTCCCTACCTTCCCTTCACCCCCTCCCTACCCCTCCTATCACTTTCACCCCAAATTTTACAGCCAGGTTAGGTGAGGCGTGTTAGCTGATACAACCCCCGTCCCCATCACCCCATACCCCATAAGGGGTAGGGGGACCTCAAACCCTCCCCCAAGACACCCCTACCACTGACCACTAAGGGGGAGGGAAGCTATCAGCAGATTTGCTGACTACAGGGAGAATCTATCAGCTGGGTATTGACAGCTAGGGGGCCCAGGAGCTATGGTTCAACACTGTGGTCCAGTGAGGGAGCAATATGGACCATCCAGGACCATGGTGTAGTGGTCGAGACTGTGGGATGACCCCTTTAGTTTGTGAGTTGACCCCCTTTAGACTGTGGGATGACCCCTTTAGACTGTGGGATGACACCCTTTAGACTGTGGGAAGACCCCTTTAGACTGTGGGATGACCCCTTTGGACTGTGGAATGACGCCCTTTAGACTGTGGGATGACCCCTTTAGATTGTGGGATGAACCTCTTTAGAATGTGGGATGACCCCTTTAGACTGTGGGATGACCCTCTTTAGACTGTGGGATGACCCTCTTTAGACTGTGGGATGACCCCTTTAGACTGGGATGACCCCCTTTAGACTGTGGGATGACCCTCTTTAGACTGTGGGATGACCCTCTTTAGACTGTGGGATGACCCCTTTTAGACTGTGGGATGACCCCCTTTAGACTGTGGGATGATCCTCTTTAGACTGTGGGATGACCCTCTTTAGACCGTGGAATGACCCTCTTTAGACTGTGGGATGACCCCCTTTAGACTGTGGGATGACCCTCTTTAGACTGTGGGATGACCCTCTTTAGTCTGTGGGATGACCCCCTTTAGACTGGGGGATGACCCCTTTAGACTGTGGGATGACCCCCTTTAGACTGTGGGATGACCCTCTTAAGACTGTAGGATGACCCCTTTAGACTGTGGGATGACCCCCTTTAGACTGTGGGATGACCCTCTTTAGACTGTAGGATGACCCCCTTTGGTTTAGAAAGACACGTAAGCAAACACTATAACATGCCTCTAACAGAGACGATGTAAGGTACGCCTGTGTCCTCCACAGAGACTCAACGGGGCATTTGATGAACTGGAACGAGGCACAACTCGTTCTCACCGAACCAGACCTCAGACGCCGACGGTGCCTAGAAGCCTCACTAATCACCGTCACCGACACTATAGAACGCAACACTGGAAACTACAAAATTTCAAAAACATTGGCATACATGATACTTAAGCAGCACCAACCCAACAACACAGGAGTCACATGATTTCATCGTCTACCCATCCTCATCATAGACAGAGGTTGTTTTGTTAGGACCTGCCTCGCATGGGCCAGAAGGCCTTCTACAGTGTTCCTCCATTCTTATGTTCTTATGACATTCCTCAGGTCACGTGCGTCACATCTCACTCTCCGCCTATATATATATATAATGTCTTTCTACCTCTGTATGTTAGAAGTGATCAAGGTCCCAGGACCGAAACGTTTTCTAATAAATATGTTATAGTGTTTGCTTACGTGTCTTTCTAAACCAACTTGTCGGTATTTATTACCAAGGTTTATACCATGACCCCCTTTAAACTGTGGGATGACCGTCTTAATTCTGTAGGATGACCCCCTTTAGACTGTGGGATGACCCTCTTAAGACTGTAGGATGAGCCCCTTTAGACTGTGGGATGACCCCCTTTAGACTTTGGGATGGCCCTCTTTAGACTGTGGGATGACCCTCTTAAGACTGTAGGATGACCCCCTTTAGACTGTGGGATGACCCCCTTTAGACTGTGGGATGACCCTCTTAAGACTGTAGGATGACCCCCTTTAGACTGTGGGATGACCCTCTTAAGACTGCAGGATGACCCCATTTAGACTGTGGGATGACCCTCTTAAAACTGTAGGATGACCCCGTTTAGACTGTTGGATGACCCCCTTTAGACTGTGGGATGACCCCCTTTTGACTGTGGGATGATCCTCTTTAGACTGTGGGATGACCCCCTTTAGAATGGGATGACCCCCTTTAGACTGTGGGATGACCCCTTTAGACTGTGGGATGACCCTCTTTAGACTGTAGGATGACCCCCTTTAGACTGTGGGATGACCCTCTTAAGACTGTAGGATGACCCCCTTTAGACTGTGGGATGACCCTCTTAAGACTGTAGGATGAACCCCCTTTAGACTGTGGGATGACCCCCTTTAGACTATTGGATGACCCCCTTTAGACTGTGGGATGACCCCCTTTAAACTGTGGGATGACCCTCTTTAGACTGTGGGATGACCCTCTTTAGACTGTGGGATGACCCTCTTTAGACTGTGGGATGACCCCCTTTAGACTGTAGGATGACCCCTTTAGACTGTGGGATGACCCCCTTTAGACTGTGGGATGACCTCTTTAGACTGTAGGATGACCCCCTTTAGACTGTGGGATGACCCTCTTTAGACTGTAGGATGACCCCCTTTAGACTGTGGGATGACCCCTTTAGACTGTGGGATGACCCTCATTAGACTGTAGGATGACCTTCTTTAGACTGTGGATGACCCTCTTAAGACTGTAGGATGACCCCCTTTAGACTGGGGGATGACCCCTTTAGACTGTGGGATGACCCCCTTTAGACTGTGGGATGACCCTCTTAAGACTGTAGGATGACCCCTTTAGACTGTGGGATGACCCCCTTTAGACTGTGGGATGACCCTCTTTAGACTGTAGGATGACCCCCTTTAAACTGTGGGATGACCGTCTTAATTCTGTAGGATGACCCCCTTTAGACTGTGGGATGACCCTCTTAAGACTGTAGGATGAGCCCCTTTAGACTGTGGGATGACCCCCTTTAGACTTTGGGATGGCCCTCTTTAGACTGTGGGATGACCCTCTTAAGACTGTAGGATGACCCCCTTTAGACTGTGGGATGACCCCCTTTAGACTGTGGGATGACCCTCTTAAGACTGTAGGATGACCCCCTTTAGACTGTGGGATGACCCTCTTAAGACTGCAGGATGACCCCATTTAGACTGTGGGATGACCCTCTTAAGACTGTAGGATGACCCCCTTTAGACTGTGGGATGACCCCCTTCAGA
The DNA here is from genome assembly GCF_026875155.1 of Cherax quadricarinatus. Classification (NCBI taxonomy): domain Eukaryota; kingdom Metazoa; phylum Arthropoda; class Malacostraca; order Decapoda; family Parastacidae; genus Cherax; species Cherax quadricarinatus. The sequence continues at coordinate 4,697,623 of NC_069404.1, read as the reverse complement.
CTGTGGGATGACCCCCTTTTGACTGTGGGATGATCCTCTTTAGACTGTGGGATGACCCCCTTTAGACTGGGATGACCCCCTTTAGACTGTGGGATGACCCCCTTTAGACTGTGGGATGACCCTCTGTAGACTGTAGGATGACCCCCTTTAGACTGTGGGATGAGCCTCTTAAGACTGTAGGATGACCCCCTTTAGACTGTGGGATGACCCTCTTAAGACTGTAGGATGACCCCCTTTAGACTGTGGGATGACCCCCTTTAGACTATTGGATGACCCCTTTAGACTGTGGGATGACCCCCTTTAAACTGTGGGATGACCTCTTTAGACTGTGGGATGACCCTCTTTAGACTGTGGGATGACCCTCTTTAGACTGTGGGATGACCCCTTTAGACTGTGGGATGACCCTTTAGACTGTGGGATGACCCCCTTTAGACTGTGGGATGACCCTCTTTAGACTGTAGGATGACCCCCTTTAGACTGTGGGATGACCCTCTTTAGACTGTAGGATGACCCCCTTTAGACTGTGGGATGACCCCTTTAGACTGTGGGATGACCCTCATTAGACTGTAGGATGACCTTCTTTAGACTGTGGATGACCCTCTTAAGACTGTAGGATGACCCCCTTTAGACTGTGGGATGACCCCCTTTAGACTGTGGGATGATCCCCTTTAGACTGTGGGATGACCCCCTTTAGACTGTGGGATGACCCCCTTTAGACTGTGGGATGACCTTCTTTAGACTGTGGGATGACCCTCTTTAGACTGTGGAATGACCCTCTTTAGACTGTAGGATGACCCCTTTAGATTGTGGGATGACCCCCTTTAGACTGTGGGATGACCCTCTTTAGACTGTAGGATGACCCCCTTTAGACTGTGGGATGACCCCTTTAGATTGTGGGATGACCCCCTTTAGACTGTGGGATGACCCTCTTAAGACTGTAGGATGACCCCTTTAGATTGTGGGATGACCCCCTTTAGACTGTGGGATGACCCCCTTTAGACTGTGGGATGACCCTCTTTAGACTGTAGGATGACCCCCATTAGACTGTGGGATGACCCTCTTAAGACTGTAGGATGACCCCCTATAGACTGTGGGATGACCCTCTTAAGACTGTAGGATGACCCTTTTGACTGTGGGATGACCCTCTTAAGACTGTAGGATGACCCCTTTAGACTGTGGGATAACCCTCTTAAGACTGTAGGATGACCCCCTTTAGACTGTGGGATGAACCCCTTTAGACTATGGGATGACCCCCTTTAGACTGTGGGATGACCCCCTTTAAACTGTGGGATGACCCTCTTTAGACTGTGGGATGACCCTTTTTAGACTGTGGGATGACCCTCTTTAGACTGTGGGATGACCCCCTTTAGACTGTAGGATGACCCCTTTAGACTGTGGGATGACCCCCTTTAGACTGTGGGATAACCCTCTTTAGACTGTAGGATGACCCCCTTTAGACTGTGGGATGACCCTCTTTAGACTGTAGGATGACCCCCTTTAGACTGTGGGATGACCCCTTTAGACTGTGGGATGACCCTCATTTTGACTGTAGGATGACCTTCTTTAGACTGTGGATGACCCTCTTAAGACTGTAGGATGACCCCCTTTAGACTGTGGGATGACCCCCTTTAGACTGTGGGATGATCCCCTTTAGACTGTGGGAAAGACCCCCCTTTTAGACTGTGGATGCCCCCTTTAGACTGTGGGATGACCTTCTTTAGACTGTGGGATGACCCTCTTTAGATGTGGAATGACCTCTTTTGACTGTAGGGTGACCCCTTTAGACTGTGGGATGACCCCCTTTAGACTGTGGGATGACCCTCTTAGACGTAGGATGACCCCCTTTAGACTGTGGATGACCCCTTTAGATTGTGGGATGACCCCCTTAGACTGTGGATGACCCTCTTAAAACTGTAGGATGACCCCTTTAGATTGTGGGGGGCCCCCTTTAAACTGGGGATGCCCCCTTTTTAGATTTGGGGGAAAGACCCCCCCTTTAGACGGGGGATAAACCCCTTTTTTAAACTGGGGGATGACCCCTTTATTTGGGATGACCCTCAGACTTGGTTTAACCCCTTTGGGACTGTGGGAATGACCCTTTAACGTGGGATGACCCTCTTTAGCCCTGTGGGAAAACCCCTTTTTAAACTGTGGGATGACCCCTTTTGGGGATGGGGGATGACCCCTTTAAAAAAAAGCCCCCTGGGGGAGGGCCCCCTTTTAAGACTGTGGGATGACCCTTTTTTAGACTGTGGGTTTGCCCCTTTAACTGGGGGAAAAACCCTTTTAAATTTATTTTAACTGGGGATGCCCCCTTTTTAACTGTGGGATGACCCTCTTTAAGACTGTGGAAGACCCTCTTTATACTGTGGGATGACCCCCTTTAGATTGGGGGGTCCCCCTTTTTAAACTGGGGGAAAGCCCCCTTTAATTGTGGGATGCCCCCTTTTTAAAGACGGGTGGGATGACCCATTTAACTGGGGATAAACCCCTTTAACGTGGGATGACCCTTTTTAGCTGGGGATGCCCCCCTTTTTAACTGGGGGATGACCCCCCTTTAAACCCTTTTGGATGACCCCTTTAGACTGGGGGGTTTGCCCCCTTTAACTGGGGGAAATGCCCCTTTTTTAATTGGGGGAGGGACCCCTTTGGGACTGTGGGATGACCCCCCTTTAGACTGTGGGTTTCCCCTTTTTTTAAAGACTGGGGATCCCCCTTTAGATTGGGTTTGACCCCTTTAACTGTGGGATGACCCCTTTAACGGTGGGATGCCCTTTTAAAGGAGTGGGTGACCCTCTTTAACTGTGGGAGGGCCCTTTAGACTGGGGGGATGACCCCTTTAACGGGGGGATGACCCTTTTAGATTGGGGGATGACCCCTTTAGACTGGGGGATGACCCCAATGTAAACCCCTTTAGATTTGGGTCCCCCAAGGGGGAAGGGCCCAAAAAGGGCTTTGGGTGCCACTTTAAACATACCCAAAGAGTGGGAAAAATGCCCCCTTTTAAACCTGGGGGATTGACCCCTTTTAAGGTTACCCCAAGAAGGGAAGAGACGGGGTACCCTTTGCCCCGGGGGTTCCAAAAATTGGGGCCCCCAGTGTAACCCCTTGCCCGGGGGTTCCCCAAAAAATGGGAATGACCCCTTGTAGGGGTTCCCCCAAAATAAGACGTTCCCCCTTTAAACCCCGGGGGTTCCCCAAGTTTTGGGAATGCCCCCTTTCCGGGGGTTCCCCAAGAAAGGTAAAAGGGAGTACAGGGGTAACCCTTTGGTACCAAAAATTCCCAAAAAAAAAGGTGAGAGTACAGTTTTACCCCTTGAAACCGGGTTCACAAGAATTTAAAGAAGGTCCCCCCTTGTACCGGGTTTTCACAAGAATTTAAGGTACAGTGTCCCCCCTTTTAACCTGGATCACAAAAAGGGTGAGAGAAACCGTGTACCCCTTTACCGGTTTTCCAACAAAATTGAGAGTCCCGTGTCCCCCTTTTTGTACCGGGCACAAAGTGAGAGACAGGTCCCCTGAGGTTAAACCGGAGAAAAATTTCCCCTTGCCGGGGAAAGGTAAGTCTTCCCCGGGGAGGATCCCTGGGAAAATTTGTCCCCCTTTTGGGGGAAGGTTCCCCGCGGGGGTATTTCTGCCCGGGGGATTTTTAAAGTTGTGGAGAAATTTCCCCCCTTGCCGGGAAAAAGGGAAAGTCCCCTTTTCCGGGGAAAAGTTGTGGAAGTGTAGTCCTGAAAAGGGGGGGTAGCCACTTCCTCTGGGGGTTCTGCGGGAGATATCTGCTGGGGGGTTAGCCCTTTCGCGGGGAGGTAGTCCCCTGGGATTTAGCCCCTCTGGGGAGGTATCACTCTGCTGGGAGGATTTTTGGGGAAAGGTAGCCCTTGCGGGAGGTAGTCACTCGCTGGGAAAAAAGCCCCTGCTGGAGGAAGTCGCTGGGGGGTTATACTTCGGGGGGTGCACCCCTGCTGGGAGGTAGTCTGGGGGTATTTTAAAGTCACTCTGCGGGAGGTAGCACTCTGCGGGATTTTGCCCTTGGGGGGTAGTAAACCTGTTGGGGGGGAAGATCTGCTGGGAGGTGTCCTGCTGGATTTAGTCACTCTGCTGGGGGGTAGTCACCCCGGGCGGGGAAAGGAAGTCTGCGGGGAGGTATCTCCGGGGAGTTGTCACCCCTGCTGGGGGTAGCCCACCGGCTGGGAGGTAGTCAGCTGGATTTAAGTCATTTCTGTTGGAGGTAGTCACTCGCGGGGAGGAATCTGAGGGAGGAAGCACTCGCTGGGGGGTAGCTGTTTTGGGGAGGTAGCCCCTGCTGGGGGGTTAATCTGCGGGGAGTAGTCACTCTCTGGGGGGGTAGTCTGCTGGGGGGTAGCCCTCCTTTTCCCCCTGCTGTGGGTGTCCCCTGGGGTGTTTTCTGGGGTGCCCTGTTGGGGGTGTTCTGCGGGGGTGCGCTGGGAGCCTGGCTATAGTTGCGGGGAGGTCACTCTGTTGGGGTTGCTGCGGGTGTGAGTCACTGCTGGGGGTTCCTGCGGGTGGTGCACTTTTCTCACTTTTCTGCTGGGGCTGCTCCCGGCAGCTGTTTGCAGCTGCTGCGCTGCTGTTTTTTTTGCTGGCGGCTTTTCTGCTGCTCCCTGCTGCGCTCCAACGTGCCCCCTCTGCTGTTTCTCTGCTGTTGTTTTTTGCTGCTGCTGCTGCTGCTACGCTTTTGGGGTTGCTTGCGCTGCGCTGCTGCAAACTGCTGTTGCGCTGTTTGCTTTTCTCCCTCTCCCTGTTGCGGGCTGCTGTTGCTGCTCTGCTGTGCAGCATAGGGCTGAAACTGCTTGCTGCTGCTCCCTGCTGCTGCTGTTGCTGCTGCTGTTGCGCTACTGCTGTTGCTGCTGCTGCGGCTGCAAACGCTGTTGCTGCTGCTGTTTCTGCTACACTGCTGTTCTGCTCCCTGCTGCGCTCTGTTTTTTTGCTCTGCTGTTTCTGCTGCTGCAGCTGCTTTCTGCATTGCGGGCAGCTGCTGCTGCTCCCTGTTTTGGCTTTTGCTGTTCTGCTTTTTGTTTGCTGCGGGTTTCTTTTTTTTTTGCTGCAGCGCTGCAAACGTTTTGTTGCTCCCTCGCGCTGGCTACTGCTGTTGCTGCGCTGCGCTGCTACTGCGTTCTGCTCCCGCTGGCTGCTGCTACTGCTGTTGCTGCTTCTGTGCCTGCTACGCTGTTGCTGCAGCGGGCTGCTGTTTCCCCTGCTAAATGCTGTTGCTGCTGCTGCTGCTCCCTACTGGTTGCTGCTGCTGCCTGCTGTTTACTGCTGTTCTGCTGCTGTTGCGCTCTGGTGCGCTGGCAGTTTGCCCCTCGCGTTGTTTGCGCTGCTCCCTGCTACTGCTGTTGCGCCCTGCTGCGCTGCTCCCTGCTGTTGCTCCCTGCTCTGCTGGGGGACTGTTCTGCTCAACTGCTTTTGCTGCTTCTGCTGCTGTTTCTGCTGGCTGAAATTTGGCGCTGCTGCTGCTCTGCTGTTGCCTTGTGCTCCCTCCCTCACCCGCTGCTTGCTGCTGCTGTGCTGCTGCTGCTCTGCTACTGCTTTGCTGCTGCTGCGCTCTTGCTCCGCTCCCTGCTGCTTTTGCTGCTGCTGCTGTTTACTGCGCTGCTGCGGCTAATTTTGCTGCTGCTGCTGCTGCTGCAAACCTTTGCGGGAAACCGGCTGCGCTGCTGCTACGCCTCCCTGCGCAGCTGCTGCTGCTGCTGCTGCTGCTGCACCTGCTGCTGCAAACTGCTCTGCTGCTGCGGGCTCCCCTGCTCTGCGCTGCTGCTCTGGCTCGCTGCTCTGCTGCCTGCTGCTGCTGCTTACGGCGCGCTCCCTGCTGCTGCTGCACTGCTGTTTACTGCTGCTGCTGCGCTCTGCTGCTGCTGCAGCTGCTGTTTGCTACTGCCTCCCCTGCCAGCACGCTGCTGCTGCCTGCTGCTGCTGCCTGCTGCTGCTGCTGCTGCTGCTGCTGCTGCAATTGCAGCTGCTGCTCCTGCTGCTGCTCGCTGCTGCTGCTGCTCCCTGCAGCTGCTGCTCCCTGCTAACGGGCTGCTGCTGCCCCGGGCTGCTGCTCTGCTGCTGTTTTGTTTTCTGCAGCTGGTTTGCTGCTCTGCTGCTGCGAAAACCTGCTGCTGCACTGCTGGGCTGCGGGCTGCTCTGCGCACGCTGCTACTGCTGCTCTGCTCCAGGCAGCTGCTGCGGCGGGCTGCGGGCGCAAACTGCTGCTGCTGCTGCTGTGCTGCTGCCGGCTGCAACTGCCTGCGCTACTGCTCAGCTGCTGCTGCGCTGCTGCTACGTGCTATTTCTGCTGCTGCCTAGCTGCAAACAGCTGCCCCTGCTGCTTTTGGATGCTGCTGTTTGCTTGCTCGGGCTGCTGCTGCTGCTCCCTGCAACCATATTCCAACCCAGGAGCCCCAAAAGGCCCTGTTATCCTGGGTGTAAAGGGAGCAAAATAAAACAAGAAAACTTTTGATTTAAAATATCCTTCACCAATTTAGAACAGGGGGTTTTGTACACTATATAAATAAGTACAACAAAAATTTTTAATTTCACTCCAAAGGTAAACAAGGCAGAATAGAAGCCACTAAGAGCAGAAACGTGCTTCAAAACCCGCTCAAAAGGGAATGACCCAAGGGGGAGACAGAGAGTGGGGACCCACATAACCCCCGGATTGCCCAAAAACCCTCTTTCATTGGCTGGAAAACCCGGGTAAATGGTTTACGACGGGGGCCCCCTCCCTCAACCCCTTGTCCCCCGGTTTTCTGGTTTGGGGGGGATGCCCTTTAAAAAAGGGGGTGAAAATGGGCCCAATAAAGGGTTTCGTACTCTTTGGGATGACACCCCCCCCCCCCCCAGAGAGGGGCCCGGGTTAGGGTCCCCTTCCCTTGGGGGAACCCCTGCCGCCATGGGACAAAATAAAAGGGACCGCTTTTTTTCTCAACCAAACCCCAGACTCTTTGAAGACTCAACTTTTCTCATGAACCCAAAAAACCAAACTCTAAAATCAAAGCGAGACAGCAGACAGTCGGGCTTAACAAAAAGGGCCCAAAACACGGGTTTAAAAGGTAGCCCGCATCCCCAAAACAAAAAAAAAAAACCCACACCAGGGGGAAGAAAAAAAAAAACTTTTGGGAAGGGTTAAACCCTAATTAAAACCCAACACATCCCACCTAATAGAAATTAAAAATATAATATAAAATAAATGTTAGACTCTAGATAAAGAGTCTGCCCAAAATATTTTTCTTTGCCGGGAAAATGTAAACCCTTTTAACAGAATAGGGGTTTCATCGTAGCCTCCATCTCCTGAGCCTCATACTGTGGTTTCTTCCCTGGGTTGGGGATATACTAAGGGGTTATGGTCACTATAGACATGACCACCTGTTAAGTCTGGCCCAATTAAACATCGAAATGCAACAAAAACCCGTAAACCCGCGCGAGGGCTTCTTTTTCAATGGGAGAGTAAGCCCCTGATGGGGCTGGAACTTGGGTAAAAAATAGCAAAAGGCTGCAACTCCCCATTCCTTTTAATTTTTTAATAGTACTGCCCCCCCCAGACTCCCAAGCAACAAACCGTAATGAAAAAAAAGGGTTTTGGGGAAGTCTGGAGACAAAAGAATGGTGCATACAAAAATAATCTTTTTTCTTTAATTTAAAACCCTGTTACAGTCTGACGGGCCCAAATTAAAAGGGGAAATTTTGACGGTAAAGGGGAGGTAAGAGGGGCTACAAAATTTTGAGAAATTCCCTTTCAAAAAATCGTTCCGTAAAAAATATCCCTGCCGGGAAAAGTTTTAAGAAAATTTCCTAACATGAGGAACTGGATAATCTTAAATAAAAGAACTTTAGCAATTTTGGTGCAACTTTACCACTACCCCACTTTTATGGGGCCCAAAAAAATTAAGTGGGGGTGGCCAAAGGAAAAATTTTGAAAAAATTAACTGTTTTGTACGAATGGGATATAATACCCACAAGAGAAAATAAGACACTGTGAACAAATGGGTATCTTTTTTGTAGACGTTTCGCCCCTCCAGTGGCTTTAAACAATACAAATACTAAGGGCATAACTTGAAGAAAAGTAGAACTATGTACAAGGGGAAAAATGAGGTTTAAACAGTCCCTCAACCAAGGAGTAGGGCGAACAGCACCATATTCCCCGGGGGGATTTTGAAACAGAAAAAAAAATCCCTGGCGCTTTAAAAATAACCCTCAGGGGAAGCAAAGGCAAAAAAAACACTTTTAAAGGGGGGATTCCCCAGTTGGGAATAAAAGATAAAGCCCCTGGAAGGCGAAACGTCCCACAATAAAAAATACCCCAAAAAATTCACATGTGTCTTACTCTCAAATTAACTTAAAAGGGGAAAATCTGAAAAGGCACAAAAAAAGCCTTAAGTCCCAAGTAGGTGTTTTATCCCAAAATATCAACACCACAACAATATCTCCAGGTGGGGCTGGGCCCGGGCCCTTTAAAAACCCCTTTTAAAAGCCGATGAAAAAGTTTTTTGGAATGAAGAGGGGGGGTTTTTCAATTTCCCAAAAGGGGGAACTATATTTATGGGCCTCCTTTGGGGTTTTCGAAGGGAAAGAAATTCCCCTTTACCTTTCCCGGGCAAAGGGAAGAACCCAACTTGGACACAAAAGTAGCCTTACCCACAAAGTCGATTTTGTCCCCTCCAGACAAGGAAGAGGGTAAACAACTTGGGTTGTGACCTCATTCTCTTAAGGTATCCCGTACACAAACCCAAAACCCCAACAAACCCCTTTTAACAAGGATGCACGGGGAAGCCCCTGGGCTAGACGACTTTCCCCCCACTAACCCCTCTTTTTAAAAAAAATTCAAATTCCTTCCGAAGTCGCCTTTTGCTTTTCAGGGTTAATCTGTAGGGGGGAGTTTAATAGGTTTAGAGTTTCCCCCCTACAACGTGTTAAAACCCAACGTACATTTTTTCGGCACATCCGAAAAAATATTAAAGGAAAAAAAAAGTAGAAGCCAGTTAAAACTTGTTTCCTGATTTTCATATAGCCCCACCATTAAAGTTCTAAATCCTTGAAGGGGGACAGAGTTTTTGGGAAATTTTACATTTAAATTTTAGAAACAAAAGGGGCAAAGAGTCCGATCGTTTCCAAGGGAAGGACAAAAGTCATTACTGGGAAATTTATCGGTTTTATGGGAAAAAATTTTAAAATGATTAATGTGGTAAGTTTTATTTTTGGGGGTCTTAACATTGGGGCTAAAACCCCAAAAATTTTCATCAATAATTTTTCTTAAATTTATGGATAGGGCCCGTAAATCTAGCTTCAAGGGGGGCCAGGTAAAGGTTCCGCACCAAAACCTTTTCTCCTGGATTGGGGAAAGGGCGGAAGTGCCTTTCTGTCATACCCCCTGTTTCATCCCTTTCTTTTAGCTGTCTTTAGGGTAGCCTTGGGAACTTTACGTGCCACCCGCAACCTTTTAAACCCGGGGTTTTGAGTGTTTACTAACGTCTTCTCCCATCCTTTCCCTTTTTTTGAGCACCCGAAGAGGCCCCGTACATTGGGCCCAAAAACATAAGAACATAAAATTTAGGGAAAACTGCAGAAGGGCCCCCGGCCCCAAAAGAAAACAAAACCCCTTATCAAAACGATATCTAACCCCAAAGCTAAACCCCAAAAAATAACTCCCCCTACCCCTGACACCAATCAAAACCCCCCCCCCCCCACTCATAAATTTGTCCATCTCTTTTTTAAAGCTACCCAAGGTTTCCCAGCCTCATCACCCCCCTGGGAAACTTTCCCCCATCCCACAACTCATTTTGAAAAAACCCTTTCTTACCATGTCCTTTTTTAAAAAGTAAATTTTTTCCAACTTAAAACCATTATTTCTGGTTCTTAAAACCCCGGTTTCGACACCCCAGTACTTTTTTTAATATCTCCCTTTTTATGGCCCCTCATCCACCTTTTACACTTCAATGATATTTTTCCCCTCATTCTACGCCTCCCAGAGAGTGGAGATTTAAGGGTTTAAAATCCCATCTTCATACGGGAGTTCCTTACACAGTAAAAACAATTTTTTTCATTCTTCTCCCGAAATTTTTTCTAATAGTCAATGCCACCTGTAGTAAGGGGGCCAAAAAATACAACATAATCTAAAAAGAGGGCCCCCTATTGTGTTAAACGGAAAATAACCCTTTTTGGGGCCCTTTTGTTACTTATACTTTTTTGAATAAAACCCCAATTTAACTGTTTGGGCCCTTTTTGGGGGCACAAAATAAGGCACTGCTGTCTTGGCTTTAATTTTCCCGCCCTTTCCATGACTCCCAAATCATAAGAACAAAAAAAAAAAAAGGAGGAACACAGCAGCAGGCCGCTGGCCCATACAGGCAGGTCCTTTACAATTCATCCCACCCAACAAACATTTGACCCACCCCAAAATTTTTTAAAAACCCACCCCAAAAAATAAGCTCTGATGTGCAAGTCCCCCCAAAACCAAACCCCTCCCCCCTGAAATTTTTTCCAACCTAAATTTGAAACTACCCAAAGGGCCTAACCTCAATAAAACCCAAAATAGGGAGACTTTTTCCCACCCCCCCCCCCCCCCCCCCCCCCTCTACTACCCATTTTTTAAAAACCCAAAACTTTTCCAGTCCTGTCTAAATCAAAAAAAATCTAATTTAAATCCATAAAAGCCGGGGTTTTCTCTTGGAGAGATACCCCCCAAAACCTTTTTTAAAATCCCCTTTTTTTTAAAACCTTTTTCCCTTCCCCCTTTACACTTTGAACAGGTCTCCCCCCCCTTCCCTTTGCCAAAAAAAGGGAAAGTAACTTAAAAAAATCTTCAATCTTTCTTCATAAGGGAAAAATTTTTAATTCAAAGTATTAATTTATCAACCAAAGCTGAATGTTTTCTGACGAAAATTTTAAGTCCATTCTGTAATATGGAACCCGAATTGAGCTGCCCTAATCTAGGGGAGGCCTTACTAATGATGTTTAAAGCTGCATAAAACCTCTGGGCTTTTTGTTTGCTTTCCTTCCCTTATATAAATCCCGTAATCTATTTGCCTTAATTTCGTACGCTTAGGCATTGCCCCTTTTTGGTTTAAGGTTCTGCTTACCATAAAACCCCCCAAGTCCTTTTCGCAATCTGTATGGTTAAGTTCTACATTATTTAACTTTATAAGTGCTAGGGATTATGGACACTCCCGAGCTTCAGAACCTTGCATTTATCTACATTGAACTGCATCTGCCACTTTTCTGACCAAGTTAGAGTTTGTCTAAATCCTCCTGAAGTTCCCTAACATCTACGTTTGAATCAATTATCTACCTATCTTCGTGTCATCGGCGAATTTGCTCATATCACTAGTAATTCCTTCATCAAGATCATTGATAATATATTATAAACAACAACGGGCACAAGACTGATCCCTGTGGAACGCCACTTGTTACTGATCCCACTCGGATTTAACCCCATTTATGGACACTCTTTGCTTCCTGTCTGTGAGCCATGATTCGATCCACGAGAGCACCCTTCCCCCAATGCCATGAGCTGCTACTTTCTTCAACAGTCTTTTGGTGCAGAACTCTATCAAATGCCTTACTAAAATCTAAGTAAATAATATCAAATTCTTTATCGTGGTCAACAGCCTCAAAAGCTTTACTGAAGAAAGTCAATAAATTAGTTAGACAAGACCGCCTCTTGTGAATCCATGCTGAGTATCATTAATCAAGCTATGCTTATCGAGATGGCTTCTTATAATCTCAGCTATAATTGACTCTAGTAATTTGCCTACAATTGAGGTCAGGCTTATGGGCGGTAATTTGACGGTAACGACTTGTCCCCTGTTTTAAAAATAGGAATTACATTAGCCATCTTCCACATATCAGACACTGCACCTGTTTGAAGAGATAAATTAAAAATATTAGTTAATGGTTCACAGACTTCCATTTTGCATTCCTTTAGAACCCTTGAAAAAACCTCATCAGGACCCGGTGACTTATTTTGCTTCAGTCGGTCTATCTGCTTCACAACCATTTCACTAGTGACTGGATGTTACATAATTTATCTTCTTCTGATCCACTATAAAAATTAATTACCGGAATATTATTAGTGTCTTCCTGTGTAAAATATTTTTTTTTTTTTTTTATTATCACACCGGCCGATTCCCACCAAGGCAGGGTGGCCCGAAAAAGAAAAACTTTCACCATCATTACTCCATCACTGTCTTGCCAGAAGGGTTTTACACTACGTTTTAAACTGCAACA
>NC_069404.1:4670576-4684892 GCF_026875155.1 Cherax quadricarinatus | reverse complement strand
TTGGTGTAGGGATGACAGCCTCGAGTCGCCCTCAGGTCTTCTACTGTCTCCACAGATATAACTGCCTGTATGTGGTTGAGATTGCTTGCTATGCAAGTGGAAATGATTGACAATAAAGCTATCCAAGTATTGCTTGTGAATTTGTTCATCTAGGAAGGTGTTATCTGATATTCTTCAAGAATTGATGATTCTAGGAACTGAGGTCACCCTCTCCTTCCTTGGATCAAATCTGATTGCCTCCTCATCCCCAGGGTGCTGTACATACCCCTCAGGGTTTAGCCCTTCCCTCCATAAATACACTTGGCTTGCTTCAAATGACTCAGCAAATTGGGAAGCAATATGGTGAATCCACCAGGCCACCTTGGCTCCATAGATATTTCAATGGCCTATCATGGCCCCACAGACATTGCAATGGGCCACCATGGCCCCACAGATGCTGCAACGACACAGAATATTGCACTGGTCACTGTACTGCAGTCTCTGGAGGTGTAGTTGACTCTGGTTTTGAGCAATAAAATCTCTTATGTGCCAAGAACGACTCTGTGTAGGAGAATGTGATGTTGCAGGCTTTACAATAGCGGGGGACGTCAGCACCACTGGATGATCCGCTGCCTGCAACTTCCGTGGTTGATTCATTGTCCATCATTGGAGAATGTGGATTGGTTGGAGTAGTGTGGATCTTATCCTCAAATTCCTCCACTTCAAGTTTAACCTCCGGTTTCCAGTTGACGCAGGTAGTGGAGGGGGAGCTACGGGGTTTCCATTCTCTACTGGGTCACGTCTCTCTGCATCCTCTGTAGAAGAAGCCTCGGTGGATGCTGCAACATGGCCTTCAAGTAGTGCCTGGAGGTCCTGCGTCAACTTGGCATCAAAGCCAACTTTGTGCACCAGTCCCTAAGTGCCTCGCCAAGTTGCTGGGGTTTATGGTGCAATGAATGGACAAAGTGGCAGGGAGATGGGCTGGTCAGAGCACTCTGCAACTCCTCTGCCAGGAGAGAGACAGTGTAGGGTTTCTCCAGGATGACCCTGGCAGGTCAGCCACTCCCTGGGCTTCTGCTGCCACTCCGGCTTTCCATCATCTTCGTCCAGAATGCAGGAGATGAAGTTCTTTCTTGGAGGTCGTTGGGTCCGTTTTCAAAGTGCATTCGGATGTGTGTGCGCATCCCTCGCAGTGTGTTGCCACGGTAACCACAGATGGTACAGCGGAAGCCTTTGATTCCAGCGTGTGTTTCAAGGTGTTTGAGCAGCTGCAGCGGGGGGGAAAATAAGGGGAGCGGGGGGCATTTCCACCAGTGGGGGGCCCCGGGGGAGGGGGTCATGCACCGTGAGCTGCCTGAAGGTTCAGGCTGGCCAGGGGCACCTGGGGCATCGCCCAGGCCTTTAGTCCCCCTTCTTCCCAGATGCCCCTTCACGTTGGGGCATAAAGTCTGGTGACCCTTTAAAGTTACTGGTGGGGTGAATTTGATGCCGCAAGCTGTGCGATAAATTGAAAAAGGGGCTTACTAGGTTTTGCTGCTTCTTTTGAAACAAAAAGCCGTTTTTGGTTTGATGGTGCTGCTACTCAGGGGCAGGTGTGGGGAGCCTCTGGGGGTTTCCAGCCCCGGGCCTCCCCAGCCGGTTCAGTGTGGACTTTGTTGTTTGTCGGCGGTGTGTCTCGGTTCCCGGCCTTGCAGCACAGTAAGCCTTTGTGCACTTGAAATTTTCTTTTATAAAAGACAATGTTGCCTATTGCACTTGGCTTCCCCCTGTTTGAGAAAAATTTGGGACGGGGTAGGGTTTCCCAAGCCTTCATGAGAAAATTGGAGTTGGTAACTTTAGAGTAGCTCGGGGGGGCCGGGCCCCCTGAGCTGGAAAATTTTACCCCCCAAGCTTTCCAGGCTTGCTAAAAGGTTTGGGAAGCCGGGGGGGTGCTGGGGTGCCCGGGGGACCTGGGTTGTCCCCCGGGGAAAACGGCAGAGTGGAAGGTTTTGGGGAATCGGTGACCTCGTGGCGATCCTATAGTTGGTGCTGCGGATGCCGGACGAGGCGACCGCGGAGCAGACTTTTCCATCCGTTTCACTCGATGGTGAAGGCCGAGGTGGAGAGGCCAACAACTTTCCTCAAACTCCCAGCATTGTAGGATGACCGGATGCAACTTAGGGACGGCGACTTGGGTCGGGGTGTTGACCCCCCGATTCTCTTCTCATCATCGCTCAACAAGTCCGTCTTGACTGTCAACTTCGGTTCGTTTGGTAGTTAGGTCCAGCGGGCACTCACCTTCCCGCGTCTTTTTCCTGATGCCTCTCCATTCCAGATTTCACCTTTGATCATCTTTGGGACTCTGCTTTGGGGGTAAACTTTGATTTAATTGTGGAGATGTCTGGGGAGGGTGCTGGGGCGGGAGATGCTCCCCTGGTACCAGCGATGGGGAGAGCATTGGGGGTGGCACTTCCCCAGTAAGTGACCCTGGGGAAAGTGGCTGCACTTGCCATTAGGGAGAACCACTGCTGCTCCAGCCTGGGGTAGCACATGAGGAGGCGTAGCTGTGCCCCTGCCACTAGTGAATATGGCACTAGCAGTATGGGGTTGGTGGGAGTGCCAGGATTGGTGGCCACTTCCTGCTGCGGCATGCCCCACCCCGGGGCTAAAGTGCTGACAGTGCTGGCACTTGCATCCTCCCTTGCAGGACTCTTGTTCCCACCTTTCAAACATGAGGTCTGGCAAGTGAGTTTTATGAACACGGAATGTCTTCACAGACGAAAATTTAAATATCGCAATTCAGAACAGTAGCGTCTGGGGCCCCTCGTGTCCCCCAGGGGGCCCTGAGATGAGGGTCCTGACCCCTGAGGGCTGGCACTAGCCTTAGCAAGGTCATCTGGGCTGGTGTGGATGTTCATGTGGCCATTAAGGCTGAGTTTGTGGGTGGTGGTGTAAGGGCAGTGTGGACACCTCAGCACCCGGTCGGAATCTTCATCTCCCCCGGCTCACTCCGCGGGCTGATGCAGAGGAGATGTCCTCATTTCCTTATTAACTCCATCACTTTCTGTAAGTAATAAATTTCTTTAAGTACAGGTACACATAAATACAGGTGCACTAATTAATGTATGTATTAACATGTATGGAAATTACCCACCAGGATAACCCCAAAAAAATCAGGCCTAGTGACCTATTCTACCAGGATAACTCAAAAAAGTCAGACCTAGTGACTTATCCCACCAGGATATCCCAAAAAAATCAGACCTAGTGACTTATCCCACCAGGATAACCTAACCTGTTCTACCAGGATAACTCCAAAAAGTCAAACCTAGTGATTTAAACCCCACCAGGTAACCCAAAAAAATCAGACCTAGTGACTTATCCTACCAGGATAACCTAACCTGTTCTACCAGGATAACTCCAAAAAGTCAGACCTAGTGACTTATCCTACCAGGATAACCTAACCTGTTCTACCAGGATAACTCCAAAAAGTCAGACCTAGTGACTTATCCTACCAGGATAACCCCAAAAAAATCAGACCTAGTGACTTATCCTACCAGGATAACCTAACCTGTTCTACCAGGATAACTCAAAAAGTCAGACCTAGTGGACTTATCTACCAGGAAAACCTAACCTGTTCTACCGGATAACTCCAAAAAGTCAGACCTAGTGACTTATCCTACCAGGATAACCCCAAAAAAATCAGACCTAGTGACTTATCCTACCAGGATAACCTAACCTGTTCTACCAGGATAACTTCAAAAAGTCAGACCTAGTGACTTATCCCACCAGGATAGCTCAAGTCAGGCCTAGTAATCTATTCTACCGAGATAACCATAATGACTAAGAATTTTATGGAAAAAGGAGCACTGCTGAAGGCCTACTGGCCTACACTAGTTAATATTATAGGATTAATGGTACACAATACTGACAACATACTGAAGGTACCAAAACATGTCAGACACATTCCGAAGGTACCAAAGGTACTTCGGGAGATCACTTACCAGGTTGGTTAGGACGCTGTGTGCAGTAGAACATGCGATGGGCGTCCAGGTTACTGGCACTACTGAACCTGATACCACACACACAGGTGGTGCCACCGTCACCACTGGAGGGGGTGGCACTGCTGCCCGGCAGGGCACTGCCCCCCATGCTCCCCAGGCCTGATGCCAAGCTCACCACCGCTGTAAAAAGTGCAAGTTCAGAGGTGGTTTTTAGGCCTATGCTTCACAGCCTCAGAGAAATATTACTTTACCCTGAGATAAGTAATTTTCTTCTGTGTTGAAAGGGAAATTTGAACTTTGAAAGGGAAATTTGAACTTTGAAAGACAAATTTGAACTTTGAAAGACAAATTTGAACTTTGAAAGACAAATTTGAACTTTGAAAGGGAACTTTGAACTTTGAAAGCAAATTTGAACTTTGAAAGACAAATTTGAGCTTTGAAAGACAAATTTGAACTTTGAAAGACAAATTTGAACTTTGAAAGGGAACTTTGAACTTTGAAAGACAAATTTGAACTTTGAAAGACAAATTTGAACTTTGAAAGACAAATTTGAGCTTTGAAAGACATATTTGAACTTTGAAAGACAAATTTGAATTTTGAAAGAAAATTTGAACTTTGAAAGACAAATTTGAACTTTAAAAGACAAATTTGAACTTTAAAAGACAATTTGAACTTTGAAAGAATATTTGAACTTTGAAAGAAAAAATTTGAACTTTGAAAGACAAATTTGAACTTTGAAAGATAAATTTGAACTTTGAAAGACAAATTTGAACTTTGAAAGACAAATTTGAACTTTGAAAGACAAATTTGAACTTTGAAAGACAAATTTGAACTTTGAAAGACAAATTTGAACTTAAAAAGACAAATTTGAACTTTGAAAGACAAATTTGAACTTTTGAAAGAAAAAATTTAAACTTTGAAAGAAATTTGAACTTTGAAAGTAAATTTGAACTTTGAAGCCAAATTTGAAACTTTGAAAGACAAATTTGAACTTTGAAAGACAAATTTGAGCTTTGAAAGACATATTTGAACTTTGAAAGACAAATTTGAACTTTGAAAGATAAATTTGAACTTTGAAAGACAAATTTGAACTTTGAAAGACAAATTTGAACTTTGAAAGCAAAAACATGAACTTTAAATGCAACTTTTCGATCATTTTTCATTAAACTTTTCGATCATTTCAGCCATTTTTTTTGAACATTTCCAACGTTTCTTGCACACATTTCAAGCAACTTTTTGTCGATTTCGGGCAACATTTTGAACTTTTCATTAACCTTTCGAACTTTTCGATCATTTCATGCAACATTTCGACCAATTCAGGCAACATTTCAAACTTTTCAGGCAACATTTCGGCCATTTCAGGCAACATTTCAAGCTTTTCAGGCAACATTTCGGTCATTTCAGGCAACATTTCGACCTTTTCAGGCAACATTTCAAACTTTTCAGGCAACATTTAGACCATTTCAGGCAACATTTCGAAATTTTCGAGCATTTCAGTCAACCTTTCAAACTTTTCAGGACGTACCAGGAGCTAGACGGTGGAGTGCAGGCAGCATAGAGAGGAGAGGCAGTCCTTGGATCATGGAGGTCAACTGTTGCCTGGCGGCCTCTACCTCAGCTGAGAGGGTAGTGTGGGCGTGGGTGGGCGTGTGGGTGTGGGTGGGCGTGGTATGAGCATGGGTGGGGGTGGTTGGGGAGTGTGGGTGGGGGTGGTGGGGGCGTGGGTGGGGGCGTGAGGGGGTACAGGCCTCCTCCTTCATGGTAGAAGGGGGTGGGTGGGGGGGGGTTGTGTAGGGGGGGTTGTTGACCTCTCACGCTTAACCTGTGGATATAATTATTATAATTATCTATTATAAATATTATCTATCGTCTATTAAAATAATTTAATATATATATATATATTATATATTTTATATATATATATATATATATATTATATATATATCGTGCCCAATATGTAAAACTGGTCAATTAGCAAGAAAATCATTTAAAATTAAGTTTCCTTTCTAAAATTTTCTCTTATACGTTTAAAGATATGTTTTTTTCATTAATGTTGATGTAAAAATTTATAATTTTTGCACCAAAAGGAACTTAGAAAACTTTTCCTAACCTTATTTAACAAGAAAAAATTTATTTTAGCCTAACCCAACTAAATATAATTTAGATTTGTTTTACAATAATTTAATACTAAACAAACACAGTGAATATATTTTTTTTTCGTTAGGTTAAGAATGATTTTGGCGAAATTATTGCCTACACAAATTTTCACTTGTCCTATATGGCAAGATGAGCGTTGCTATTTAAGCCATGATCGCAAGTTCTGCCTATTCGGCACGACACACACACACACACGTACACCACACACGTACAACACACACACCCCACACACACACACACACACACCACACACACACGTACACACACACACGTACACACACTTAGCGGGGGTCCGTGGGGTGAAAACGTGGGTAACAAGGCTCCGAGATCCTTAACGTTGTATGGTGTGCAATAACAGTTAGCAGTAATCAGTGGTAGTGGAACGTCAGTGAACAATACTACGAGTGTAATTAAAGTTATTAGTTAAAGAAAGTGAGAGGAAAGCTAAAAATTCAAAAATATTTAAAAGCGCAAACGTTGGGGGTCTTAGGCGCTGTTGCCACTTTGGGTTTAGCAGTAGGCCTGAAGAAGTGACGTCACGACAATTTGTGTGCCTTTATACATATAGAGTGAAGTGTATAAAATGTGAAGTGTATACTATCATCAGTGAAGAGGGGAAATCGCGTGAGGAAGCGGGATGTATGAGAATATATGGTTATAATCATCACGGGTGAAGGATCTCCAAATGGGGATTTAAGGCCTACGTATGACGACTTCGTCATCAGAGTGGCAACTGTCACCGCAAGTTTATTCCCCTATTTGTGGTTTGCATGTTGACGGCCCTGGTGGCCTTGCATATGTTTGATACTGGCACTCACTCCTGCAGCTATTACCAGAATTAGAATAGAAATAGCTTAGACATAGAGAATATAGTGTTGACGAGTGTGAGAAGGTGGTGGGACAAGCTTTTAAGGGAAAAACTTGTAAGACGGTGCTAGGGTCAGGCCCCGGGAGGGTTGTGTCAGGTCACAAGAAGTTGTGGCCAGTCATTACACCGCACAAGATTCTCTCACCCACACACACCCCCACACACACACATGCACACACGCACACAGGCAGTGTTATACCGGTAGTTATTAGCAGTAAGAATACTTAGGAAGCTAGGAGTCTTCTCTAAATGTGAACAAGGAAAATGATAATAACCAGTAACAATTAATCGAAAATCCAGAAAAGGGCAATAAGTGGAGAGAGTAGTTTAATTGGAAAGATAAATGAGACTAAATTTGTGCCTACACGATGGATCTTTCAACCACACAACCTACCCCCCTAACCCCTCCCTCCCTCACACACAAGCACACACACACAAGGGTAGACACTCACACACACAACCACACCACACACACACACACATATACATACATACACACACACATACACACACATACATACATACATAAACACATACCAACACACACAAACACAAACACACACACACACACCCCACACACACACACAACACCCACACACCCACACACCACACACACACACACACCACACACACACACACCCCACACATACACACCCACACACACACACACCACACACACACACAACCAACACCACACACACACACCACACAAAACACAACACCACACACACACACGCACACAAAACATGCACATACACACCCCAACACACACCCACACACCCTACCATTGACACAAACACTTGACACAAACACTTTACCCCCCCTCCCCTAACCACCTCTCCCCTTCCCTAACCCCCTCGCCTTAGCCACTCCCCCTCCACCAAACCACCAAACCCCCTCCCAAAACCATCTAACCCCCCAATTACCTCCTCCCTCCAATAACCATTCCTCCCCCTCCCCATAACCACCCATCCCTCTCTCCCCCAAACCATCTAACCCCCTCCCCAACTATCTCTACCCCTCCAATAACCTTTCCTCCCCTCCCCACAACCATCCATCCCCTCTCCAAACCCCATCTATTCCCCTCCCCTAACCAGGATGAGGACAAGGGGCTCCAGGACGAATCTGGGAGGGAGGAATGGAGGTAGAGCTCAAAAAAGGGAGAAGACTGGGGAAGGAGACTAGATGAGCTGGAAAGGAAGATGGGGAGAGGTTAGCAGCAGAATGCAGAAGGTGGAAGAAAAAAGGTCACAGCAGCAGAAATCAAAGATTAGAGAGATTTAGAAGAGGAGCTGAGACATCTGAAACAGCACAGAGACAAAAGATATTACAGAAGTAGCATCGGCAATGGCTACATAAAAACACAGACAGCAGGTCTGAAGGAAGCATGGAAACCAAACTGTATGCAGAGGTCCTGTCAAACCCACATGGGGCCAAAACCAAGACAGGGAGCACCTAGGACAGAATGAGAGGTTGAAGACATTTTGGAACTAGGACATGTGCAAGGACCTTACCAGATACCTGTGGGGGCCAGGAGCAGGTGAGCAGGAAGGATAAACCAAGAAGCATAGGGGCCATAACTAGGGAAGGGACTGAAGGAATGAACACTCCATGGGAAGGAAAATAAAAACACATCAGAGGATGCAATGGGAGTCACAGTGGGAGGTGGAAAGGGAAAGATCCGTGTTTGTCTATGGGCTAGACGAAGCTAAAGGGGGAAACTTATGATGAAAGAAAGCAGGAGGAGAAAAAAGCGATTGAAGATATCATGAAGGTGATAGGCGAGGGGGACATGACCCAGGTGGCAAATTTTGGAGAATTGGGTGGCTCACAAAGAAAAAGAATCGGCCTCTCAAAGTAATTTTCAAGGCAGAATCAACCCAAACCATGATCCTGCAGGAGAAAGCATGGCTGAGAGGCAAGCAGGAGTTCCGGAGTGTGTACTCGATCGAGGGCAGAACACAGGACGAAAGGAAGACAATGAAAGAGAGAGTTCAAAAAACGAAAGGAGAAATGGGAGGAAATGAAAAAGGAGAGCAGAATAACCCAGGATTCAAATGGAAGGACAAGTGCACCCCCAGAAACACCTGCAGAAGGACTCCAGCACACACCCCCAAGGCAACTGAAAAAATCCAAACCAACCATACACACCGATCCCCTGTTTCCACCCCCACACCACAGTTACGTATTAGAACAGAAGTTGAAGGTTTGGTACACAAATGCAGATGGATTAACGAATAACTGAGGAAAGGCAAGAAAGAATCAATGAGAAGTCCCAGACATCATAGCAGTTACAGAAACAAAACTCATGGAGACAATAACAGATGCCAATCTTCCCACCAGGATACCAGATCATGAGGAAAGATAGAAGGGGGAGGGGGGGAGGTGGGGTTGCTTGCTGTAAAAAACAGATGGAATCGAGAAAATGGAAGGAATAGATGAGACGGGAGAAAGAGACTACATAGCAGGTACACTTCAGTCTGGGGAACGCAAAGTGGTCATTGCAGTGATGTATAATTCACCACAGAAATGCAGGAGGCCCAAGAGAGGAATATGAAGAGAGCAACAGAGCAATGGTGGACACACTTGCTGAGGTGGCAAGAAGAGCTCACTCCAGCAGAGCAAAGTTTCTGGTTATGGGGGATTTCAACCACAGGGAGATTGACTGGGAAAACCTGGAGCCACATGGGGGGTCCCGAAACATGGAGAGCCAGGATGTTGGACGTGGTGCTGGGGAAAAACCCCATTTACCAAATGTTAAGGACCCCTACCAGAGTGAGAGGGGAGGATGAACCAGCAAGATTGGACCTTGTGTTCACCCTGGGCAGCTCAGATATTGAGGACATCAAGTATGAGAGTCCCCCAGGAGCTAGGACCCCGTGGTTCTGTGCTTTGAATACATAGTAGAGCTGTAAGTGGAGAGAATAACAGGAGTTGAATGGGAAAAGCCTGACTATAAAAAGGGGACTACATAGGGTTAAAGAACTTCCTGCGGGAGGGGCCAGTGGGACAGAGAAAATGGCAAAGGGAAAACCAGTAAATGAAATGATGGAATATGTAACAACAAAATGCAAGGAGGCTGTGGAAAGGTTTATTCCCAAGGGCAACAGTAAAAAATGGGAAGACCAGAACAAGCCCCCGGTTTTCCCGACGGTGTAAGGAGGCAAAAAACAAGTGCAATAGAGAATGGAAAAAGTACAGAAGGCAGAGAACACACGAAATAGGGAGATCAGTCGCAAAGCCCGGGGAAAGAGTACGCACAGGTAAAGGAGGGAGGCCCAGCGACAGTAAGAAAATGACATAGCATCGAGAATCAAGGGCTGACCCGAAACTGTTGTATAGGGCCCATCAGGAGGAAGACAACGTCAAAGACCAGGTGATCAGATTAAGGACAGAAGGTGGAGAACTCACAAGAAATGTTCAGGAGGTATTGGGGAGGAGCTGAACAGGAGGGTTTAAGGAAGTTTTTACAGTAGAGACAGGAAGGGCTGTGGGAAGACAGCACAGAAGGGAACATTAAGAGAGAATATACCAACAAGTGTTGGATGACATACGAACAATGAGGAGGAGGTGGGAAAAAGCTCTTAAGTGACCTTGACACTCAAAGGCGATGGGACCCGGGCAACATCTCCCCCTGGGTCCTTAGAGAATGAGCAGAGTGCTGTGCGTGCCTCTAACCCAATCTTCAACACATCCCTTGAACTGGGCAACTACCTGAGAAATGGAAGACAGCTAATGTAGTCCCCATATTTAAGAAAGGAACAGAAACAGGCACTAAACTACGACCTGTGTCTCTGACATGTATTGTGTGCAAAGTCATGGAGAAGATTATCAGGAGGAGAGTGGTCGAACACCTGGAAAAGGAACAAGGATTATAAATGAAAACCAGCATGGGTTCATGGAAGGCAAATCTTGTATCACAAACTCCTGGAGTTTTATGACAAGGTAACAGAAGTACGACACGAGAGAGAGGGGTGGGTAGATTGCGTTTTCCTAGACTGCAGGAAGGCCTTTGACACAGTTCCCCACAAGAGATTAGTGCAGAAGCTGGAGGATCAGGCACACGTAAAAGGAAGGGCACTGCAATGGATAAGGGAATACCTGACAGGGGGCAGCAACGAGTCATGGTACGTGAAGAGGTATCACAGTGGGCGCCTGTTACGAGCGGGGTCCCACAGGGGTCAGTTCTAGGACCAGTGCTATTTTTGATATATGTGAACGACATGATGGAAGGAATAGACTCTGAAGTGTCCCTGTTCGCAGATGACGTGAAGTTGATGAGAAGAATTAAATCGGACGAGGATGAGGCAGGACTGCAAAGAGACCTGGACAGGCTGGACATGTGGTCCAGCAACTGGCTTCTCGAATTCAATCCAGCCAAATGCAAAGTCATGAAGATTGGGGAGGGCAAAGAAGACCGCAGACAGAGTATAGGCTAGGTGGACAAAGACTACAGACCTCACTCAGGGAGAAAGACCTTGGGGTGACCATAACACGAGCACATCACCGGAGGCACACATCAACCAAATAACCACTGCAGCATACGGGCGCCTGGCAAACCTGAGAATAGCGTTCCGATACCTTAATAAGGAATCGTTCAAGACACTGTACACTGTGTATGTTAGGCCCATACTGGAGTATGCAGCACCAGTCTGGAGCCCACACCTGGTCAAGCACGTCAAGAAGTTAGAGAAAGTACAAAGGTTTGCAACAAGGCTAGTCCCAGAGCTCAAGGGAATGTCGTACGAGGAAAGGTTAAGGAAATCGGACTGACGACACTGGAGGACAGAAGGGTCAGGGGAGACATGATAACGACATACAAGATACTGCGGGGAATAGACAAGGTGGACAGAGATAGGATGTTCCGAGAGGGGGACACAGGGAAAAGGGGTCACAACTGGAAGCTGAAGAATCAGACGAGTCACAGGGACGTTAGGAAGTATTTCTTCATTTCATAGAGTTGCCCAGCAAGTGGAATAGCCTAGCAAGTGAAGTAGTGGAGGCAGGAACCATACATAGTTTTAAGAACGGGGTATGACAAAGCTCAGGAAGCAGAGAGAGAGAGAGGGAACCCAGTAGCGATCAGTGAAGAGGTGGGCCAGGAGCTGAGTCTCGACCCCTGCAACCACAATTAGGTGAGTACAAACACACACCCCACACACACACACACACACCCCACACACACCCCACACACATACACACACATACACACACACACATTATATATATATATTATATATATATATTGCAAAACACCCACTGTGAAAGAATAGAAAAAATTTCCCAAAGCGCTTTCGTGACTACTCACATTATAAAAGGAAAAATATTATTTATTTTATATATTTATATATATATATATATATTTATATATTTTATATATATTTTGGGGGAGTTGAATGATAGCTCTGGGCCTTTCATGTTGCAATCAACACATCATCAGGAGGTTGCAATGTTGTAGAAATGAGTAGGAAGTCTAGGTAGACTGGTTCAGGGGAACGACTAGGTAGACTGGGATGGCATCTAACAGGCCAGTGCCAGATGCTAGAAAAATGAATATTAGAAAACTAGAAGCCTATAAAACCTATCAACATAGTAATGGCCTAACGATCATGTCAGTAACATGTCACATATCACTGATATGTCGTCAGATTCCACATCATATCGTTATGACTTTAATATTCTGGTCTCAAAAATTCTGGTATCTATCAGGAAAATTTTATTTGTGGCATAAAGAGAAAACAGGCCTAAGGGAAGCAACAACAGATAATCTGAGGCTGAGTCACTCCATCTTTAGGTAAATGCTGGTTTATCCATAAGGTTGAGCGGCACAAGTTAAGCGCTACTCAATTCGTCAGCATAAAACAGCATTTACGACAGCTGAAAAAGTTCAGGTAGGAATTTGGCTTCAAATTATGCACAATGCCTTCACTTACAAAGTTGTCGGGTTTTAAAAAAATTGCAAGTGTTATTATAATATGAAGATTTATTACGTTTAATAACAATTCTAAAATATTTTTCTTCAGCCACACGGAGCAAGGGACAGTGACTCTGGCTTCTGACCAATTTGCAGAGTTATTACAGACTCTAATGTGGGTGAAAATCACATTTGATTCCTATGCAGTTTGCATTGAATATATATGTTGTGATATCCTGACAGCTACAGGTTTGCCAGTCCATCTCACACAAGTTGCAACTGATCCTGTAGACACTGCCAACACAGTGTTGCAGAGAATTCTTGATCAACATACTTTTAACAGTCTGTGAATACTGAAAAATTACTTGTATGCTGAATGTTTTAAGGGCCTTCAGTAGGACAGATAAATTCTCGTTGTTTGGGGGAACCAGCACATTCTTGACCTGAGGTATTATTCTAGGTTCAGTACTATGATAAGCTTCTTAGTTGCCAACAAAGCTGTTTGTACAAACTTCTTAAGGTAACGTAGGTTCGTAGCAATATCAAAGATATTCCTAATTTCCTCATCAGGAACCTTAGGGCTGCACACTTGATAGGTTCTCAGAAACATAGTGAGAAAGACACCTTTTTTTATTCTTGTTTCATGGTTAAAATACCGATGGATATATGAACACATTAGTGGCCTTCCTATATACCATAAACTTGAACTTTCAGTCAACCCTGTGGATCACAACTTCTAAGAAGTCCACTTCTTTCTCTACAGCGAATTTAATAGATGGAACCAGAGTGTTAAGTCTGGGTAAAAATGTTTTCAGGTCCAGATCATTCAGCTAAAAACACAAGATGTCTTCCACATATCTGAACTACTTAGTTTCACAGGGCAGGATATCTGTCAGGATATCTGGAGAGCTTAGTCTCAAAAACTCCATAAACAGGTTGCTTAATAAGGGAGACAGTGGATTTCCCATCACCATTCCCTGTCTTTGAGAGTAGTATTTGCCCTCAAACTTGCAATCAAATACACACAACTTAATCAACTCAATAAGGTTCTTATCGAATGGCCTGGGGAACTCATTTAATTCTTCTTCAGAATGGCAGATCAGGAACAGCATCTGGTGAATAATGCCGTGACATCAAAAATCATTAGCCATGTCAACATTTTGCAATTTGCCAATGAGATCAACAATGTTTTTCATGTGGGCTTCAAGGATGTTGTCCAGCATTGAAGTTAATAATTTTACCAACCATTTTGACAAGGCACAAGTCTCCTGCCCAACACAGATAATAACAAGTCTGGCTGGAAAACCAGGCTCGTGCGATTTAATATTATTATAATCAAGGGGAAGCGCTAAACCGGTAGGATTATACAGCTCATGTGGGGGAATGGAAGACATTCAGGCTCAGTTTGGGGAACCAGA
>NC_069404.1:4598076-4660576 GCF_026875155.1 Cherax quadricarinatus | reverse complement strand
TAGGAATGCCATGATTAAGAGGTGTGGAAAACGGGGTGAGGCCATTGTCTAGAAAAGATTGAGTTGGGGGTTGAGACTTCAGGGTTTAGCGCGTTGGATGTGCGTTGTTGCAGGATGAGGAGTTGTAAGCTTGACATACACATACACACTAACACGACACAACTTACCAAGGTTTATACCACATACACTCATACACGTAACATATACATAACGCGCGCGCACACACACACACACACACACAGGGCCAGGAGCTATGAACCGACCCCTGCAACCACAAATAGGTGAGTACACACACACACAGACTCAGATGAGTCAAAGGGATGTTAGGAAGTATTTCTTCAGTCACAGAGTAGTCAGGAAGTGGAATATTCTGGCAAGTGATGTAGTGGAGGCAGGAACCATACATAGTTTTAAGACTAGGTATGATAAAGCTCATGGAGCAGGGAGAGAGAGAGGACCCAGTAGCGGCCATTGAAGAGACGGGGCCAGGAGCTGAGTCTCGACCCCTGCAATCACAAATGGGTGAGTACACACACACACAACACACACACACACACACACACACACACACACACACACACACATACATACACACAACACACACACACACACACACACACACACACACACACACACACACACACACACACAGGGGCCAGGAGCTCGGACTCGATCCCCGCAACCTCTTAAACAGGTGAGTACACACACTCACACACACACACACACACACACACACACACACACACACACACACACACACACACACAGGGGCCAGGAGCTCGGACTCGATCCCCGCAACCTCAACTAGGTGAGTACACACACACACTCTCACACACACACACACACACACACACACACACACACACACACACACACACACACACACACACACCACACACACACAACACCCTCACACCCCCACAACACCCCCACACCCCCCACAACACCCCCACACCCCCCACAACACCCCCACACACACCCAGTCTTCGAGGCCAGGAGATGAATAATACTCAGAAGTGATGAACCTGATTGCATAAAACTCATCAGATAAACCCATCAGATAACAGAGGTGGAGGCAGCAGCAACTCAGAACTGGAATCTGGGAGGAGAAATTATGAGGTTTTCTGAGTGGTGGCCAGCCCATCAGAACACCAACAGTGATAACAGCACTGATAACAGCAGCAGTAACAGCTGCAGTAGTAACAACAGTAGTAACAGCTGCAGTAGTAACAGCAGCAGCAACAGCAGTAATAACAGCTGCAGTAGTGGCAACAGTAACAACAGCATTAGTAACAGCAACAGCAGTGACAACAGTAACAGCAGAAGTAACAGTAGGAGTAACAGCAGCAGTAGTGACAACAGTAACAGCAGGAGTAACAGCAGCAGTAGTAACAGCAGAAGCAGTAGTAACAGCAGCAGCAGTAGTAGCAGCAGCAGCAGTAACAACAGTAGTAACAGCAGCAGCAGTACTAACAGCAGCAGTAGTAACAGCAGTAGCAGTGACAACAGTAACAGCAGGAGTAACAGCAGCAGCAGTAGAAGCAGCAACAGTAGTAACAGTAGCAGCAGTAACAGCAGCAGTAGCAACAGCAGCAGTAGCAACAGCAGCAGCAGTAACAGCAGCAGTAGTAACAGTAGCAGCAGTAACAGCAGCAATAGTAACAGCAGCAGCAGTAGTAACAGCAGCAGCAGTAGTAACAGCAGCAGCAGTAACAACAGTAACAGCAGGAGAAACAGCAGCAGTAGTAACAGCAGCAGCAGTAACAACGGTAACAGCAGGGATAAATAGCAGCAGCAGTAGTAAGAGCAGAAGTAGTGGCAACAGTAACAGCAGCAGCAGTAGAAACAGCAGCAGTAGAAACAGCAGCAGCAGTAACAACGGTAACAGCAGGGATAAACAGCACCAGCAGTAGAAACAGCAGTAGCAGTGACAACAGTAACAGCAGCAGCAGTAGAAACAGCAGTAGCAGTGACAACAGTAACAGCAGCAGCAGTAGAAACAGCAGTAGCAGTGGCAACAGTAACAGCAGCAGCAGTAGAAACAGCAGTAGCAGTAACAACAGTAACAGCAGGGATAAACAGCAGCAGCAGTAGAAACAGCAGTAGCAGTAACAACGGTAACAGCAGGGATAAACAGCAGCAGCAGTAGAAACAGGAGTAGCAGTGACAACATTAACAACAGCAGCAGTAGAAACAGCAGTAGCAGTGATAACAGTAACAGCAGCAGCAGTGGAAACAGCAGCAGCATTAGTAACAGCAGTAGCAGTGACAACATTAACAGCAGCAGCAGTAGTAACAGCAGTAGCAGTGACAACAGTAACAGCAGCAGCAGTAGTAACAGCAGTAGCAGTGACATCATTAACAGCAGCAGCAGTAGTAACAGCAGTAGCAGTGACAACAGTAACAGCAGCAGCAGTAGTAACAGCAGTAGCAGTGACAACAGTAACAGCAGCAGCAGTAGTAACAGCAGTAGCAGTGACAACAGTAACAGCACCAGCAGTAGAAACAGCAGCAGCATTAGTAACAGCAGTAGCATTGACAACAGTAACAGCAGTAGCAGTGACAACAGTAACAGCACCAGCGGTAGAAACAGCAGCAGCAGTAGTAACAGCAGTAGCAGTGACAACAGTAACAGCAGCAGCAGTAGTAACAGCAGTAGCAGTGACAACAGTAACAGCAGCAGCAGTAGTAACAGCAGTAGCAGTGACAACAGTAACAGCAGCAGCAGTAGTAACAGCAGTAGAAGTGACAACAGTAACAGCACCAGCAGTAGAAACAGCAGCAGCAGTAGTAACAGCAGTAGCAGTGACAACAGTAACAGCACCAGCAGTAGAAACAGCAGCAGCAGTAGTAACAGCAGTAGCAGTGATAACAATAACAGCAAGGGTAACAGCAGCAGCAGTAGAAACAGCAGCAGTAGTAGTAACAGCAGTAGCAGTGACGACAGTAACAGCAGCAGCAGTAGTAACAGCAGTAGCAGTGACAACAGTAACAGCAGCAGCAGTAGAAACAGCAGCAGCAGTAGTAACAGCAGTAGCAGTGACAACAGTAACAACAAGAGTAACAGCAGTAGCAGTAGAAACAGCAGCAGCCGTAGTAACAGCAGTAGCAGTGACAACAGTAACAGCAGCAGCAGTAGAAACAGCAGCAGCAGTAGTAACAGCAGTAGCAGTGACAACAGTAACAACAAGAGTAACAGCAGTAGCAGTAGAAACAGCAGCAGCCGTAGTAACAGCAGTAGCAGTGACAACAGTAACAGCAGCAGCAGTAGAAACAGCAGCAGCAGTAGTAACAGCAGTAGCAGTGACAACAGTAACAACAAGAGTAACAGCAGTAGCAGTAGAAACAGCAGCAGCCGTAGTAACAGCAGCAGCAGTAATAACAGTAACAGCAGCAGTAGTAACAGCAGTAGTGACAACAGTAACAGCAGCAGTAACAGCTGCAGTAACTGATAACAATAGCAGGTGTTCATCAATAAAGACACCCAGGTGTTGTACATGTGTTTTATTCATCAATAAAGACAACCAGGTCGAGTTACGAAGAGTGTCAAAGGTTGAGCTGTCAGCAAGGAGGGAAGATATAGTAAGGTGTGTGTGTCTGATAGCTGTGAGTGAGGTGTGTGTGATAGCTGTAAGGCATGTGTGTCTGATAGCTGTGAGGTGCGTGTGTCTAATAGCTGTAAGGTATGTGTGTCTGATAGCTATGAGGCAAGTGTGTCTGATAGCTATGAGGCATGTGTGTCTGACAGCTGTAAGGCTTGTGTATCTGATAGCTGTAAGGCATGTGTGTCTGATAGCTGTAAGGCACGTGTCCAATAGCTGTGAGTGAGGCATGTGTGTCCGATAGCTGTAAAGTGTGTCTGATAGCTGTGAGTGAATCATGTGTGTCTGATAGTGTGAGTGAGGCATGTGAGTCCAATAGTTGCGAGTAAGGTTTGTGTGTCCGATGCCAAGACAGGAGAGCGTGAGTGAGGCATTTGAGTCCAATAGCTGCGAGTAAGGTTTGTGTGTCCGATGCCAAGACAGGAGAGCGTGAGTGAGGCATTTGAGTCCAATAGCTGCGAGTAAGGTTTGTGTGTCCGATGCCAAGACAGGAGAGTGTGAGTGAGGCATTTGAGTCCAATAGCTGCGAGTAAGGTTTGTGTGTCCGATGCCAAGACAGGAGAGCGTGAGTGAGGCATGTGAGTCCAATAGCTGCGAGTAAGGCTTGTGTGTCCGATGCCA
This sequence comes from Cherax quadricarinatus, assembly GCF_026875155.1. Taxonomy (NCBI): domain Eukaryota; kingdom Metazoa; phylum Arthropoda; class Malacostraca; order Decapoda; family Parastacidae; genus Cherax; species Cherax quadricarinatus. The sequence continues at coordinate 4,656,353 of NC_069404.1, read as the reverse complement.
AGACAGGAGAGTGTGAGTGAGGCATTTGAGTCCAATAGCTGCGAGTAAGGTTTGTGTGTCCGATGCCAAGACAGGAGAGCGTGAGTGAGGCATTTGAGTCCAATAGCTGCGAGTAAGGTTTGTGTGTCCGATGCCAAGACAGGAGAGCGTAGTCTCCCAACACGACATCAATGACAAGAAGATCAGGATCCTAAACTAAGCTTGGTAGAATATAATTTATTATGGATCTACTAAGACCAACATTTTTGTTGAGGCGTTATGAAGGTGGCTAAATATTACTGTAGTCTGAGAATGGAATATTTCTTTACGAAACTGGGAAGGTCAAGTACCACTGACCATGCAGCAGAGTCTGCCTCCTCATTGTCCTGAGCATCAACATGACCAGAGACCCTGCAGGATGCAGCAGGACCTAATAGGAACCAGCAGGAACCCAGCAGGACCCCACATGAACCAAGACCCAGCAGTAACCAGTAGAACCCAGCAGGACCCAACAGGAACCAGCAGGACCCAGAAGAAAATGATTTCTTTGTTTCTGCTAGAAATGCAGTACAACCAAAGTTGTATACGAGGAACTAGGGGATGAAGAGACCTTAATTTTTTGACAGCTTGCAAAGTGCTAAAATGTTCTTCAACTGCTGTGAATGTTGAGGTAGGTCTGGCTGCAATACAAATAATTATGATGGGAATTGCATACAGTTCAGCTGTATAAGTGCTGAGTCTAATAAATGCCCTTGCACAATACTGTCCAGGAACACTGCTGCTAACCCCACACCATCAGAGGATTTAGATTTAGATTTTTCGAACCATCAGTGTACACTACAACAGCCTGAGAGATCGGAAGTTGTTGAGAAAAAGAGAGCAAGATGCAACTGTAGGTATTTGGGTTTTCACACAGGGCAGTAGGGAAGAACAGACACAAACTGTCAGAACCTTCTAAGGGGGAAGTGAAAAGTTAGATGCTAGATGAACATATAACTGAGGCAACTGAAGAGAAGTCAAGAAAGAGTAAAGATAAAGAGAAAAGGGATGGAGTAAACATGGGTGGTGAACAAATAATGAACCTTTACTAACGTCCGTTACTATCCTGTATGTAGAATGATTGTGGTCATGAAAGCAGACAAAATAACGGAGGCAAGGAGCATCACGACAATCGTTCAAGAATGGAACATTCACCTCCGCATGGAAGCTCTCAACAGGTGAAGAGCAAAAAGCACCTTGACATAAACGTAATCCCTGATGATAGATGGGATCAAGTTTAGAAAGAGTTGTGGGAGAGAGCGCTGAATATATCTGGTCGCCAAACTCCAGTTTCAATAAAATTAAGGCTGAATGCAGTCGAGGGAGAGTTCAACGATCAGCCCCCCATGAAAGATGAGCGAGGGTTTTAAGGAGGTTCAGCCGGCTATGGCAAGTTCCTGTTAGTGAGGCAATGTGAGGTTTCCAGGATAACCAACAATCAAACAGAAGGCTGAGAAATCTGACCACATCACGTTCAGGGATACGGGAACCATACAGGTATAGCAGAGTATTAGAGACAACATAACGTCTAGTAAAAGTAATCTGGTGCATTTTAGTACCAGAAAATTTAAACCCATGAGTAGTGGCCCAACAGGAAGCACGGTTGACAGCATTCTGGTGTGAGGCTGTCAGTAGGTGACAGCGCCTGCACAACCTATAGCAAAGTTACCTACATAAAGTGATGACCAAATATTAGATGTGAGAACAGACACAAGGTCATTAATAAGTAGGAGACAATGAGTGGTGCTAAGAACACATCCCTGAGGGACACATCCCTGAGGGACACATCCCTGAGGAACACATCTCTGAAGGACAAATCTCTGAGGAACACATCTCTGAGGGACACATCTCTGAGGAACACATCTCTGAGGAACACATCTCTGAGGAACACATCTCTGAGGAACACATCTCTGAGGAACACATCCCTGAGGAACACATCTCTGAGGAACACATCTCTGAGGAACACATCCCTGAGGAATGCATCCCTGAGGAACACATCTCTGAGGGACACATCTCTGAGGAACACATCCCTGAGGGACACATCTCTGAGGGACACATCCCTGAGGGACACATCCCTGAGGAACACATCCCTGAGGGACACATCTCTGAGGGACACATCTCTGAGGGACACATCTCTGAGGAACACATCTCTGAGGGACACATCCCTGAGGAACACATCTCTGAGGGACACATCCCTGAGGGACACATCTCTGAGGGACACATCCCTGAGGGACACATCCCTGAGGAACACATCTCTGAGGGACACATCCCTGAGGAACACATCCCTGAGGGACACATCTCTGAGGGACACATCCCTGAGGGGACACATCCCTGAGGAACACATCTCTGAGGGACACATCCTGAGGAACACATCTCTGAGGGACACATCCCTGAGGAAACACATCTCTGAGGGACACATCCCTGAGGAACACATCCCTGAGGGACACATCTCTGAGGGACACATCCCTGAGGGACACATCCCTGAGGAACGCATCCCTGAGGAACACATCTCTGAGGAACACATCTCTGAGGGACACATCTCTGAGGGACACATCCCTGAGGGACACATCTCTGAGGGACACATCCCTGAGGGACACATCCCTGAGGAACACATCTCTGAGGGACACATCCCTGAGGAACACATCTCTGAGGGACACATCCCTGAGGAACACATCTCTGAGGGACACATCCCTGAGGAACACATCCCTGAGGGACACATCTCTGAGGGACACATCCCTGAGGGACACATCCCTGAGGAACGCATCCCTGAGGAACACATCTCTGAGGAACACATCTCTGAGGGACACATCTCTGAGGGACACATCCCTGAGGGACACATCCCTGAGGAACGCATCCCTGAGGAACACATCTCTGAGGGACAAATCTCTGAGGAACACATCTCTGAGGAACACATCTCTGAGGGACACATCTCTGAGGGACACATCTCTGAGGGACACATCCCTGAGGAACGCATCCCTGAGGAACACATCTCTGAGGGACAAATCTCTGAGGAACACATCCCTGAGGGACACATCCCTGAGGGACACATCTCTGAGGGACACATCCCTGAGGAACACATCCCTGAGGAACACATCTCTGAGGGACACATCCCTGAGGAACACATCCCTGAGGGACACATCTCTGAGGGACACATCCCTGAGGGACACATCTCTGAGGGACACATCCCTGAGGGACACATCTCTGAGGGACACATCCCTGAGGGACACATCCCTGAGGAACACATCTCTGAGGGACACATCCCTGAGGAACACATCCCTGAGGGACACATCTCTGAGGGACACATCTCTGAGGGACACATCCCTGAGGGACACATCCCTGAGGAACACATCTCTGAGGGACACATCCCTGAGGAACACATCCCTGAGGAACACATCTCTGAGGGACACATCTCTGAGGGACACATCCCTGAGGGACACATCCCTGAGGAACACATCCCTGAGGGACACATCCCTGAGGGACACATCTCTGAGGGACACATCCCTGAGGGACACATCTCTGAGGGACACATCCCTGAGGGACACATCTCTGAGGGACACATCCCTGAGGGACACATCCCTGAGGAACACATCTCTGAGGGACACATCCCTGAGGAACACATCCCTGAGGGACACATCTCTGAGGGACACATCCCTGAGGGACACATCCCTGAGGGACACATCCCTGAGGAACACATCCCTGAGGGACACATCCCTGAGGGACACATCCCTGAGGGACACATCCCTGAGGGACACATCCCTGAGGGACACATCCCTGAGGGACACATCCCTGAGGGACACATCCCTGAGGAACACATCCCTGAGGGACACATCTCTGAGGGACACATCCCTGAGGGACACATCCCTGAGGGACACATCCCTGAGGAACACCTTCAGCCTGGATATAGCTCAGGGAAAGTGAATTAACTTAAACATGGAAATGTCTCCTGAACAAGAATTTTTTAAGAAAAAATGGCAGATTGCCCCAGAGGCCTAAAGAGTGAGCTTGAGCCAAGATGTTATATCTGTAAGTAATGCCATATGCTTTTTCAAGATAAAAAAAAGACTGCGATAAGTGAGTGGTTACTAGCAAAGGCATTATAAACATAGATATGTAAGCGGAGTAAGGAGTCAATAGTGGAGCGGCTCTTAGTGATGCTTCAGACTTTGGAGAAGAGATGTAAGATGAAGGTGTAGTTACGGGAGGTCTTGTAGACATAGTGAGAAGATGAAGACATAGAGAGAGTGAGAGTCCACGAGGTAGGGACCTCGGAGCCCAGGGCAGCTGAGGTGACTGCCAGTTGTGACTACAGTGGTGATTATGGTAGTGGGTACCACACAGGTTGGAGGCTGCCTTGTAAGCATAAGAGAAACCTTTCTTCTCTATAAGCCAGCAGATATCTCTTTCCCTTAAGAAAACCAGGCAATGGTGAGAATAAGCCAGGTGAGCCTCATTACAATTAAGGCAAGAGAGAGGCTGGCTGCAAGATGCATTACTGTCAGCAGCACCATAGACCTGCCATTCCATCATGGACCTAAATATTTCACTGGGCAACCTCAGCACCAGCAGTTTCAACATTGTTCTGGTGTAGGGATCAATTCTCATGCTCTTAAAAGCTGTCTTATTATATAATCAGAATATGTAGGTTCAGGGCAGTCAAAAGTTAACTTAGATATAATGTAGGAATAGCAAACCTGCCCACAAGCGAGCAGTACTTAAGTGACCACTTAAGGAATTGGAAGGTCTTTTAACTCCATACAGAGACTCGTTAATCAAATTGACTTATTCCCCAATTTAAATATGGGACTTACATTAAGAGTCTTCCACCCATTAAACAAGGTCGTCAGCAGCTAAGATTCAACTTGCATTGTTTTAAATTCTCGTCAATACAAATTGTCGGGACCTGGAGGCTTATTTTGCTCTAGTTTGACTAACTGATAATATCCCTCATAACTGTAACGTTAATTAGTCTTCATGACCGGAATAAATACTGGCAAAAAGGGGGATCCATTAATGTTTCAACATAAGAATTTACCTGCTATTCACTAGCCGCCCCCCCTAGTTGTTAGTGGCCCCCTATTGATCCTGACCTTGGTCCGATACTTAAATTTACACTCTACCATCCACACTATACATCTACCATCACACACTATACTCTAAATCATCATTTACATCTACCATCACTAACTAACCCCCTACTCCCCCATAATCTACATCATACCTTATACTTTACCATCATTTTACACTAACATTCCCATCACTAAAACTATACATTACCATCACTACACAAAATTTACATCACTACCTATCATTCCACACTACCTAACAATCTTACCCCCATTATACATCTACCTCATACATATACATCTACCATCCCCTCACTATACATCTACCATCACTACACATTACATCTCCATCACTACAATAATTTTCCATCACTAACTTACATCTACCCTAATCAACACTTTCATACATAACCATCACTCCCACTATACATTCCATCATACATATAATCTACCATCACACACTAATACATTCCCATCACTCACATACATACCATCATAACTATACATTTCCCCTTACACTATAAAATCTACCATCACTACACTATACATTTTACATCATACACTATAAATTACCATCATACACTTATACATTTTTTTTATTATCACTGGCCGATTTCCCACCAAGGCAGGGGGCCACCAAGGCAGGGGTGGCCACCAAGGCAGGGGGGCCACAAAGGCCAGGGTGGCCACCAGGCAGGGTGGCCACCAAGCAGGGTGCACACCAAAAGCAGGGTGGCCACCAAAGGCAGGGTGTGCATCAATTGGCAGGGTGAGCACCAGAGCGGGTGGCACTGAAGGCAGGGTGGCCACCAAGCAGGGTGAGTGTCCACAAGGCAGGGTGGCAACCAAGGCATGTGTTTGGCCAACCAAGCAGGGTGGCCACCAGGCAGGTGGCACCAAGGCAGGGTGGCCACTCAAGGCAGTTGGCCCACGAAGGCATGGTGGCACGAAGGCAGGGTGGCCACAAAGGCAGGGGGCACGATAGGCAGGGTGGCCCACGAAGCAGGTTCCGGCCACCGGAAGAAGCAGGGTTGGCACGAATGCAGGGTGGCACCAATGCCACGGATAGTCAACACTAAAGGCAGGTGCCACCAAAGGTGTGGACCACCAAAAGGCATGTGCCTGCCACCAAAGCAGGTCTAGGCCACCAAGGCAGGTGGCCACACAGGCAAAGTGATTACCACCAAGCATAGGGTTTAGGCCCACCAACAGGGTTGGCCACCAAGACCTCATGGTCATCCACGCATGCCCACCAAGCAGGGTGGCACAAGGCAGGTGCCACCAAGGCAGTTGACCACACTAGCAGGTGGCCACCATACGGTACCACGAATGCAGATGGCCAACGATAATCAGGGTGGCAACAAGGCATTGCCTCACAAAGCAGCCAAACTGTGGCTCCACGAAGGCAGGGTGCCACGAAGGCAAGGTGCACTGGTGGTTTGCTACCACATGCCGGTTCCACCAAGGCAGGGTGGCCACCAGGCAGGGTGGCCACCAAAGCAGGGTGGCCACCAAGGCAGGGTGGCCACCAAGGCAGGGTGGCCACCAAGGCAGGGTGGCCACCAAGGCAGGGTGGCCACCAAGGCAGGGGGGCCCACCAAGGCAGGGTGGCCCCCAAATGGCAGGGTGTGGCCACCAAGGCAGGGGGGCCCACCAAGGCAGGGTGGCCACCAAGGCAGGGTGGCCACCAAGCAGGGTGGCCACCAAGGCAGGGTGGCCACCAAGGCAGGGTGGCCACCAAGGCAGGGTGGCCACAAGGCAGGGTGGCCACCAAGGCAGGGTGGCCACCAAGGCAGGGTGCCACCAAGGCAGGGTGGCCACCAAGGCAGGGTGGCCACAAGGCAGGGTGGCCACTAAGGCAGGGTGGCCACAAGGCAGGGTGGCCACCAAGGCAGGGTGGCCACAAGGCAGGGTGGCCACACAAGGCAGGGTGGCCACCAAGGCAGGGTGGCCACAAGGCAGGGTGGCCACTAAGGCAGGGTGGCACCAAGGCAGGGTGGCCACCAAGGCAGGGTGGCCACCAAGGCAGGGGGCCACCAAGGCAGGGTGGCCCACCAAGGCAGGGTGGCCACCAAGGCAGGGTGGCCACCAAGGCAGGGTGGCCACCAAGGCAGGGTGGCCACCAAGGCAGGGTGGCCACCAAGGCAGGGTGGCCACCAAGGCAGGGTGGCCACCAAGGCAGGGTGGCCACGAAGGCAGGGTGGCCACGAAGGCAGGGTGGCCACGAAGGCAGGGTGGCCACGAAGGCAGGGTGGCCACCAAGGCAGGGTGGCCACCAAGGCAGGGTGGCCACCAAGGCAGGGTGGCCACCAAGGCAGGGTGGCCACCAAGGCAGGGTGGCCACCAAAGCAGGGTGGCCACCAAGGCAGGGTGGCCACCAAGGCAGGGTGGCCACCAAGGCAGGGTGGCCACCAAGGCAGGGTGGCCACCAAGGCAGGGTGGCCACTAAGGCAGGGTGGCCACCAAGGCAGGGTGGCCACCAAGGCAGGGTGGCCACCAAGGCAGGGTGGCCCAAGGCAGGGTGGCCACCAAGGCAGGGTGGCCACCAAGGCAGGGTGGCCACCAAGGCAGGGTGGCCACCAAGGCAGGGTGGCCACCAAGGCAGGGTGGCCAACAAGGCAGGGTGGCCACCAAGGCAGGGTGGCCACCAAGGCAGGGTGGCCACCAAGGCAGGGTGGCCACCAAGGCAGGGTGGCCACCAAGGCAGGGTGGCCACCAAGGCAGGGTGGCCACCAAGGCAGGGTGGCCACCAAGGCAGGGTGGCCACTAAGGCAGGGTGGCCACAAGGCAGGGGGGCCCACCAAGGCAGGGTGGCCACCAAGGCAGGGTGGCCACCAAGGCAGGGTGGCCACCAAGGCAGGGTGGCCACCAAGGCAGGGTGGCCACCAAGGCAGGGTGGCCACCAAGGCAGGGTGGCCACCAAGGCAGGGTGGCCACCAAGGCAGGGTGGCCACCAAGGCAGGGTGGCCACCAAGGCAGGGTGGCCACCATGGCAGGGTGGCCACCAAGGCAGGGTGGCCACCAAGCAGGGTGGCCACCAAGGCAGGGTGGCCACCAAGGCAGGGTGGCCACCAAGGCAGGGTGGCCACCAAGGCAGGGTGGCCACCAAGGCAGGGTGGCCACCAAGGCAGGGGTGGCCACCAAGGCAGGGTGGCCACCAAGGCAGGGTGGCCCCCAAAGGCGGGGGCCAAAAGGGTGGCCACCAAGGCAGGGTGGCCACTAAGGCAGGGTGGCCACAAGGCCGGGTGGCCACCAAGGCAGGGGTGGCCACCAAGGCAGGGTGGCCACCAAGGCAGGGGTGGCCATCACCAAGGCAGGGTGGCCACCAAGGCAGGGTGGCCCACTAAGGCAGGGTGGGCCACTAAGGCAGGGTGGCCACCAAGGCAGGGTGGCCACCAAGGGGGGCAACGGGTGGCCACCAAGGCAGGGTGGGCACCAAGGCAGGGTGGCCACCAAGGCAGGGTGGCCACCAAGGCAGGGTGGCCACCAAGGCAGGGTGGCCACCAAGGCAGGGTGGCCACCAAGGCAGGGTGGCCACCAAGGCAGGGTGGCCCCCAAATGGCAGGGTGGCCACCAAGGCAGGGGGGCCACAAAGGCAGGGTTTCACCAAGGCAGGGTGGCCACCAAGGCAGGGTGGCCACCAAGGCAGGGTGGCCACCAAGGCAGGGTGGCCACCAAGGCAGGGGGGCCCCACCAAGGCAGGGTGGCCCACCAAGGCTGGGTGGCCACCAAGGCAGGGTGGCCACCAAGGCAGGGTGGCCACCAAGGCAGGGTGGCCACCAAGGCAGGGTGGCCACCAAGGCAGGGTGGCCACCAAGGCAGGGTGGCCACCAAGGCAGGGTGGCCACCAAGGCAGGGTGGCCACCAAGACAGGGTGGCCACCAAGGCAGGGTGGCCCACCAAGGCAGGGTGGCCACCAAGGCAGGGTGGCCACAAGGCAGGGTGACCACCAAGGCAGGGTGGCCACCAAGGCAGGGTGCCACAAAGGCAGGGTTACCACCAAGGCAGGGTGGCCACCAAGGCAGGGTGGCCACAAAGGCAGGGTTACCACCAAGGCAGGGTGGCCACCAAGGCAGGGTGGCCACCAAGGCAGGGTTACCACCAAGGCAGGGTGGCCACGAAGGCAGGGTGGCCACAAGGCAGGGTGGCCCACCAAGGCAGGGTGGCCCCCAAGGCAGGGTGGCCACCAAGGCAGGGTGGCCACCAAGGCAGGGTGGCCACCAAGGCAGGGTGGCCACCAAGGCAGGGTGGCCACCAAGGCAGGGTGGCCCGAAAAAGAAAAACTTTCACCATCATTCACTCCATCACTGTCTTGCCAGAAGGGTGCTTTACACTACAGTTTTTAAACTGCAACATTAACACCCCTCCTTCAGAGTGCAGGCACTGTACTTCCCATCTCCAGGACTCAAGTCCGGCCTGCCGGTTTCCCTGAATCCCTTCATAAATGTTACTTTGCTCACACTCCAACAGCACGTCAAGTATTAAAAACCATTTGTCTCCATTCACTCCTATCAAACACGCTCATGTATGCCCGCTGGAAGTAGGTTGGTGTAGGTAGTAGGTTGGTAGACAGCAACCTCCCAGGGAAGTACTACCGTCCTGTGGTAGTAGGTTGGTAGACAACAACCACCCAGGGAAGTACTACGTCCTGTGGTAGTAGGTTGGTAGACAACAACCACCCAGGGAGGTACTCCCGTCCTGTGGTAGTAGGTTGGTAGACAGCAACCACCCAGGGAAGTACTACCATCCTGTGGTAGTAGGTTGGTAGACAGCAACCACCCAGGGAAGTACTACCGTCCTGTGGTAGTAGGTTGGTAGACAACAACCACCCAGGGAAGTACTACCGTCCTGTGGTAGTAGGTTGGTAGACAACAACCACCAGGGAGGTTACTACCGTCCTGTGGTAGTAGGTTGGTAGACAACAACCACCAGGGAAGTACTACTGTCCTGTGGTAGTAGGTTGGTAGACAACAACCACCCAGGGAGGTACTACCGTCCTGTGGTAGTAGGTTGGTAGACAACAACCACCCAGGGAGGTACTACCGTCCTGTGGTAGTGGGTTTGGGTTTGACAGCAACCACCCAGGGAAGTATACCATCCTGTGGTAGTAGGTTGGTAGACAACAACCCCCAGGGAAGTACTACCGTCCTGTGGTAGTAGGTTGGTAGACAACAACCACCCAGGGAGGTACTACCGTCCTGTGGTAGTAGGTTGGTAGACAACAACCACCCAGGGAGGTACTACCGTCCTGTGGTAGTGGGTTTGGTAGACAACAACCACCCAGGGAGGTACTACCGTCCTGTGGTAGTAGGTTGGTAGACAACAACCCCCCAGGGAAGTACTACTGCCTGTGGTAGTAGGTTGGTAGACAAAAACCCACCCAGGGAGGTACTCCCCGTCCTGTGGTAGTTAGGTTGGTAGACAGCAACCACCCAGGGAAGTACTACCGCCCTGTGGTAGTAGGTTGGTAGACAACAAACCCCCCAGGGAGGTACTACCGTCCTGTGGTAGTAGGTTGGTAGACAACAACCACCAGGGAAGTACTACTGTCCTGTGGTAGTAGGTTGGTAGACAACAACCACCCAGGGGGGTTTACTACCGTCCTGTGGTAGTAGGTTGGTAGACAACAACACCCAGGGAAGTACTACCACCCTGTGGTGTTGGGTTTGGTAGACAACAACCACCCAGGGAAGTACTACTGTCCTGTGGTAGTAGGTTGGTAGACAACAACACCCAGGGAAGTACTTACCACCCTGTGGTAGTAGGTTGGTAGACAGCAACCACCCAGGGAGGTTTACTCCCAATCCTGTGGTAGTAGGTTTGTAGACAACAACCACCCAGGGAAGTACTACCATCCTGTGGTAGTAGGTTGGTAGACAGCAACCACCCAGGGAAGTACTACCGTCCTGTGGTAGTAGGTTGGTAGACAGCAACCACCCAGGGAGGTACTACCATCCTGTGGTAGTAGGTTGGTAGACAGCAACCACCCAGGGAAGTACTACCGTCCTGCCAGATGACTGTGAAACAAAAACCTGTAACTGTTTTGCATGATGGTAGGATTGCTGGTGTCTTTTTCTGTCTCATAAACACGCTAAGATAACAGGGATATCTTGCTACTCCTACTTACACTTTGGTCACACTTCACAGACACGCACATGCATATATATCTACTTACATCTAGGTTTTTCTCCTTTTTCTAAATAGCTCTTGTTCCTCTTTATTTCTTCTATTGTCCATGGGGAAGTGGAAAAGAATCTTTCCTCCGTAAGCCATGCGTGTCGTATGAGGCGACTAAAATGCCGGGAGCAATGGGCTAGTAACTCCTTCTCCTGTAGACATTTACTAAAAAAGAGAAGAAGAAAAACTACACATCTATCGTCAGTAATTTCACAATTGTGTTTAGCCTTTCTAATCTCTTTTTAACTCTTAGAAAAGAACAGTAGTAAGGTTAACGTCTGTCTTGTTAATGTTTACCTGGAGAGAGTTTTGGGGATCAATGCCCACATAGCCCAGTCTGTGACAACGCCTCATTGTGGACCAGGGCCTGATCAATTAGGCTCTTACTGCTAGCTAAATGCAGTCCAATGTATGAACCACAGCGCAGCTGGTCAGGTACCGACTTTAGGTGCCTGTCCACTGCCAGCTTGAAGACAGTCAGGGGTCTATTGGTAATCCACCTTATGTATGCTGGGAGGCAGTTGAACAGTCTTGGGCCCCTGACACTCACTGTGCTACTGACACCGCTACTTTTCACTGGGGGGATGTTGCATCATGTACTGAGTCTTATACTTTGATAGGGAGTGATTTCTGTGTGCAAGTTTGGTACTAATCGTCCAGGATTTTCCAAGTGTATATAATCAGGTATCTGACCCACCTGCGGTCTAGGGACTACAAGTTGACCAACTTCAAACTTACCCAGTAATTAAGGTTCTCCATCACTGTTATTTGTGCTATAAAGTCTCTCTGTACATTTTCTAGGTCAACAATTTCATATACTTATAAATTCTTCTTTTCTCTCTTAATAAATCATTTAGTCTCTAGTTCATCCATTTAAGTTCATCATTATTTGATCTAATTTCTCTCTGAGGAATATATATAGTTTGAGTAAGTTGTACATATATAAGAGTTATACTAACAGTTGGTTTGATCATCGTATTATCTGCAGCAGAATTATTACCCAGATGTCACCAGTCAACACTACGTGTCACCAGTCAACACTACGTATCACCAGTCAACACTACGTGTCACCAGTCAACACTACGTGTCACCAGTCAACACTACGTGTCACCAGTCAACACTACGTGTCACCAGTCAACACTACGTATCACCAGTCAACACTACGTTTTCACAGTCAACACTACGTGTCACCAGTCAACATAGTATCACCAGTCAACACTACGTGACACCAGTAAAACACTACGTGTCACCAGTCAACACTAGTGTCCCCAGTCAACACTACGTGTCCCCAGTCAACCACTACGTATCCCCAGTCAACACTACGTGTCACCAGTCAACACTACGTGTCACCAGTCAACACTACGTATCACCAGTCAACACTACGTGACACCAGTCAACACTACGTGTCACCAGTCAACACTACGTGTCACCAGTCAACACTACGTATCACCAGTCAACACTACGTGTCACCAGTCAACACTACGTGTCACCAGTCAACACTACGTATCACCAGTCAACACTACGTGTCACCAGTCAACACTACGTGTCACCAGTCAACACTACGTATCACCAGTCAACACTACGTGTCACCAGTCAACACTACGTGTCACCAGTCAACACTACGTATCACCAGTCAACACTACGTGTCACCAGTCAACACTACGTGTCACCAGTCAACACTACGTATCACCAGTCAACACTACGTATCACCAGTCAACACTACGTGTCACCAGTCAACACTGCGTGTCACCAGTCAACACTACGTGTCACCAGTCAACACTACGTATCACCAGTCAAACACTACGTATCCCCAGTCAACACTAGTTCACAGTCAACACTAGTGTCCCCAGTCAACACTACGTATCACCAGTCAACATACGTATCACCAGTCAACAATACGTGTCACCAGTCAACACTACGATCACCAGTCAAACTACGTGTCCCCAGTCAACATACGTGTCCCCAGTCAACACTACGTTCACCAGTCAACATACGTGTCCCCAGTAAAACACTACTTTGTCACCAGTCAACACTACGTTTTCACCAGTCAACACTACGTATCACAGTCACACTCGTGTCACCGTCAACACTACGTATCACAGTCAACACTACGTGTCACCAGTAAAACACTACGTGTCACCAGTCAAACATAGTATCACCAGTCAACACTACGTGTCACCAGTCAACACTACGTGTCACCAGTCAACACTACGTGTCACCAGTCAACACTACGTATCACCAGTCAACACTACGTGTCACCAGTCAACACTACGTGTCACCAGTCAACCTCGTATCACCAGTCAACACTACGTTCCCCAGTCAACACTACGTGTCACCAGTCAACACTACGTGTCACCAGTCAACACTACGTGTCACCAGTCAACACTACGTGTCACCAGTCAACACTACGTAAGTGTGAAGTCTATCATGACCTACACAACCATAATGTCGGACTCTTACAATATTTTCCCTATTTATTGTATTTTTAAGTGAAATTAAAGTTAGGAGACTTGTGATGAGTGTCATGCAGGTCACCTGTGACCTCAAGATTATTACTGTGAGTGTCATGCAGGTCACCTGTGACCTGAAGAATATTACTGTGAGTTTCCTTGTTAGACAAAACCAGGTCTAACAGACTATTACTTCTGGTTGTTTCTCTTACAAATTGCTTAAAAAATCAGTCCAGAACTACTTCCAGAAAGTCACTGGACTCTAAATTTCCTGTCAAAGTAGTCCAGTCTATTTGACTGAAGTTAAATCCCCCACTATTACTATGTTATCTTGTCTAGAAGACTAAGGGGCTCAGTCTGTGTGGCTAGAAATTCTAGCCAAACAGATTCAGTGCCTAATCAATAATTTTTTATACCAGTTTTGTTTGGGATAACAATTCAAGTTATCCTGGACATATAGCACTATCCCACCCACCTTCTTGGTACTACTATCAACTGTGAACAAATTAAACCTTGAATGGGGCACTAGACAATCACATCCTGATTGCCTAGTGCCAACCTGCAACTTAAGGAGGAGCTGAGGGTGGCTAAGCTTGAGATATAGCTATTGATGGAGAAAAACAAGAGGATATGTAATAATCCTCCTGCTGTGAATCCTCAGGTCAAGAAAGGAACCTGGACAGTGGCTGAACAGCATGGAACAAAGCCGAGGATCAGAGGATGAACAGGAGAGTAGAAATGACAAAGAACCAGAAGACTACTGTGGAAACTTCGAACCCATTTTCTGTGCTGCCCGACAAAAGTTGGTTGCCTACTGGGAGCATCACAACGAGCACAAAGGAACCAATGGCAGATGAGGGTGAGTTGATGACCCTAGACACCTCAGCAAAGTCCATCCCAATGAAGACCATTGAGAACGTTATGACAAACTCCGTCAATGAAGATAAGAACATATTTTAGTTGGGGATAGTCAGGGTTAGTTTATGGATGGAGAGTTTTGTCTTAGAGACAGAAAGAGGAGGCAGAGGTTATGTTGTCCTGGGGCTGGGACGGAGGATATTGTTAGCCATCTAGATGACATCATGAACGGTAATGGGAACAATCCTCTCATCTGTCTCAGTGCTGGAGGCAACAATATTGGCAGAGATAGGAGTGAGGAATTAGTAAGTATAGTACAGTGACAGACATAATAAGAAAGAAGGGAGGGTGCCCTGTTATATGACATTTTGCCAAGAAGAGAAGTTGGAAATGAATGGTTGTTCAGAGAAATTGGTGTTAATTGTTGGATGGACAAACACCGTAAGGACATTGCAGTATCATTTACAGACAACTGGGACCTATTCCATGGCAGAAATGACAAGTATGTCAGAGATAGGCATTCACTGATCTAGGTCTAGTGTGGAGGCACTGGCTAGTGCAGTCGAGGGATCTGTTAGGGGAATAAACTACAAATAGAGGTATGGGTTTGGGAAGAAAAAAAATGGATTACGTAAATTTTAATTTAGGCTCTGATGTCATAAATAAGAGGAATTAGAGTCATCAGACAACACAGGGTAAAGATGATACAAGAAACTGTGGAAAAGCAAAAGAAAAAGAAAGAGAATAAGAAAAATCCTAATATTTTTTATACTAATAATCGAAGCTCCAGGAATAAAATAAATAGTCTACAGTTGCAGGTTATTACAATGTAAACAGTAAGTGTACAACCTAACAACAGTGTAAACAGTAAGTGTACAACCTAACAACAGTGTAAACAGTAAGTGTACAACCTAACAACAGTGTAAACAGTAAGTGTACAACCTAACAACAGTGTAAACAGTAAGTGTACAACCTAACAACAGTGTAACAGTAAGTTTTCAACCTATAAAACAGTATAAACAGTAAGTGTACAACCTAACAACAGTGTAAACAGTAAATGTACAACCTAACAACAGTATAAACAGTAAGTGTACAACCTAACAACAGTGTAAACAGTAAGTGTACAACCTAACAACAGTGTAAACAGTAAGTGTACAACCTAACAACACGTTTTAAACAGTAAGTGTACAACCTAACAAGAGTGTAAACAGTAAGTGTACAACCTAACAACAGTGTAAACAGTAAGTGTACAACCTAACAACAGTGTAAACAGTAAAATGTTACAAAACAACACGTTGTAAACAGTAAGTGTACAACCTAACAACACGTTGTAAACAGTAAGTGTACAACCTAACAACACGTTGTAAACAGTAAGTGTACAACCTAACAACACAGTATAAACAGTAAGTGTACAACCTAACAACACAGTATAAACAGTAAGTGTACAACCTAACAACACAGTGTAAACAGTAAGTGTACAACCTAACAACACAGTATAAACAGTAAGTGTACAACCTAACAACACAGTATAAACAGTAAGTGTTTCAACCCAAAAAACACGTATAAACAGTAAGTGTACAAAACCCAACAAACCAGTGTAAACGTAAGTGTACAACCTAACAACACAGTGTAAACAGTAAGTGTACAACCTAACAACACGTTGTAAACAGTAAGTGTACAACCTAACAACACAGTGTAAACAGTAAGTGTACAACCTAACAACACAGTATAAACAGTAAGTGTACAACCTAACAACACAGTGTAAACAGTAAGTGTACAAACCCAACAAAAACAGTGTATAACAGTAAGTGTACAACCTAAAAACACGTTGTAAACAGTAAGTGTAACAACCTAACAACACAGTGGGATAACAGTAAGTGTAAACCTAACAACACAGTATAAACAGTAAGTGTACAACCTAACAACACAGTGTAAACAGTAAGTGTACAACCTAACAACACAGTATAAACAGTAAGTGTACAACATAACAACACAGTGTAAACAGTAAGTGTACAACCTAACAACACAGTATAAACAGTAGTGTACAACTAACAAACCAGTGTAAACAGTAAGTGTACCTAACAACACAGTATAAACAGTAAGTGTACAACTAACAAACACAGTATAAACAGTAAGTTTTACAACCCAACAACACGTTGTAAAAAAGTAAGTGTACAGCCTAAAAAACAGTTGTAAACAGTAAGTGTACAACCTAACAACACAGTATAAACAGTAAGTGTACAACCTAACAACACAGTATAAACAGTAAGTGTACAACCTAACAACACAGTATAAACAGTAAGTGTACAACCTAACAACACGTTGTAAACAGTAAGTGTACAGCCTAACAACACGTTGTAAACAGTAAGTGTACAACCTAACAACACAGTATAAACAGTAAGTGTACAACCTAACAACACAGTATAAACAGTAAGTGTACAACCAAACAACACAGTATAAACAGTAAGTGTACAAAATAACAACACGTTGTAAACAGTAAGTGTACAGCTAACAACACGTTGTAAACCCGTAAGTGTACAACCTAACAAACAGTATAAACAGTAAGTGTACAACCTAACAACACAGTATAAACAGTAAGTGTACAACCTAACAACACGTTGTAAACAGTAAGTGTACAGCCTAACAACACGTTGTAAACAGTAAGTGTACAACCTAACAACACAGTATAAACAGTAAGTGTACAACCTAACAACACGTTGTAAACAGTAAGTGTACAGCCTAACAACACGTTGTAAACAGTAAGTGTACAACATAACAACACGTTGTAAACAGTTGAGTACCACGGTGTTGAGTACCACGGTGTTGAGTACCACGGTGTTGAGTACCACGGTGTTGAGTACCACGGTGTTGAGTACCTCGGTGTTGAGTACCACGGTGTTGAGTACCACGGTGTTGAGTACCACGGTGTTGAGTACCTCGGTGTGAGTTACCACCCGGTTTTTGAGTACCCGGTGTTGAGTACCTCGGTGTTGAGTACCACGGTGTTGAGTACCACGGTTTTAGTCCACGGTGTTGAGTACCTCGGTGTTGAGTACCACGGTGTTGAGTACCACGGTGTTGAGTACCACGGTGTTGAGTACCTCGGTGTTGAGTACCACGGTGTTGAGTACCACGGTGTTTTGGTACCACGGGTTGAGTACCACAGTGTTGAGTACCCGGTGTTGAGTACCTCGGTGTTGAGTACCACGGTGTTGAGTACCTCGGTGTTGAGTACACGGTGTGGGGTACCACGGTGTTGAGTACCTCGGTGTTGAGTACCACGGTGTTGAGTACCACGGTGTTGAGTATCACGGTGTTGAGTACCTCGGTGTTGAGTACCACGGTGTTGAGTACCACGGTGTTGAGTACCACGGTGTTGAGTACCTCGGTGTTGAGTACCACGGTGTTGAGTACCACGGTGTTGAGTACCACGGTGTTGAGTACCACAGTGTTGAGTACCACGGTGTTGAGTACCACGGTGTTGAGTACCACAGTGTTGGTACCACGGTGTTGAGTACCTCGGTGTTGAGTACCACGGTGTTGAGTACCACAGTGTTGAGTTCCACAGTGTTGAGTACCACGGTGTTGAGTACCACAGTGTTGAGTATCACAGTGTTGAGTACCACAGTGTTGAGTAAGACATTGTTGAGTACCACAGTGTTGAGTACCACAGTGTTGAGTACCACAGTGTTGAGTACCACGGTGTTGAGTACCACAGTGTTGAGTACCACGGTGTTGAGTACCACGGTGTTGAGTACCACAGTGTTGAGTACCACGGTGTTGAGTACCTCGGTGTTGAGTACCACGGTGTTGAGTACCACAGTGTTGAGTACCACAGTGTTGAGTACCACGGTGTTGAGTACCACGGTGTTGAGTACCTCGGTGTTGAGTACCACGGTGTTGAGTACCACAGTGTTGAGTACCCCCGGTGTTTTAGTACCTCGGTGTTGAGTACCACAGTGTTGGTACCACAGTGTGGGAAAAATACCACGGTGTTGAGTACCCCAGTGTTTAGTACCACAGTGTTGAGTACCACGGTGTTGGGTACCACAGTGTTGAGTACCACAGTGTTTTGGGACCACGGTGTTGAGTACCACAGGGGTTGAGTACACGGTGTTAAGTACCACAGTGTTGAGTACCACAGTGTTGAGTACCACGGTGTTGGTACCCCGGTGTTGAGTACCTCGGTGTTGAGTACCACAGTGTTGAGTACCACAGTGTTGAGTACCTCGGTGTTGAGTACCACAGTGTTGAGTACCACAGTGTTGAGTACCTCGGTGTTGAGTACCACAGTGTTGAGTACCACAGTGTTGAGTACCACGGTGTTGAGTACCTCGGTGTTGAGTACCACAGTGTTGAGTACCACAGTGTTGAGTACCTCGGTGTTGAGTACCTCGGTGTTGAGTACCACAGTGTTGAGTACCACGGTGTTGAGTACCACGGTGTTGAGTACCACAGTGTTGAGTACCACAGTGTTGAGTACCACGGTGTTGAGTACCACGGTGTTGAGTACCACGGTGTTGAGTACCTCGGTGTGGAGTACCACGGTGTTAAGTACCTCGGTGTTGAGTAAAACGGTGTTGAGTACCACGGTGTTAAGTACCTCGGTGTTGAGTACCTCGGTGTTGAGTACCTCGGTGTTGAGTACCACAGTGTTGAGTACCTCGGTGTTGAGTACCACGGTGTTGAGTACCACAGTGTTGAGTACCACAGGTTTTTGAGTACCCCCGGTGTTGAGTACCTCGGTGTTGAGTACCACAGTGTTGAGTACCACAGTGTTGAGTACCTCGGTGTTGAGTACCACAGTGTTGAGTACCACAGTGTTGAGTACCACGGTGTTGAGTACCTCGGTGTTGAGTACCACAGTGTTGAGTAAACCCCAGTGTTGAGTACCCCGGTTTTTGAGTACCTCGGTGTTGAGTACCACAGTGTTGAGTACCTCGGTGTTGAGTACCACGGTGTTGAGTACCACAGTGTTGAGTACCACAGTGTTGAGTACCACGGTGTTGAGTACCACGGTGTTGAGTACCACGGTGTTGAGTACCTCGGTGTGGAGTACCACGGTGTTAAGTACCTCGGTGTTGAGTAAAACGGTGTTGAGTACCACGGTGTTAAGTACCTCGGTGTTGAGTACCTCGGTGTTGAGTACCTCGGTGTTGAGTACCACAGTGTTGAGTACCTCGGTGTTGAGTACCACGGTGTTGAGTACCACAGTGTTGAGTACCACAGTGTTGAGTACCACGGTGTTGAGTACCTCGGTGTTGAGTACCACAGTGTTGAGTACCACAGTGTTGAGTACCACAGTGTTGAGTACCACAGTGTTGAGTACCACAGTGTTGAGTACCACAGTGTTGAGTACCACAGTGTTGAGTACCACAGTGTTGAGTAAGACATTGTTGAGTACCAAAAGTGTTGAGTACCACAGTGTTGAGTTTCCCCAGGTTGAGTACCACAGTGCTGAGTACCATAGTGTTGAGTACCACAGTGTTGAGTACCACAGTGTTGAGTATCACAGTGTTGAGTACCACAGTGTTGAGTACCACAGTGTTGAGTACCAAAAGTTTGAGTACCAGTGTTGAGTACCCCAGTGTTGAGTACCACAGTGTTGAGTTTCCATAGTGTTGAGTACCACAGTGCTGAGTACCACAGTGTTTAGTACACGGTGTTGGTACCACAGTGTTGAGTACCACAGTGTTGAGTACCACAGTGTTGAGTACCACAGTGTTGAGTACCATAGTGTTGAGTACCACAGTGTTGAGTACCATAGTGTTGAGTACCACAGTGCTGAGTACCACAGTGTTGAGTACCACGGTGTTGAGTACCACAGTGTTGAGTACCACAGTGTTGAGTACCACAGTGTTGAGTACCATAGTGTTGAGTACCACAGTGCTGAGTACCACAGTGTTGAGTACCACGGTGTTGAGTACCACAGTGTTGAGTACGACAGTGTTGAGTACCACAGTGTTGAGTACCATAGTGTTGAGTACCACAGTGTTGAGTACCACAGTGTTGAGTACACAGTGTTGAGTCCACGTGTTGAGTACCACAGTGTTGATTACCACAGTGTTGAGTACCACAGTGTTGAGTACCACAGTGTTGAGTACCACAGTGTTGAGTACCACAGTGTTGAGTACCACAGTGTTGATTACCACAGTGTTGAGTACCACAGTGTTGAGTACCATAGTGTTGAGTACCACAGTGTTGAGTACCACAGTGTTGAGTACCACAGTGTTGAGTACCACAGTGTTGAGTACCACAGTGTTGATTACCACAGTGTTGAGTACCACAGTGTTGAGTACCACATTGTTGAGTACCACATTGTTCCATGATGATAACATTGTTCCATAACATTGTTCCATGATAACATTGTTCCATAATGATAACATTGTTCCATGATGATAACATTGTTCCATGATAACATTGTTCCATGATGATAACATTGTTCCATGATAACATTGTTCCATGATGATAACATTGTTCCATAACATTGTTCCATGATAACATTGTTCCATAATGATAACATTGTTCCATGATGATAACATTGTTCCATGATGATAACATTGTTCCATGATAACATTGTTCCATGATGATAACATTGTTCCATAACATTGTTCCATGATAACATTGTTCCATAATGATAACATTGTTCCATGATGATAACATTGTTCCATGATAACATTGTTCCATGATAACATTGTTCCATGATAACATTGTTCCATGATAACATTGTTCCATGATAACATTGTTCCATGATAACATTGTTCCATAATGATAACATTGTTCCATAATGATAACATTGTTCCATGATAACATTGTTCCATAACATTGTTCCATGATGATAACATTGTTCCATGATAACAATGTTCCATGATAACATTGTTCCATGATAATATTGTTCCATGATAACAATGTTCCATGATAACATTGTTCCATGATAACATTGTTCTATGATGACATTGTTCCATGATAACATTGTTCCATAACATTGTTCCATGATGATAACATTGTTCCATGATAACAATGTTTCATGATAACATTGTTCCATAACATTGTTCCATAATGATAACATTGTTCCATAATGATAACATTGTTCCATGATAACATTGTTCCATAACATTGTTCCATGATGATAACATTGTTGCATGATAACATTGTTCCATGATGATAACATTGTTCCATGATGATAACATTGTTGCATGATAACATTGTTCCATAATGATAACATTGTTCCATGATGATAACATTGTTTCATGATAACATTGTTCCATGATGATAACATTGTTCCATGATGATAACATTGTTCCATGATAACATTGTTCCATGATAACATTGTTACATGATGATAACATTGTTCCATGATGATAACATTGTTACATGATGATAACATTGTTACATGATGATAACATTGTTCCATGATAACATTGTTACATGATGATAACATTGTTCCATGATGATAACATTGTTCCATGATAACATTGTTCCATGATGATAACATTGTTACATGATGATAACATTGTTCCATGATGATAACATTGTTCCATGATAACATTGTTCCATGATAACATTGTTACATGATGATAACATTGTTCCATGATGATAACATTGTTACATGATGATAACATTGTTCCATGATGATAACATTGTTCCATGATGATAACATTGTTCCATGATAACATTGTTACATGATGATAACATTGTTCCATGATAACATTGTTACATGATGATAACATTGTTCCATGATGATAACATTGTTCCATGATGATAGCATTGTTCCATGATAATAACATTGTTCCATGATAACATTGTTCCATGATAACATTGTTCCATGATGATAACCTTGTTCCATAACATTGTTCCATGATAACATTGTTCCATGATGATAACATTGTTCCATGATGATAACATTGTTGCATGATAACATTGTTCCATGATGATAACATTGTTCCATGATGATAACATTGTTCCATGATGATAACATTGTTGCATGATAACATTGTTTCCATGATTTATACATTGTTGCATGATAACATTGTTCCATGATAACATTGTTCCATGATGATAACATTGTTCCATGATAACATTGTTCCATGATAACATTGTTGCATGATAACATTGTTCCATGATGATAACATTGTTGCATGATAACATTGTTCCATGATAACATTGTTCCATGATGATAACATTGTTGCATGATAACATTGTTCCATGATAACATTGTTCCATGATGATAACATTGTTGCATGATAACATTGTTCCATGATAACATTGTTCCATGATGATAACATTGTTGCATGATAACATTGTTCCATGATAACATTGTTGCATGATAACATTGTTCCATGATAACATTGTTCCATGATAACATTGTTCCATGATGAAAACATTGTTCCACGATGATAACATTGTTCCATGATAACATTGTTCCATGATAACTTTGTTCCATGATGATAACTTTGTTCCATGATGACATTGTTCCATGATAACATTGTTCCATGATAACATTGTTCCATGATAACATTGTTCCACGATAACATTGTTCCATGATGATAACATTGTTCCATGATGATAACATTGTTCCATGATAACATTGTTCGGTGTTAACATTGTTCCATGATAACAATGTTCCATGATAACATTGTTCCATGATAACTTTGTTCCATGATGACATTGTTCCATGATAACATTGTTCCATGATAACATTGTTCCATGATAACTTTGTTCCATGATAACATTGTTCCATGATGATAACATTGTTCCATGATGATAACATTGTTCTGTGATGATAATATTGTTCCATAACATTGTTCCATGATAATATTGTCCCATGATAACATTGTTCCATGATGATAACATTGTTCCATGATAACATTGTTCCATGATGACATTGTTCCATGATGATAACATTGTTCCATGATGATAACATTGTTCCATGACAATATTGTCCCATGATAACATTGTTTCATGATGACATTGTTCCATGATGATAACATTGTTCCACGATGATAACATTGTTCCATGATAACACTGTTCCATGATAACATTGTTCCATGATAACACTGTTCCATGATGATAACATTGTTCCATGATTATAACATTGTTCCATGATGATAACATTGTTCCATGATTATAACATTGTTCCCTGATGATAACATTGTTCCATGATGATAACTTTTTTCCATGATGATAACATTGTTCCATGATGATAACATTGTTCCATGATGATAACTTTTTTCCATGATGATAACATTGTTCCATGATTATAACATTGTTCCATGATGATAATATTGTTCCATGATAACATTGTTCCATGATGATAACATTGTTCCATGATGATAACATTGTTCCATGATGATAACATTGTTCCATGATAACATTGTTCCATGATAACATTGTTCCATGATGATAACATTGTTCCATGATGATAACATTGTTCCATGATGATAACATTGTTCCATGATGATAACATTGTTCCATGATGATAACATTGTTCCTGATGATAAACATTGTTCCATGATGATAACATTGTTTCCCTGATAACATTGTTTTCCCTGATGATAACATTGTTCCATGATGATAACATTGTTCCATGATGATAACATTGTTCCATGATGATAACATTGTTCCATGATAACATTGTTCCATGATAACATTGTTCCATGATGATAACATTGTTCCATGATGATAACATTGTTCCATGATGATAACATTGTTCCATGATGATAACATTGTTCCTGATGATAACATTGTTCCATGATGTTTCATTGTTCCATGATGATAACATTGTTCCATGATGATAACATTGTTCCATGATAACATTGTTCCATGATGATAACATTGTTCCATGATGATAACATTGTTCCACGATGATAACATTGTTCCATGATGATAACATTGTTCCATGATGATAACATTGTTCCATGATGATAACATTGTTCCATGATGATAACATTGTTCCATGATAACATTGTTCCATGATGATAACATTGTTCCATGATGATAACATTGTTCCACGATGATAACATTGTTCCATGATGATAACATTGTTCCATGATGATAACATTGTTCCATGATAACATTGTTCCATGATGTAACATTGTTCCATTGATGATAACATTGTTCCATTTATGATAACATGTTCCATGTGATAACATTGTTCCATGATGATTTAAAATTGTTCCATGATAACATTGTTCCATGATGATAATTGTTCCATGATGATAACATTGTTCCATGATGATAACATTGTTCCATGATGATAACATTGTTCCATGATGATAACATTGTTCCATGATGATAACATTGTTCCATGATAACATTGTTCCATGATGATAACATTGTTCCATGATGATAACTTTGTTCCATGACAATATCCAGAATAACTTGTTGCATCAAACTGGGATAAACATTGATGAATCAGACAGTGAATGTGTGTGGCTAGAGTGTCTAGGAGATAATGTGTGTGGCTAGAGTGTCTAGGAGATAATGTGTGTGGCTAGAGTGTCTAGGAGATAATGTTATTTAAGGTGTTATATACTGACCCACGTAACTTAGATACCAACACAGAAGACTTCTGAGGAAGGAAATTCTCACAGATTATAGTCCTCAATACTACAGTGCTCTCCACCAACTCCAAGGCTGAGGGACAGATTACCTCACATTTTGCATATAATTCTTCACATCATGGCCTGGTTTTGGACTGATAAAGCCACTGGATGGCAAATCGTCTACAAAATATGATACCCAGATTTTGCGTATGAATCTCATTCTTCATATTGTTGGTATTGCATACCATTTATGTACCTGGTAGTCAGGTGACTTCCTGGAAGTAATTCAGGATTGATTTCTAAAGCAAATTGTAAGAGAATCAACCAGAGGTAATAATCTGTTAGACCTGACTCACTCCATTAATAATCTTGACATCACAAACAAGTTGGCTGGCACTGAACACAGATATCTTAACCTTGATGTTGCGTGGTAGTCAGTACCACAGTCATGATAGAAGGTAGTCAGTACCACAGTCATGATAGAAGGTAGTCAGTACCACAGTCATGATAGAAGGTAGTCAGTACCACAGTCATGATAGAAGGTAGTCAGTACCACAGTCATGATAGAAGGTATTTTAGTACCTCAGTCATGATAGAAGTAGTCAGTACCAAAGTCATGATAGAAGGTGTTGCTTCAAAATAAGCACAGTTATGATGAAGGTAGTCAGTACCTCATCATGATGAAGGTAGTCAGTACCAAGTCATGATAGAAGGTAAGTCAGCACCACAGTCATGATGAAGGTAGTCAGTACCTCAGTCATGATAGAAGGTAGTCAGTACCAAAGTCCCTAATAGAAGGTAGTCAGTAACCAAAGTCATGATAGAAGGTAGTCAGTACCTCAGTATGATAGGGAAAGGGAGTCGTACCAAAGTCATGATGAAGGTAGTCAGCACACAGTCATAATAGAAGGTAGTCAGTAACCTCAGTTGGATAGAAGGTAGTCAGTACCAAAGTCATAATAGAAGGTAGTCAGTACCAAAGTCATGATAGAAGGTTAGTCAGTACAAGTCATGATAGAAGGTGTCAGTCCACAGTTGATAGAGGTAGTCGTTACCACAGTCTGATAGAGGTAGTCAGTTACCACAGTCATGGATAGAAGGTAGTCAGTACCCAGTCATGATAGAAGGTAGTCAGTCCAAAGCATGATAGAAGGTAGTCAGTACCAAAGTCATGATAGAAGGTAGTCAGTACCACAGTCATGATAGAAGGTAGTCAGAACCACAGTCATGATAGAAGGTAGTCAGTACCACAGTCATGATAGAAGGTAGTCAGTACCAAAGTCATGATAGACGGTAGTCAGTACCAAAGTCATGATAGAAGGTAGTCAGTACCAAAGTCATTATAGAAGGTAGTCAGTACATAAGAACATAAGAACATAAGAAAGGAGGAACACTGCAGCAGGCCTGTTGGCCCATACTAGGCAGGTCCTTTACAATTCATCCCACTAACAAAACATTTGCCCAACCCAATTTTCAATGCCACCCAAGAAATAAGCTCCGATGTGCAAGTCCCTCTCAAATCCAACCCTTCCCACTCATGTACTTATCCAACCTAGATTTGAAACTACCCAAAGTCCTAGCCTCAATAACCCAACTAGGTAGACTGTTCCACTCATCTACTACCCTATTTCCAAACCAATACTTTCCTATGTCCTTTCTAAATCTAAACTTATCTAATTTAAATCCATTACTGCGGGTTCTCTCTTGGAGAGATATCCTCAAGACCTTATTAATATCCCCTTTATTAATACCTATCTTCCACTTATAACTTCGATCAGGTCTCCCTCATTTTTTCGTCTAACAAGTGAATGTAACTTAAGAGTCTTCAATCTTTCTTCATAAGGAAGATTTTAATTGCTATGTATTAAATTTTGTCATCTACGCTGAATGTTTTCTAACGAATTATGTCCATTCTGTAATATGGAGGGCAAAATTTTAGCTGCTAATCTAGGTGAGGCCTTACTAATGATGTATAAAGCTGCAGTTGACCCCTGGGCTTCTGTTGCTTACACTTCTTGATAAATCCCAGTAATCTATTTGCCTTATTACGTACGCTTAGGCATTGCTGTCTTGGTTTTAAAGGTTGCTGCTTACCTAACCCCCAAGTCCTTTTCGCAATCTGTATGGCTAAGTTCTACATCATTTAAACTTATAAGTACTAGGGTTTGGGCACTCCCAAGCTTCGAACTTGCATTTATCTACATTGAACTGATCTGCCACTTTTCTGACCAAGAAGTTTGTTTAATACCTCCTGAAGTTCCATAACATTACGTTTGAATCAATTATCCTACCTATCTTCGTGTCATTTTGGCGAATTTGCTCATATCACTAGTAATTCCTTCATCAAGTCATTGTATATATTATAAACAACAACGGGCCAAGACTGATCCCTGTGGAAAAGCCACTTGGTTTTGATCCCCACTCGGATTTAACCCCCTTTATGGACACTCTCTGCTTCCTGTCAGTGAGCCATGACTCGATCCACGAGAGCACTTTTCCCCAATGCCATGAGCTGCCACTTTCTTTAAAAGTCTATGGTGCGGAACTCTATCAAAAGCCTTACTAAAATCAAGTAAATAATATCAAATTCTTTATCGTGGTCAACAGCCTCAAAGCTTTAATGAAGAAAGTCAATAAATTAGTTAGACAAGACGGCCTCTTGTGAATCCATGCTGAGTATCATTAATCAAAGCTATGCTTATCGAGATGGCTTCTTATAATCTCCGCTATAATTGGACTCTGTAATTTGCCTACAATTGAGGTCAGGTTTTTTGGGCGGTAATTTGACGGTTTAAAGATTGTCCCTGTTTTAAAATAGGAATTACATTAGCCATCTTTCCACATAAACAGACACTAACCTGTTTTTGAAGAGATAAATTAAAAATATTAGTTAATTTGGGTTTACAGAGTTCCATTTTGCCCTTTCCTTAAGAACCTTGAAAAAACCTCATCAGGACCCGGTGACTTTTTTTTGCTTCAGTCTGTCTATCTGCTTACAAACCATTTCACTAGTGACTGTGATGTTACATAATTTATCTTCTTCTGGACCACTATAAAAATTAATTACCGGAAAAATTATTAGTTCTTCTGTGTTAAAAACCGAGAGAAAATAAATTATTTAAAATCGAGCACATTTCATTCTCTTTGTCAGTAAGATGCCATAGTTATTTTTAAGGGGACTATTTTTATCTCTAACTTTTGTTCTATAGACCCGGAAAAAACTTTTTGGGTTAGTTTTAGAATCCTAGCAAACTTTAATTTCATTTGTCCCTTTTAGCTTTTCTTATCCCCCTTTTTTAAAGTCCCTCTTAATGTCAATATACTGAATTTCATTTAAAATGACCTCACCTCTTTTGATACGCCTATAAATTCCTTTCTTATGCCCTAGTAGATATTTCAGCCTATTATTCATCCATTTTGGGTCATTTCTATTTGATCTAATTTCTTTATAAGGGATAAACGTTCTTTGAGCAGCATGTATAGTGTTCAGAAAATTGTCATATTGATAGCTCACTTCGTTACCCCAGTCAACAGATGATAAGTGTTCTCTAAGCCCATCGTAATCTGCTAAGCGAAAATCTGGGACTGTTACTGAGTTATCGTTACTATCATACTTCCATTCAATGCTAAATGTAATTGATTTGTGGTCGCTAGCACCCAGTTCCTCTGAAATTTCTAAATTATTAACAAGGGATTCATTGTTTGCCAGAACTAAGTCAAGCAGGTTATTACCCCTTGTAGGTTCTGTCACAAACTGCTTCAAAAAACAATCCTGAAATACTTCTAAGAAGTCGTATGATTCTAAATTCCCAGTCAAGAAATTCCAATCAATATGACTAAAGTTAAAGTCCCCTAGAATTACTACATTATCGTGCCTTGTGGCCCTAACAATTTCCTCCCATAGTAGTTTCCTTGGTCCCTATCAAAAATTTGGGGGACGGTATATCACACCTAAAATTAATTTTTCATGCCCCTCTGAAAATTCTATCCAAACAGACTCTGTATGTGTTACTTCAGACTTAATACCCGTTTTTATGCAACAGTTCAAGCGATCTCGGACATACAATGCCACCCCACCCCCCTTCCCGATACTTCTATCTACTTGGAACAATTTAAAACCCTGGATGTGACATTCTGCAGGCATGTCCCGACTTTTTGAATTAAACCACGTCTCAGTAATGGCAAATATATCTATGTTTACCTGCACTAGCAACTAGTCTCAACTCGTCCATCTTATTCCTAGCACTGCGACTATTTGTGAAATAAATATTTAAAGACCCTCCTCTCTCTTTACCCTTCCTGCTCCTTTCTGTTATTCCACTAAACCTATTACTGTCATTGTCAATTAGTGCCACTGGCTTTCCAATATCCACCTCATTTTGCCTATTACTAGTTCTCCTAGTACTCATATTACTACCCTGCGACTTCACAGTTTTCCTGCCAAAACCCATACCGCTAACTATTCCTAGTTTAAAGACCTAACAGCTCCCTCCACTGCGTTGGCCAGTGCTCCCACCCCACACCTAGATAAGTGAACCCCATCCCTGGCATACATGTCATTTCTGCCATAGAAGATGTCCCAGTTGTCAATGAATGTTACCGCATTTTCCTTACAGTATTTGTCCAGCCAGCAATTGACACCAATTGCTCTGGACAACCATTCATTTCCAACTCCTCTCCTTGGCAAAATGCCACATATGACAGGTTTGCCACCCTTCTTCCTAATTATCTCTATTGCTGACCTATACCTGCTAATCAGGTCCTCACTCCTACGTCTTTCCAACATCGTTGCCTCCAGCACTGAGACAGATAATAGGATTGCTCCCATTACCTCTCATGATGTCATCCAGACGGCTAACAATATCCTTCATCCCAGCCCCAGGAAAACACACTCTCTGCCTCCTACTCCTATCCTTCAAGCAGAATGCCCTATCCATGTACCTAATCTGACTATCCCCAACAACAACAATGTTTTTTACCTTCCTTGGCGTCGTCCGTCGTGATGCTCCGAGTAGTCGACTCACATTCGCCAGGTAGCATTACACCACTTGTAGAATTCGTCATGGACGTTCTCGATGGTCTTCGCTGGGGTTTCTAAGGGATGTTCTTACTCACGTCTGCAATCCTTCTTTGGTGCTCGTTGTGGCATTCCAGCAGAACACTCACATTCGTCAGGTAGCACCGAGAATTGGTTGGAAGTTTCCAACGCAGTCTTTCTGGTTTCTCGTGTTTCTGCCTCTCCAACCGTTTTCCTTTATCTTCAGCTTTGTTACCATGTTGCCCGGCCACTGACCATGCTCTCCCTCTCCTCTTAACTGGGGACTCACAACAGAAGGATTACTACAATCCTCTTGTTCCTCCCTCCGTTAATCGCCGTATCTCCATCTAGCAATTCTGAGCTCTTCTCTCAAATCAGTAAAGTTGCTCAAGAGAGGCATCCCCTGGTTTCAGATTCACAGAGAGCACACAGACAGGTCTTCATCAGAGCTAAGTACACGTCACCACTCAAAGCTAAGTACACGCACCACGAGATAGAAGGTAGTCAGACCACAGTCAGATAAAAGGGTATCAGTACCAAGTCATGAAGAAGGTAGTCATTACCACAGTTATGATAGAAGGTAGTTCAGTACCGACAGTCATGATAGAAGTAGTCCATTACCACAGTCAAGATAGGAAGGTAGTCAGTACCACAGCATATAGAAGTTATCAGTACCACACAATCTGATAGAAGGTAGTCCAGGTACCACAGTCCATGATAGAAGGTAAGTCAGAACACAGTCATGATAGATGGTAGTCATTACCACAGTCATGGATAGAAGGTAGGCCTACGACAAGCATGATTAGAAGGTAGACAGTACCACAGTCATGACAGGAAAGTAGACAGTATCCAGAGTCAAGATAAAGGTAGTTGTACAACAGTAATGATAGAAGGTAGTTATGTTTAACCACAGATCACGATAGACGGTAGTTGGTACTCTGCAGTCCTTGAGGAAGGTAGTCAGCACCACATTCACGATGAAGGTAGTTGTACTAACTGCAGTCCCTTGATAGAAGGTAGTCAGTCCACAGTCATGATATATGGTAAGTAGTACCACAGTCTAGATAGAAGGTAGTCGAGTACACAGTCATGAGGAGAAGTAGTAGTACCACAGTCATGATAGAAGGTAGTCATTACCACAGTCCCCATGATAGAAGGTAGTCAGATGACCACAGTCATGATATAAGGTAGTCGAGTACCACAGTCATGATAGAAGGTAAGTCATTACCACAGTCATGATAGAGAGGTAGTCAGTACCACAGTTCATGATAGAAGGTAGTCCAGTACTACATCAATGATAAAGGTATTCATACCACAGTCATGATAAAATGATAGTCAAACCCACATCAAGATAGAAGGTTAGTCAGTACCACAGTCATGATAGAAGGTATTGGTACCACAGTCATGATAGAAGGTAGTCAGGTACCACAGTCATTAAGAGAAGGTAGTCAGTACTAACAGTCATGATAGAAGGTAGTCCATACCACATCATGATAGAAGGTAGTCAGTACCTCAGTCAAATGATAGAAGTAGTCAGTACCACATCATGAATAGAAGGTATTCAGTACCACAGTCATTATAGAAAGGTAGTCAGTAACCTCAGTCATGATAGAAGGTATCAGTACCACAGTCAAGATAGAAGGTAGTCAGTACCACAGTCATGATAGAAGGTAGTCAGTACCTCATCATGATAGAAAGGGTAGTCAGTACCACAGTCATGATATGAAGGTAGACATACCACAGTCATGAAGAAGTACTCAGTACCTCAGTCATGAAAGAAGGTATCAGTACCTACAGTCATGATAGAAGGTAGTCAGTACCAACAGTCCTTATAGAAGGTAGTCAGTACCACAATCATGAAGAAGTTAGTCAGTACCACAGTCATGATAAAAGTATTCAGTACCAAACAGTCATGATAGAAGGTAGTCCAGTAACCACAGGTCATGATAGCAAGGTAACAGTACCACAGTCATGATAAAGGTAGTCAGTACCACATCAAGATAGAAGGTAGTCAGTACCTCAGTCATGATAGAAAGGTAGTCAGTACCAATCATGATAGAAGGTAGTCAGTACACAGTCATGATAGAAGCATTCAGTACCACAGTCATGATAGAAGGTAGTCAGTACCACAGTCAATGATAGATGTAATCCAGTTACCACAGACTGAAAGAAGGCAGTCAGTACCACAGTCAATGATAGAATGTAGTCAGTACCACAGACATGATAGAGGTAGTCAGTACCACATCATGATAGAAGGAAGTCAGTACCACAGTCATGATAGATGGTAGTCAGTACCACAGTCATGATAGAAGGCAGTCAGTAACCGACAGTCATGATAGAAGGTAGTCAGTACTCAGTTCATGATAGAAGAGAGTCATACCAACATGTCATGATAGGAAGGTAGTCAGTAACAACAGTCATGATAGAGGTATCAGTACACAGTCATGATAAAGTAGTCAGTACCGTCACAGTCAATGATAGAAGGTAGTCATTGTTAACCACAGTCATGATAAGAAGGTTGACAGTACCCAACAGTCATAAAGAAGGGTAAGTCATTCCTCATCATGATAAAGGTAGTCATACCACAGTCATGATAGAAGGTAGTCAGTACACAGTCTTGATATGAAGGTAGTCAGTACACAGTCATGATAGAAAGGTATCAGTACCACAGTCATGATAGAAGGTATCATACCACAGTCATGATAGAAGGTAGTCAAGTACCTCAGGTCATGATAGAAGGTAGTCAGTACCTCAGTCATGATAGAAGTATCAGTACCACAGTCATGATAGAAGGTATCATACCACAGTCATGATAGAAGGTAGTCAGTACAGAGTACAGAGTCATGATATGAAGGTAGTTCATACCACAGTCATGATAGAAGGTAGTCAGTACTCAGTCATGATAGAAGGTATTCAACCACAGCAAGATAGAAGGTAGTCAGAACCACAGTCATGATATAAGGTAGTCAGTAACCACAGTCTGATAAAGGTAGTCAGAACCAGTCCAAGATAGAAGGTAGTCCAGTACCACAGTCCATGATAGAAGTAGTTCAGTACCACAGTCATGATGGAAGGTAGTCAGAACCACACATCATGATAGAAGGTAGTCATAACCACAGTCATGATAGAAGGAGTCAGTACCTACCACTCAGTCCAGAAGAAGGTAGTCAGTACCACAGTCATGACCGATAGTTATCAGTACCACAGTCCATGATAAGAAGGTAGTCCAGTACCACATTCATGATAGAAGGTAGTCAGTACCACAGTCATGGATAGAAGTAGTCAGTACCCACAGTCCCCCCCCCCCTGATAGAAGTAGTCAGTTACCTCAGTCATGATAGAAGGTATCCAGTACCACAGTCAATGAAAGAAGGTATCAGAAACCACAGTCATGATAGAAGTAGTCAGTACCACAGTCATGATAGAAGGTATTCAGTACCACAGTCAGATAGAAGTAGTCAGTACCCAGTCATGATAAAGGAATCAGTACCCACAGTCATATATAAGGTAGTCAGTACCATAGGTATGATAGAAGGTAGTCAGAACTCACAGTCATGATTAGAAGGTAGTCAGTACCAGACAGTCATGAAAGAAGGTTATTCAGTACCACAGGCATGAATAGAAGGAATACAGTAACCACAGCCATGATAGAAGGTAGCAGTACCTCAGTCATGATAGAATGTAGTCAGTACCACAGTCATGAAAGAAGGTAGTCAGTACACAGTCATGATAGAATGGTACCAGTACCACAGTCATGAAGAAGGAAAGTCCATTACAACAGTCTGATAGAGGTAGCCAGTACTTCAACAGTCATGATAGAAGGTAGTCAGTACCACAGTCATGATAGAAGGTAGCCAGTACCACAGTCATGATAGAAGGTAGCCAGTACCTCAGTCATGATAGAAGGTAGTCAGTAAACACACAACACAAACACACAACACAAACACACAGCACAACGCAACACAAACACCCCCTCCTTCCACCCCCTCCCTCTATCTTTTTTCTCTCTCTCCTTATCTCTTATCTCTTCTTTTTTTTCTCCCTTCGTCTCTTGCGGCGGCGGCGGCGGCGGCGACGGCGGCGGCGGCGGCGGCCGTGTGTAGCGATAAGCTCCAGCGTTCCGATGTGGCGATAGTCAGCGGGTCTGATGGCGGGAAGATAGCTGTGTTCCGACCCCTGGCTCCGACCCTGGCTTCGGCTGGTCTTCAGTCTTTATTACATGGGAGGTGTGTTGTGTTGGATGTGGGTGTTGTGTGTGGTTGTTGTGGTGTGGGGGCCTTGTGTGAGTTGTGTTGGTGTGGGAGTTGTGTGTGATGTGTTGGGTGTGTTGTGTGGTTGTGGAGTGGTGTGGGGTCCTTGTGTGTGGTTGTGTTGGTGTGGGGCCTTTGTGAGTGTTGTGTTGGGTGTTTGTGTGAGTTGCTTGGTGTGGGGGCCTTTGTGTGTGTTGTGTTGGGTGTGCTGTGTTTGTGTGTGTTGTGGTGGGTGTGTTGTGTGTTTTGTGTGTGGTGTGGGGCTTGTGTGTGTTGTGATTGTGTGTGCCAGTGTATGTGTGTGTTTGTGTTGGTGTGATTGTGTGTTGTGTGTGGTGTGGGGGCTTGTGTGTGTTTTGTTGGGTGAGCTGTGTGTGTGTGTTGTGTTGGGTGTGTGTGTGTGGTGTGGGGCGTTGTGTGTGTTTGTTGGGTGTGTTTGTGTTGTGTGTGGTTATGTTGTTGTGGTGTTGTGTTGTGTGTGTGTTTTGTGTTGTGTGTGGGTTGTGTTGTGTGTGTTGTGTGAGTGTGGTGTTTTTGTGTGTTGTTGTGTGGTTGTGTTGTGTGTGTTGTGTGTTGTGTGTGTTGTGTGTGGTGTGGGGGCGTTGTGTGTGTTGTGTTGTGTGTGGTTGTGTTGTGTGTGGGGTTTGTTTGTGTTGTAGATGTATGCAAGACAACACACAATACATACAACACAACACATATACATCACAACACACAACACAACACACAACACATATACAACACAACAGACAACACTTATACAACACAACACACAACACATATACAACACAACACATATACAACACAACACTAGCAACAACAACACACAACACATATAACAACACAACAGACAACACTTTCTACAACACAACACACAACACATAACAACACAACACATATACAACATAACACACAACACAACATGACAACACTTATACAACACAACACCAACACATATACAACACAACACATATACAACACAACAACAACAACACAAAAGACAACACATATACAACACAACACGCAACACATATACAACACAAAACATAAACGACCCCAACACACAACTACATATTACAACACAACAACACAACACTTATACAACACAAAACACAACACATAGACAACACATACACACAACACATATACAACACAACACACAACACATATACACACAACACACAACACATATCAACACAACACACAACACATTACAACACAAACCACACAATCTCATATACACACAACACGCAACAATATACAACACAACACACAACACATATACAACACAACACACAACACATATACAACACAATACAACACAACACAACAACACATATACCACACACACACAACACATATACAACACAACACACAACACATATAACAACAACAACACACAACACATATACAACACAACCACACACACATATACAAAACAAACACAACACATATACAACTCAACACACAACACATATACAACACAACTACAATATACAACACAACACAACAACACATTTACAAACACAACTCAACACACATATTACAACACAACACACAACACATATACAACACAACACACAACACATATACAACACAACACGCAACACACATAGCAACACACACCACACAACACTATACAACACACACACAACACATATACAACACACACAAGTACAACACAAACACACAACACATATACAAACACAACTCACAACACAAATACAACACTACACACAACACATAAACAACTCAACAAACAACACATATACAACACAACACATGTACAACAAAACAACACAACACATATACAACACAACACACAACACATATACAACGACAACAAATACAACACATATACCAACACAACACATGTACACACAACACACAACACATATACAACAAACACACAACACATATACAACACAACTCACAACACATATACAACACAACAAACAACACATATACAACATCACACATGTAGCAACAGACCAACACAGAAAGCAACACATATACAACACAACACACCAACACATAGACAACACAACTCACAACACATTATACAACACAACACACAACACATATACAAACGCAACACACACAATTTACACACAACGACATGTACAAACACAACACACACACATATTACAACACAAACACACAACACATATACAACACAACCTCACAAAACATATACAACACAACACACAACACATAAACAACACAACACACAACACAACTATACAAACAACACATGTACAACACAAACACACAACACATATACAACACAACAACAACAACACATATACACACAACTCACAACACATATACAACACAACACACAACACATATACACACCACACACAACACATATACAACAAAACACATGTACAACATCAACTACACAACACATATATCAACCCACACACAACACATAACCAAACACAACACACAACACATATACAACACAACACATGTACAACACAACACACAACACATATACAACACAACACACAACACATATACAACACAACTCACAACACATATACAACACAAACACACAACACAATAGTACAACACAACAACACAACACATAGATCAACACTAACACATGTAAAATCACAAAAACACACATCACATATACAACACAACACACAACACCTAAACAACACAACTCACAACACATGTACAACACAACACGACAACCATATAACAACACAACACACCAACACATATACAAACTACAACACACAACACATATACAACAAAACACACAACACATACAACACAACCACACAACACATATACAACCAACACACAACACATATACAACACAACACACAGAACACATATACAACACAACACACAACACATATACAACACAACTCACATCACATATACAACACCAACACACAACACATATATAACACAACACACAACACATATACACACAACACGACAACACATGTACAACACAACACACACACATAAACAACACAACACCAACACATAAACAACACAACACACAACACACAACACATACAACACAACACATATACATGACACAACACGCAACACCTATACAACAACAACTCACACCACATAACAAACAACTCACAACACATATACAACACAAACTCACAACACATATACAACACAACACCAACACATATACAACACATCTCACAACACATATACAACACAACTCCACAACACATATAAAACACAACTCACAACACAAATACAACACAACTCCACAACACAATATACAACACAACAACACAACACATATACAACACAACTCACACACATATACAACACAACTCACAACACATAAACACACAACAGACAACACATAACCACACAACAACGCACACAATTACAACACAACTCACAACACATATACAACCACAACAGACAACACATATACAACACAAACAGACAACACATAAACAACACAACACACAAACACATACTACACAACACACAACAATATACAAACACAACAGACAATCCACAGTATACAACACAACACACAACACATATACAACACAACAACCCATCATACATAAACAACACAACACACAACACATACAACACAGCACATATACAACACAACACACAACACATACATACAACACAACAACACAAATACAACACAACACACAACACATACAACACAAACACACAACACATACAACACAACAACATATACCACACACACACAACACATAACAACACAACACATATACAACACAACACACAACACATACAATACAACACTCAACACATATACACACAACACACAACACATAAACAACACAACACACAACACATATTACAACACAACACACAACACATAAACAACACAAACACACAACACATACAATACAACACACAACACATATACAACACAACACACAACACAAAAACAACACAAAACACAACACATACAAAACACAACACATATACAACACAACACACAACTACATACAATACAACACACAACACATATACAACACAACACACAACACAAAACCACACAACACACAACACATATACAACTACAACTCACAACACATATACAACACAACCACACAACACAAACAACACAACTCACAACACAAACAACACAACTCACAACACATATACAACACAACTCACAACACATATACAAACACAACACACAACACATATACAAACACAACTCACAAACATATAACAACACAACTCACAACACATATACAACACAACTCACAAACGGACATAGACAACACAACTCATCAACACATATACAACACAACACACAACACATATACAACACAACACACAACACAATATACAACACAACAAACAACACATATACAACACAACACACAACACATATACAACACAACACACAACACAAATCAACACAACAACATATACGAACACAACACATCACACATATACAACACAAACACACAACACATATACAACACAACACACAACACATTATACAACACAACACACAAACACATATACATAACAAAACACAACACATATACAACACAACACACAACACATATACAACACAACACACAACACATATACAACACAACACACAACACATATACAACACAACACACAACACATATACACACCCACAACACATATACAACACAACCCACAACACATAAACAACACATATAACAACACATATACAACACAACTCACACACAAATACAACACAACCTCACCCACATATACAACACAACACAAAACACATATACAACACCACACACAACACATATACAACACAACACACAACACATATACAACACAACACACAACAACATATACAACACAACACACAACACATATACAAAACACACATATACAACACATAACAACACAACACACAACACATTTACAACACAACACCCAACACATATAACAACACAACACACAACACATATACAACACTTTAAACAACACAACACACAACACATATACAACACAACATCACAACCCACATATACAACACAACACATATACAACACAACACACAACACAATACAACACAACACACACACATATACAACAAAACACACAACACAAAGACAACACAACACACAATACATAACAACACAACACATATAACAACACTATACAACACAACACACAGCAACCATATACAACACAACACAAAAGAACAACACAACACACAACACAATACAACACAACTCACAACACATATCCAACACACACAATAACAACAACAACACACAACACAATACAACACAACACACAACACATATACAACACACACACAACACATATACATATCACAACACACACACATATACAACACAACACACAACACATATACAAACACAACACACAACACATAACAACCAACACATAATACAACACATATACAACACAACACACAACAATATACCCAACACAACACACAACACTATACAACACCACTCACAACCACATATACAACACAAACACTCAACACTAACAACACAATCACACAACACATATACAACACAACACACAACACATATACAACACAACACATATACAACACAAACACAACACATATACAACACACACACAACACATTATACAACACAACACACAACTCTAAAACACACAACACACACACACATATACAACTCAACTCACACCACATATACAACACAACCACACCACATATAACAACACAACACACGAACACTATACAACACAACACATATACCACACAACTCACTACAACATATACAAC
This sequence comes from Cherax quadricarinatus, assembly GCF_026875155.1. Taxonomy (NCBI): domain Eukaryota; kingdom Metazoa; phylum Arthropoda; class Malacostraca; order Decapoda; family Parastacidae; genus Cherax; species Cherax quadricarinatus. Next base: position 4,616,176 of record NC_069404.1, on the reverse strand, counting down.
ACAACTCACAACACATATACAACACAACACACAACACATGAACAACACATATACAACACAACTCACACCACAATACAACACACATACAACACAACTCACAACACATATACAACACACATACAACACAACTCACAACACATATACAACACATATACAACACAAACTCACAACACATATACAACACATATACAACACACTCACACCACATATACAAACACATATACATACAACACACACACAACACATATACAAACACATATACACAACACAACTCACACCACATATACAACACAATAAACAACACATATACAACACATATACAACACACACACACCACATATACCACAACACATATACAACACAACTCACACCACATATAACAACACATAAACAACACAACTCACACCACATACACAACACATATACAAACACAACCACACAACACATAACAACAACTATTACAACACAACACACAACACATATACACCACATAACAACACAACACAACAACACATAAACAACACATATACTAGACACAACTCACACCACAAATACCGAACACAATACAACACAAACACACAACACATATACAAACACCATATACAACACAACACACAACCATAGTACAACCACAAATACAACACAACACATATACAACACATATACAACACAACTCACAACCACAATATACAACACAAACATCATATACAACACATATACAACACAACACAATATACAACACATATACAACACATATACAACACAACTCACACCACATATACAACAACAAAAACATACAACACACAACAATACATATCCAACACAACACATATACACCACATATACAACTCATATACAACACAACCACACAACACAAAATACAACTCAACTCACACCACAATATACAACACAACAATATACAACACATATACAACACAACACATATACAACACATATACAACACATATACAACACAAACTCACACCACATATACAACACATATACAACACAACACAAAACACATATACAACACTACACATATAACACCCCATATACAACACATATACAACACAACACACAACCCATATACAACACAACTCACACCAGACATATACAACACAACACATATACAACACATATACAACACATCAACATATACAACACATATACAACACAACTCACACCACATTACCAACACAACACATAATAACAACACATATACAACACAACACATATACAACACATATAACAACACATATACAAACACAACACATAATACAACACATATACAACACAACACAAATACAACACATATACAACACATATACAACACATATACAACACAACTCACACCAAAAAACACACATATACAACACAACACACAACACAAATATCAACACAAAACATATACAACACAATACAAAACAACACATATACAACACATTTACAACACAACACATATACAACACATATACAACACAACACATAATATAACACAACACATATACAACACATATACAACACATATACAACACAACACATATACACACATATACAACACAACACATATACAACACATATACAACCCATATAACAACACAACTCACACAACATATACAACACATATACAACACAACACACAACACATATACAACACAACACATATCACCACAATACAACACAATACAACACAACACATATACAACACATAACAACACATAACAACACAACCACCCACAATACAACACTTATCACCACAACTCACAACCAATAAAACACAAACATATACCCCACATAAAAACACATATCAACCAACAACAACACATAACAACACAACCATATCCCCACTATCAACACATATAAAACACAACCCCAAAAACACATATAAACACAACACATATACACCACATATCAACCAATACAACCAACACATAACAAAAATATACCACAACACAAAACACCCATATACAACACATATAAAACACAATCACACCATTTTCAACCCCATAACAACACAACACACAACACTATACACAAAAAAATATAAAAACCACATATAAAAAACCTATACACCACATATACAACCAACCTATACAACAAAACACATATACAACACACACATAAAAAACAAACTCACTTTATCTCATCCCTCCTTCCTTTCCCTTCCCCATTCCTTTCCTCCTTCCCCCTTTCCTTCCCCCATCCCCCCTCCTTTCCCTTTCCTTTCCCCTCCCCCTTTCCTTCCCCTTTCCCCCCTTTCCCCTCCTTCCTTCTCTCTTCCTTCCCTCCTTCCTTTTTCACTCCTTCTCTTCCCCCCTCCTTCCTTCCCCCTTCCCTCCCCCCCTCCCCCCCTTTCCTTCCCTTCCTTTCCCCTCCTTACTTCCTTCCCCCACCCTTTTTTCCTTCTTTCTTCCTCCTTCTATCCTTCCTTCCTTCCTTCCCTCCTTACTTTCCTTCCCTCCTTCCCTTTTTCCTTCCTTCCTTCCTCCCCCTTAAATCCCTTCCCCCCTTTCCCTTTCCATCCTCCCCCCCTTTCCCTTCCATCCTCCCCTCCCCCCTTCCTTCCCTCCTTCCTTCCCCTTCCTTTCCTCCTCCCCCCCTCCTTCCTTCCACCCTCCCCCCTTTCCCTTTCCCCTTCCCTTTTTCCCTTTTTTTTCCTTGTCTTTTTTCCTTTCCCCCCTTTCCCTTTCCTTTATTTCCTTTCCCCTTCCCCCTCCCTTTCCTCCCCCCTTTCCCTTTTCCTTCCCCCCCTTCCTTCCTTCCCTCCTTTCCCCCCTTTAAATTTCCCTTTCCCCCCTTTCCCCTTTTTCCTTCCTTCCCTCCTTCTCCCCTTTCCCTTCCCTTCCCCCTCCTTCCTTTTTTTCCCCCCTTCCCTCCCCCTTCCCCCCTTTTACTTCCCTTTCCCCCCTTTCCCTTTTTCCCTTTCCTTTCCCTTTCCCTTTTCCACCCTTTATCTCCTTCCTTCCTTCCTTCCTTCCCTCCCCTTCTTCCTTCCCTTTTTCCCTTTCCTTCCCCCCCTTCCCCCTCCCCCCCTTTCCTTCCCTCCTTCCCCCCCTCCCTTCCCTCCCCCCCTTTCTTCCCTCCCCCTTCCTTTTTTTCCCCCCTTTCCTTTTTTTCCCCCCTCCTCCTTCCCCCCTTTCCCTTTCCCTTCCCCCTTTCCCTTCCCCTTCCTCCTTCCTTCCTTCCTTCCCTCCTTCTCCCCCTTTTTTCCCTTTCCTTCCGCCCTCTTTTCCCTTTCCCTTCCCTTTTTCCCTTTCCCTTTCCTTTCACCCCCCTCCTTTCCTTTCCCCCTCCCTCCTTCCTTCGGTCCCTTCCCTTCCTTCCCCCCCTTTCCCCCCCCCCCCTTCCTTTCCCTCCCCCCCTTCCCTTCCCCCCTTTTCCCCTCCTTCCTTCCTTCCCTCTCTCCTTCCACCCTTTTTCCTTCCCTCCATCCTTTCCCTCCTTCCTTTCTTCCCCCACTTTTTCCCCCCTTTCCCTTTCCCTTTCCCCCTTCTCCTCCCCCTCTTTTTCCCCTTCCTTTTTTTCCCTGTTTCCCCCCTTTCCCTTTCCCTTTCCCTTCCCCCCCTTCCTTCCTTTTTTCCCTCCTTCCTTCCTTTCCCCTCCTTTTTTTCCCCCCTTTCCCTTCTCTCCCCCCTTTTCCTTTCCCTTTCCCTTTCCCCTTCCCTCCTTCCCTCCCTCCTCCCTCCTTCCTTCCTTCCCTCCTTCCTTCCTTCCTTCTTTCCCCTTTTCCCCTTCCCTGTTTCCTTTCCCTTTTTCCCCCCCCTTTCCCCCCTTTCCCTTTCCCCCCTTTTCCTTCCCTCCCCCCTTCCTTCCCCCCTTTCCTTTTTCTCTCCTCCCTCCTTCCCTTTTTTCCTTCCTTCCCTCCTTCCTTCCTTCCCCTTTTTCCCTTTCCCTTCCTTTTTTTTCCTTCCCTCCCCCCTTTCCCTTTCCTTTCCCCCCTTCCTTCCCCCCCTTTCCTTCCTCCTTCCTCCTTCCTTCCTTCCCCCCTTTTTTTTCCCTTTCCCTTCCCCCCTTCCCTTCCCTCCCTTCTTCCTTCCCCCTCCCTCCTTTTCCCCTTCCTTCCCCCTTTTTTTTTTTTTCCCTTTTTTTCCTTCCCCCCTTTTTTTTCCTTCCTCCCCCCTTTCCCTTCCTTCCCCCTTTCCCTTTCCCCTCCCCCCTTTCCCTTCCCTTCCCCCCTTTCCTTTTTTCCTTTCCCTTTTCCTTCCTTCCCCCCTTTTTTTTCCCCTCTTTCCTTCGTTCCCCCCTTCCTTCCTCCTTCCTTCCTTCCTCCTTCCTTTCCCCCTTTCCCTTTCCCTCCTTCAAAAATAACCCTTCCCAGGGGTCTAGAGGAGGGGGAGATAAGAGAGGGGAGATGTAGAGAGAGAAAACGATGAGAGTTTGGAAGAAAAGATAAGTAGGAGGGAATATTTAATATGACAAAAGAAGAGAGAAAAGAGAGAGAGAAGAGAGGGAGAGAGAAAAGAGAGAGAGAGAGAGAGAGAGAGGGGGGAGAGAAAAAGAGAGAAAGAAAAGAGAAAGAAAGAGAGAGAGAGAGAAGAGAGAGAAAAGAAAGAGAGAGAGAGAGAAAAGAGAGTGAATGAGAGAGTGAGTGAGGGGGGAAAAAAAAGGGGGGGGAAGGGGGGGGTGGGGAAAGTGAGGGAGAGAGAGGAGATACATATTTAACATTGAAAGTAACCCGGGATAACTGTAAGAAACCCCCCAGGAAAACTCAAAGTAACCCAGGAAAACCCTGAAAGAAAAACCCGGGGAAAACCCTAAAAAGAAACCCAGAATAACTAAAAGAAACCCCGGGATAACTGAAAGAAAAACCCCGGGATAACTAAAAGGGAAAACCCAGGATAACTGAAAGTAACCCAGTATAACTGAAAGTAACCCAGGATATCCCAGGATAACTGAAAGTAACCCAGGATAACTGAAAGTAACCCAGGATAACTGAAAGTAACCCAGGATAACTGAAAGTAACCCAGGATAACTGAAAGTAACCCAGTATAACTGAAAGTAACCCAGGATAACGAAAGAAAACCCGGGATAACTGAAAAAACCCCAGGATAACTGAAAGAACCCCAAAGTAAAACTGAAAGAAACCCCCAGGATATCCCGGGATAACTGAAAGTAACCCAGGATAACTGAAAGAACCCAGGATAACGAAAAAACCCAGGAAAACCCTGAAAGAAAACCCGGGAAAACTAAAAGAAACCCCGGGAAATTAATTTAAAGAAATTTCCGGGAAATAACCCGGGATAACTGAAAGTAACCCAGGAAAACTGAAAGTAACCCAGGATAACGAAAGAACCCCAAAGGAAAACTGAAAGAAACCCAGGAAAAACTGAAAGTAACCCGGGAAAATCCCAGGATAACTAAAAAGTAACCCAGGATAACTAAAAAGTAACCCAAGATAACGGGAAGTAACCCAGGAAACCCGGGAAAACCCCAGGATAACTGAAAGTAACCCAGGAAAAACTGAAAGAAAACCCAGTAAAAACTGAAAGAAACCCAGGAAAACAAAAAAGAAAACCCATTTTTAACTAAAAAGAAACCCCGGATATCCCAGGAAAAACGGGAAAGAAACCCCAGGATAACTGAAAGTAACCCAAGATAACTAAAAGTAACCCAGGAAAACCCGGAAAAAACTGAAAGAAACCCGGGAAATAACTGAAAGTAACCCAGTATAACTAAAAAGAAAACCCAGGAAAATCCCCAGGATAACTGAAAGAAACCCCCGGAAATAACGGGAAAAGAAACCCCGGGATAACGAAAGAAACCCCGTATAATAAAAGTAACCCGGGATACCCAGGATAACTGAAAGAAAACCCAGGAAAAACGAAAGAAACCCCGGATAACTAAAAGGGAACCCGGGAAACTGAAAGAAACCCCGGGAAATAACTGAAAGAAACCCAGAAAACTGAAAAAAACCCCAGTATAACGAAAGTAACCCAGGAAACCAGGATAACTGAAATAACCCAGGATAATTTTGAAATTTTAACCCGGGGATAACTGAAATTTAACCCAGTATAACTGAAAGTAACCCAGGAAAAAACCCGGGAAAAACTGAAAGAAACCCCAGGATAACCCAGGAAAAAACTGAAAGCAACCCAAAATAACTAAAAGTAACCCAGTATAACTGAAAAGTAACCCAGTTAACGAAAAAAACCCGGGGAATAACTGAAAGCAACCCAGGATAAAAAAAGGGAAACCCCAGGATAACTGAAAGTAACCCAGGATAACTGAAAGAAAACCCCAGGATAACCCAGGTAACGGGAAAAGCAACCCAGGAAACCCAAAATAATAACGAAAAAAACCCCAGGATAACTGAAAAAACCCCCGGAAAACTGAAAGAAAAACCCGGGAAAAAACCAGGAAAAAGGGTTAAAGCAACGCAGGAAAAACCCCGGGATAAACCCAATAACTAAAAACCCAAACCCCCGGATAACCCGGATAACAAAAGAAACCCAGGATAACCCAGGAAACTGAAAGAAAACCCGGGAAACAACCCAGGATATCTGAAAGAAACCCCCGGTTAACGAAAGAAACCCCAGGATAACTGAAAGTAACCCGGGATAACTGAAAGCAACCCGGATAACCCGGGAAACTAAAAGCAACCCAGGAAAAACCCGGGATAACTGAAAGCAACCCGGGATAACTGAAAAAAAACCCAGGATAACTGAAGGCAATCCAGGATAAGTGGAAGTAACCCAAAACAAAGCAACCCAGGAAAAACCCGGGAAAAACTGAAAGAAACCCTGGACAACCCAATAACTGAAAGAAAACCCCAGGATAACTGTGAGGGACCGGGATAACTTGGGGAACCCAGGAAAAACTAAAATTTAAACCCAAAACCCAACCCAGGATATATTACAAAAACCCCGGGAAATAACGCAAGATAACCAGATATCCCAAAAAAAGCCAGAATAGCCTAGAATAGCCCCAGATAGCCCCCAAAAACCCGGGATACCGGGAAAGGGGTTAAATAGCCGGGAAAAAAGGCAAAGGTTTAAACCAGGATAGCCCGGGATAAGCCAGGGAAAGAAGGCCAAAAGCCAGGAAACACTGGGAAAACCCAAAGGGAAAAAACCCCGGATAACCAAGGAAATACCTTACTTGTGGTAGCAGCGGGGCCCACCGGCTAGCCTTCACATCTTATGGGGACGGTGGGTTGCTCGAGGTTCCCGCCCCCCTAGGTGCAAGGTACCTAGCACGGCACCTAGGTCCATCTCCACGGCACCTAGCACAGCAGCCACCTAGGTGACAGAACCACCTAAGTCCCGCGTAACAGCACCTAGGTGACACTTAACAGCACCAAGGTGACACTTAACAACACCTAGGTGACACTTAACAGCACCAAGGTGACACTTAACAGCACCTAGGTGACACTTAACAGCACCAAGGTTACACTTAATAGCACTTAGCACCACCTAGAAGTACTTAGGGGCATCCGGGTGACACTTAGGAGCACCGAGAAGCATTTAGGTGCCACTTAACAGCACCTAGCAGCAAACAGCACAACCTAGGTGCAGTTTAAAACCACCTAGGAGCCATGTAACAGCACCTAAGAGCAAACAGCACCACCTAGGTGCCACAAAAGAGCACCTAGCAACACTTAGATGACATATAACAGAGCCGAGCACCACTTGGCACCACCTAGGTGCCACTTAAGAGCACCTAGCAACACCTAGATGTCACTTAACAGCTCCATGCAGCACCTAGCACCACCTAGGTGCTAATTAAGAGCACCTCGAACTACTTACCATCACCTAGGTGCCACTTAAGAGCACCTAGCACCACTTAGAATCACCTAGGTGCCACTTAGGAGCACCTAGCAACACCTAGGTGCCACATAAGTTCACTTTGACAAGTTGCAGTGGTCGTTAAGGGCGAATTTCCAAGTCTATATGGACCACTTTTCTGTGCTAATCCAGTGGTAAATGGCACTTACGTTCACTTTAAAGGGAGGGGTTGGTTGAAGTGGTAAGGGGGAGGGTAAGGGGTGATTAGGGGGTGTAAAAGGGAGCGGTGGTCTAAGGGAGAGAGAGAGAGAGAGAGTTGCGCGCACTCTGAAGGCTGGAGTGAAACTGGAGGAGTGATGGAGTGTGGTGGAGGGGGAGGGAGAGAGGGATGGAGGGAGGCTACCGTGTGTGTGTGCGTGTGTGTGTGTGTTGTGTGTGTGTGTGTTGTGTGTGTGTGTGTTGTGTTGTTGTGTTGTGTGTGGTGTGTGTGTGTGTGTGTGTGTGTGTTGTGTGTGTGTGTGTGTGTGTGTGTTGTGTGTACTCACCTAATTGTACTCACCTAATTGTGGTTGCAGGGGTCGAGACTCAGCTCCTGGCCCCGCCTCTTCACTGATCGCTACTGGATCCTCCTCTCTCTGCTTCCTGAGCTTTGTCATACCTCTTCTTAAAACTATGTAGGGTTTTCCTGCCTCCACTACTTCACTTGCTAGCTTTCCACTTGCTGGAAAATCTATGACTGAAAAAATATTTCCCTAACGTCCCTGTGACATCGTCTGAGTCTTCAGCTTCCAGTTGTGCCCCCTTGTCCCTGTGTCCCCTCTCTGGAACATCCTATCTCGTCCACCTTGTCTATTCCCGCAGTATCTTGTATGTCTTTATCTTTCTCCCCTGACCCTTCTGCCCCTCCGTGTCGTCAGTCCGATTTCCCTTAACCTTTCCTCGTACGACATTCCCTTGAGCTCTGGGACTAGCCTTGTTGCAAACCTTTGTACTTCTCTAACTTCTTGACGTGCTTGACCTGTGGGGGTTCCAGACGGGTGCTGCATACTCCAGTATGGGTCTAACATACACAGTGTACAGTGTCTTGAACGATTCCTTATTAAGTTATCGGAACGCATTCTCGGTTTTGCCAGGCGCCCGTATGCTGCAGCGGTTATTTGGTTGATGTGTGCCTCCGGTGATGTGCTCGGTGTTATGGTCACCCCAAGGTCTTTCTCCCTGAGTGAGGTCTGTAGTCTTTGTCCACCTAGCCTATATTCTGTCTGCGGTCTTTTTTTTCCCCCTCCCAATCTTCATGACTTTGCATTTGGCTGGTTTGAATTCGAGAGCCAGTTACGGACCACATGTCCAGCCTCCCCAGGTCTCTTTGCAGCCCCTGCCTCATCCTCGTCCGATTTAATTCTTCTCATCAACTTCACGTCATCTGCGAACAGGGACACTTCAAATCTATTCCTTCCTCATGTCGTTCACAAAATATCAAAAATAGCACTGGTCCTAGAACTGACCCCTGGGGGAAACCCGCTCGTAACAGGCGCCCACTGTGATACCTCTTCACGTACCATGACTCTTGCTGCCTCCCTGTCAGGTATTCCCTTATCCATTGCAGTGGCCCTTCCTTTACGTGTGCCTGATCCTCCAGCTTCTGCACTAATCTCTTGTGGGGAACTGTGTAAAAAGGCTTCCTGCAGTCTAGGAAAACGCAATCTACCCAACCCTCTCTCTCGTGTCTTACTTCTGTTACCTTGTCATAAAACTCCAGGAGGTTTGTAATACAAGATTGCCTTCCATGAACCCATGCTGGTTTTCATTTATAATCTTGTTCCTTTCCAGGTGTTCGACCACTCTCCCCCTGAAAATTTTCTCCATGACTTTGCACACAATACATGTCAGAGACACAGGTCTGTAGTTTAGTGCCTCGTTTCTGTTTCCTTTCTTAATATGGGACTACATTAGCTGTCTTCCATTTCTAAAGGTAGTTGCCCAGTTTCAAGGGATGTGTTGAAGATTGTGGTTAGAGGCACACACAGCATCTCTGCTCCTTCTCAAAGGACCCATGGGGAGATGTTGTCCGGTCCCATCGCCTTTGAGGTGTCAAGGTCACTTAAGAGCTTCTTCACCTCCTCCTCAGTTGTTCGTATGTCATCCAACACTTGTTGGTATATTCCCTCTTGATGTTCCCTTCTGGGGCTGTCCCCCCAAACAGCCCTTCCTGTCTCTACTGTAAAAACTTCCTTAAAATCTCCTGTTCAGCTCCTCACATACCTCCTGATCATTTCTTGTGAGTTCTCCACCTTCTGTCCTTAATCTGATCACCTGGTCTTTGACTGTTGTCTTCCCCCTGATGGGGCTAAAACAACAGTTTCGGGTCAGTCTTGATTCTCGATGCTATGTCATTTTCATACTGTCGCTGGGCCTCCCTCCTTACCTGTGCGTACTCGTTCCTGCTCTGCACTGATCTCCCTATTTTCGTGTGTTCTCTGCCTTCTGTACTTTTTCCATTCTCTTTTTGCACTTTGTTTTTGCCTCCTTACACCGTCGGGAAAAACCAGGGCTTGTTCTGGTCTTCCCGTTGTTACTGTTGCCCTTGGGATAAAACCTTTCCACTGCCCCCTTTTGCATTTTGTTGCTACATATTCCATCATTTCATTTAACTGGCTTTCCTGCCAGTTCCTGTCCCACTGGACCTCCCGCAGGAAGTTCTTCAACCCTATGTAGTCCCCCTTTTATAGTCAGGCTTTTCCCATTCTACTCCTTGTTATTCTCTCCACTTGCAGCTCTACTATGTATTCAAAGCACAGAACCACGTGGTCGCTAGCTCCTAGGGGACTCTCATACTTGATGTCCTCAATTTCTGAAGCTCCCCAGGGTGAACACAAGATCCAATCTTGCTGGTTCATCCTCCCCTCTCACTCTGGTAGTGTCCTTAACATGTTGGTGCATGAGGTTTTCCAGCACCACGTCCAACATCCTGGCTCTCCATGTTCGGGCCCCCCCCATGTGGCTCCAGGTTTTCCCAGTCAATCTCCCTGTGGTTGAAATCCCCCATAACCAGCAACTTTGCTCTGCTGGAGTGAGCTCTTCTTGCCACCTCCGCAAGTGTGTCCACCATTGCTCTGTTGCTCTCTTCATATTCCTCCTCTTGGCCTCCTGCAGTTCTGGGGTTGGATTATACATCACTGAATGACCACTTTGTGTTCCCCAGACTGAAGTGAAACCTGCTATGTAGTCTCTTTCTCCCTGTCTCATCTTTTTCCCTTTCCATTTTTTTCGAATTTCCATCTGTTTTTTTTACGAGCAGAGCAACCCCACCTCCCCCCCTACCCCTTCTATCTTTCCTCATGATCTGGTATCCTGGGGGGAAGATTGCATCTGTTATTGTCTCCAGAGTTTTGTTTTCTGTAACTGCTATGATGTCTGGGGACTTCTCATTGATTTTTTTCTTCCCATTCCTCATGTTTATTCGTTAATCCATCTGCATTTGTGTACCAAACCTTCAACTTCTTTTCTAATACTGTAACTGTGGTGGGGGGGGTGGAAACAGAGGGATCGGTGTGTGATGGTTGGTTTGGAATGTTCAGTTCCCTTTGGGGTGTCGTGGCTGGAGTCCTTCTGCAGGTGTTTTTTGGGGGGTGCGCTTGTCCTTCCATTTGATCCTGGGTTATTCTGCTCTCCTTTTTCATTTCCCCCCCAAATTTCTCCTTTCGTTTTTGAACTCCTCTTTCATTGTTTTCCCTTTCGTCCTGTGTTCTGTCTCGGCCCGAGGTACACACTCCGGAACTCCTGCTTGCCTCTCAGCCGTGCTTCTCCTGCAGGATCAGGTTCGGGTTGATTCTCCCTTGAAAATTACTTTGAGAGGCCGATTCCTTTTCTTTGTGAACCACCCAATTCTCCGAAAATTTGCCACCTGGGTCATGTCCCCCTCGCCTACACCTTCATGATGTCTTCAATCGCTTTTTTCTCCTCCTGCTTTCTTCATCATAAGTTTCCCCTTTAGTTTCGTCTAGCCCATAGACAACACGGATCTCCCCCTTTCCACCTCCCACTGTGACTCCCATTGCATCCTCTGATGTGTTTTATTTCCTTCCCGTGGAGTTTTTCCTTCCTTCAGTCCCTTCCCTCGTTATGGCCCCTGCTCTTGGTTTATCCTTCCTGCTCACCTGCTCCTGGGCCCCCACAGTATCTGGTAAGGTCCTTGCACATGTCCTAGTTCCATCAATGTCTTCCAACCTCTCTTTCTGTCCTAAGTGCTCCCTGTCTTTGTTTTGGCCCCTGTGGGTTTGACAGGGACCTCTGCATACAGTTTAGTTTCCATGCTTCCTTCGGACCTGTTGTCCCGTGTTCGATGTAGCCATTGCCGATGCTACTCTGTAATATCTTTGTCTCTGTGCTGTTTCAGATGTCTCAGCTCCTCTCTAATCTCTCTATCTTGATTTCTGCTGCTGTGGCCCGTTGTTTCCACCCTTTTTCATTCTGCTGCTAACCTCTCTTCCATCTTCCTTTCCACTCATCTAGTCTCCTTCCCCAGTCTTCCTCCCTTTTTTTGAGCTCTATCTCCCATTCCTCCCTCTCAGATTCGTCCTTGGAGCCCCTTGTCCTCATCCTGGTTAGGGGGAGGGGAATAGATGGTTAGGAGAGGGGATGGATGGTTGTGGGGGAGGGGGAGGATGGTTATTGGAGGGGCAGAGATAGTTGGGGGGGGGAGTTAGATGGTTTGGGGGAGAGAGGGGATGGATGGTTATGGGGGAGGGGGAGGATGGTTATTGGAGGGAGGGAGGTTGTTGGCGGGGGTTAGACGGGTTTTGGGGGGGGGTTAGGTGGTTTGGGGGAGGGTAGGTGGCTAAGGGAGGTGGTTAGGGAAGGGGTGTTACGTGTTTGTGTCAAGTGTTTGTATCAAGTGGCGGAGGGTGTGTGTGTGTGTGTGTGTGTGTGGTGGTGTGTGTGTGTGTGTGTGTGTGTGCGTGTGTGTTGTGGTGTGTGTATGTGTGTGGTGTGTGTGTGTGAATGTGTGTTGTGTGGAATGTGTGTGTGTGAATGTGTGTGTGAATGTATGTGTGTGTGTTTTGTGTGTGTGTGGTGTGTGTGGTGTGTGTGTGTGTGTGTGGTGTGTGTGTTGGTGTGTATGTTTTGTGTGTGTGTGTGTGTGTGTGCGTGTGTGGGTGTGTGTGGTGTGTGTGTGTGGTGTATGTGTGTGTGTGGTGTGTGTGTGTGTTGTGTGTGTGTGTATGTGTGTGTGTGTGTGTGTGTGTTTGTGTGTTTACGTATGTGTGTATGTATGTGTGTGTGTGTATGTGTGTATTGTGTGTGTATGTGTGTGTGTGTGTGTGTGTGTGTGTGTGTGAGGGGTCTACCCTTGTGTGTGTGTGCTTGTGTGTGAGGGAGGGGGGGTTAGGGGGGGGGTTGAAAGATCCGTCGTGTAGGCACAAATTTAGTCTCATTTACTTTCCCAATTATGCTACTCTCTCCACTTATTGCCCTTTCTGGATTTACGTGTTAATTGTTGCTGGTTATTATCATTTTCCTTGTTCACATTGAGAGAGGACTTCCTAGCTTCCTAAGTATTCTTACTGCTAAAACTACCTGTAGTAACCACTGCCGTGTGCGTGTGCGTGTGTGTGTGTGTGTGAGTGTGTGAGTGTGTGTGTGTGTGAGTGTGTGAGTGTGTGTGTGTGTGTGTGAGTCTTGTGCGGTGTAATGACTGGCCGCAACTTCTTTTACCTGACTAAACCCTCCTGGACCTAACCCCAGCACCGTCTTACAATGTTGCCCTTAAAAGCTTGTCCCACCTAACCTTCTCACACTCGTCAACACTATATTCCTATGTCTATGCATTTCTAATCTAATTCTGGTAATAACTTGCAGGAGTGAGTGACCGTATCAAACAGTATACAAGGCCAGCCAGGGCCGTCAACATGCAAACCACAACTAGGCGAATAAACTTGCGGTTGACGTTGCCAGCTGCTGATGACGTAGTCGTACGTAGGCCTTAAATCCCTATTTTGGAGATCCTTCACCCGTGATGATTATAACCATATATTCCGCTTCCTCACTTCACTCTTCACTGATGATAGTTTTAAAACTTCACATTATATACACTTCACTTCTTTTGTATTTAAAGGCACACAACTTGTCGTGACGTCACTTCATCAGGCCAAACCCCTACCAATGTGGCAACAGCGCCTAAGACCCCAACGGTTTTGCGCTTTGAAATATTATGATTTCATTTCCTCTCACTTTCTTTAACTAATAACTTTAATTATCCTCGTAGTATTGTTCACTGACGTTCCACTACCACTGATTACTTCTAGCTGATATTACGCGTCTTTCAACGCTAAGGTTCTCGGAGCCTTGTTACCCACGTCTTCACCCCACGGACCCACGTTTTTGTGTGTGTGTGTGTGTGTGTGTGTGTGTGTGTGTGTGTGTGTGTGTGTGTGTGTGTTTTGTTGTTGTGTTTTGTGTTGTGTGTGTTGTGTGGTGTGTGTTGTGTGTGTGTGTGTGTGTGTGTTTTTGGGGTGTGTGTGTGTGTGTGTGTGTGTGTGTGTTGTGTGTGTGTGTGTTGTGTGTGTTGTGTGTGTGTGTTGTGTGTTGTGTTTGTGTGGGGTGTGTGTGTGTGTGTTTTGTGTGGGTTTTGTTGTGTGTGGTGTGGGGTGGGGTGTGTGTGTGTTGTGTTTTGTGTGTGTTGTGGGGTTTGTGTGTGTGTGTGTTGTGTGTTTTGTGTGTGTGTGTGTGTGTGTGTGTGTGTGTGTGTGTGTGTGTTTTGTGTGTGTGTGTTATGGTGTGTGTGTGTGTGTTGTGGTGTGTGTGTGTTTGTGTGTGTGTGTGGTTGTGTGTGTGTGTGTGTGTGTTGTGTGTGTTGTGTTTTGTGTGTGTGTGTGTGTTTTGTGTGTGTGTTGTGTGTGTGTGTGTTGTGTGTGTGTGTGTGTTGGTGTGTGTGTGTGGTGTGTGTTGTTGTGTGTGTTTTGTGTGTGTGTGTTTTGGTTTTGTGTGTGGTGTGTGTGTGTGTGGTGTGTTTGTGTGTGTGTGTTTGGTGTGTGTGGGTTTGTTGTGTGTGTGTGTGTGTGTGTTTTTGTGTGTGTGTTGTGTGTGTGTGTGTTGGTGTGTGTGGTGTGTGTGTGTGTGTGTTTGTGTGTGTGTTGTGTGTGTGTGTTGTTGTGTGTGTGTTGGGGTGTTGTGTGTGTGTGTGTGTGTGTGTTGTTTGTGTGTTGTGTGTGTGTGTTGTGTGTGGTTTGTGTGTGTGTGGTTTTGTGTGTGTGTTGTGTTTTGTGTTGTTTGTGTGTGTGTGGTGTGTGTGTGTGTGTTGGGGTGTTGTGTTGTGTGTGTGTGTGTGTGTGTGTGTGTGGGGTGTTGTGGTGTGTTTGTGTGTGTTGTGTGTGTGTGTGTTGTGTGTGTGTGTTTTTTGTTTTGTTTTGAGTTGTGTTTGTGTTGTGTGTGGGGGTGTGTTGTGTGGTGTTGTGGTGGTGTGTTGTGTGTGTTGTGTGTGTTGTGTGTGTGTGTTTTGTGTGTGGTGTGGTGTTGTGTGTGTGGGTGTTGTTTGTTGTGTGTGTGTGTGTTTTGTGTGTGTGTGTGTGTGTGTGTGTGTGTGTTGTGTGTGTGTGGGGGTGTGGTGTGTGTGTGGGTGTTTTTGTGTGTGGTGTGTGTGTGTGTGTGTGTGTGTGTGTGTGTGTGGGGGTGTGTGTGTGTTTTGTGTTTTGTGTATGTGTGTGTGTGTGGTACTCACCTATTGTACTCACCTATTTGTGGTTGCAGGGGTCGAGTCATAGCTCCTGGCCCCGCCTCTTCACTGATTGCTACTAGGTCCTCTCTCTCCCTGCTCCATGAGTTTTATCATACCTCGCCTTAAAACTATGTATGGTTCCCGCCTCCACCACATCACTTTCTAGGCTATTCCATGGCCTGACTACTCTATGACTGAAGAAATACTTCCTAACATCCCTTTGATTCATCTGAGTCTTCAACTTCCAATTGTGACCTCTTGTGTCTGTGTCCCATCTCTGGAACATCCCGTCTTTGTCCACCTCGTCTATTCCGCACAGTATTTTATATGTCGTTAACATGTCTCCCCTGACCCTCCTGGCCTCCAGTGTGATCAGGCCGATTTCCCTCAACCTTTCTTCGTAGGACAATCCCCGTAGCTCTGGGACTAGTCTTGTTGCAAACCTTTGCACTTTCTCTAATTTCTTGACATGCTTGACTAGGTGTGGATTCCAAACTGGTGCTGCATACTCCAGTATGGGCCTGACGTAAATGGTATACAGAGTCTTGAACGACTCCTTACTGAGGTATCGGAATGCTATCCGTAGGTTTGCCAGACGCCCGTACTACAGCAGTTATCTGATTGATGTGCGCCTCAGGAGATATGCTCGGTGTTATACTCACCCCCAGATCTTTTTCCTTGAGTGAGGTTTGCAAACTTTGGCCATCTAAACTATATTGTGTCTGCGGTCTTCTTTGCCCTTCCCCAATCTTCATTTGGCGGGGTTAAACTCAAGGAGCCAGTTGCTGGACCAGGCTTGTAGCCTGTCCAGGTCTCTTTGTAGTCCTGCCTGATCCTCATCCGATTTGATTCTTCTCATTAACTTCACATTGTCCGCAAACAAGGACACTTCTGAGTCTATCCCTTCCGTTATGTCATTCACATATACCAAGAACAGCACAGGTCCTAGGACTGACCCCTGTGGAACCCCGCTTGTCACAGGCGCCCACTTTGACACCTCATCACGTACCATGACTCGTTGTTGCCTCCCTGTAAGGTATTCTCTTATCCATTGCAGTGCCTTTCCTGTTATGTGTGCCTGATCCTCTAGCTTTTGCAGTAACCTCTTGTGAGGAACTGTGTCGAAGGCCTTCTTGCAGTCCAAAAAATGCAGTCGATCCACCCCTCTCTCTCTCTTGTCTTACTTCTGTCACAGGTGCTCCCACCACTCTCCTCCTGATGATCTTCTCCATGACCTTGCATACTATACACGTTAATGATACAGGTCTGTAGTTTAATGCCTCATGTCTGTCTCCCTTTTTAAAAATTGGGACTACATTTGCCATCTTCCATACCTCAGGGAGTTGCCCAGTTTCAAATGATGTGTTGAAGATCTTTGTTAATGGTACACACAATATCTCTGCTCCCTCTTTAAGAACCCACGGAGAGATGTTGTCTGGTCCCACCGCCTTTGAGGTGTCAAGTTCGCATAGCAGCTTATTCACCTCCTCCTTGGTTATATGTACCTCATCCAGCACTTGCTGGTGTACCCCCTGCTCTGATTTCCTGGAGTCCTACTGGTTTCCACTGTAAATACTTCTTTAAATCTTGTGTTGAGCTCCTGACATACCTCCCAGTCGTTTCTTGTGAATTCCCCATCACCCTTCCTCAGTCTGATTACCTGGTCCTTGACTGTTGTTTTCCTCCTGATGTGGCTGTACAACAGCTTCGGGTCAGTCTTGACTTTCGATGCTATGTCATTTTCGTATTACCGCTGAGCCTCCCTTCTTATCTGTGCATATTCGTTTCTGGCTCTTCGGCTAATCTCTTTATTTTCCTGAGTTCTCTATCTTCTGTACCTTTTCCATTCTCTAGTACACCTAGTTTTTGCCTCCCTACACCTTTGGGTGAACCAAGGACTCGTTCTGTTCTTCCCATTATTTCTGTTTCGCTTGGGAACAAACCTCTCCTCTGCCTCCTTGCATTTTGTTGCCACATAGTCCATCATTTCTTGTACTGGTTTTCCTGTCAGTTCCCTCTCCCACTGAATGTCTTGAAAGAAGTTCCTCAAGCCTGAGTAGTTCCCCCTTTTGTAGTTTGGTTTTTCCCACCCCATTCCTGCTGCTCTCTCCACTTGGAGCTCAACTATGTAGTCGAAGCACACAACCACATGATCACTAGCTCCCAGAGGCCTTTCATACATGATATCCTCGATGTCCGAACTACTCAAGGTGAATATAAGGTCCAGTCTAGCTGGTTCATCCTCTCCTCTCTCTCTGGTAGTGTCTCTAACATGTTGATGCATGAGGTTTTCCAGTACCACATCCATCATCTTGGCTCTCCATGTTTCGGGACCCCCATGGGGCTCCAGGTTTTCGCAGTCAATCTCCTTGTGATTGAAATCACCCATAACTAGTAACTTTGCTCTCCCCATGTGTGCTCTCCTGAGTGTTTGGTGTGTGTGTGTGTGTGTGTGTGTGTGTGTGTGTACTCACCTAGTTGAGGTTGCGGGGGTCGAGTCCGAGCTCCTGGCCCTGCCTCTTCACTGATAACTAGTAACTTTGCTCTCCCCATGTGTGCTCTCCTGAGTGTTTGGTGTGTGTGTGTGTATGTGTGTGTGTGCGTGTGTGTGTGCGTGTGTGTGTGCGTGTGTGTGTGTGTGTGTGTGTGTGTACCCCTATTT
>NC_069404.1:4586598-4597576 GCF_026875155.1 Cherax quadricarinatus | reverse complement strand
CCCCCACCCCCTACCCCTTTACCCCCTACCCCCTATCCCTCCCCCCCCTCACCCCCTACCCCCTACCCCCCTTCCCTCACCCCTTACCCCCCCTCCTCCCTACCCCCTCACTCCCTCCCCCCTCACCCCCTACCCCCTCACTCCCTACCCCTCACTCCCCTACCCCCTCACTCCCTACCCCCTACCCCTCCCCCTTAACCCCTCCCCCCCCTCCCCCCTACCCCCCACTCCCTACCCCCCTCACCCCTACCCCTCACCCCCCTTTACCCCCACCCCTACCCTCACTCCTACCCCTCACTCCTACCCCCCCTCCCTACTCCTCACTCCCTACCCCCTCACTCCCTACCCCTCACTCCCTACTCTCATCATACCCTCACATCCTAACCATCACTCCCTACCCTCTCACTCCTACCCTACAGTCCCTACCCTCCCTCACTACCACTCCTCCCCCTACCCCCTCACTCCCTACCCTCACTCCTACCCCTCACTCCCACCCTCACTCCCTACCCCCTCACTCCCTACTCCTCACTCCCTACCACCCTCACTCCCTACCCTCTCACTCCTCTACCCTCTCACTCCCTCCCCCATCAGCCCTACTCAACCCTACCACTCCCTTCCCTACCCTCACTCCTACCACCCTCACATCCCCACCCCTCACTCCCTACCCTCACTCCCTACCCCACCTCTACTCCCCTCCTCCATACCCCTCACTCCCTACCTCCTCACTCCTACCTCTCACATCCCTACCCCTCATCCTCCCACCCTCTCACTCCCTACCCTCTCACTCCCTACCCCTCACCCCCTACCCCTCCTCACTCCCTACTTCCCTCCACTCCCCTACCCCTCACTCCCTACCCCCTCACTCTCCCTACCCCTCACTCCTACTCCTCACTCCTACCCCCCTCTACTCCCTACCTCCCTCACTCCCTACCTCTCACCTCCTCCCCCACTCCCACCCTCTCATCCCTACCCTTCACTCCCTACCCCTCACTCCCTACCCCTCACTCCCTACTCCCTCACCCCTACCCTCTCACTCCCTACCCCCTCTCACTCCCTACTCCTCTCACTCCCTACCCCTCACTCCCTACCCTCTAACTCCCTACCCTCTCACTCCCTACCCCTCACTCCTACCACTATCTCCTACCCTCTCACTCCCTAACCCTC
This sequence comes from Cherax quadricarinatus, assembly GCF_026875155.1. Classification (NCBI taxonomy): domain Eukaryota; kingdom Metazoa; phylum Arthropoda; class Malacostraca; order Decapoda; family Parastacidae; genus Cherax; species Cherax quadricarinatus. The sequence continues at coordinate 4,596,412 of NC_069404.1, read as the reverse complement.
TCACTCCCTACCCCTCACCTACACCTCATCCTACCTCTCACTCCCTACCCCCTCACTCCTACCCTCTCACTCCTACCCCTCACTCCTACCCCTCACCCTAATCCTCCTCCCTACTCCCTACCCTCACTCCATACCTCTACTCCTCCTCTCACTCCCTACCCCTCACTCCCTACCCCTCACTCCCTACCCTCACCTACCCCTCACCCCTACCCTCTCACTCACTCCCTTACCTCCCTACCCTCTCCTCCTACCCTCTCACTCCCTACCCTCTCACTTCTCCCTACCTCCTCTACTCCCTACCCCTCACTCTACCCTCACTCCTACCCCCTCACCCCTACCTCCTCTCACTCCCTACCCCTCACTCCCTACCCCCTCACTCCCTACCCCTCACTCCCTACCTCACTCCTACCCTACCTCACTCTCCTACCCCTCATCACTCACTCCCTCCTTCTCCCTACTCCCTCCTCCCTACTCCTCACCCCTACCCTCCTCCACTCCCTACCCTACTCACCCTCCCCTACTTCCCTCCACTCCCTACCCTCTCACTTCCCTACCCCCTCACTCCCTACCCCCTCACTCCCTACCCCTCACTACTACCCCCTCACTCCCTACCCCTCCACTCCTACCTCCTCACTCCCTACTCCCTCACTCCTACTCCCTCACCCCTACCCTCTCACTCCCTACCCTCTCACTCCCTACCTCTCACTCCTCCTCTACTCCTACCCTCTCAATCCCTACCCCCTCACTCCTACCCCCTCACTCCCTACTCCTCACTCCCTACTCCCTCACTCCATACCCCCTCACTCCCTACCCCTCACTCCTACCCTCTCACTCCTACCCTCTCACTCCTACCCTCTCATCCTTACCTCTCACTCCCTACCCCCCTCACCCCTACCCTCTCACTCCCTTCCCCTCACCCCTACCTCTCATCCCTACCCCCTCACTCCCTACCCCTCACTCCCTACTCCTCACTCCACCCCATCACTTACCCCCCTCACTCCCTACCCTCTCATCCTACCTACCCTCACCCCCTACCCTCACTCCCTACCCTCTCACTCCCTACCCCCTCACTCCCTACCCCCCTCACTCCCTACCCCGTCACTCCCTACCCTCACTCTCTACCCCCTCACTCCTACCCTCACTCCTACCCCTACTCCTACCCCCTCACTCCTACCCCGTCACTCCCTACTCCCTCACTCTCTACCTCCCTCAACCCCCTACCCCTCACCCCTACCTCTCACTCCCTACCCCTCACTCCTACCCCATCACTCCCTACCCCGTCACTCCTACTCCCTCACTCCCTCACCCCCTCACTCCCTACCCTCTCACTCCTACACCTCACCCCCTACCTCTCACTCCCTACCCCGTCACTCCCTACCCCTCACTCCCTACTCCCTCACTCCTACCCCTTACTCCTACCCCCTCACTCCCTCCCCTCTCACTCCTACCCCCTCACCCCAACCTCTCACTCCCTACCCCCTCACTCCCTACCCCCTCACTCCTTCCCCCTCACTCCCTACCCATCACTCCTCCCCTCTAACTCCCTACCCCCTCACTCCCTACCCATCACTCCCTACCCTCTCACTCCCTAACCCCTCACGCCATGCCCCCTCACTCCCTACCCCCTCACTCCCTGCTCCCTCACTCCCTGCCCCCTCACTCCTACCCCTTCACTCCCTAACCCCTCACCCGCTACCCCCTCACTCCCTACCCCCTCACTCCCTACCCTTTCACTCCCTACCCCCTCACCCGCTACCCCTCACTCCCTCCCCCCCCTCACTCCCTACCCCCTCACTCCCTACCCCTCACCGCTACCCCCCTCACTCCCTACCCCCTCACCCGCTTACCCCCTCACTCCCTACCCCTCACTCCCTACCCCCTCACTCCCTACCCCCTCACTCCCTACCCCTCACTCCCTACCCCCTCACCCGCTACCCCCTCACCCCCGTACCCCTCCTCCCTCCCCCCTCACTCCCTACCCCCTCATCCCTGCCTCTCACTCCCTACCCCTTCACTTTCTACCCCTTCACTCCCTACCCCTCACTCCCTCACCCCTTACCCGCTACCACCTCACCCTACCCCCTCACCCCCTACCTCTAGTCTTGTCAGAGAGATAAGGTTTATCAGATGAGTCAGGGGTTGTTCAGGGGGGTAGGGGGTGTTCAGGGGGTAGGGGGTGTTCAAGGGGTAGGGGGTGTTCAGGGGGTTAAGGGTGAGTTCTGGGGGTGGGGGGTAGGGGGTGTTCAGGGGGAAGGGTGGTTCTGGGGGTGGGGGTAGGGGGTGATTGGGTTCCTTAAGGTCATTTACCTTTGGTGGGGAGTGGAAGATTGGACCTTGTGGATGATCTCTCTGTCTCATCACAGCATCAACAACACAACATCATCAACACAGCATCAACAACACAGCATCAAACAACACAACATCATCAACACAGCATCAACAACACAGCATCATCAACACAGCATCAACAACACAGCATCAACAACACAGCATCATCAACACAGCATCAACAACACATCAACAACACAACATCATCAACACAGCATCAACAACACATCAACAACACAACATCATCAACACAGCATCAACAACACAGCATCATCAACACAGCATCAACAACACAGCATCAACAACACAGCATCATCAACACAGCATCAAAACACGCACATCAACACAGCATCAACAACACATCAACAACACAACAACCTCAACACAGCATCATCAACACAGCATCATCAACACAGCATCATCAACACAGCATCAACAACACAGCAACAACAACACAGCATCAACAACACAACATCAACACAGCATCATCAACACAGCATCACAACACAGCATCAACAACACAGCATCAACAACACAGCATCAACAACACAGCATCATCAACACAGCATCAACAACACAGCATCAACAACACAGCATCAAAACACAGCATCAACACAGCATCAACAACCAGCTCAACAACAACATCATCAACCAGCATCAACACCAACACAGCATCAACAACAAGCATCATCAACACAGCATCAACAACACAGCATCAACAACACAGCATCATCAACACAGCATCAACAACACAGCATCAACAAACACAGCATCAACAACACAGCATCAACAACACAGCATCAACCAGCATCATACACAGCATCAACAACACAGCATCAATCAACACAGCACATCAACAACACAGCATCAACAACACAGCATCATAACACAGCATCAACAACACAGCATCACAACACACATCAACAACACAGCATCACAACACAGCATCACAACACAGCATCAATAACACAGCATCAACAACACAGCATCATCAACACAGCATCAACACACATCAACAACACAGCATCAAAACACACTCACAACACAGCATCATAACACAGCATACAACACATCAACAACACAGCATCAACAACACAGCATCAACAACACAGCATCATTAACAGCATCAACAACACACAGATCAACACAGCATCAACAACACAGCATCATCAACACACATCAAACCCAACACAGCATCATCAACAACACAGCATCAACAACACAGCATCAACAACACAAGCATCACAACACAGCATCACAACAGCATCATCAACACAGTCATCAAAGCAACACAACATCAACAACACAGCATCATCAACACAGCACCAACAACACAGCATCAAAATCAACAACAAGCATCACACAGCATCACCAACACAGCATCATCAACACAGCATCAACAACACAGCATCAACAACACAACATCATACAACACAGCACATCAACACAGACCAACAACACAGCATCAACAACACATCAAAACACAGCATCAACACGCATCTCAACCACATACAACACAACATCACAACACAGCATCAACACAAGCATCATACAACACAGCATCAACAACACAGCATTAACAACACAGCATCATCAACACAGCATCAACAACACAGCATCAACACAGATAACAACAGCATCAACAACAAGAACATCATCACAGCATCAACACACAGCTCTCAACACAGCATCATCAACACAGCATCAACAACACAACGATCAACACACACAACACACAGCATCAACAACACAGCAAATCATCACAGCTCACAACACAGCATCAAACACAGCATCAACAACCAGCATCAACAACACAGCATCATAACACAGCATCACAACACAGCATCAACAACACAGCATCAACAACACAGCATCAACAACACAGCAGATCAACACAACATCAACAACACAGCACACACACACATAACAACACAGCATCATCAACACAGCATCAACAACACAGATCAACAACACAGTTCATCAACACAGCATCACCCAACAGCATCAAACACAGCATCATGAACGCAACATCAACAAACAGCATCAAACAGCATCAACAACACAGCATCAATCACACACAGCATCAACAACACAGCATCATCAACACAGCATCATAAGCAAATCAACACACACAGCACATCACACACAGCATCAACAACACAGCATCATCAACACACATCAACAACACAGCATCAACACACAGCACACACACACTAACACAGCATCAACAACACAGAATCATAACACAGCATCAACAACACATCAACACAGTATCAACACAGCATCAACACGTATCACAACACAGCATTATACACAGCATCAACACACAGCATATCAAACACGTCAACAACGACAGCGACTAACATACGCATCAACACAGCAACAGCACAGCACACACAGCATCAACACAGCACACACAGCAAACACAGCATCAAACATACACACACAGCATCAACACAGCACAAACAGCTCAGCACAGCACACACAGCATCAACAACACAGCATCAACACACACACAGCATCAACACAGTACACAGCATCAACACAGCACACACAGCATCAACACAGTACACACAGCATCAACACAGCACACACAGCATCAACACGTCACACACAGCATCAACACAGCAAACTATCAACAAGCACAACACACCAACACAGCACAACAAAAACAGCACACAGCATCAACACAGACACCACAGCTTAACACAGCACACACAGCATCAACACCACACACGCACAACCAGACACACAGATCAACAAGCACACCAGCATCAACACAGTACACACAGCATCAACAAGCACACACGCATCAACACTGTACACACAGCATCAACACAGCACACACAGCATCAACACAGCATCACCACACACACAGCATACAGCATCAAACATCAACACAAGGCACAACACCAGCATCAACACAGCACACACAGCATCACACAGCATCAACACAGCACACACAGCATCAACACAGCACACACAACACAACATCAGCACACACACATCAATACAGCACACACAGCATCAACACAGCACATACAGCATCAACACATCACAGCATCAACGCAGCACACACAGCATCAACACAGCATCAACACAGCACACACAGCATCAACACACATCACATAGCACTCACACCATCAACACAAGCACACACAGCATCAACACATAACACAGCATCAACCAGCACACACAGCATCAAACACATCAACACAGCACACACAGCATCAACACAACATCAACATAGCACTCACAGCATCAACACGCACACCAGCATCAACACAGCACACACAGCATCAACACAACATCACAAGGCACACAGCATCAACACAGCACACACAGCATCAACACAGCATCACACAGCATCAACAAGCACACACAGCATCAACACAGCACACACAGCATCAACACAACATCAACACAGCACACACAGCATAACAACAACACAGCACACACAGCATCAACACAGCACAACACACACACATCAACACAACATGATCAACACGCATCAACACCACCACAGCATCAAACAACAACATCAAACAGCTAACACAGCACAACGCATCAACACAGCATCACACACATCAATGCAGCACACACAGCATCACACAGCATCAACACAGCACACACAGCATCAACACAGCACACACAGCATCAACACAGCACACAGCATCAACAGCATCAACACAGCACACCAGCATCAACACAACATCAACACAGCACACACAGCATCAACACAGCACACACAGCATCAATGCAGCATCAACACAACACAGCATCAACACAGCATCAATCACAGCACACACAGCATCAACACAGCATCAACACAACATCAACACAGCACACACAGCATCAACACAGCACACACAGCATCAACAGCATCAACACAACACAGCATCAACACAGCATCAACACAGCACACACAGCATCAACACACACAACACACACACACAGCATCAACACAGCACACACAGCATCAACACAGCAACCAGCAAACACAGCATCAACACAGCACACACAGCATCAACACAGCACACACAGCATCAACACAGCACACACAGCATCAACACAGCACACACAGCATCAACACAGCATCAACACACACACAGCATCAACACACACACCAGCATCAACACAGCACACACAGCATCAACACAGCACACACAGCATCAACACAGCATCAACACAGCACACACAGCATCAACACACACACACACAGCATCAACACAGCACACACAGCATCAACACAGCACACACAGCATCAACACAACACAACACAGCATCAACACAGCACAACAGCATCATAAACAAGACAAGCAAGGCAAGGCGAGCTAAGATAAGATAAGATAAGCCGGGGTGTGTATCAGGGCTGGTATTTTTACTGGCTTCAACCACCCCCACTCATGGAGTGAGTGGGACTTCCCTCTCTCTTAATTCCTCTCTATATCCCTCTCTTACTACCTCTCTGTGTTGAGTGGGACTTCCCTCTCTCTTAATTCCTCTCTATATCCCTCTTACTACCTCTGTGTTGAGTGGGACTTCCCTCTCTCTCAATACCTCTCTATATCCCTCTCTTAATACCTTTCTAAATCCCTCTCACTCTATAACCCTCTCTAAATCCCTCTCACCAACAATCATGAGTGACTGAAGACATCCAGGCTGTGGGACTGACCTCCCTCATCTTCCACAGTATGGGACTGAAGAATCCCACCAGCAGTGTCCACAGTAAGACTCACAGCAGCACCCACCTATGCTGACCACCCACTATCACCATTATTAACGCCCACCAGTGGTCTTTAAGACTGGTTATAACGGTCTGGTGTTGTGGGGGCGTCAGGTCCCACTGAGTAACGACCAGACACGCTCATTGGTCCTCACGATTTCCCACTAATTGCAGCCGCCAATGGGCGATCAGGAATTTCCCGCGCTTTTTTGGTATAAATTTCCCGCGCTTTTTTTTTCATAAGTTTCCCCCGCGTTTTTTACTGACTTTCCATTGATGGAAGATGTAGTAACATAGATGGAGGGAGGGTAGAGATAGAGTTACATAGATGGAGGGAGGGTAGAGATAGAGTTACATAGATGGAGGGAGGGTAGAGATAGAGTAACATAGATGGAGGGAGGGTAGAGATAAAGTAACATAGATGGAGGGAGGGTAGAGATAAAGTAACATAGATGGAGGGAGGGTAGAGGATAGAGTTACATAGATGGAGGGAGGGTAGAGATAGAGTAACATAGATGGAGGGAGGGTAGAGATAAAGTAACATAGATGGGGGGAGGGTAGAGATAGAGTAACATAGAGGGAGGGAGGGTAGAGATAGAGTTACATAGATGGAGGGAGGGTAGAGATAGAGTAACATAGATGGAGGAGAGGTAGAGATAAAGTAACATAGATGGAGGGAGGGTAGAGATAGAGTTACATAGATGGAGGGAGGGTAGAGATAAAGTAACATAGATGGAGGGAGGGTAGAGATGGTGTAACATAGATGGAGGGAGGGTAGAGATAGAGTAACATAGATGGAGGGAGGGTAGAGATAAAGTAACATAGATGGAGGGAGGGTAGAGATAGAGTTACATAGATGGAGGGAGGGTAGAGATAAAGTAACATAGATGGAGGGAGGGTAGGATGGTGTACATAGATGGAGGGAGGGTAGAGATAGAGTAACATAGATGGAGGGAGGGTAGAGATAAAGTAACATAGATGGAGGGAGGGTAGAGATGGTGTAACATAGATGGAGGGAGGGTAGAGATGGTGTAACATAGATGGAGGGAGGGTAGAGATAGAGTAACATAGATGGAGGGAGGGTAGAGATAAAGTAACATAGATGGAGGGAGGGTAGACATGGTGTAACATAAGATGGAGGGAGGGTAGACATGGTGTAACATAGATGGAGGGAGGGTAGAGATGGAGTAACATAGATGGAGGGAGGGTAGAGATGGAGTAACATAGATGGAGGGAGGGTAGAGATAGAGTAACATAGATGGAGGGAGGGTAGAGATGGAGTCAGACTGGCTGGAGATAGATGGAGTGCTCTATCTATCTCCGGGTTTGTCTATCAGGGGACAGTAAAGTGCGTCTGCTGCCTTATCTACCACCCCCTACCACCACCACCCCCCTACCACCCCCTCCAACTACACTACCAGCACCCCCTACCACTACTACCACCACTACCTCCCTCCCTACATACTCATGCTATCATTACTTGTCACCCACGCCTCCTCTACCACTACTACCACCACTACTACCACCACTACTACCACCACTACTACCACCACTACTACCACCACTACTACCACCACTACTACCACCACTACTACCACCACTACTACCACTATTACAATCATTACTGCCACCACAACTACTACTACTACCACCACCACTACTACTACTACGACAGCCACAACCACTACTACTACCACCATTACTGTTACCACCACTACTATCTCTTCTACTACCACAACCACCACTACTACCACCATTCTACGACCACTACCACAACAAACCAGTACTACTGCCACCACTACTACTACCACTACTGCTAGTACAACCACTACTAATATCACTACCACAGCCACCACTACTACTACTACCACTACCACAACCACCACTACTACTACCACTACCACAACAACCACTACTACTACCACTACCACAACAACCACTACTACTGCCACTACCACATCCACCACTACTACCACTACCACAAACCACCACTACTACGACCACTACCACAATCACCACCACCACTTCCACAACCACCACTATCACAACTTCCACTGTCACAACCCACCACTACCACAACCACCACCACCACCACCACCACCACAACCACCACCACTACCACAACTGCCACAACCCCCACCACTACCACAACTACCACACCACTACCACAACCACCACCACTACCACAAACCACCACTACCACAACAACCACCACCCTCACCACCACAACCACCACTATCAACCACCCACTCCACACCACCACTACCATAACCACACCACCACTACCACAACCACCACCACCACCACTACCACAACCACAAGCACCACCACCACTACCACAACCGCCACCACTACCACAACCACCACCACTACCACAACTACCTCCACTACCACCACTACCACACCACCACCACCATCACTACCAACAACCACCACTATCAGCCACCATTACCACAGCCACCACCACCACTACCACAACCACCACCAACAACCACCACTACCACAACCACCTCCCCCACTACCACAACCACCACTACCACAACCAGCACCACGAGCACCACCACCACTACCACAAGCACCACCACCACTACCACTACCACAAGCACCACTACCACAAGCACCACTACCATAACCATCACTACCACAACCACCACTAAACAGCCACCATTACCACAGCCACCACCACCACTACCACAACCACCACCACAACCACCACTACCACAACCACCTCCACCACTACCACAACCACCACTACCACAA
>NC_069404.1:4486598-4581598 GCF_026875155.1 Cherax quadricarinatus | reverse complement strand
GTCTCATTGTCTCTCACTCTCACTGTCTCTCTCACTCTCTCTCTCATTGTCTCTCACTCTCACTGTCTCTCTCACTGTCTCCATTGTCTCTCACTCTCTCTGTCTCTCTCACTGTCTCTCATTGTCTCTCACTCTCACTGTCTCTCTCACTGTCTCATTGTCTCTCACTCTCACTGTCTCTCTCACTGTCTCATTGTCTCTCACTCTCACTGTCTCTCTCACTGTCTCATTGTCTCTCACTCTCACTGTCTCATTGTCTCTCACTCTCACTGTCTCATTGTCTCTCACTCTCACTGTCTCTCTCACTCTCTCTCATTGTCTCTCACTCTCACTGTCTCTCTCACTGTCTCATTGTCTCTCACTCTCTCTGTCTCTCTCACTGTCTCTCATTGTCTCTCACTCTCACTGTCTCTCTCACTGTCTCATTGTCTCTCACTCTCACTGTCTCATTGTCTCTCACTCTCACTGTCTCATTGTCTCTCACTCTGACTGTCTCTCTCACTCTCACTGTCCTCTCACTCTCACTGTCTCTCTCACTCTCTACTGTCTCTCTCACTGTCTCTCACTCTCACTGTCTCATTGTCTCTCACTCTCTCTGTCTCTCTCACTCTCTCTCATTGTCTCTCTCACTCTCACTGTCTCTCTCACTCTCACTGTCTCTCTCACTGTCTCTCCACTCTCACTGTCTCTCTCACTCTCTCTCATTGTCTCTCTCACTCTCACTGTCTCTCTCAACTCTCACTGTCTCTCTCACTGTCTCTCAATCTCACTGTCTCTCTCACTCCTCTCATTGTCTCTCACTCTCACTGTCTCATTGTCTCTCACTCTCTCTGTCTCTCTCACTCTCTCTCATTGTCTCTCACTCTCACTGTCTCATTGTCTCTCACTCTCTCTGTCTCTCTCACTGTCTCATTGTCTCTCACTCTCTCTCTCACTGTCTCTCATTGTCTCTCACTCTCACTGTCTCTCTCACTGTCTCTCATTGTCTCTCACTCTCACTGTCTCTCTCACTGTCCTCTCATTGTCCTCTCACTCTCACTGTCTCTCTCACTGTCTCTCATTGTCTCATCACTCTCTCTGTCTCTCTCACTCTCTCTCATTGTCTCTCACTCTCTCTGTCTCTCTCACTCTCTCTCATTGTCTCTCACTCTCACTGTCTCTCTCACTGTCTCTCTCAATGTCTCATTGTCTCTCACTCTCACTGTCTCTCTCACTCTCTCTCATTGTCTCTCACTCTCACTGTCTCTCTCACTCTCTCTCATTGTCTCTCACTCTTCACTGTCTCTCTCACTGTCTCTCTCAATGTCTCATTGTCTCTCACTCTCACTGTCTCTCTCACTCTCTCTCATTGTCTCTCACTCTCACTGTCTCTCTCACTCTCTCTCATTGTCTCTCACTCTCACTGTCTCTCTCTCACTGTCTCTCTCAATGTCTCATTGTCTCTCACTCTCACTGTCTCTCTCACTCTCTCTCATTGTCTCTCACTCTCACTGTCTCATTGTCTCTCCACTCTCTCTGTCTCTCTCACTCTCTCTCTCATTGTCTCTCACTCTCACTGTCTCATTGTCTCTCACTCTCTCTGTCTCTCTCACTGTCTCATTGTTCTCTCACTCTCTCTCTCACTGTCTCTCATTGTCTCTCACTCTCACTGTCTCTCTCACTGTCCTCTCATTGTCTCTCACTCTCACTGTCTCTCTCACTGTCTCTCATTGTCTCTCACTCTCACTGTCTCTCTCACTGTCTCTCATTGTCTCTCACTCTCTCTGTCTCTCTCACTCTCTCTCATTGTCTCCTCACTCTCTCTGTCTCTCTCACTCTCTCTCATTGTCTCTCACTCTCACTGTCTCTCTCACTGTCTCTCTCAATGTCTCATTGTCTCTCACTCTCACTGTCTCTCTCACTCTCTCTTCATTGTCTCTCACTCTCACTGTCTCTCCTCACTGTCTCTCTCAATGTCTCATTGTCTCTCACTCTCACTGTCTCTCTCACTCTCTCTCATTGTCTCTCACTCTCACTGTCTCTCCTCTCTCTCATTGTCTCTCACTCTCACTGTCTCTCTCACTGTCTCTCGTTGTCTCTCACTCTCTCTGTCTCTCTCACTCTCTCTCATTGTCTCTCACTCTCACTGTCTCTCTCAATGTCTCATTGTCTCTCACTCTCTCTGTCTCTCTCACTCTCTCTCATTGTCTCTCACTCTCACTGTCTCTCTCACTGTCTCTCTCAATGTCTCATTGTCTCTCACTCTCACTGTCTCTCTCACTCTCCTCTCATTGTCTCTCACTCTCACTGTCTCTCTCACTGTCTCTCTCAATGTCTCATTGTCTCTCACTCTCACTGTCTCTCTCACTCTCTCTCATTGTCTCTCACTCTCACTGTCTCTCTCACTCTCTCTCATTGTCTCTCACTCTCTCTGTCTCTCTCACTCTCTCTCATTGTCTCTCACTCTCACTGTCTCTCTCACTGTCTCTCTCAATGTCCTCATTGTCTCTCACTCTCTCTGTCTCTCTCACTCTCTCTCATTGTCTCTCACTCTCACTCTGTCTCTCTCACTGTCTCTCTCAATGTCTCATTGTCTCTCACTCTCACTGTCTCTCTCACTCTCTCTCATTGTCTCTCACTCTCACTGTCTCTCTCACTCTCTCTCATTGTCTCTCACTCCACTGTCTCTCTCACTGTCTCTCGTTGTCTCTCACTCTCTCTGTCTCTCTCACTCTCTCTCATTGTCTCCTCACACTCTCACTGTCTCTCTCAATGTCTCATTGTCTCTCACTCTCTCTGTCTCTCTCACTCTCTCTCATTGTCTCTCACTCTCACTGTCTCTCTCACTCTCACTGTCTCTCTCATTGTCTCATTGTCTCTCACTCTCTCTGTCTCTCTCACTGTCTCATTGTCTCTCACTCTCACTGTCTCTCTCACTGTCTCATTGTCTCTCACTCTCTCTGTCTCTCTCACTGTCTCATTGTCTCTCACTCTCACTGTCTCTCATTGTCTCTCACTCTCACTGTCTCTCTTCACTGTCTCATTGTCTCTCACTCTCTCTGTCTCTCTCACTGTCTCATTGTCTCTCACTCTCACTGTCTCTCTCACTGTCTCATTGTCTCTCACTCTCTCTGTCTCTCTCATTGTCATCTCTCACTGTCTCTCACTGTCTCATTGTCTCTCACTCTCACTGTCTCTCTCACTGTCTCATTGTCTCTCACTCTCACTGTCTCTCTCATTGTCACTCTCACTGTCTCTCACTGTCTCATTGTCTCTCACTCTCTGTCTCTCTCACTCTCTCTCATTGTCTCTCACTCTCACTGTCCTCTCTCCACTCTCACTGTCTCTCTCATTGTCTCTCACTCTCACTATCTCTCACTCTCTCCGTCTCTCACTCTCATTGTCACTCTCACTATCTCTCACTCTCTCCGTCTCTCACTCTCATTGTCACTGTCTCACACTGTCTCTCACACTGTCTCTCACTCACACTGTCTCTCTCTCTCACTCTCACTGTCTCTCACTCTGTCTCACTCTCTCACTGTACACACAAACACACAGGGCCAGGAGCTGTGATCCAACCCCTACACCCACAAATAGGTCAGTACACACACAAAGAGGGGAGATAATCTCCCCTTGAGTTAGGGGAGATGACACTTTACACCCACTTCTGCCACCCACTGCCAGCACCCACACCAGACCTCCCACCCACTGCCACCCACACCAGACCTCCCACCCACTGCCACCCACACCAACGACCTCCCACCCACTGTCACACACACCAGACCTCCCACCCACTGCACCCCACACCAGACCTCCCACCCACTGTCACCCACACCAGACCTCCCACCCACTGCCACCCACACCAGGCCTCCCACCCACTGTCACCCACACCAGAACCTCCCACCCACTGTCACCCACACCAGACCTCCCACCCACTGCCACCCACACCAGGCCTCCCACCCACTGTCACCCACACCAGACCTCCCACCCACTGCCACCCACACCAGACCTCCCACCCACTGCCACCCACACCAGACCTCCCACCCACTGCCACCCACACCAGACCTCCCACCCACTGCCACCCACACAACATCTCCCACCCACTGCCACCCACACCAGACCTCCCACCCACTGCCACCCACACCAGACCTCCCACCCACTGCCACCCCACACCAGACCTCCCACCCACTGCCACCCACACAAGATCTCCCACCCACTGCCACCCACTAGACCTCCCACCCACTGCCACCCACACCAGACCTCCCACCCACTGTCACACACACACCAGACCTCCCACCCACTGCCACCCCACACCAGACCTCCCACCCACTGCCACCCACACCAGACCTCCCACCCACTGCCACCCACACCAGACCTCCCACCCACTGCCACCCCACACAACATCTCCCACCCACACCAACCTCCCACCCACTGCCACCCACACCAGACCTCCCACCCACTGCCACCCACACCAGACTCCCACCCACTGCCACCCACACAAGATCTCCCACCCACTGCCACCCACTAGACCTCCCACCCACTGCCACCCACACCAGACCTCCCACCCACTGTCACACACACCAGACCTCCCACCCACTGCCACCCACACACCAGACCTCCCACCCACTGCCACCCACAACCAGACCTCCCACCCACTGCCACCCACACCAGACCTCCCACCCACTGTCACACACACCAGACCTCCCACCCACTGCCACCCACACCAGACCTCCCACCCACTGTCACCCACACCAGACCTCCCACCCACTGCCACCCACACCAGCCTCCCACCCACTGCCACCCAACCAGACCTCCCACCCACTGTCACCCACACCCAGACCTCCCACCCACTGCCACCCACACAAGATCTCCCACCCACTGCCACCCACACCAGACCTCCCCACCCACTGCCACCCACACCAGACCTCCCACCCACTGCCACCCACATCAGACCTCCCACCCACTGTCACACACACCAATACCAACCTCCCACCCACTGCCACCCACACCAGACCTCCCACCCACTGCCACCCACACTAGACCTCCCACCCACTGCCACCCACACCAGACCTCCCACCCACTGTCACCCACACCAGACCTACCACTCACTGCCACCCACACCAGACCTCCCACCCACTGTCACCCACACCAGACCTCCCACCCACTGTCACCCACACCAGACCTCCCACCCACTGCCACCCACACCAGACCTCCCACCCACTGTCACCTACACCAGACATCCCTCCCACTGCCACCCACACACCAAACCTCCCACCCACTGTCACCCACACCAGACCTCCCACCCACTGCCACCCACACCAGGCCTCCCACCCACTGCCACCCACACCAGACCTCCCACCCACTGTCACTCACACCAGACCTCCCGCCCACTGCCACCCACACTAGACCTCCCACCCACTGCCACCCACACCAGACCTCCCACCCACTGCCACCCACACCAGACCTCCCACCCACTGTCACTCACACCAGACCTCCCGCCCACTGCCACCCACACTAGACCTCCCACCCACTGCCACCCACATCAGGCCTCCCACCCACTGCCACCCTTCTCACTTCTGATTGTCACCCCTCTCATCTCTGATGGTCATCCCATCTCATCTCTGATTGTCACCCCTCTCACCTCTGATTGTCACCCCTCTCATCTCTGATTGTCACTCATCTCAACTCTGATTGCCACCCCTCTCACCTCTGATTGTCAACCCTCTCATCTCTGATTATCATCATCTGTCACCTCTGATTTTCACCCCTCTCACCTCTGATTATCACACCTCTCACCTCTAATTGTCACCCCTCTCATCTCTGATTTTCACCCCTCTCACCTCTAATTGTCACCCCTCTCACCTCTGATTGCCACCCCTCTCACCTCTAATTGTCACCCCTCTCATCTCTGATTGTCACCCCTCTCACCTCTGATTGTCACCCCTCTTATCTCTGATTGTCACCCCTCTCACCTCTGATTGTCACCCCTCTTATCTCTGATTGTCACCCCTCTCATCTCTGATTGTCACCCCCTCTCACCTCTGATTGTTACCCCTCTCTCCTCTGATTGTCACCCCTCTCATCTCTGATTATCACCCCTCTCACCTCTGATTGTCACCCCTCTCTCCTCTGATTGTCACCCCTCTAATCTCTGATTGTCACCCCTCTCTCCTCTGACTGTCATCCCTCACACCTCTGATTGTCACCCCCTCGCACTTCTGATTGTCACCCCTCTCACCTGATTGTCACCCCTAACCACACAGATCAGAGGTAGGGGGATTTTGGAACAGGGGAGATCAGATCCTCCACGTCTTCACCTGATTGGCCGCCGAGGTTCGTGCCCCTGATGGTGATACCGGCAGCTGATACCTGATTGTCTCCCTCCCCCCTCTGAAGGAAGGAGGGGGCGCTGGCCCCCTCTCCAATCCTGTAGATCAAGTACCTGATTGAGTGGGGAGGTTACACTTATATCTGACCTGTCTCACTCTCTCTCTCTCTCTCTCTCTCTCTCTCTCTCTCTCTCTCTCTCTCATCTCTCTCTCTCTCTCTCTCTCTCTCACACACACACACACACACACACACACACACACACTCAACACTCAACCACACAACACACAACACTCAACACACAACACACAACACACAACACACAACACACTACACACAACACACAACACACAACACACAACACACAACACACAACACACAACACACTACGCACAACTCACAACACACAACACACAACACACAACACACAACACACAACACTCAACACATAACACACTACACACAACACACAACACACAACACACAACACTCAACACATAACACACTAAACACAACACACAACACACTACACACAACACACAACACACAACACACTACACACAACACACAACACACAACACACAACACTCAACACATAACACACTAAACACAACACATAACACACTACACACAACACACAACACACAACACACAACACTCAACACATAACACACTACACACAACACACAACACACTACACACAACACACAACACACTACACACAACACACAACACACAACACACTACACACAACACACTACACACAACACACAACACACTACACACAACACACAACACTCAACACATAACACACTACACACAACACACAACACACTACACACAACACAACACACTACACACAACACACAACACAACACACTACACACAACACCAACACATACACACAACACACACACACAAACACTACACACAACACACAACACACAACACACTACACACAACACACAACACACACCACAACTACAACACACAACACACAACACACAACCACAACACACAACACACAACACACAACACACAACACACAACACAACACAAACACACTCACACACACAACACACAACACTACCCACAACACAAACACAACCAACACAACACAACACACAACACACACACACAACACACAACACAACACACAACACACAACCAAACACAAACACACTCACACAAACACACAACACACAAACACACAACACACAACACACAAACACACAACACACAACACTCAACACAAACACACAACACACAAACACACAACCACACAACACACAACTACACACACAACACCACAACACACAACACACAACACTCAACACATAACACACAACACACAACACACAACACACAACAACACAACACACAACACACAACACACAACACACAACACACTACACCACACCACAACACACATACACACAACACACAACACCACCCACAACACACAACACAACAACAACACCAACACTAACACACTACACACAAACACAACAACAACCACAACAAACACAACACACTACACACAACCACACACACACACAACACACACAACACACTCAACACATAACACACACAACACCAACACACAACACACAACACACTACACACAACACACAACACACAACACACAACACACAACACACACACACACACAACACACAACACACAACACTCAACACATAACACACTACACACAACACACAACACACAACACACTACCACAACTCACAACACACAACACACACACAACACACAACACACAACACACAACACACACACACAAACACACAACACACAACACACAACACTCAACACATAACACAACTACACACACACACAACACACAACACACTAACACACAACACACAACACACAACACACAACACACAACACACAACACACACACACTCACAACACACAACACACAACACACAACACACCTAACACACAACACACCAACACAAACAACACACTACACACACACTCAACAACAACACAACACACAACACACAACACACAACACACAACACACAACACACAACACACAACACACAACACACTACACACAACCACAACACACACACACACACAACACACAACACACAACAACACAACACACAACACTCAACACACATAACACACTACACACAACACACAAACACACAACACACTACACACAACACACACACACAACACACATCACAAACACACAACATAACACAACACACAACACACAACACACAACACACAACACACAACACACAAACACACACCACACACACTCAACACACAACACACACACACACACACAACACACAACACACTAACACACACACACACAACACTACACACACAACACACAACACAACACACACACAACACACATACACAAACACACATACACAAACACACAACACACACACAACACAACAACACACAAACACACAACACACAACACACTACACACAACCACAACAACAACACACACAACACACACAACAACACTCAACACACAAACACAACACACCACTACACACAACACACACACACAACACACAACACACAACACACAAACACAAACACAACACTCAACACTCAACACACAACCACCAAAACACAAACACACAACACACTACACACTACAAACAAGACACAACACACAACACACAACACACAACACCAGCACACAACACACACACACACACAACACACAACACACAATGCATAAAACACAACACCCAACACACAATACACAATACAACAACACACACACACAACACACCCCACACAGACCACACACGTTGTGGTTGTGTGTAGTGTGTTGGGTGTTGGTGTGTTGTAGTGTGTTGTTGTGTTTGTGTGTTGTGTGTTGTGTATATGTGTTTGTGTTTGTGTGTTGTGTGTAGTGTGTATTGTTGTTGTGTGTAGTGTGTAGTGTGTTGGGTGTGGTGATGTGTAGTGTGTAATGTGTTGTGTGTGTGTGTTGTGTGTTGTGTATAGTGTGTTGTGTGTTTGGTGTGTTGTGTGTAGTGTGTAGTGTGGTTGTGGTAGTGTGGTTGTGTGTTGGGTGTATGTGTTGTTTGTAGTGTGTTGTGTGTTGTGTGTAGTGTTAGTGTGTAGTATAACAGTAGTAGTATACAGTGTGTAGTATACAGTGTGTAGTATACAGTGTGTAGTATACAGTGTGTAGTATACAGTGTGTAGTATACAGTGTGTAGTATACAGTGTGTAGTATACGTGTGTATTATACAGTGTGTAGTAGACAGTGTGGTAATATACATTGTGTAGTATACAGTGTGAAGTATACATTGTGTAGTAAACAAGTGTGTAGTATACAGTGTGTAGTATACAGTGAGTAGTATAACAGTTGTGTAAGTATACAGTGTGTAGTATACAGTGGTGTAGTATAACGGTGTTGCGAGTGTGTCACCGGTCTGAGAGAGTATTAACAACCCTGGTTATCACCATGAAACAGCTGTTATCACCTGAGATAACAAGGGAAGGGATCCAACACCACCTCACAACATCGTCTCCTGCTAATGGATTCTGATATCTTTCAAAAAAAAAAAAATCGTACAAGGCTGGAAAGGATCGAAGCTTTCTTTGACCCCGCCCTCCCTGACATCCATTAAAATACCAGCATCACTTGACCAACTTTAACACCATTCATTTCTTTATAAAAGGATCGAATCCTTTTATAATAGATCAATTCCTTTATTAGCAGGATTAAATATTCTAATAAGGGGATCAGATCCTTTGATAAGATGATTGAGTCCTTTATTAAGAGGATTAAATCCTTTTATGACGGAATTAGATCTATTAAGAGGATTTAATCCTCTTTTGAGGATATTAGATCCTTTTATAAAAGGAATGCGTCTTTATATTAAAGAGGATTACATCCTTTTTAAGGAATTAGATCTTTGTAAGAGGATTAAGTTTTTTATATTAAAAGGAATTTGATCTCTCATGAGGGGATCAGTATTTATTAATATGATTGATTCTCTCTTAAGAGAATTAGATCCTTTTAAAAGAGGAATGAATCTTCAATAAGGGGGTTAGGTATTCTCCATATAAGGGAATTAGATGCTCTTACAGAGCGGATTTAGATGATCATCTAAGAGGATTGAAGCCTTTAGTTAATGAATAAATCTCTTATAAGAACATCCATTCCTCTTAATGATGTAAGAATGATCCACTCCCTCGTTGACGACTAAATCCTTTTTGAAGGATGATCCAAATCCTGCTATAAGATCATCCAAATCTACCAATAAGAGAATCCAAGTCCTCTAAGAAGTTTAAATCCTCCTGTAAGAGGAACCCAGTGCCTCTTAAGGTGAGAGTCTAAATTCCTCTAGGTAAGAGGATCCTATCCGATAAGAAGACTAAATCCTCCTGTAAGAGGATCCAGTCTTCTAAGAAAAATAAAATCCTCCTCTAAGAGGATCCAATCGTCTAAGGAGGGTAAATCCTCCAATAAAAGAATCCAATCCTCCTTTAAGAGGATCTAATCCTCCAAGAATTCTAAATCCTCTTATTGGATCCAATCCTACTGTAAGAGGAACTAATCTCTAACAAGTCTAAATCCTCTTATATGATGATCCAATCTTACTTTATGAGGATCCAATCGTCCTGTAAGAGAATCCAGTCCTTTAAGAAGTCTGAATCCTTTTATAAGAGGATCCAGTCTTACTGTAGCAGGATCCATTCCTCCTGCAAGAGGATTCAATCATCTAAGAATTTTAAATCCTCTCATAGGAGTAGCCAACCCTAATGTAATATGATCCAGTCTTACTGTAATTGGATCCAATCCTCCTGTAAGAGAATCCAATCTTCTAAGAATTTTTAAATCCCTGATGGGAGGATCCAATCCTACCAGTATGAGGACTAATCCTACTAGCTCTAAACCCTCTTACTGGAGAATCCAGTCTTACTGTTAAGAGGGTCTAATCGTCCTATAAGAGAATCATTCCTCTAATAGAGTCGAATCCTGCAAAAACTAAATTCCTCCTGTAAGAGGATTCAACGCCTCTAAGAGGACTAAATCCTCCTGTGAGAGGACTAAATCCTCTTGTAAGAGGGTCCAATCCTCTAAGAAGGCTAAATCCTTCTATAAGAGGATCCATCCTCTTAAGAGGCCTAAACCTTCTATAGAGATCCAATCCTCAAATAGGCCTAAATTGCTCCTGACAGGATGATCCAATCCTCTAAGAGGACTAAATCTTCATGTAAGAGGGAGCCAATCCTTAAAGGCCATAAATCCTCCTGTAAAGGATCCATCCTCTAAGAGGACTAAATCCCCCTGTACGCGTGATCAATCCTCTAATAGGGCTAAATCCGTCCTGTAAGATGAACCAATCCTCTAAGATGATTACATCCTCCTGAAAGTGGATCCAATACTCTAATAAGACTGAAATCCTCCTGTAATAGGATCGCAAGCCTCAAGAGGACAAAAACCTCCTATAGAGAGGGATCCAATCCTCTAAGAGAACTAAATCCTCCTATAATATTGATCAATCCTTCTAAGAGAACTAATATCCACCTCTAAGAGAACTAATCCTCCTATAAGAGTATCCAATCCTTCTAAGATCTAAATCTTCCTGTAAGAGGATCCAATCCGCCTAAGAGGGCTAAATCCTCCTTTAAAAGGATACAATCCTCTAAAAAAGGACTATATCCCCTGTAAGAGGGTCAATCCTCTAAGAGGGACTAAATCCTCCTGTAAGAGGATCCATCCTCTAAGAGGCAAAATCCTCCAGTAAGATTACTCCAATCCTCAAAAGGATGAAAATCCTCCTGTAAGAGGATCCAATCCTCTAAGAGGGCTAAATCCTCCTGTAAGAGGATCCAATCCTCTAAGAGGACTAAATCCTCCTATAAGAGGATCCAATCCTCTGAGAGGACTATATCCTCCTATAAGAGGATCCAATCCTCTAAGAGGACTAAATCCTCCTGTAAGAGGATCCACTCCCCTGGCAACATCTCTGTCAATACAACCATCAACTCTTGCCTCAACTCCCTCTTATCTTATCGTCAACGTACCAGTAAATATCGTTCAATTATCGTTCAATTCTTCCACCATTTTATATCTAATTTATATTTATTCTCAAATCGATGAAATAGACAAAAAAAAAAAAGAAAAAAAAAAAAAAAAAGAAAAATGAAAAACTGTGTTACCACATGTTGGCACAGTTTCCCGCGCTTTTGTTTGTTTACCTTTTTTTCCCGCCAAATTTTGAGCGGGGGGGGGGATCTTACGTTTCCCACCAAACTTTTACGCATTTTGGCGATGCTTTTTTTTTTTTGCGCGCTAAATAATAGGGGGATATATTGTAGATTTTGCGCCAAATATCGCGAAATACGATCCAAGTCTGATCTTGGTGCCAGTAGAGTTTAGAGAAAGTCCATAGAGTCGCCATAGAGAGCCAGAGTCGAGATCCCAAATTTGTAGAGAGCCAGAGAAGAGAGTGAGAAAGAGCTAAGAGACACACACACAGTACACAGTGAGAGAGCGAGACGCCATTGAGGTGACACAAGAGAGACGAGAAAAGTGTGTGTGTGTGAGAGAGAAAGAGAAAGAGTTTAGAGAGAGAGAGAGATAGGAGCGAGGAGAGAGAGAGAGAGAGAGAGAGAGAGAGAGAGAGAGAGAGAGAGAGAGAGAGAGAGAGAGAGAGAGAAGGTTATAATCAATGTTATCCTCAGGGTGATGGTGACGAGAAAGAATTGATGGAATATCACTCCATCTATTTAGAACTTAAATCTCCAAGTAATTAAAAACTCCATCATGTGTGGAGGATGATGGAGAGGATAGGGAGGATATGACATGATGTAGGTTAGTGAGGATGAAAAGATGGAGGGTGGAGGATATGGACGGTGAATTAGGTGGAGGAGGAGAATGAATGGTGATGGGGGAAGGTGTGAGGATGGATGAGGGTGATGGAACGATGCAGGGAGGATTTAAAGGATTATTGGAGGATATCGACGGATAATTGCGGGTGTCAGGATTGAGGGTGACTGTGTGTGGCAGGCTCTCAGGCAAGCAGGTAGCAGGCAAGGCAGGTAGGCAGACTTGGCAGGTAGGATGGCTGGCAGGTAGGCTGGCTGCAGGTAGGTCTGGTCTGGCAGGTATGATGACTGGCAGGTAAGCTGTATCAGGCAGGCAGGCTGTGCAGGCAGTCAGGTCTGCAGGCAGGTCAGGCCTGACAGACAGCTGTAGCAGCATGCAGGCTGGCAGACAAGTCAGGTATGCAGCAGCAGGCCAGGCAGGCAGGCGAGACAGTCAGGTAGGCAGGCAGGCTGGCAGACATACACGTACCTAATTACCTTTAGGGCCAATATCAGGTACATAATGAAGAAAATTAGGCAGGTGATGAACGGTGCATTAAACTTGGGGAACATGGGGTACATGGCGGAATTGTGGGTATTTGTGGAAATCGGGGATATTTCGGAGGAATCTGGGTATTTGAGTGAAATCTGGTTATTTACGGGGAATTCGGGGTATTGGGAAAATTCTGAGAGTATTTTGGGGTAATCTCGGGGTTATATGGGGATATTGGGTATTCGAGAGGGAACTGAGGTTGTTTGTAGAAATCGGGGGTATTTGGGGTAATTTTTGGGGATTCTGGGGTCTGTTGGAGTAATCAGGTGTATTTTGTGGAAATCTGGAGGAATCTGGGGACTCTGTGGTAAATTTGGGGTGTGATAAGAGAAGTATGCAGTGAGAGATGAATAGATGAATGCTGTGTCAAGATGGTGATGGATGCTGTGGGGAAGGGAGGAGGAAGAAAGGGATATAATTTGGGGTAAATGTGAAGCTGGATTGGGAATAGTGGGGAATTAACAGGTGGGGAAATTTTTTACCCCCCCTTGTTATCTTGTGTAAGGGGGGGGAACCTGTTGATGGTGGGTAAGTTTTGTCAAGTCTTAATTGAACAGTAAATTTCACGATCTCTACACAACACAACGCAAACACTACAAACGCAACACTGACACACACAACCCAACACAGTAGACACGCAACACTACACGCAAAAAACCACTACACACCACAAACACAACACACGCAACACTACACCAACACTACCATACCCAACAACACCAACAACGCAACACAACGCGCAACACTACACACCACAACACAACACAACACGCAACACTAGCACGCAACAACTACACACCACAACACAAACACAACACGCAACACAACGCGCAACACTACACACCACACACATAAACACAACACGCAAACACTACACACTGCAACACTACACGCAACACTAACCACCACAACACAACACAACACGCAAACACTACACACCACAATACACAACACACGCTAACACTACACACCACATACACAATAACACGCAACACTACACACACCACAACACAACACCGCAACACTACACCACGCACAACACAACACGCAACACAACACGCAACACTACACACCACAACACAACAACACGCAACACTACACACCACAACCCAACACGCAACACTACACGCAACACTACAAACGCCAACACAAACACCCCACAACAAAACACGCCAACACTAGCACACCATGACATCACACGCAACACTACACACACCACAACACAACACGCACACTACACACACAACACAACAAGCAACACTACAACACCACGATGGAACACAACACCAAACACTACACACCAAAACACAACACGAACACTACCCGCCACACTACACGTCAAACACTACACACCACACACAACACGCAACACTACACACCCTGACACAACTACACCAACACTACACCAACACTACACACCACAACACAACCCGCAACACTACACACCACAACACAACACGCAACACTACAACGCAAACACACACCAACACTATACACCACCCACCAACACAACACGCAACACTCACGCAACACAACACACCACAACACAACACGCAACACTACACATCCACGACACAACACGCACCACTACACGCAACACAACAACCAACACAAACACAACCACAACACACACGCAACACTAACACGCAACACTACACGACCACAACACAACATCGCAACACTACACAACTCAGACACAACAAGCAAACACTACACCGCAAACACTACAAACGCAACAGCTACACACCACAACACAACACGCAACACTACACGCAAACACTACACGCAACACTACACACCACAACACAAACTACGCAACACTACCGCAACACTACACGCAACAACTACAACGCAACACTACCACCACAACACAACACGCATCACCTAACACACCATGACACAACATCGCAACACTACACGCAACACTAACACACCAGCAACACAACACGCAACATCTAACGCAACACTACACGCAACACTACCCACACCCACACACAACACGCAACACCACACACCACAACACAACACGCAACAACACCACACACCACAACACAAGCACGCAACACTACACACCACAACACAACACGCAACACTACACGCAACACTACACGCAACCACCACACACCCACAACACAACACGCAACACAAACGACACACCACAACACAACACGCACACCAAACACTCACCACAACACAACACGCAACACTACACACCACAACACAACACGCAAAACCACATCACACAACACAACCCCAAACACCACACACCACAACACAACACGCCACACTACAACAAACACCACAACACAACACGCAACACTACAGCAAACCATGACACAACACTCAACACTACACACCACAACACAACACGCAACACCACACACCACAACACAACACGGCAACACTACACACACAACACAACAAGAACGATTGTAAAAAACCTACCCACCTCCACGCACACTACACAAACCATGACACAACACGCAACACTACATCACCACAATGGCGCAACACGCAACACTACACACCAGCAACACAACACCAACACTACAACACCACAACACAACTACCAACACCACACAGCTCACAACACAACACCAACACTACACAACCACAACACAACACGCAACACTACAGCACCACATCAACAACACGCAACACTACCACACATGACACAACACGCAACACTACACACCACAACGCAAACACGCAACACTACACACCACAAACACTAACACGCAACACTACACACCACAACACAGACACGCAACACCACACGACCACAACACAACACGCAACACTACACACCACAACCACAACACACAACACATAACACGCACAACACACAACACACTACACACTACACACAACAACAACACACAACACACAACACACAACACACAACACACTACAACACAACACACAAAACCCAACACACTACACACAACACACAAACACACAACACACTACTTAACTTGTGCACTACACAACAACACACAACACACTACACACAACACACAACACACAACACACAACACCCTACACACTCACACAAACACAACACACAACACACAACACCACTACACACTACACACAACACACAACACACAACACACAACACACAACACACTACCACACAACACACAAAACACACACACAACACACACACACAACACACAACACACAACACACAATTCACAACACCCCCAACACACAACACACAAAATATGACACACAAACACCACAACACACAACACACAATACATCAACACACAACACACACACACAATACACAATACACAACACACAACACCCAACACACAACACACAATACACAATACACAATACACAACCACAACCACAACACACAACAAGTGAACACACAACACACAACACACAATACACAATACACAACACACAACAACACACAACACACATACACAACACACAACACACAACACACAACACACAACACACAACACACATACACAACACATGACAACACACAACACACAACACACGAATAATCACAACACCAACACACAACACACAAGCACACGATACACAAACACACAACACACAACACACAACACACAACACCACACACACAACACACAATGCACAACACACATACACACAACAACACTACACACAAACACACACACATCAACACACAACAACTCAACACACAACAACACAACACACTACAATACACTACCACACAGCACAACACACAACCAACACACACACACAATCACACAACACACAACACACAACACACAACACACAACACACTCAACACACCAACACACAACACAGTTACACACTACACACAACACACAACAACACTACGACACAAAACACACAAACACACAACACACTACACACTACAACTCAACACACAACACAACACAACACAACAACACACAACCACTCACACAACACACAACACACTACACACAACACACAACACACAACACACTACACACAACCACACAACACACAACACACTACACACTACACACAACACACAACACACAAGACACAACAACAGCAACACACAACACACTAACACACTACACACAACCAACAACGCACCACACACAACACACAACACACTACACACTACACACAACACCCAACACAACAACACACAAAACACAACACACTACACACAACACACAACACCACAACACAAACACCACAACACACACACACAATTCACAACAACACAACACACAACACACAACACACAACACACACAGCACATACAACAACACACAACACTACAACCACAATACCCAATACACAAGCCCCGACAACACACAACACACAACACACAAATTAACAATACACAATACACAACACGCAACACTCCAAACAACACAACAAACACAAACACACAACCACAATAAACAATACACAACACACAACACAACAAACACAGATACACAGTACACAACAAACACACACACAACACACAACACACACACACAACTACACAACACACAACTCCACAATACACAACAAACAACACACAACAGCACGGAACACAAACACCAACACACCACATGCACAACACACGAAACACACCACACAACACACAACACACAACACACAACACACAACACACAACACACAATGCACAACAAACAACACCCAACACACTACACACAACACACAACACACAACACACAACATACACAACACACAATTCACAAACACACAACACACAACACAACACACAACACACAACACACAACACACAACACAACAATACACAAACACTAACACACAACACACAACACACATACACAACACACAAGCACACATACACAACTCACAATACACAACACACAACACACAACACACAATACACAACACAACTACACACACTACGCAAACAACACACAACACAACAACACACAAAAGCACAACACACAACACACACCACACAACACACAACACACAATAACACAACACACAACACTCAACACACAACACACAACACACTACACACAACCCACTACACAACAACACACAACACACAACACACAAACACACAACACACTACCAACAAAACAACAACACCACAAACACACAACACACAACACATTACAAACACTGAGACTCTACATACAACGCACAAGCACACTGCCTTTCAGTACATAATAAACCCCACACAAAACTTCCACCACAAAATTACACACACACACACACGAAACACAAGCACCACACACACAACACACACACACACACACACACACACACACAACACACACACTAGAACAGCATTCCGACACCGTAGTAAGGAATCATTCAGACACTGTACACCGTGTATGTCAGGCCCATACTGAGTATGCAGCAACCTGTTTAGGAACCCCGCACTTGATAAAGCACGTCAAAAAAGAGAGAAAGTACAAAGGTTTGCAACCAAGGTTAGTTCCAGAGCCTAAGGGGAATGTCCTATGAAGAAAGATTAAGGGAAAATCGGCCTGACGACACTGGAGGACATGATTGTCAGGGGAGACATGATAACGACATATAAAATACTACTGCGTGGAATAAGTTACCAAGGTTGACAAGACAGATGTTCCAGGGAGGGGACCACAGAAACAAGAGGGCCACTATTGGAAGTTGAAGACACAAATGATCCAGAAGAGATAG
The DNA here is from genome assembly GCF_026875155.1 of Cherax quadricarinatus. Classification (NCBI taxonomy): domain Eukaryota; kingdom Metazoa; phylum Arthropoda; class Malacostraca; order Decapoda; family Parastacidae; genus Cherax; species Cherax quadricarinatus. Next base: position 4,562,232 of record NC_069404.1, on the reverse strand, counting down.
TAGGAAGTAATTTCTTCAGTCATAGAAGATGTAAAGGCAGTGGAATAGCCTAGAAAATGACGAAGTGGAGGCAGGAACCATACAACAGTTTTTAAGACGAGGTTTGATAAAGCTCATGTAGCGGGGAGAGAGAGGGCCCAGTAGCAACCGGTGAAGAGGCGGGGCCAGGAGCTAAGACTCGACCCCTGCTACCACAAATAGGTGAAGTAACAAATAGGTGAGTAACATATCCAGACCACACATAGCACTTCCCACCCCTCACCACCGACATCTCACTTCTTCCCTGATCCCTCCCCTCCCCTCTTTCACCCTCCCCTCCCCCGTTCACCCACCCCCTCCCAACCCCCTCCCCCCCCTCTCCACATAGCCACATTTCCTCCACTACCTCCCCCCCCGACACTCTGACATACACACTCTAACCTAACATACAGAACTACATAGGTTTTCCCACACGAGGCAATCATGATACAAACACAAATGGGTGCAGAGAGCAACAAGAAAACCACGGACAGAGGAAGGATACGCAAGGAAGATTGGCAGCAGAGCACATAAAAAGGGATCATAAATGGAAAAGAAACTGAGAGAACTAGCATTAAGAATGGAAGAGAGGATAGATATGGAAAGCAGGAAGTGGGAGGTGCATGTCAAAGCAGCAGAGGCTTAGGATACAGAGTTTAGAAGAGGAACTGAAAATCGAAAAGCCAAAGAACATAAAAACATTTTTGGGAATGACAACAGAGACTGCTACCTCAGCCACAAATAAGGGACTGTAGGTGAAAGAAGGGTGTGAGCACAACGTGCATGGAGATCTCATCAGTGGTGAGACTGTAGTAAATAAAGAGCTAAGCTTTATGGTAGGCCCTAACAACAACAACAGAGCCCAAGGAAAGCCGAGAAGGGAAAATGACACAGGCCACTGACCCAAATGTATATTAAGCCAGTGAAACTGGATGAAAGGAAAGCTGCAGTGGAGAGGGAAACCAAATTAAATGAGGGATACACAGGATATGCAGTGGGAGAAAGAAAGGGTGGAGTCAGACGTTGTGATGGGCTCCCAGAAGGTTAAGGGGAAACATATGAAGCAAGAAAACAAGGGGCAAAAAAGCAATTTAAAAGCATCCAAGAAAGCAATATGAGAAAACACAGACCCAGGCTGGAAATTTTCTTTCGGAGAATTAGGGGGGTTTGTAAAAAAAAGAACCCAGGCCATGTGTGAAAGTGACCCTTCAGTGCAGAAGCGACTGGGGACCAGGATCCTGCCGTGAGGAAAGCACGATTTAAGAGACATGAAAGCATACAGGAAGGTGTTATCTCGACGCAAACAGAACACAAGGAAGAAAGCAGAAACAAGAGCGATGGTACAAAGGCGAAAGGAGGAAAGAGAGTGCTGGAGAAGACAGACATTTATCCCAGACTCCAGGAAGAGATCACAATAACAGCCTCCCTCACAACTTCCTATAGCAAGCCTCGTCAACCCAGGTCAAACCCCAGAGCAACCAAAACACGTCTAATCAAAACACCCATGCCACCATCCAATGACCCCACCCCCACCACAACATTACAAACTCCACCCCCACAGCAACAACCCATAGTCCTTACCAGTCCTCCGACTTCCCCAACCCAATATACTTCCCAGACCACACACGTCTTAGAAAAGAGTTGAAGTGTGGTAATTACAAATGCAGATGGAATGAACAAACAAGTAGTGAGGATGGCATGAAAGAATCAAAGAGACAACCACAGACATAATAGTCACTACACAGAAACAAAACTCACCAGAATAAATAACAGATTCGAAATTTTCCATCCGGAAACCAAATCCTCAGGAAAGACAAGTAGTAAAGAGAGAGGGAGGAGGAGTTGGGCAAACTGCTTCCTTTAAAAACCAGTGGGAGTTTAGAGAAAATGGAAAGAATGGATGGCATGGGCGGAAAGGACTACTTATTAGGACAATCCAGTCTGAGGGATCATAAGTGTGATAATTGCAGTAATGTACAACCCAACCCACAGAACTGCAGAGGCCAAGAAAGAATACGATGAGAGCAACAAGCAATGATTGACACACTAGCCGAGGTGGCCAGGAGACAGCACACATGGGGGAGCACAAGTTACTAGTTATGGGTGATTTCAATCACCATGGAGATGATCTGGGAAACCGTAGCCCCCCATCCATGGGGGTCCTGAAACATGGAGATCCAAGATGAGATGTGGAACTAGAAACCGTCATGCATCAACAAGTTAGAGACACTAACAGAGAGAGAGGAGAGTAGGACCAGCAAAGGCTGGACCTTGTATTCACCAAGATTCGTTCGGACATCGAGGGGTATCATGTAGAAAGGCCCCTGAGCTAGTGATGTCAAGTGGCTCTGTTGCTTCGACAACATAGTTGATGCTCCAAGTGGAGAGAAGTAGCAGGAATAAGCTGGGAAAACCAAACTACAAAAGGGGGAACTACTCAGCAAGAGTAACTTCCTTCAAGACATATTCAGTGGGAGAGGAACTGACAGAAAACAGTACAAGAAATGATGGACTATGAGCAACAAAAATGCAAGGATGCAGAGGAAGAGGTTTGATTCCCAAGGAAACAGAAATAATGGTAAGATCAGAAACGAGTCCCTTGTTCGACCCAAGGTGTATGGAGGCAAAACTAGTTTACTATATACATGAAAAGGTACAGAAGACAGAGAACTCAGGAAAATAAAGAAATACATCCGATGAGCCAGAAACGAATAGCACAGAAAAAGGAGGCTCAGAAGACAAGTATGAAAATTACAACAGCATCAAAATAAAGACTGACCCCGAAAGCTGTGTACAGCCAAAACAGGAGTGAAAACAACCAGTCAATGGACTCAGGTAATCAGACTGATAGGGTGATGGGTAATTCACAAGAAACTACCGTCGAGAGGTTTGTCAGGAGCTCAAACACAAGGAATTTAAAGAGTATTTACAGTGTAAACCAGTAGGACTCCAAGAAATCAGAACTGGGAGGCAACACCAGCAAGTGCTGAGGTATGAGGTACATATAGACCAAGGAGGAGGTGAAGAAGCTGCTATGCGAACATGACACCTCAAAGCGTGGGACCAGACGAAACATCTCTCCCATGAGTGGTCCTTAAGAGGGTGCGAGATATTGTTGAGCCATTAAACAAAGATCTTCACACATCAATTTGAAACTGGGCAATCTCCCCTGAGTTGGAAAATGGCAAATGTATCCCAATTTTTAACAAAGGAGACAGCACAATGAGGCACTAAACTACACGACCCTGTATCAGATAACGTGTATAGTATGCAAGGTCATGGCGAAGATCATCGGGATGGAGAGTGGTGGTGCACCTGGTAAGAAACAAGTGGTATAATTGACAACCAGCACGGTTTCAGGAACGGAAAATCCTGTGATCACAAGCCTACTAGAGTTTTATGACAAGGTACAGAAGTACGACAAGAAGAATGGTGATCGAATGCATATTTTTTGGACTGCAAGAATGACCTTCGACACAGTACCTCACAAGAGGTTCTACTACTGCAAAAGCTAGAGGAACATGCACACATGAACAGGAAAAAGGCACTGCAATGGATAAGAGAATACCTTACAGGGAGGCAACAACGAGTCATGGTACGCGACGAGTTTGTCAGAGTGGGGGCGGCCTGTGACATAGCGGGGTTCCACAGGGGTCAGTCTCCCCTAGACCTGTTCTGTTCTTGGTATATGCGAACGACAATAGACGGAAGGGATAGACTAGAGAGTTTCCATGTTTGCAGATGATGTGAATTTAATGAGAAGAATCAAATCGACGAGATCAGGCAGGACTACAAAGAGACCTGGACCAGGCTACAAGCCTGGTCAGCACTGGCTCCTTGAATTTAACCCTGCCACATACAAAGTCATAAGAATTGGGGAATGGCAACGAAGACTCGCAGACATCAATATAGTTTAGATGGCCAAAGACTGCAAACCTCACTCAAGGAAAAAGATCTGGGGTAGTATAACACCGAGCATATCTCCTGAGGCACACATCAATCAGAATAACTGCTGCAGCATATACGGGCGCCTGGCAAACCTGACGATAGCGTTCCGATACCTCAGTAAGGATTCGTTTAAGACTTCTGTAATACCATCTACGATCAAGGCCCATAACTGGATTATGCAGCACCAGTTAGGAACCACACCTAGTCAAGCACGTCAAGAAATTAAGAAAGTGGCACAGGTGTTTGCAACAAGACTAGACCTAGAGCTACTGGATTGTCTACGAAGAAAGGTTGATGAATCGCCTTACGACACTGGAGGACAGTAGGGACAAGGGGAGACAAGATAACGACATAAAAAATACTGGCGCGGAGATAGACAAGGGTGGAAAAAGACGGAATCTTTCCAGAGATGGGATCACAGACACAAGAGGTCACAATTGGAAGTTGAAGACTCAGATTGAAATCAAATGGATGTTAGAGTATTTCTTCAGTCATAAGTAGTCAGGCCGATGGAAATAGCCTAGAAAGCGGGATGTAGTGGAGGCAGGAACCATACAAGATTTAAGGCGAGGTATGATAGAGCTCTGGGGGCAGGTGAGAGAGAGGACCTAGTAGCATTCAGCGAAGAGGCGGGGGCCATGAGCTGTGACTCGACCCCTGCAACCACAAATATGAGAGTTCAAATAGGTGAGTTACACACACACACACACACACACACACACACACACACACACACACACACATACACACACACATAACAACACACACACAAACACACACCACACAACAACACAACACACACACACTCACACACACACAACACACCCACACACACACCCAGCCACACAGCACACACACACACGTTCGGGGCCAGGAGCTAGGACTCGTGACCCTGCAACCACAAAAAGTGAGTCAAACACATACACATATTTTGAGGGTTCTTCAAATCTCAAACCCCAATTTCCCCGGACCTCCTCCCCCCTCCTCCTCCCAAGCACCCCAATCCCCTTCCCTCCTCCTCCTCCCTCCCCCTTCCCTCACCCACACAGCCTGATAATGAAGGCAGCAGAAGGTATTAAGGCTGTGCTGATAAGACTGAGGTGTTGTTATCAGTGTAGGATAACCTGTGTGTTGTGTGTTGTGTGTTGTGGTGTTGTGTGTTGTGTGTTGTGTGTTGTGTGTAGTGGTTGTGTGTTGTGTGTTGGTGTGTGTTGTTATGTGTTGTGTGTTTTGTTGATGTGTGTTGTGGTTTGTGTGTTGTGTGTAGTGTGTTGTGTGTGTGTGGTTGTGTGTTTGTGTGTAGTGAGTATGGGTGTGTAGTGTGTAGTGAGGTTGTTGTGTTGTGTGTTTTGTGTTTGTTTGTGTGTTTGTGTTTGTGTTGTAGTGGTTGTGTGTAGTGGTGTTGTTTGTTGTGTGCTAGTGTGTTGTGTGTTTGGTGTTGTGTGTTTGTGTTGTGTGTAGTGTGTAGTGTGTTGTGTGGTAGTGTGTGTTTGTTGTGTGTTATTGTTTTGTGTGTTTGTGTGTAGTGTGAGTGTTTTGTGTGTTGTTGTGTAGTGTTTTGTGTGTAGTGTGTTGTGTGTTGTGGTTTTGTGTTGTGTGTTTGAGTGTAGTTGTTGTGTTGTATAGTGTAGTGTGTTGTGTGTTGTGAGTTGTGTGTTTGAGTGTTGTGGGTTGTGTGTTGTGTGTAGTGTGTTGTGTGTTGTGTGTTGTGTGTCAGTGGTTTAGTGTGTTGTGTGTTGTTGTGTTTGTGTGTTTGTGTTAGTGTGGTAGTGTGTTGTGTGTAGTTGTGTTTTGTGTGTTGTGTGTTGTGTGTAGGTGTTGTGTGTAGGTGTGTTGTGTGTTGTTGTTGTGTGTTGTGTGTTTGTGTGTTTTGTGTGTAGTTGTTGTGTGTAGGTGTTGTGTGTTGTGTGTTTGTGTGTTGTGTGTTGTGGTTGTGTGTAGTGTTTATGTTTGTGTGTAGTGTGTGTGTGTTAGTGTTTGTTGTGTGTTTTTGTGGTAGTGGTTGTGTGTTGTGTGTAGTGTGTTTGTGTGTAGTGGTTGTGTGTTGTGTTTGTGGTGTTGTGTGTTGTGTGAGTGTGTTGTTGTAGTGTGTGTAGTGTGTTTGTGTAGTGGGTTGTGTGTAGTGGTTTGTGTTGTGTGTAGTGTGTTGTGTGTATGTGTAGTGTGTTGTGGTTGTGTGTAGTGTGTTGGGTGTTGGTGTGTTGTAGTGTGTTGTTGTGTTTGTGTGTTGTGTGTTGTGTATATGTGTTTGTGTTTGTGTGTTGTGTGTAGTGTGTATTGTTGTTGTGTGTAGTGTGTAGTGTGTTGGGTGTGGTGATGTGTAGTGTGTAATGTGTTGTGTGTGTGTGTTGTGTGTTGTGTATAGTGTGTTGTGTGTTTGGTGTGTTGTGTGTAGTGTGTAGTGTGGTTGTGGTAGTGTGGTTGTGTGTTGGGTGTATGTGTTGTTTGTAGTGTGTTGTGTGTTGTGTGTAGTGTTAGTGTGTAGTATAACAGTAGTAGTATACAGTGTGTAGTATACAGTGTGTAGTATACAGTGTGTAGTATACAGTGTGTAGTATACAGTGTGTAGTATACAGTGTGTAGTATACAGTGTGTAGTATACGTGTGTATTATACAGTGTGTAGTAGACAGTGTGGTAATATACATTGTGTAGTATACAGTGTGAAGTATACATTGTGTAGTAAACAAGTGTGTAGTATACAGTGTGTAGTATACAGTGTGTAGTATACAGTGTGTAGTATACAGTGTGTAGTATACAGTGTGTAGTATACGGTGTTGCGAGTGTGTCACCAGGTCTGAGAGAGTATTAACAACCCTGGTTATCACCATGAAACAGCTGTTATCACCTGAGATAACAAGGGAAGGGATCCAACACCACCTCACAACATCGTCTCCTGCTAATGGATTCTGATATCTTTCAAAAAAAAAAAAATCGTACAAGGCTGGAAAGGATCGAAGCTTATCTTTGCCCGCCCCTCCCTGACACCATTAAAATACCAGCATCACTTGATCCAACTTTAACACCATTCAGTTCTTTATTAAAAGGATCGAATCCTTTTATAATAGGATCAATTCCTTTATTAGGAGGATTAAATATTCTAATAAGGGGATCAGATCCTTTGATAAGATGATTGAGTCCTTTATTAAGAGGATTAAATCCTTTTATGACGGAATTAGATCTATTAAGAGGATTTAATCCTCTTTTGAGGATATTAGATCCTTTTATAAAAGGAATGAGTCTTTATATTAAGAGGATTAAATCCTTTTTTAAGGGAATTAGATCCTTTTTGTAAGAGGATTAAGTTTTTTTATTAAAAGGATTTGATCTCTCATGAGGGGATCAGTATTTATTAATATGATTGATTTTCTCTTAAGAGAATTAGATCCTTTTAAAAGAGGAATGAATCTTCAATAAGGGGGTTAGGTATTCTCCATATAAGGGAATTAGATGCTCTTACAGAGCGGATTTAGATGATCATCTAAGAGGATTGAAGCCTTTAGTTAATGAATAAATCTCTTATAAGAACATCCATTCCTCTTAATGATGTAAGAATGATCCACTCCCTCGTTGACGACTAAATCCTTTTTGAAGGATGATCCAAATCCTGCTATAAGATCATCCAAATCTACCAATAAGAGAATCCAAGTCCTCTAAGAAGTTTAAATCCTCCTGTAAGAGGAACCCAGTGCCTCTTAAGGTGAGAGTCTAAATTCCTCTAGGTAAGAGGATCCTATCCGATAAGAAGACTAAATCCTCGATAAGAGGATCCAGTCCTTCTAAGAAAAATAAAATCCTCCTCTAAGAGGATCCAATCGTCTAAGGAGGGTAAATCCTCCAATAAAAGAAATCGCAATCCTGCCTTTAAGAGGATCTTATCCTCCAAGAATTCTAAATCCTCTTATTGGATCCAATCCTACTGTAAGAGGAACTAATCTCTAACAAGTCTAAATCCTCTTATATGATGATCCAATCTTACTTTATGAGGATCCAATCGTCCTGTAAGAGAATCCAGGTCCTTTAAGAAGTCTGAATCCTTTTATAAGAGGATCCAGTCTTACTGTAGCAGGATCCATTCCTCCTGCAAGAGGATTCAATCATCTAAGATTTTTAAAATACCACTCATAGTAGTGAGCCAACCCGAATGTAATATGATCCAGTCTTACTGTAATGATCCAATCCTCCTGTAATATAATCCAATCTTCTAAGAATTTTTAAATCCCTGATGGGAGGATCCAATCCTACCAGTATGAGGACTAATCCTACTAGCTCTAAACCCTCTTACTGGAGAATCCAGTCTTACTGTTAAGAGGGTCTAATCGTCCTATAAGAGAATCATTCCTCTAATAGAGTCGAATCCTGCAAAAACTAAATTCCTCCTGTAAGAGGATTCAACGCCTCTAAGAGGACTAAATCCTCCTGTGAGGAGGACTAAATCCTCATTGTAAGAGGGTCCAATCCTCTAAGAGGCTAAATCCTTCTATAAGAGGATCCATCCTCTTAAGAGGCCTAAACCTTCTATAGAGATCCAATCCTCAAATAGGCCTAAATTGCTCCTGACAGGATGATCCAATCCTCTAAGAGGACTAAATCTTCATGTAAGAGGGAGCCAATCCTTAAAGGCCATAAATCCTCCTGTAAAGGATCCATCCTCTAAGAGGACTAAATCCCCCTGTACGCGTGATCAATCCTCTAATAGGGCTAAATCCGTCCTGTAAGATGAACCAATCCTCTAAGATGATTACATCCTCCTGAAAGTGGATCCAATACTCTAATAAGACTGAAATCCTCCTGTAATAGGATCGCAAGCCTCAAGAGGACAAAAACCTCCTATAGAGAGGGATCCAATCCTCTAAGAGAACTAAATCCTCCTATAATATTGATCAATCCTTCTAAGAGAACTAATATCCACCTCTAAGAGAACTAATCCTCCTATAAGAGTATCCAATCCTTCTAAGATCTAAATCTTCCTGTAAGAGGATCCAATCCGCCTAAGAGGGCTAAATCCTCCTTTAAAAGGATACAATCCTCTAAAAAAGGACTATATCCCCTGTAAGAGGGTCAATCCTCTAAGAGGGACTAAATCCTCCTGTAAGAGGATCCATCCTCTAAGAGGCAAAATCCTCCAGTAAGATTACTCCAATCCTCAAAAGGATGAAATCCTCCTGTAAGAGGATCCAATCCTCTAAGAGGGCTAAATCCTCCTGTAAGAGGATCCAATCCTCTAAGAGGACTAAATCCTCCTATAAGAGGATCCAATCCTCTAAGAGGACTAAATCCTCCTATAAGAGGATCCAATCCTCTAAGAGGACTAAATCCATCCTGTAAGATGATCCACACCCCTGTCAACATCTCTGTCAATACAACCATCAACACTTGCCTCACTCCCTCTTATCTTAATCGTCAACGAACCAGTAAATATCGTCAATTATCGTTCAAGTTCTTCCACCATTTTATATCTAATTTATATTTATTCTCAAATCGATGAAATAGACAAAAAAAAAAAAGAAAAAAAAAAAAAAAAAGAAAAATGAAAAACTGTGTTACCACATGTTGGCACAGTTTCCCTGCTCTTTTGTTTGTTTACCTTTTTTTCCCGCCAAATTTTGAGCGGGGGGGGGGATCTTAACTTTCCACCAAACTTTTACGCATTTTGGCGATGCTTTTTTTTTTTTGCGCGCTAAATAATAGGGGGATATATTGTAGATTTTGCGCCAAATATCGCGAAATACGATCCAAGTCTGATCTTGGTGCCAGTAGAGTTTAGAGAAAGTCCATAGAGTCGCCATAGAGAGCCAGAGTCGAGATCCCAAATTTGTAGAGAGCCAGAGAAGAGAGTGAGAAAGAGCTAAGAGACACACACACAGTACACAGTGAGAGAGCGAGACGCCATTGAGGTGACACAAGAGAGACGAGAAAAGTGTGTGTGTGTGAGAGAGAAAGAGAAAGAGTTTAGAGAGAGAGAGAGATAGGAGCGAGGAGAGAGAGAGAGAGAGAGAGAGAGAGAGAGAGAGAGAGAGAGAGAGAGAGAGAGAGAGAGAGAGAGAAGGTTATAATCAATGTTATCCTCAGGGTGATGGTGACGAGAAAGAATTGATGGAATATCACTCCATCTATTTAGAACTTAAATCTCCAAGTAATTAAAAACTCCATCATGTGTGGAGGATGATGGAGAGGATAGGGAGGATATGACATGATGTAGGTTAGTGAGGATGAAAAGATGGAGGGTGGAGGATATGGACGGTGAATTAGGTGGAGGAGGAGAATGAATGGTGATGGGGGAAGGTGTGAGGATGGATGAGGGTGATGGAACGATGCAGGGAGGATTTAAAGGATTATTGGAGGATATCGACGGATAATTGCGGGTGTCAGGATTGAGGGTGACTGTGTGTGGCAGGCTCTCAGGCAAGCAGGTAGCAGGCAAGGCAGGTAGGCAGACTTGGCAGGTAGGATGGCTGGCAGGTAGGCTGGCTGCAGGTAGGTCTGGTCTGGCAGGTATGATGACTGGCAGGTAAGCTGTATCAGGCAGGCAGGCTGTGCAGGCAGTCAGGTCTGCAGGCAGGTCAGGCCTGACAGACAGCTGTAGCAGCATGCAGGCTGGCAGACAAGTCAGGTATGCAGCAGCAGGCCAGGCAGGCAGGCGAGACAGTCAGGTAGGCAGGCAGGCTGGCAGACATACACGTACCTAATTACCTTTAGGGCCAATATCAGGTACATAATGAAGAAAATTAGGCAGGTGATGAACGGTGCATTAAACTTGGGGAACATGGGGTACATGGCGGAATTGTGGGTATTTGTGGAAATCGGGGATATTTCGGAGGAATCTGGGTATTTGAGTGAAATCTGGTTATTTACGGGGAATTCGGGGTATTGGGAAAATTCTGAGAGTATTTTGGGGTAATCTCGGGGTTATATGGGGATATTGGGTATTCGAGAGGGAACTGAGGTTGTTTGTAGAAATCGGGGGTATTTGGGGTAATTTTTGGGGATTCTGGGGTCTGTTGGAGTAATCAGGTGTATTTTGTGGAAATCTGGAGGAATCTGGGGACTCTGTGGTAAATTTGGGGTGTGATAAGAGAAGTATGCAGTGAGAGATGAATAGATGAATGCTGTGTCAAGATGGTGATGGATGCTGTGGGGAAGGGAGGAGGAAGAAAGGGATATAATTTGGGGTAAATGTGAAGCTGGATTGGGAATAGTGGGGAATTAACAGGTGGGGAAATTTTTTACCCCCCCTTGTTATCTTGTGTAAGGGGGGGGAACCTGTTGATGGTGGGTAAGTTTTGTCAAGTCTTAATTGAACAGTAAATTTCACGATCTCTACACAACACAACGCAAACACTACAAACGCAACACTGACACACACAACCCAACACAGTAGACACGCAACACTACACGCAAAAAACCACTACACACCACAAACACAACACACGCAACACTACACCAACACTACCATACCCAACAACACCAACAACGCAACACAACGCGCAACACTACACACCACAACACAACACAACACGCAACACTAGCACGCAACAACTACACACCACAACACAAACACAACACGCAACACAACGCGCAACACTACACACCACACACATAAACACAACACGCAAACACTACACACTGCAACACTACACGCAACACTAACCACCACAACACAACACAACACGCAAACACTACACACCACAATACACAACACACGCTAACACTACACACCACATACACAATAACACGCAACACTACACACACCACAACACAACACCGCAACACTACACCACGCACAACACAACACGCAACACAACACGCAACACTACACACCACAACACAACAACACGCAACACTACACACCACAACCCAACACGCAACACTACACGCAACACTACAAACGCCAACACAAACACCCCACAACAAAACACGCCAACACTAGCACACCATGACATCACACGCAACACTACACACACCACAACACAACACGCACACTACACACACAACACAACAAGCAACACTACAACACCACGATGGAACACAACACCAAACACTACACACCAAAACACAACACGAACACTACCCGCCACACTACACGTCAAACACTACACACCACACACAACACGCAACACTACACACCCTGACACAACTACACCAACACTACACCAACACTACACACCACAACACAACCCGCAACACTACACACCACAACACAACACGCAACACTACAACGCAAACACACACCAACACTATACACCACCCACCAACACAACACGCAACACTCACGCAACACAACACACCACAACACAACACGCAACACTACACATCCACGACACAACACGCACCACTACACGCAACACAACAACCAACACAAACACAACCACAACACACACGCAACACTAACACGCAACACTACACGACCACAACACAACATCGCAACACTACACAACTCAGACACAACAAGCAAACACTACACCGCAAACACTACAAACGCAACAGCTACACACCACAACACAACACGCAACACTACACGCAAACACTACACGCAACACTACACACCACAACACAAACTACGCAACACTACCGCAACACTACACGCAACAACTACAACGCAACACTACCACCACAACACAACACGCATCACCTAACACACCATGACACAACATCGCAACACTACACGCAACACTAACACACCAGCAACACAACACGCAACATCTAACGCAACACTACACGCAACACTACCCACACCCACACACAACACGCAACACCACACACCACAACACAACACGCAACAACACCACACACCACAACACAAGCACGCAACACTACACACCACAACACAACACGCAACACTACACGCAAAAACTCCCACCAACACCACACACCACAACACAACACGCAACACCACACACCACAACAACAACCCCGCAACACCACACACCACAACACAACACGCAACACAAACACACCACAACACAACACACGCAACACCACACACCACAACACAACACGCAACACCACACACCACAACACAACACGCAACACTACACACCACAACAAAACACGAAAACACTACACACCATGACACAACACGCACACTACAACACCACAACACAACACGAAAACCCCACCCCCACACCACAACACAACACGCAACAAAACACACCACAACACAACCCCGCAACACTACACACCTGACACAACAAGCAACACTACACACCAAAACGCAACACGCAACACTACACACCACAACACAACACCAACACTACACACCACAACACAACACGCAACACCACACACCACAACACAACACGCAACACTACACACCACAACACAACACCAACACTACACACCACAACACAACACGCAACACTACACACCATGAACACAACACGCAACACTACACACCACAACGCAACACGCAACACTACACACCACAACACAACACGCAACACTACACACCACAACACAACACGCAACACCACACACCACAACACAACACGCAAACTACACACCACAACACAACACACAACACATAACACGCTACACCCCAACCACAAAACACTACACACAACCCACACAAAACACTACACACAAACCACTATACACAAAACACTACACGCAACACACAAAACACTACACACAACACACTATACACAAAACACTACACACAACACACAAAACACTACACACAACACACTATACACAAAACACTACACGCAACACGCAACACCTGTGTCAAAATCCTCGCTAATTTCAGTGATGAGAGATGTACCAACCTTCCTGCAGACACATCAATTGCAATGCAACAATAGATCCTCTTCTAACCTAACATAACCTGTCCATGTTTGTGTGTGTCTGTGTACTTTCCAGAGATGAGAGTACACAGCATCCTTCCAGAGATGAGAGACCACAACATCCTTCTAGAGATGAGAGTACACAGCATCCTTCCAGAGATGAGAGACCACAACATCCTTCTAGAGATGAGAGTACACAGCATCCTTCCAGAGATGAGAGACCACAACATCCTTCTAGAGATGAGAGTAGACAGCATCCTTTTAGAGATGAGAGACCACAACATCGCTCTAGAGATGAGAGTACACAGCATCCTTCCAGAGATGAGAGATCACAGCATCCTTCTAGAGACGAGAGTAGACAGCATCCTTCCAGAGATGAGAGATCACAGCATCATTCCAGAGATGAGAGTACACAGTATCCTTCCAGAGATGAGAGATCACAGCATCCTTCTAGAGATGAGAGTACACAGTATCCTTCCAGAGATGAGAGTACACAGTATCCTTCCAGAGATGAGAGACCACAACATCCTTCTAGAGATGAGAGTACACAGCATCCTTCCAGAGATGAGAGATCACAGCATCCTTCTAGAGATGAGAGTAGACAGCATCCTTCCAGAGATGAGAGTACACAGTATCCTTCTAGAAATGAGAGTACACAGCATCCTTCCAGAGATGAGAAATCACAGCATCCTTCCAGAGATGAGAGACCACAACCCCCTTCCAGAGATGAGAGACCACAACATCCTTCTAGAGATGAGAGTACACAGCATCCTTTCAGAGATGAGAGATCACAGCATCCTTCTAGAGATGAGAGTAGAGAGCATCCTTCCAGAGATGAGAGACCACACCATCCTTCTAGAAATGAGAGTACACAGAATCCTTCCAGAGATGAGAGACCACAACCTCCTTCCAGAGATGAGAGTACACAGTATCCTTCCAGAGATGAGAAATCACAGTATCCTTCCAGAGATGAGAAATCACAGCATCCTTCCAGAGATGAGAGACCACAACATCCTTCCAGAGATGAGAGTACACGGTATCCTTCTAGAGATGAGAGATCACAGCATCCTTCCAGAGATGAGGAATCACAGCATCCTTCCAGAGATGAGAGACCACAACATCCTTCCAGAGACGAGAATACACAGCATCCTTCCAGAGATGAAAAATCATAGCATCCTTCCAGAAACGAGAGATCACAGCATCCTAGTGGACCAGATCAACATCCTTGTCGATCTGTGAGTTATGCCAGGATACTTAACTCACCTCTATGACATGTCTAAATGGGTAGGCCTGTGACATGCATATAGGCCTAGCAAGTTGCCAGTGAATTTGTTTTGTGTGTGTGTGTGTGTGTGTGTGAGGTGTGGTGGGGTGTGTGCGCGTGGGGTTTTGTGTGTTGTGTTGGGGTGTGTGTGTGTGTGTGTGTGTGTGTGTGTGTGTGTGTGTGTGTGTGTGTGTGGTGTGTGTGTGTGTGTGCGCTTTGTGTGTTGTGTGTTGTTTTGTGGTGTGTGTTGTGTGTGTTGTGTGGTGTGGTGTGTGTGTGTGTGTTGGGGCCTTATCACACTGGTCCAGCCACGGTAGTGCTGGCCTGACGCTCACTGATACCACTCCCTTTGTTGACCCCCCCTGTTGG
Source organism: Cherax quadricarinatus (assembly GCF_026875155.1). Taxonomy (NCBI): domain Eukaryota; kingdom Metazoa; phylum Arthropoda; class Malacostraca; order Decapoda; family Parastacidae; genus Cherax; species Cherax quadricarinatus. The sequence continues at coordinate 4,546,850 of NC_069404.1, read as the reverse complement.
CACTCCCTCCCTGTTGGCACCCCTCCCTGTTGGCACTCCCTGTTGGCACCCCCTCCTTGTTGGCACTCCCTCACTGTTGGCACTCCCTGTTGGCCCCCCCTTACTGCGGGTACTCCCTGTTGGCCCTCCCTCACTATTGGCACTCCTTCACTGTTGGCACTCCCTGGTGGCACTCCCTCTTGTTGGCACTTCCTCACTATTGACACTCCCTGTTGGCCCTCACTGCTTGTACTCCCTGTTGGCACTCCTTCACTGTTGTCCATGCTGGCACCCTTTTCTGTTTGCACCTCTCCCTGTTGGCACTCCCCGTTTGCACCTTTATTCTTCCCTTAGTCAATCACTCCCTGTGATAGAATTATTTATATATATATATATATATAATATATATATATATATATATAAAATATATATATATAGTAGTTGCAAGAGTAGTGAGAGAGAGATTCAGGGAAACTGGTTGGCAGGACTTGAGTCCTGGAGGCACAGTACCGGCCATGAGAAATATATAAAGAAAGTAGAGGTAAGAGTAACCTTCTACATACTAGATGACACACCTCCTTCACCATGCACTTGCAACACAGTCAAATTGATATGATTCTTGCAAATCTAGGGGGATTTATGGAGATGTTGCAAGGAGACTGCAATCTTGATTCACACCTGTGATGCACAGTGCCTGCCATCATAGCTCGATGAAACAAGATTATTGATAGTGGAGTTATTGGTCTCAAAGAGCGAAACGGTGGTGGTAGTGGTAGTTGTGGTTGTAGTAGTGGTAGTTGTGGTTGTAGTAGTGGTAGTTGTGGTTGAAATAGTGGTAGTTGTGGTTGTAGTAGTGGTAGTTGTGGTTGTAAATATGGTAGTTGTGGTTGTAGTAGTGACAGTGGTGGTATGGTAGTTGTGGTTGTAGTAATGGTAGTGGTATTGTGGTTGTAGTAGTGGTAGTTTTTGGTGTAGTAGTGACAGTGGGTAGTGGTAGTTGTGGTTGTAGTAATGGTAAATGGTAGTTTGTGGTTTGTTGTGGTTGTAGTATGGTAGTTGTGGTTGTATAGTGGTATTTGTGGTTGTAGTAGTGACAGTGGGGGTAGTGGTAGGTTTTGGTTGAGTAGTGGTAGTTGTGGTTGTATTTGTTGTAGTTGTGGTTGTATAGTGGTAGTTGTGGTTGTAGTAGTGGTAGTTGTGGTTGTAAAAGGGGACAGTGGTGGTAGTGGTAGTTGTGGTTGTAGTAATGGTAGTGGTAGTTGTGGTTGTAGTAGTGGTAGTTGTGGTTGTAGTAGTGACAGTGGTGGTAGTGGTAGTTGTGGTTGTAGTAATGGTAGTGGTAAATTGTGGGTTTTTGTGGTTGTAGTAGTGGTAGTTGTGGTTGTAGTAGTGGTATTGTGGTTGTAGTAGTGGTAGTTGTGATTGTAGTAGTGGTAGTTGTGGTTTAGTAGGGTAGTTGTGGTTGTAGTAGTGACAGTGGTGGGAGTGTAGTTGTGGTTGTAGTAATGGGAGTGGTAGTTTGTGGTTGTAGTAGTGTAGTTGTGGTTGTAGTAGTGATAGTGGTGGGAGTGGTAGTTGTGGGTTTTAGTAATGGTAGTGGTAGTTGTGGTTGTAGTTAGTGGTAGTTGTGGGTTTTAGTAGTGACAGTGTGGTAGTGGTAGTTGTGGTTGTAGTAATGGTAGTGGTAGTTGTGGTTGTAGTAGTGGTAGTTGTGGTTGTAGTAGTGTAGTTGTGGTGTATAGTGGTAGTTGTGGTTGTAGTAAATGGTAGTTGTGGGTTTTAGTAGGGTAGTTGTGGGTTTTAGTAGTGGTAGTTGTGGTTGTAGTAGGACAGTGGTGGTAGTGGTAGTTGTGGTTGTAGTAATGGTAGTGGTAGTTGTGGTTTGTAAGTGGGAGTTGTGTTGTAGTAGTGATAGTGGTGCAGTGGTAGTTGTGTTGTAGTAAGGTAGTGGTAGTTGTGGTTGTAGTAGTGGTAGTTTTTGGTTGTAGTATGGTAGTTGTGGGTTTTAGGTAGTGACAGTGGTGGGAGTGGTAGTTGGTTGTAAATAATGGTAGTGGTATTGTGGTTTTTAGTAGTGGTAGTTTGGTTGTAGTAGTGACCAGTGGTGGTAGTGGTAGTTTGGTTGTAGTAGTGGCAGTGAGTTGTGGTTGTAGTAATGGTAGGTAGTTGTGGTTGTAGTAGTGTGGTATGGTAGTTGTGGTTGTAGTATGGTAGTGGTGGTAATGGTAGTTGTGGTTGAAGTAGTGGTAGTGGTAGTTGTGGTTGTTGTAGTGGTAGTGGTGTTATGGTAGTTGTGGGTTTTAGTAGTTCTAGCGGTGGTAATGGTAGTTGTGGTTGTAGTAGTGGTAGTGGGTAGTTGTGGTTGTTTGTAGTGGTAGTGGTGTTAGTGTTTTTTGGGTTGTAGTATTCAAGCGGTGGTAATGGTAGTTGTGGTTGTATAGTTTGGGAGTGGTAGTTGTGGTTGAAATAGTGTAGTTGTGGCTGTAGTAGTGATAGTGGTAGTTGTGGTTGTAGTAGTGGTAGTGGTAGTTGTGGTTGTAGTAGTGGTAGTGGAGTTGTGGTTGTTGTAGTGGTAGTGGGTTAGTGGAGTTGTGGTTGTAGTAGTTCTAGCGGTGGTAATGGTAGTTGTGTTGTAGTATTTGGATGGTAGTTGTTTGGTTTTTAGTAGTGGTAGTTGTGGCTGTAGTAGTGATAGTGGTAGTTGTGGTTTTTAGTAGTGGTAGTGGTAGTTGTGTTGTAGTAGTGGTAGTGGAAGTTGTGGTTGTTGTAGTGGTAGTGGTGTTAGTGGTAGTTGTGGTTGTAGTAGTTCTAGCGGTGGTAATGGTAGTTGTGGTTGTAGTAGTGGTAGTGGTAGTTGTGGTTGTAGTAGTGGTAGTTGTGGCTGTAGTAGTGATAGTGGTAGTTGTGGTTGTAGTAGTGGTAGTGGTAGTTGTGGTTGTAGTAGTGGTAGTGGTAGTTGTGGTTTTAAGTATGGTAGTGGCAGTTGTGGTTTGTAGTAATGGTAATTGGGAGTTTTTGGTTGTAGTAATGGTAGTGGTAGTTTTGGTTGTAGTAGTGGTATGGTAGTTGTGGCTGTAGTAGTGATAGTGGTAGTTGTGGCTTGTATAGTGGGAGTGGTAGTTGTGGCTGTAGTAGTGGTATTGGGAGTTTTTGGGGTGAAGTGTGGTAGTGGTGTTGTGGCTGTAGTAGTGATAGTGGTAGTTGTGGCTGTAGTAGTGGTAGTGGTAGTTGTGGCTGTAGTAGTGGTAGTGGTAGTTGTGGCTGTAGTAGTGGTAGTGGTAGTTGTGGTTGTAGTAGTGGTAGTGGTAGTTGTGGCTGTAGTAGTGGTAGTGGGAGTTGTGGGTTGTAGTAGTGGTAGTGGTAAATTGTGGTTGTTGTAGTGGGGAGTGGAGTTGTGGTTGTAGTAGTGGTAGTGGTATTGTGGCTGATAGTGATAGTGGTAGTTGTGGCTGTAAGTATTGTAGTGGTAGTTGTGCTTAAATAGTGGTAGTGGTAGTTGTGGCTGTAGTATGGTAGTGGTAGTTGTGTGTAGTAGGGTAGTGGGAAATTGTGGCTGTAGTAGTGGTAGTTGGTAGTTGTGGTTGTAGTAGGGTAGTGGTGTTGTGGTTGTAGTAGTGGTAGTGGTAGTTTTGTGGTTGTAGAGGAAGTGGTATTGTGGTTGTAAGGTGTATGGTATTGTGGCTGTAGTAGTGGTAGTGGAAGTTGTTTATTGTAGTGGTTTAGTTGTGGCTGTAGTAGTGGTAGAGGTAGTTGTGGGTTTTATATGGTAGTGGTAGTTGTGGTTGTAGTAGGGTAGTTTGGAGTGTGGTTGTAGTAGTGGTATGGGAGGCGTAAGTTTGTGTAGTTGGTTAGTAGTGGTAGTGGTTAGTTGTGGTTGTAGTAGTGGTAGGGAGTTGTGGTTTAGAAGTTGTGGTAGTTGTGGTTGTAGTAGTGGTAGTGGTAGTGTGGTTTTAGTAATTGGTAGTGGAGTTTGGTTGTAGTAATGGTGTGGATGGGTTGTGAATGGTAGGGTAGTTGGGTTGTAGTAGTGGTATGGTAGTTGTGGTGTATTATGTGAAAGTGTAGTTTGGGTGAGTAAATGAAATGGTAGTTTGTGGTGTATTTGTGGTAGTGGTAGTTGTGGCGAAAAAGTAGTAGGGTAGTTGTGGCTGTATAGTGGTAGTGGTAGTTGTGGCTTTAAGTAGTGGAAGGTATTGTGGGAGATGATAGGGTATGTGGCTGTAGTAGTGGTAGTGGTAGTTGTGGCTGTAGTAGTGGTAATGGTAGGTGGCTGTAGAGGTATGGTTTGGCTGTAGTAGTGATAGTGGTAGTTGTGGAGTAAGTAGGGAAGTGGGTAGTTGTGGCTGTAGTAATGGTAGTGGTAGTTGTGGCTGAAGTAGTGTGAGTTATTGTGGTGTGTAGATTTGGTAGTTTTGTTGTAAAGGGGATGGTAGTTTTGGCTGTAGTAGTGGTAGTGGTAGTTTTGGTTGTAGTAGTGGTAGTGGTAGTTGTGGTGTAGTAGTGGTAGTGGTAAATTGTGGCTGTAGTAGGTTTGTGGTAGTTGTGGTTGTAGGGGATATGTAGTTGTGGTTTGTATGGTAGTGGATTGTGGTTGTAGAAATGTAGGGTAGTTGGGTGTATAGGTAGTGGTATTGTTGGTTGTAGTAGGAGTGGTATTGGTGAGTAGTGGAAATGGAGTTGTGGCTGGAGTAGTGGTAGTGGTAGTTGTGGTTAGATGGTAAATGGATTGTGGTGTAGTAGAGTTGTGGGTAGTTTGGTTGGTATGGTAGTGGTAGTTGTGTTATTGTGTTGTGAAGTAGGTAGTTTGGTTTTAGTTAGGTGGGAGTGGGAGTGTAGTATGTAGTGGTAGTTGTGGCTTTTAGTAGGGTATGGTGTTGTGGTTTAGTAGTGGTTGGTAGTTTGTGGCTGTTAGTAGGTAGGGGTGTGGGTAGTAGTGGTAGTGGTAGTTGTGGTGTATATGGTAGTGGTATTGTGGTTGTAGATGGTATTTTAGTTGTGGCTGTAGGTAGTGAGTGGAATTGGTTGTATAGTGTAGGGTAGTTTGGAGGGAGTGGTATTATTTGGTTTATAGTGGTAGTGTAGTGTTTTAGTAGTGGATGAAATTTGTTGGTGTAGTTGTGGAGTTGTGATTGTGGTGTTGTAGGGAAGTGGAGTGTAAGTGGTAGGGAGGTGTGGTGATGTGGTGGTAGTTTGGGGTTTTAGAGTGGGTGAGTTTTGGTGTAGTAGTGGTAGGATTGTGGTGTATAGTGGTAGGGGGAGTTGTTGGTTAGTAGGTGGGTTGTTAGGGGTGTCGTGTAGTGGTAGTTGTGGTTTTATAGTGGTAGTGGAGGTGGTTGTAGGGGGTTGGTAGTTTGTGGAGTAGTGGTATGGTAGTTGTGGTTGTTAGTGGTAGGGTAGTTGGGTAGTAGGGTAGTGTAGTTGTTGGTAGTAGTGGAGTGGTAGTTGTGGTTGTGTGTAGTGGTTGTAGTTTTGGTTGTAGTAGTGGTAGTGGTAGTTGTGGTGTAGTAGTGGTAGTGGTAGTTGTGGTGTTTGTAGTGGGAGTGGTAGTTGTGGTGTAGTATGGTAGTGGTAGTTTGGGTAGAGTGTAGTGGAGTTGTGGTTGTAGTTGGGTAGTTTGGTAGTTTGGTGATTGGAGTGGTAGTTGTGGTGTAGTAGTGGTAGGTGGTTGTGTTTAGTAAAGGAGAGTGGGAGTGAGGAGTAGTGGAGGTAGTGGTGAAGAGAAAGGGGTGGTGGGGAGGTGTTTGGGATGAGGTGGGTGGGGATGGTGTTGGGTGTGTAGTTGTGGTAGTTGTAGTTGTATAGGGGTGGTAGTGGGTTTGTGGAGGAGAGGCTAGTTTTGGTGATTATTTAGATAGGGGTTTGTAGAAAAGGGGGATTTGACAAGGGGTGAAGGAACCGGGGCGTACCGGTTGAAACAACAGTGATTTAAAACACCAGGGTCGAGCCATGGGGTCCTTTAAGCAACCAGTCTAAGACAACAGGGGTCTTGAAGAACCTTTATCCATAAGACAACCAGGGTCCTGAAGACAACAGGGGTCTTGAGACACCAGATCCTTTTTGCCAAACCTGGGTTTGAAGACAACAGTGATCCTTAAACAACATGGGTCTTTAAAGGGATTGACAACCAGGGGTCTTGGGACAACCATGATCCTTAAGACACTGCTTTAGCCCAGTGCCCAAGAAACCAGTGGTCTTGAAGCAACCATGATCCAAGACAACAGGGGTCTTTAAAACAACAGTCTAGACAACCAGTGGTTAAAGAAACCAGGGTTCTAAAACAACAGGGGTCTTTAAGACAACCGTTACCTAAACAACCGGGTCCTGAGACGGTTTTAAGAAACCCGTGATCCTTAAAAAACCAGGGGTCTTGAGGGCAACCAGTGATCTTAAGACAACAGGGGTCCTGAAGACAACCCGGGGGCTTGAAGACACCAGTGATCCTTAACAACCAGGGTTCTGAAAACAACGGGACCTTAAGCAACCAGCTTAAAACAACCAGGGGGCTTTAAGACAACAGGGGTCTTGAAGACAAACCGGGTCCTTAAAACAAACCCGTGGTCTTAAGAAACCAGGGTCTTAAGACAACAGGGGTCTGAAGACAACAGGGTCTTAAGGGCACCATTGAAAAACCCGGGGTCCTTGAAGAAAACCATGATCCTTAAGACAACCAGGGTCTTTAAGACACCCGGGTCTTGAAGACAACCAGGGTCTTAAGACAACCATTCCCTAAGCAACCATGGTCTTAAAGACAACCAGGGGTCCTTAAGACAACCAGGGGTCTTGAAGACAACCAGTGATCCTTAAGACAACCAGGGGTCCTGAAGACAACCAGGGGTCTTGAAGACAACCAGTGATCCTTAAGACAACCAGTGGTCTTGAAGACAACCAGGGATCTTGAAGACAACCAGGGGTCTTGAAGACAACCAGGGGTCTTGAAGACAACCAGTGATCCTTAAGACAACCATGGTCTTGAAGCACAGGGGTCTTGAAGAAACAGTGGTCCTTAAGACAACCAGGGTTTGGGCCTAGGGGAGACAACCGGGTGAAGGGCAACCAGGGGTTCTTTGGAAGGTTTGACAACCAGGGGCTTGAAGAACCCGTGATCCTTTAAAAACAAACCCGGGGCTTTAAGACAACCAGGGACTTAAGACAACAGGGTCTTGAAGGGCAACGGGGTCTTGAAGACAAACTTGAACCATGGTGAAACAACCAGTGTCCTTGAAGAAACCAGGGGTCTTGAAGACAAACCCGTGATCTTAAGACAACCGGGGGGTTGAAGACAACCAGTCCTTAAGACAACCGGGGTCTGAAGACACCAGGATCTTGGACAACCAGGGTCTTTAAGACAACCAGGGTCTTGAAGACAACCATGATCATAAGACAACCAGGTTCTTGAAGACAACCAAAGGTTTGAAGACAACAGGGGTCTTGAAACAACAGGGATTTGAAGAACCCAAACCAGGGGTCTTGAAGACAACCAGTGATCCTTAAGACAACCAGGGGTCTTGAAGACAACCAGTGATCCTTAAGACAACCAGGGGTCTTGAAGACAACCAGTGATCCTTAAGACAACCAGGGGTCTTGAAGACAACCAGTGATCTTGAAGACAACCAGGGGTCTTTAAGACAACCCGGGTCTTGAAGACAACCATGACCTTAAGACAACCAGGTCTTGAAACAACCAAGGTCTGAAGACAACCGGACTTGAAGACAACCAGTGATTTTGAAGACAACCAGGGGCCTTTAAGACAAACCAGGGTCTTGAAGACAACCAGTGTCCCTTTAAGACAACCCGGGGTCTTGAAGACAACCCCGGGTTTTTGAAGACAACCATTTTAATCTTGAAGACAACCAGGGGTTTTTGAAGACAACCAGGGTTTACCTGAAGACAACCAGGGGTCTGAAGACAACCGGGTCTTGAAGACAACCAGGGTCCCTTTAAACAACCAGTGGGTCTTGAAGACAACCAGTGATCTTAAGACAACCAGGGCTTGAAGACAACCCGGGATCTTGAAGACAACCAGGGCTGAAGACAACCAGGATCTTAAGACAACCAGGGTCTTTAAGACAACCGGGTCTTGAAGACAACCAGTGGTCTTGAAGACAACCAGGGTCTTAAGACAACCAGGGTCTTGAAGACAACCAGGGTCTTGAAGACAACCAGGGTCTTGAAGACAACCAGGGTCTTGAAGACAACCAGGGTCTTGAAACAAAACCAGGGTCTTGAAGACAACCAGGGGTCTTAAGACAACCAGGGGCTTGAAGACAACAGGGGTCTTGAAGACAACCAGGACTTGAAGACAACCAGTGGTCCCTTTAAGACAACCAGGATCTTGAAGACAACCAGGGTCTTGGGAAGACAACCAGTGGTCTTGAAGACAACCAGGGGTCTTGAAGACAACCAGGGTCTTGAAGACAACCATGGTCTTGAAGACAACCAGGGGTGTTGAAGACAACCAGGGTCTTGAAGACAACCAGGGTCTTGAAAACAACCAGTGTCTTGAAGACAACCAGTGGTCTGAAGACAACCAGGGGTCTTGAAGACAACCCGGGTCTTTAAGCAAACCAGGGTCTTGAAGACAACCAGGGTCTTGAGGCAACCAGTGGTCTTGAAGACAACCAGGGGGCTTGAAGACAACCAGGGGTCTTGAAGACAACCAGGGTCTTGAAGACAACCAGGGGTCTTGAAGACAACCAGGTCCTTGAAGACAACCAGGGGTCTTGAAGACAACCAAGGTGTCTTGAAGACAACCAGGGTCTTTAAGACAACCAGGGTCCTTGAAGACAACCAGTGGTCTTTAAGACAACCAGGGGGCTTGAAGACAACCATGGGTCTTGAAGACAACCAAGGGTCTTGAAAAACAACCAGGGTCTTTAAGACAACCAGGGTCTTGAAGACAACCAGTGGTCGAAGAACCAGGTTTGAAGACAACCAGGGGTCTTGAAGACAACCAGGGTCTTGAAGACAACCAGGTCTTGAAGACAACCAGGGGCCCTTTAAGGGCAACCAGGGTCTTGAAGACAACCGGGGCTTGAAGACAACCAGGGTCCCTTGAAGACAACCAGGGTCCCTTTAAGACAACCAGGGTCTTTAAGACAACCAGGGTTGAAGACAACCCGGGTCTTGAAAAACAACCAGTGGTCTTGAAAACAACCAGGGTCTTGAAGACAACCAGGGGGTCTTGAAGACAACCAGGGGTCTTGAAGACAACCAGTGGTCTTGAAGACAACCAGTGGTCTTGAAAACAACCGGGTCTTGAAGACAAAACCCGGGGGCTTGAAGAAACCAGGGTCTTGAAGACAACCAGGCCTTGAGGACAACCAGTGGTCTTGAAGACAACCAGGGTCTTGAAGACAACCAGGATTGAAACAACCAGGGTCTTGAAGACAACCAGTGGTCTTGAAGACACCAGGGGTCTTGAAGACAACCAGGGGTCTTTAAGACAACCAGGGGGCTTGAAGACAACCAGGGTCTTGAAGACCAACCAGGGTCTTGAGAACAACCAGGGGTCTTGAAGACAACCCTGGTCTTGAAGAAAAACCAGGGGTCTTGAAGAAAAAACCAGGGTCTTGAAGACAACCAGGGTCTGAAGACAACCAGGGTCTTGAAGACAACCATGGGCTTGAAGACAACCAGGGGCCCTTTAAGACAACCAGTGGTCTTTAAAACAAACCCGGGTCCCTTTAAGACAACCAGGGGTCTTGAAGACAACCAGGGGTCTTGAAGACAACCAGGGTCTTGAAGACAACCAGGGGTCTTGAAGACAACCAGGGTCTTGAAACAACCAGTGGTTTCCCTTGAAGACAACCAGGGTCTTGAAGACAACCAGGGGTCTTGAAGACAACCAGGTCTTGAAAAACAACCAGGGTCTTGAAGACAACCAGTGGTCCTTGAAGACAACCAGGGGTCTTGAAGACAACCAGGGGTCTTGAAGACAACCAGGGGTCATGAAGACAACCCCGGGGTCTTGAAGACAACCAGGTCTTGAAGACAACCATGGTCTTTGAAGACAACCAGGGTCTTGAAGACAACAGGTCTTGAAGACAACCAGGGGTCTTGAAGACACAGACCAAAGGGTTCTGAAGACAACGGGTCTTTAAGACAACCAGGGGTCTTTAAGACAACCAGGGGTCTTGAAGACAACCAGGGGTCTTTAAGACAACCAGGGGGTCTTGAAGACAACCAGTGGGCTTGAAGACAACCATGGTCTTGAAGACAACCAGTGGTCTTGAAGACAACCATGGTCTTGAAGACAACCAGGGTCTTGAAGACAACCAGGGGTCTTGAAGACAACCAGTGGTCTTGAAGACAACCAGTGGGTCTTGAAGACAACCATGGTCTTGAAGACAACCAGGGGTCTTGAATACAACCAGGGGTCTTGAAGACAACCAGGGGTCTTGAAGACAACCAGTGGTCTTGAAGACAACCAGGGTCTTGAAGACAACCGGGTCTTGAAGACACAGGGGTCTTGAAGACAACCAGGTCTTTAAGGGCAACCAGGGTCTTGAAGACAACCATGGTCTTGAAGACAACCAGGGGTCTTGAAGACAACCAGGGTCCTTTAAGACAACCAGGGGTCTTGAAGACAAAACCCGGGTCTTGAAGACAACCAGGGTCTTTTAAACAACCAAAGGGCTTGAAGACAACCAGTGGTCTTGAAGACAACCAGGGTCTTGAAGACAACCATGGGCTTGAAGACAACCAGGTCTTGAAGACAACCAGGGTCTTGAAAAACAACCAGGAGTCTTGAAGACAACCAGGGGGCTTGAAGACAACCATGGTCTTGAAGACAACCAGGGTCTTGAAGACAACCAGGGTCTTGAAGACAAAACCCGGGGGGCTTGAAAAACAACCAGGGGTCTTGAAGACAACCAGGGTCTTGAAGACAAAACCCGGAGTCTTGAAGACAACCAGGGGTCTTGAAGACAACCAGGGTCTTGAAGACAACCAGGTCCTTGAAGACAACCAGGGTCTTGAAGACAACCAGGGTCCTTGAAGACAACCAGGGTCTTGAAGACAACCAGTGGTCTTGAAGACAACCCGGGGTCCCTTTAAGACAACCAGGGGTCTTGAAGACAACCAGGGGTCTTTTAAGACAACCAGTGGTCTTGAGAAAACCAGGGGTCTTGAAGACAACCAGGGTCTTGAAGACAACCAGGGGGCTTGAAGACAACCAGGGGTCTTGAAAACAACCAGGGTCTTGAAGACAACCAGGGGTCTTGAAGACAACCAGGGGTCTGAAGACAACCAGTGGTCTTGAAGACAACCAGGGGTCTTGAAGACAACCAGGGTCTTGAAGACAACCAGGGGTCTTGAAGACAACCAGGGTCTTGAAGACAACCAGTGGTCTTGAAGACAACCAGGGTCTTGAAACCCAACCCGGGTCTTGAAGACACCAGGGGTCTTGAAGACCAACCAGGTCTTGAAACAACCAGGGTCTTGAAGACAACCAGGAGTCTTGAAGACAAACCCGGGTCTTGAAGACAACCAGTGGTCTTGAAGACAACCAGGGTTTTTGAAGACAACCAGGGTCTTGAAGACAACCAGGGGTCTTGAAGACAACCATGGTCTTGAAAAACAACCAGGGGTCTTGAAGACAACCAGGGTCTTGAAGACAACCAGGGGTCTTGAAGACAACCAGGGTCTTGAAGACAACCAGGGGTCTGAAGACAACCAGGGGCTTGAAGACAACCAGTGGTCTTGAAGACAAACCAGGGTCATGAAGACAACCAGGGGGCTGAGACAACCTGGCTGAAGACAACCAGGGTCTTGAAGACAACCAGGGTCTTGAAGACAACCATGGTCTTGAAGCAACCAGTGGTCTGAAGAACCCTTAAAACCAGGTCTTGAAGACAACCAGGGTCTTGAAGACAACCAGGGTCCTTGAAACAACCAGGGTCTTGAAGACAACCAGGTCTTGAAGACAACCAGGGGTCTTGAAGACAACCAGGGTCCCCCTTTAAGACAACCAGGGTCTTGAAGACAACCTTTATTGAAGAAAAAAGGGGGCGAAAAACCATTTGGCGGGGAAAACACCGGGTTTTTTTTGAAGACAACCAGTGCTTGAAACAGACCAGTTCGTTAAACAACCAGTGCTTGAAGACCAGTGCCTTGAAAACCAACCATTGGCCCCGAAACAACCAGTTGTCTTGAAGCAACCAGTTGGCCTTGAGCAGGGTCCATTCCCATGGCTGAAGGCCATGTTTGAAGAGAACCAGGTTTGCTTGACGAACCAGTGCCCTTGAGCAACCAGTGGCCCTTGAAGACCCAGTTGCCTTGAAACAACCCGTGGGCTTGAAAACAAAGGGTCCTTGCCCGAGCTGAAGCCCCCCATGGCTTTAAGCCTTCGCATTCTTGAAGCAAAAATCCAGGCGTCTTGAGCGAGTAGGCCAGTTTCGTTCGAGCTGAGAGGTCCCAGTTCGCCCTTTGATAAAAGGTCCAGTTCGCCTTTTAGCTAAGTCCAGTCGCTTCGACTGAAGGTCCAGTGAATGCTTAAGCCTGAAGGGCCTTATAGCAAATGGGCTTTAAAGCCGTGTGGGCTTAAAGCCAGTGAAGTGGGTTAAGGTCCGTTCGTCTTAAGGAGACTTACATATTGAAGACAAGCCAGGGTTCAAACCTGAATCAAGCCCTTGATTATTAATCCATTGGGTTAGCAAGGCCCTCCGTTATGAATCCCATGGATTCTCAAGCACTTGGGTTACCAAGCCAGTCTGCTGATGGCTTGGGTAAAGGGCATCATGCCCACGTACCCTCCTGGGTTACCAAGCGAGCCTTCTGGTTGCTTGGGTAGAGGAATTCATGTACCCTCCTGGGTTACCAAGCCAGACTGCAGGTGGCTTGAGTAGAAGGCATCATGCCCACGTACCCTCCTGGATTACCAAGCCACCCTCCTGGTGGCTTGGGTAGTGGGCATCATGCTAACATACCCTCCTGGGTTACCAAGGCAGCCTCCTAGAGGCATGGTAGAAGGCATCATGTACCCTCCTGGGTTACCAAGCCAGTCTGCTGGTGACTTGGGTAGAGGCCATCATGTACCCTCCTGGGTTACCAAGCCACCCTTCTGGTGACTTGGGTAGAGGCCATCATGCACCCTCCTGGGTTACCAAGCCACCCTCCTAGTGGCTTGGGTAGAGGGCATCATGTACCCTCCTGGGTTACCAAGCCAGCCTCCTGGTGGCTTGGGTAGAGGGCATCATGTACCCTCCTGGGTTACCAAGACAGCCTCCTGGTGGCTTGGGTAGAGGGCATCATGTACGCTCCTGGGTTACCAAGCCAGTCTCCTGGTGGCTTGGGTAGAGGGCATCATGTACGCTACTGGGTTACCAAGCCAGTCTCCTGTTGGCTTGGGTAGAGGGCATCATGTACGCTCCTGGGTTACCAAGCCAGTCTCCTGGTGGCTTGGGTAGAGGGCATCATGTACCCTCCTGTGTTACCAAGCCAGTCTCCTGGTGGCTTGGGTAGAGGGTATCATGTACGCTCCTGAGTTACCAAGCCAGTCTCCTGGTGGCTTGGGTAGAGGGCATCATGTACCCTCCTGGGTTACCAAGCCAGTCTCCTGGTGGCTTGGGTAGAGGGCATCATGTATGTTCCTGGGATACCAAGCCAGTCTCCTGGTGGCTTGGGTAGAGGGCATCATGTACCCTCCTGGGTTACCAAGCCAGTCTCCTGGTGGCTTGGGTAGAGGCCATCATGTACCCTCCTAGGTTACCAAGCCACCCTCCTGGTGGCTTGGGTAGAGGGCATCATGTACCATCCTGGATTACCAAGCCAGTCTCCTGGTGGCTTGGGTAGAGGGCATCATGTACCCTCGTGGGCTACCAAGCCAGTCCCCTGGTGGCTTGGGTAGAGGGCATCACGTACCCTCCTGGGTTACCAAACCAGTCTCCTGGTGGCTTGGGTAGAGGGCATCATGTACGCTCCTGGGTTACCAAGCCACCCTCCTGGTGGCTTGGGTAGAGGGCATCATGTACCCTCCTGGGTTACCAAGCCAGTCTCCTGGTGGCTTGAGTAGAGGGCATCATGTACGCTCCAGGGTTACCAAGCCAGTCTCCTGGTGGCTTGGGTAGAGGCCATCATGTACCCTCCTGGGTTACCAAGCCACCCTCCTGGTGGCTTGGGTAGAGGGCATCATGTACCCTCCTGGATTACCAAGCCAGTCTCCTGGTGGCTTGGGCAGAGGGCATCATGTACCCTCCTGGGTTACCAAGCCAGTCTCCTGGTGGCTTGGGTAGAGGGCATCATGTACCCTCCTGGCTTACCAAGCCAGTCCCCTGGCGGCTTGGGTAGAGGGCATCATGTACCCTCCTGGGTTACCAAGCCAGTCTCCTGGTGGCTTGGGTAGAGTGCATCATGTACCCTCCTGGATTACCAAGCCAGTCTCCTGGTGGCTTGGGTAGAGGGCATCATGTACCCTCCTGGGTTACCAAGCCAGTCTCCTGGTGGCTTGGGTAGAGGGCATCATGTACCCTCCTGGGTTACCAAGCCAGTCTCCTGGTGGCTTGGGTAGAGGGCATCATGTACCCTCCTGGGTTACCAAGCCAGTCTCCTGGTGGCTTGGGTAGAGGGCGTCATGTACCCTCCTGGGTTACCAAGCCCGTCTCCTGGTGGCTTGGGTAGAGGGCATCATGTACCCTCCTGGGCTACCAAGCCAGTCTCCTGGTAGCTTGGGTAGAGGGCATCATGTACCCTCCTGGGTTACCAAGCCAGTCTCCTGGTGGCTTGGGTAGAGGGCATCATGTACCCTCCTGGGCTACCAAGCCAGTCTCCTGGTGGCTTGGGTAGAGGGCATCATGTACCCTCCTGGGTTACCAAGCCAGTCTCCTGGTGGCTTGGGTAGAGGCCATCATGTACCCTCCTAGGTTACCAAGCCACCCTCCTGGTGGCTTGGGTAGAGGGCATCATGTACCATCCTGGATTACCAAGCCAGTCTCCTGGTGGCTTGGGTAGAGGGCATCATGTACCCTCGTAGGCTACCAAGCCAGTCCCCTGGTGGCTTGGGTAGAGGGCATCACGTACCCTCCTGGGTTACCAAACCAGTCTCCTGTTGGCTTGGGTAGAGGGCATCATGTACGCTCCTGGTTACCAAAGCCAGTCTCCTGGTGGCTTGGGTAGAGGGCACATGTACGCTCTGGGTTACCAAGCCACCCTCCTGGTGGCTTGGGTAGAGGGCATCATGTACCCTCCTGGGTTACCAAGCCAGTCTCCTGGTGGCTTGGGTAGAGGGCATCAGGTGGGGGGGGGGGGGGGCGCTCCTGGGTTACCAAGCAGTCTCCTGGTGGCTTGGTAAGGCATCATGTACCCTCCTGGGCACCAAGCCACCCTCCTGGTGGCTTGGGTAGAGGGCATCATGTACCCTCCTGGATTACCAAACCAGTCTCCTGGTGGCTTGGGCAGAGGGCATCATGTACCCTCCTGGGTTACCAAGCCAGTCTCCTGGTGGCTTGGGTAGAGGGCATCATGTACCCTCCTGGGTTACCAAGCCAGTCCCCTGGTGGCTTGGGTAGAGGGCATCATGTACCCTCCTGGGTTACCAAGCCAGTCCCCTGGTGGCTTGGGTAGAGGGCATCATGTACCCTCCTGGATTTCCAAGCCAGTCTCCTGGTGGCTTGGGTAGAGGGCATCATGTACCCTCCTGGGTTACCAAGCCAGTCTCCTGGTGGCTTGGGTAGAGGGCATCATGTACCCTCCTGGGCTACTAAGCCAGTCTCCTGGTGGCTTGGGTAGAGGGCATCATGTACCCTCCTGGATTACCAAGCCAGTCTCCTGGTGGCTTGGGTAGAGGGCATCACGTACCCTCCTGGGTTACCAAGCCAGTCTCCTGGTGGCTTGGGTAGAGGGCATCACGTACCCTCCTGGGTTACCAAGCCAGTCTCCTGGTGGCTTGGGAAGAGGGCATCATGTACCCTCCTGGGTTACCAAGCCAGTCCCCTGGTGGCTTGGGTAGAGGGCATCATGTACCCTCCTGGGTTACCAAGCCAGTCTCCTGGTGGCTTGGGTAGAGGGCATCATGTACCCTCCTGGGTTACCAAGCCAGTCTCCTGGTGGCTTGGGTAGAGGGCATCATGTACCCTCCTGGGTTACCAAGCCAGTCTGCTGGTGGCTTGGGTAGGGGGCATCATGTACCCTCCTGGTTTACCAAGCCAGTCTCCTGGTGGCTTGGGTAGAGGGCATCATGTACCCTCCTGGGTTACCAAGCCAGTCTCCTGGTGGCTTGGGTAGAGGGCATCATGTACCCTCCTGGGTTACCAAGCCAGTTCTCCTGGTGGCTTGGGTAGAGGGCATCATGTACCCTCCTGGGTTACCAAGCCAGTCTCCTGGTGGCTTGGGTAGAGGGCATCATGTACCCTCCTGGGTTACCAAGCCAGTCTCCTGGTGGCTTGGGTAGAGGGCATCATGTACCCTCCTGGGTTACCAAGCCAGTCTCCTGGTGGCTTGGGTAGAGGGCATCACGTACCCTCCTGGGTTACCAAGCCAGTCTCCTGGTGGCTTGGGTAGAGGGCATCATGTACCCTCCTGGGTTACCAAGCCAGTCTCCTGGTGGCTTGGGTAGAGGGCATCACGTACCCTCCTGGGTTACCAAGCCAGTCTCCTGGTGGCTTGGGTAGAGGGCATCATGTACCCTCCTGGGTTACCAAGCCAGTCTCCTGGTGGCTTGGGTAGAGGGCATCCCGTACCCTCCTGGGTTACCAAGCCAGTCTCCTGGTGGCTTGGGTAGAGGGCATCATGTACCCTCCTGGGTTACCAAGCCAGTCTCCTGGTGGCTTGGGTAGAGGGCATCCCGTACCCTCCTGGGTTACCAAGCCAGTCTCCTGGTGGCTTGGGTAGAGGGCATCATGTACCCTCCTGGGTTACCAAGCCAGTCTCCTGGTGGCTTGGGTAGAGGGCATCACGTACCCTGGCTTGATGGCAGGATAAGCCAGCACACTTGCCTTTCTTTAGATTTAATTTAGATAGTCTCAAAGAAGGTAGAGGGCAGTGTAGATTGTGGTTGATTGTGGTGGTGGCTGATTGTGGTGATTGTGGTGGGAGGGGGAGTGTTGTTGAGGGCTGTGTAGATTGTGGTTGAGTGTGGTGGTGGCTGATTGTGGTGATTGTGGTTGTGGTGGTGTTTGATGGTGGTTGATTATTGTGGTTGTGGGGGTGCTTGAGAGACTGTCACTACCACCACTACCACCACCACTACCGCCACTACCACCACTACTACCATCACTACCATCACTACCACCATTACCACCATTACCACCACTACCACCACTACACCACTAACACCACTACCACCACTACCACCACTACCACCACTACCACCACTACCACCACTACCATCACTACCACCAGTACCACCATTACCTCCACTACCACCACTACCACCATTACCACCGCTAACACCACTACCACCATTACCACCACTACCACCACTACCACCACTACCACCACTACAACCACTAACACCACTACCCACTACTACCACCACTACCACCACTACCGCCACTACCACCACTACCGCCACTACCACCACTAACACCACTACCACCACTACCACCACTAACACCACTACCACCACTACCACCATTACCACCACTACCACCACCACCACTTCTACCATCACTACCATCACTACCACCATTACCACCATTACCACCACTACCACCACTACCAAACCCCTACCACCACTACCACCACTAACACCACTACCACCACTACCACCACTACCACCAATACCACCACTACCACCAATACCACCACTAACACCACTACCACCATTACCACCACTACCACCACTACCACCACTACCACCACTACCACCACTACCACCACTACCACCACTACCACCACTACCACCACTACCACCACTACCATCACTACCACCAGTACCACCATTACCACCATTACCACCACTACCACCACTACCACCACTACCACCACTACCACCACTGACACCACTACCACCATTACCACCACTACCACCACTACCACCACTACAACCCTAAGACCACTACCACTACTACCACTACTACCACCACTACCACCACTACCACCACTAAACCCCCACTAAACAACCACATACCACCACTACCACCACTAACACCACTAAACCCCCAAATACCACCACTACCACCACTAACACCACTAACACCACTACCCACCCACTACCACCACTACCACCACTAACACCAAATAACACCACTAACACCACTACCACCACTACCACCATTACCACCACTACCATCACTACCATCAATACCACCGCTACCCACCACTAACCACCACTATCATCACTACCATCACTACCACCACTACCATCACTACCACCACTACCACCACTACCACCACTACCACCACTAACCCAGCACTACCATCACTACCATCACTACCACCACTACCATCACTACCATCACTAACCACCACTACCACACCACTACCACCACTGCCACCACTACCACACTACCATCCCCTACCACCACTACCACCACTACCACAACTAACACCACTGCCACCACTTCCATCACTACCATCACTACACCACCACTACCACCACTACCACAACTAACAAACCACTGCCACCACTACCATCATTACCATCACTACCACCACTACCACCACTACCACCACTACCACCACTACCACCACTACCACCACTACCATCACTAAACCCCAACTAACACCACTGCCACCACTACCATCACTACCACACTACCACCACTACCACCACTACCACCCCTACCACCACTACCATCACACCCCCAACTAACACCACTGCCAAACCCCTACCATCATTACCACCACTAACCACCACTACCACCACTACCATCACTAACCACCACTACCACCACTACCACCACTACCACCACTCACCTCCACTACCACCACTACCACCACTACCACCACTACCACCACTACCACCACTACCACCACTAACCACTACCACCACTACCACCACTACCACCACTACCACCACTACCACCACTGCCACCACTGCCACCACTACCACCACTCAACCCCCCACTACCACCACTACCACCACTACCACCACTACCATCACTACCACCGTACCACCACTACCATACACTACCCCACTACCACCACTACCACCACTACCACCACTACCACCACTGCCACACTACCACCACTACCACCACTACCACCACTACCACCACTACCACCACTACCACCACTACCACCACTACCACCACTACCACCACTACCACCACTACCACCACTACCACCACTGCCACCACTACCACCACTACCACCACTACCACCACTGCCACCACTGCCACCACTACCCCCACTACCACCACTACCACCACTACCATCACTACCACCACTACCACCACTGCCACCACTGCCACCACTACCCACACACCACTACCACCACTACCACCACTACCACCACTGACCATCCACTGCCACCACTACCACCACTACCACCCACTACCACCACTACCACCACTGCCATAACATCCACCACTACCACCACTAAACCACCACTACCACCCACTACCCACCCCTACCACCACTACCACCACTACCACCACTGCCACCACTGCCACCACTACCACCACTACCACCACTACCACCACTACCACCACTGCCACCACTACCACCACTACCACCACTACCACCACTACCACCACACCACCACTACCACCACTGCCCCCAAATCCACACCACTACCACCACTACCACCACTACCACCACTACCACCACTACACCACTACCACCACTGCCAACCCCTCCACCACTACCACCACTACCACCACTCCACCACCACTACCACCATTACCACCAACTACCACCACTCCACCACTACCACCACTACCACCACTACCCCCACTACCACCACTACCACCACTACCACCAGTACCACCACTACACCACTACCCACCACTACCACCACGCCATAAACCCCCCACTACCACCACTACCACCACTACCACCACTGCCAACACTGCCACCACTACCACCACTACCACCACTACCACCACTACCACCACTACCACCACTACCACCACTACCACCACGCCTACCACCACTAAACCACCACTACCACCACTACCACCACTACCACCACTGCCACCACTACCAACTACCACCACTACCACCACTACCACCACTACCACCACTACCACCACTACCACACTACCACCAGTACCACCCCTACCACCACTACCACCACTACCACCACTGCCATAATGCCACCACTATCACCACTACCACCACTACCACCACTACCACCACTACCACCACTACCACCACTACCACCACTACCACCACTACCACCACTACCACCACTACCACCACTGCCATAACTGCCACCACTACCACCACTACCACCACTACCACCACTACCACCACTACCACCACTACCACCCTACCACCACTACCACTGTTTCCGTTCAATGTACTTTACCACTGGTTATAACTGTCTCATCTACACCACTACACGTAGTTGTTATTTAGCACCGATGTATGTTTGTCCTCATCACTTTGTTTTATGATGTTGTTGTTGTTGCTTTTGTTATTTAGCACTGTTGTTGTTGTTATTTAGCACTGTTGTTGTTGTTATTTAGCACTGTTGTTGTTGTTGTTGTTGTTATTTAGCACTGTTGTTGTTGTTGTGGTTGTTATTTAGCACTGTTGTTGTTGTTATTTAGCACTGTTGTTGTTGTTGTGGTTGTTATTTAGCACTGTTGTTTGTTGTTTATTTAGCACTGTTTGTTGTTTTGTTTGTGTTGTTATTTAGCACTGTTGTTTTTGTTTGGGTTTTTATTTAGCACTGTTGTTGTTGTATTTATAGCACTGTTTGTTGTTGTTATTAGCACTGTTTGTTGTTGTTATTTAGCACTGTTGTTGTTTGTTTTTGTTGTTGTTATTTAGCACTGTTGTTGTTGTTGGTTGTTACTTAGCACTGTTGTTGTTGTTTACTTAGCACTATTGTTTGTTGGTTGTGTTGTTATTTAGCACTGTTTGTTGTTGTTTTATAGCACTTTGTTTGTTGTTGTTTGTGTGTTGTTATTTTTAGCACTTTTTTTTGTTGTTACTAGCACTGTTGGTTGTTGTTAATTTAGCACATTGTTGTTGTTTGGGTTTTTTACCTAGCACTTGTTTGTTGTTAGCTAGCACTGTTGTTGTTGTTGTTACTTAGCACTATTGTTGTTGTTGTTGTTACTTAGCACTATTGTTGTTGTTGTTGTTACTTAGCACTATTGTTGTTGTTGTTGTTACCTAGCACTGTTGTTGTTGTTGTTACTTAGCACTATTGTTGTTGTTGTTGTTACTTAGCACTATTGTTGTTGTTGTTTTTTACTTAGCACTGTTGTTGTTGTTGTTGTTACCTAGCACTGTTTTGTTGTTGTTACTTAGCACTATTGTTGTTGTTGTTACTTAAGCACTATTTGTTGTTGTTGTTTGTTACTAGCACTGTTGTTGTTGTTTTGTTGTTACCTAGCACTGTTGTTGTTGTTGTTACTTAGCACTATTGTTGTTGTTGTTGTTACCTAGCACTGTTGTTGTTGTTGTTACTTAGCACTATTGTTGTTGTTGTTGTTACCTAGCACTGTTGTTTTGTTGTTGTTGTTACCTAGCACTGTTGTTGTTGTTGTTACTTAATTTTTTTACTTAGCACTATTGTTGTTGTTGTTGTTACCTAGCACTGTTGTTGTTGTTGTTGTTGTTAACTAGCACTGTTGTTGTTGTTGTTACCTAGCACTGTTGTTGTTGTTGTTACTTAGCACTGTTGTTGTTGTTGTTACTTAGCACTATTGGGGTTGTTGTTGTTGTTAACCTAGCACTGTTGTTGTTGTTGTTGTTGTTAACTAGCACTGTTGTTGTTGTTGTTACTTAGCACTGTTGTTGTTGTTGTTACTTAGCACTATTGTTGTTGTTGTTGTTGTTACCTAGCACTGTTGTTGTTGTTGTTGTTGTTAACTAGCACTGTTGTTGTTGTTGTTACCTAGCACTGTTGTTGTTGTTGTTACTTAGCACTGTTGTTGTTGTTGTTACTTAGCACTATTGTTGTTGTTGTTGTTGTTAACTAGCACTGTTGTTGTTGTTGTTGTTGTTAACTAGCACTGTTGTTGTTGTTGTTACTTAGCACTGTTGTTGTTGTTGTTACCTTAGCACTTGTGTTGTTGTTGTTGTTGTTACCTAGCACTGTTGTTGTTGTTGTTGTTGTTAACTAGCACTATTGTTGTTGTTGTTACCTAGCACTGTTGTTGTTGTTGTTACTTAGCACTATTGTTGTTGTTGTTGTTAACTAGCACTGTTGTTGTTGTTGTTTCCTAGCACTGTTGTTGTTGTTGTTGTTGTTAACTAGCACTGTTTGTTTTGTTGTTGTTACCTAGCACTGTTTGTTGCTAGACTGTTGTTGTTGTTACTTAGCACTGTTGTTGTTGTTGTTGTTGTTAACTAGCACTGTTGTTGTTACCTAGCACTGTTGTTGCTGTTGTTGTTGTTACTTAGCATTGTTGTTGTTGTTGTTGTTGTTAACTAGCACTGTTGTTGTTGTTACCTAGCACTGTTGTTGTTGTTGTTACCTAGCACTGTTGTTGTTACCTAGCACTGTTGTTGTTACCTAGCACTGTTGTTGTTACCTAGCACTGTTGTTGTTGTTACCTAGCACTGTTGTTGTTGTTGTTACTTAGCACTGTTGTTGTTGTTGTTACCTAGCACTGTTGTTGTTGTTGTTACCTAGCACTGTTTTTGTTGCTTACTGCACGTGTGTGTTGGTTGTTGTTGTTGTTACCTTACACTGTTGTTGTTTTACCTAGCACTGTTGTTGTTGTTACTTAGCTACTGTTGTTGTTGTTACCTAGCACTGTGTTGTGTTACCTAGCACTGGTTTGTTGTTACCTAGCACTGTTGTTTGTTTGTTGTTGTTTCACTTAGCACTGTTTTGTTTGTTACCTAGCACTGTTGTTGTGTACTTAGCACTGTTGTTGTTGTTACTTTGCACTGTTTGTTTGTTACTTAGCACTGTTGTTGTTGTTTTTCCCAGCACTTTTTTTTGTTGTTACCTAGCACTGTTGTTGTTGACCTAGCACTGTTGTTGTTGTTGTTATTGTTACCTAACACTGTTGTTGTTTACCTAGCTCTGTTTTTGTTGTTACCTAGCACATTGTTGTTTGTGTTACCTAGCACTGTTGTTGTTACCTAGCACTGTTGTTGTTACCTAGCACTGTTGTTGTTGTTACCTAGCACTGTTGTTGTTACCTAGCACTGTTGTTGTTGTTGTTACTTTGCACTGTTGTTATTGTTGTTACTTAGCGCTGTTGTTGTTGTTATTTAGCACTGTTGTTGTTGTTGTTACCCAGCACTGTTGTTGTTGTTATTTAGAACTGTTGTTGTTGTTGTTACTTAGCACTGTTGTTGTTACCTAGCGCTGTTGTTGTTGTTTTTGTTACCCTTTGCACTGGTTGTTGTTACTAGCACTGTGTGTTGGTTGTGTTATTTAGCCCCTGTTTTTGTTGTTGTTACCTAGCACTGCTGTTGTTGCTACTTATCACTGTTGTTGTTGTTGTTACTTAGTACTGCTGTTGCTGCTACTTATCACTGTTGTTGTTGTTGTTACTTAGTACTGTTGTTGTTGTTGTTGTTACCTAGCACTGTTGTTGTTGTTGTTACTTAGCACTGTTGTTGTTGTTGTTACTTAGCACTGTTGTTGTTGTTGTTACTTAGCACTGTTGTTGTTGTTGTTACTTAGCACTATTGTTGTTGTTGTTACTTAGCACTGCTGTTGTTGCTACTTATCACTGTTGTTGTTGTTGTTACTTAGTACTGTTGTTGTTGTTGTTGTTGTTGTTACCTAGCACTGTTGTTGTTGTTGTTACTTAGCACTGTTGTTGTTGTTGTTACTTAGCACTGTTGTTGTTGTTGTTACTTAGCACTGTTGTTGTTGTTGTTACTTAGCACTATTGTTGTTGTTGTTACTTAGCGCTGTTGTTGTTGTTGTTACCTAGCACTGTTGTTGTTGTTGTTACCTAGCACTGTTGTTGTTGTTGTTACCTAGCACTGTTGTTGTTACCTAGCACTGTTGTTGTTGTTGTTGTTGTTACGTAGCACTTTGTGTTGTTGTTGTTGTTACCTAGCACTGTTGTTGTTACCTAGCGCTGTTGTTGTTGTTGTTGTTACCTAGCACTGTTGTTGTTACCTAGCACTGCTGTTGTTACCTAGCACTGTTGTTGTTGTTACCTAGCACTCTGTTGTTGTTACCTAGCACTGTTGTTGTTACCTAGCACTGTTGTTGTTGTTACCTAGCACTGTTGTTGTTGTTACCTAGCACTGTTGTTGTTGTTACCTAGCACTGTTGTTGTTGTTACCTAGCACTGTTGTTGTTACCTAGCACTGTTGTTGTTTTGTTGTTTTGTGTTACCTTAGCACTGTTGTTTTTGTTACCTAGCTCTGTTGTTGTTGTTTTTCCTAGCACTGTTGTTGTTGTTACCTAGCACTGTTGTTGTTGTTACCTAGCACTGTTGTTGTTACCTAGCACTGTTGTTGTTGTTGTTGTTACCTAGCACTGTTGTTGTTACCTAGCACTGTTGTTGTTGTTACCTAGCACTGTTGTTGTTGTTACCTAGCACTGTTGTTGTTACCTAGCACTGTTGTTGTTGTTGTTGTTACCTAGCACTGTTGTGTTGTTACCCTTTGCACTGTTTGTTGTTTACCTAGCACTGTTGTTGTTGTTGTTCCTTGCACTGTGTTTTGTTACTAGCACTGTTTGTTGTTTTTACCTAGCACTGTTGATGTTGTTACGTAGCACGTGTTGTTGTTGTTACCTTTGCACTGTTTGTTTTGTTACTAGCACTGTTGTTGTTGTTACTTAGCACTGTTGTTGCTACCTAGCACTGTTGTTGTTACTTAGCACTGTTGTTGTTGTTGTTGTTATTTAGCTCTGTTGTTGTTGTTACTTAACACTGTTGTTGTTGTTGTTACTTTGCACTGTTGTTGTTGTTGTTACTTAGCGCTGTTGTTGTTGTTGTTACCTAGCACTGTTGTTGTTACCTAGCACTGTTGTTTGTTGTTACCTAGCACTGTTTGTTGTTGTTGGTACCTAGCACTGTTGTTGTTACCTAGCCTTCTGTTGTTGTTGTTACCTTTGCACTTTTTTTTGTTGTTGTTAACCCAGCACTGTTGTTGTTGTTAACCTAGCACTGTTGTTGTTTGTTAAACCCAGCACTGTTATGTTGTTACCTAGCACTGTTGTTTGTTGTTACCTAGCACTGTTGTTTTTTACCTAGCTCTGTTGTTGTTACCTAGCACTGTTTGTTTTTACCTAGCACTGTTGTTGTTGTTACTTGCACTGTTGTGTTGTTGTTTGTTAACTTAGCACTGTTGTTGTTGTTGTTACCTTTGCACTTGTGTTGTTGTTGTTTATTATACCTAGCACGTTTGTTGTTGTTACTTAGCACTGTTGTTGTTGTTACCTTAGCACTGTTTGTTGTTGTTACTCTTTGCACTGTTGTTGTTACCTAGCACTGTTGTTGTTACCTAGCACTGTTGGGTTTTTGTTGTTTAGCACTGTTGTTGTTACCTAGCACTGTTGTTTGTTGTTACCTTAGCACTGTTGTTGTTGTTGTTTCCTAGCACTGTTGTTGTTGTTGTTACTTAGCACTGTTTGTTGTTGTTACTTTGCACTGTTGTTGTTTGTTTGTTGACTGTTGTTGTTGTTACTTAGCACTGTTGTTGTTGTTGTTACCTAGCACTGTTTTGTTGTTTGTTTACTTAGCACTGTTGTTGTTGTTGTACCTTAGCACTGTTGTTGTTTGTTTGTTGTTTACCTAGCACTGTTGTTGTTTTGTTGTTACTTAGCACATTTGTTGTTGTTTGTTGTTACCTAGCACTGTTGTTGTTGTTTGTTTGTTGTTAACTAGCACTGTTGTGTTGTTGTTACCTAGCATGTTTTTTGTTACCTAGCACTGTTTTGTTGTTTTACTTAGCACTATTGTTGTTTGTTGTTGTTAACTACACTGTTTTTTGTTACCTAGCACTGTTTTGTTTTCTAGTTGTTGTTGTTACTTAGCACTGTTGTTGTTTGTTGTTGTTGTTGTTAACTAGCACTGTTTTGTTGTTACCTAGCACTGTTGTTGCTCGTTGTTTTGTTACTTAGCACTGTTTTTTGTTGTTTGTTTGTTTGTTAACTTTGCACTGTTTGTTGTTGTTACCTAGCACTGTTGTTTTTGTTGTTTTTAGCACTGTTGTGTTGTTGTTACCTAGCACTGTTGTTGTTACCTAGCACTGTTGTTGTTACTTAGCACTTTTTTGTTGTTACCTAGCACTGTTGTTTGTTACCTAGCACTGTTGTTGTTGTTGTTACTTAGCACTTGTTGTTGTTGTTGTTTGTTGTTAATAGCACTGTTGTTGCTGTTGTTGTTGTTACTTAGCTTTTTTGTTGTTGTTGTTGGTTGTTGTTAACTTTGCACTGTTGTTGTTTGTTGTTACCTAGCACTGTTGTTGTTGTTGTTGTTACCTAGCACTGTTGTTGTTGTTGTTACCTAGCACTGTTGTTGTTACCTAGCACTGTTGTTGTTACCTAGCACTGTTTGTTTGTTGTTGTTACCTAGCACTGTTGTTGTTGTTTTGTTGTTACCTTTGCACTGTTGTTGTTGTTGTTACCTAGCACTGTTGTTTTGTTGTTGTTACCTAGCACTGTTGTTGTTGTTGTTGTTACTTAGCACTGTTGTTGTTGTTGTTACCTAGCACTGTTTTTGTTGCTTCGCACTGTTGTTGTTGTTGTTGTTGTTGTTACCTAACACTGTTGTTGTTACCTAGCACTTGTTGTTGTTACCTAGCTCTGTTGTTGTTGTTACCTAGCACTGTTGTTGTTACCTAGCACTGTTGTTGTTACCTAGCACTGTTGTTGTTGTTACATAGCACTGTTGTTGTTACCTAGCACTGTTGTTGTTACCTAGCACTGTTGTTGTTTACCTAGCACTGTTTTTTTGTTTGTTACCTAGCACTGTTGTTTGTTACCTAGCACTGTTGTTGTTGTTACCTAGCATTGTTGTTGTTACCTAGCACTGTTGTTGTTACCTAGCACTGTTGTTGTTGTTGTTGTTGTTACCTAACACTGTTGTTGTTACCTAGCTCTGTTGTTGTTGTTACCTAGCACTGTTGTTGTTACCTAGCACTGTTGTTGTTACCTAGCACTGTTGTTGTTGTTACCTAGCTCTGTTGTTGTTGTTACCTAGCACTGTTGTTGTTACCTAGCACTGTTGTTGTTGTTTGCTACTGTTGACTGTTGTTATTTGTTGTTACTAGCCGTGTTGTTGTTGTTATTTAGCACTGTTGTTGTTGTTGTACCTCAGCACTGTTGTTGTTGTTACTTAGGGACTGTTGTTGTTGTTGTTACTTAGCACTGTTGTTGTTACCTAGCGCTGTTGTTGTTGTTTTTGTTACTTAGCACTGTTGTTGTTGTTATTTAGCACTGTTGTTTGTTGTCAGATGTTTTTTATGTTATTAGATTTTTGTTTATCTTAGCACTCTGTTGTTGCTTACTTAGCACTGTTGTTGTTGTTGTTACTTAGTACTGCTTGTTGCTTTCTACTTAAACACTGTTGTTTGTTGTTGTTACTTAGTACTGTTTTGTTGTTGTTGTTGTTACCCAGCACTGTTGTTGTTGTTGTTACTTAGCACTGTTGTTGTTTTTGTTCTTTCACTGTTGTTGTTGTTGTTGTTACTTAGCACTGTTGTTGTTAGTTGTTGTTGTACCACTACTGTTGTTGTTGTTACCCTTTGCACTGCTGTTGTTGCTCTTATCACTGTTGTTGTTGTTGTTACTAGTACTGTTGTGTTGTTGTTATGTTGTTACCTAGCACTGTTGTTGTTGTTGTTACTTTGCACTGTTGTTTTGTTGTTGTACTTAGCACGTGTTTGTTGTTGTTGTTACTTGCACTATTGTTGTTGTTGTTACTTTGCCTGTTGTTGTTGTTGTTACCTAGCACTGTTGTTGTTGTTGTTACCTAGCACTGTTGTTGTTACCTAGCACTGTTGTTGTTGTTATTACGTAGTTGTTGTTACTGCTGTTGTTACCTAGCACTGTTGTTGTTTACTTAGCGTTTTTGTTGTTGTTGTTGTTTACCTAGCACTGTTGTTGTTACCTAGCACTGGGTGTTTTGTTACCTAGCACTGTTGTTTTGTTGTTACCTTTGCACTGTTGTTGTTACCTAGCACTGCTGTTTGTTACCTAGCACTGTTGTTGTTGTTACCTTTGCAAATGTTGTTTGTTACCTTTGCACTGCTGTTGTTACTTAGCACTGTTGTTTTGTTACCTAGCACTGTTGTTGTGTTTTTACCTTTGCACTGTTGTTGTTGTTACCAGCACTGTTGTTGTTGTTACCTAGCACTGTTGTTGTTACCTAGCACTGTTGTTGTTGTGTTTTTGTTACCCAGCACTGTTGTTGTTACCTAGCACTGGTTGTTGTTACCTAGCATGTTGTTGTTGTTACCTAGCACTGTTATTTGTTACCTAGCACTGTTGTTTGTTTTCCTAGCACTGTTGTTGTTTGTTGTTACCTAGCACTGTTGTTTGTACCTTTGCACTGTTGTTGTTGTTCTTGTTTGATTTACCATGACTGTTGTTTTTACCTAGCACGTGTTGTTGTTGTTGTTACCTAGCACTGTTGTTGTTTACCTAGCCAATGTTGTTGTTTACCTAGCACTGTTGTTGTGTTGTTTACCTTGCACTGTTGTTGTTACCTAGCACTGTTGTTGTTGTTACCTAGCACTGTTGTTGTTACCCAGCACTGTTGTTGTTGTTACATAGCCACTGTTGTTGTTACACTAGCACTGTTTGTTGTTGTTACTTAGCACTGTTGTTGCTACCTAGCATTGTTGTTGTTTACTTAGCACTGTTGTTGTTGTTGTTATTAGCACTGTTGTTTTACTAAACAAATGATTTGTTGTGTTACTTTGCACTGGGATTTATACAATAAGCACGTTACCAACAAATGTTGTTGTTAACCTAGCTCAGTTGATATTAACTTACACCTACACTTTGTTATGTTACCAGCTCTTTGTAAAACTAGCTCTTTGAATGAGTTACCTAGCACGAGTGTTGTTACTACTCTGTATTTGTTTTACCAGCACTGGTTGTGAATCACCTAGCAACTTTAATTGATCACAACCAACTGTGATGTGTAGTACCAACACTTTAAAACCAGACACAGTTACTCACTGTAGAACCTAACTCGTTTTGTACTTTGCACATGATTTGTTACTTACACTTATTTATTAGTTACCATAGCATCATTTGTACCTACACACGTTGAATACTTAGCACAGGTGTTACTACAAAATTAGTAACTTGCCACTGTTTAACCAGCAACACAGTACTAGCACTGTTAGGAACTACTCTGTTTATAACCAACACTAGTTGTGTTAACTTACACATAGACAACACAAAATGGATATACTACACAGTGATTAACACATAGCAAAATGTGTAGTAAACAACACACACGTTTTAGTTACTCAGCACTCGTTGGTATACTTACAACGTTTTTGTATGTTCACATTTGCACACTTATTATAGAACACAACAGTCAGTTTTAACATAGCCAAATTTTTACCAAGCACAGCCTACACGTTTAGTGTACACCTAGCACTGTTTTACTACACATTTTTAACAAGCAACACTGTTGTGTACCTAGCACTAACCACACTTTTGAACATAACACATATTAACCTACACATGGGTAGAACACTAGCACTGTTGTTGTAGTAAATAGCACAATTGTTGTTCACCTAGCACAGATATATTATTGAACTAACCACGTGTTTTTTTATCACATAGCACATCATGTTACATAGCACTGTTGTTACCTACACTGGTGTTTGTACTAGCAACTTGATTGACACAACTAGACACAACTGATGACCTAGACACATTGAATTATAGTTACCTTAGCACTGATACCATAGCAACTTTTTTACAAACCACGTTACACACTGATTGTTTGAACTTAACACATAGTAACCTAGCACATTAGTTAACTTACACTGAATTTGAATTTACCTACCAACGCACAACATACAACAAACAACACACAGTGATCACTACAGGATAATACAACAACTAACAACAACAACAAAAACAAGAACCACTACACGATAATACAACACATACAACACATACAACCCCAGCCTACACTAAACCCAAACACAGAAACATTATGAAAGTAGAACACATAACTAGAAATTATGATTGATAACAACGATTGTGAACAAACAACACAACCAACACAACAAAACACAACCAGAACATAACATAGAACACAACACAACACAACACTAGAACAAACACAACACAACACAGAACACAACACAACGCAGAACACAATACATAGAACACAACACAACACAAAAGAACACAACACAAAAACATGAACACAACACAACACAGAAACAACCACAGAACACAACACATAGAACACACAAACACTAGAAACAGACACAGAACACAACACATATGAACATAACAAGAACACATATAGACACAACACACAGAACAAACATAGAACACAACACAACACAGAACACAACACAGAACATAACACATAGAACAGCAGCACAGAACACAAAAACAAACACAACACACAGAACAACACATAGAACACAACACAACACATAAAACACCAAGAACACAACACAAACACACAGAAACATAACACACAGAACATAACACATAAACACAACACAACACAGAACACAACACATAGAACACAACACACACAACACAACACATATAACACAGCACAACACATAGAACACAACACAACAACAAACAAAAAACCACATAAACACAACACATACACAAAATCAACACACAGAACATAACACATAGAAAAAACAACACAACACACAGAACATAACATATAGAAAACACACACAAACATAACACATAGTAACACCAAAACAGAAATAGCACATATACACAGACAACACAGAACACAGACATAGAAACACAACACGCATAACCACTAACACATAGACACACACAACCATAAGAACACAAACACAACCACATAGAACACAACACCAGAACATTAACACATAGAACACAACACAACACGAACACAACACATAGAACACAACACACACACACACTCATAGAACAACACAACTCATAGAAACCCAAAACAACACACGAACATAACACAATACACAACACAACACATAGAACACAACACACAGAACATAACACCCTAGACACAAACAACAACAACACACAGAACTAACATATAGAACACAACACCACACATAACAAACACAGAACACAACGCAACACAACACAGAACACAACACATAGAACACAACCACAGAACACAACACATGAACCCACACATAAACATAACACATAAGCACACACCAAATTAGAACACAACACACAAACAACCCACACTACATACACAACAACACACAGAACATTAAAACAGAACAAAACACAACACCAGAACACAACACATAGAACAACAACACCCCACAACACACCAAGACCTAACACAACACACACAAACAAACACACACTCACAACACAACACATGAAACACACACAACTAACACAATACATAGAACACAATACACAACACACACCATGAACACAACCAACACACAGAACACACACCACCCCAAACACCCCACCACATTAACATAACACATAAACACAACCCCATAACACAACACATACACCAAACACAATGCATAGAACACACCCAACACAAACTAACCCCATACCACACCAACACAACATACCACATACAACAACACACAACCACAAACCAAACAATAGAACACACACACCAAACACAACAACAAACACAACACACACACTAAACACAACCACAAAAACCAAAACATACCAACACACACACAACATAACACATAAACACAACCCCAGCAACAACACATAACCACACACAACACAAACCACACACAAACAACACCAGAACACAACACATATAACACACCACACACACAAACACACCCGAACATAACACACAAACACAACACCCAAACAACAACACCATAACACACAAAATTAAACACATATAAACCCCACAACACAACACACACAGCACACAAACACAACTATACATAACCACCCAATACCACATCAATCACGCCCTACTCAACAAATGGACTTACCCCAGAGACAACAAGAAAAGATAAATACGAAATCCCACTACACCGTACAGTGCAACCACAATCAGTCCCTGCAGACCCACCCAAATAATTCTTCATGAATGAGCCAAAACTCCATAAATGTATCCAGATTCCGACATTAACCCTAACTCCGATAACTTTGAAAAAGCCATTGACACTTGCCCACCACTCAGCCCCAGCCAGACTCGTGAACTCTAATCCATTAAGAACTGCCAAAACCCTCTCACGTCCCTAAACAACCACAGAGGAGGAGCATTGGACATGGGTGAATTCCAAGCCATTCAAACAACGGATATACCCCACCTCCATAAAGGTGGCAGCACAAAGCATTAGCTAAAACTAAGACCAATACTCCTACACCACACACATCAAAAATCTAAAGATGCTAACGATTCAATCACCTGCGACCCCAAAACTTGCCAATCCCCAGGCAACAATTCAGGCAGTCACCTGTCCTCATCATTTTAAAATATAATGCCCTGGCAATGGAAACCTCAAACTGCACACTACACACTACCTCCACCACTACCCTACCACCAGCCCACTCACTCATACCACACTACTAGCCCTACAACCAACACCCAAACCACCCTACCCATAACCACTTTCCCCCCATCCCACCACCTTCCCCACCACCAAAAATTTTAAAACCCCCCCAAAAAAAATAAAAAACCCCCCCCCCCCCCCCTTTTAAAAATTTTTTAAAAAAAAATTTTTCCAAAAACCCCCCCACTACCCCCACTAACCCCCAAACCACCACTACCCCCCCAAAACCCAACCCACTACCCCAACACCCCCAACCCCCAATACCCCCCATTTCCACCCACCCACCACAACCACCATACCCCCCTTTCCACCAACCACCACTAAACCACCCTACCCCACTACCACACCCCACCAACCACCATACCCCAAACCCCCCCAAAAACCCCCCACCATACCCCCAAAACCCCCACCCCTAAACCAACCCCACCCCCAAAACCCCACCATACCACCCAAAAAACCAAACCAATACCACCCCCAAACCCCCCAACCCACCCCAAAACCCCCCACCCCCCAAAAAACCACACCACCAACCAAACCCCACCCACACCACCCCTACCCCCCCAAACCCAACCAACCAATAAACCCCAAAACCCAAACCCCCCAAAAAACCCCCCAAATACCCCACCCCCTAACCCCCACTAACCCCCCCCCCCTACCACCCCCAAAACCAAAAACACCCTAAACCCCACCACTAACCCCCAACTAACCCCCCACACCACCATACCCACCCAAACCAATAAACCCCCCACAACCACCACCACCACCCCCCTACCACCACTAAAACACCACCCCCACCAAACCCCCAACCCCCCCCCTACCCACCCCAAAACCCCCAAAAACCCCACCACCCACACCCACTACCCCATTTCCCCACACCCCACCCCCAAACCCCCCACCCACCACCCTACCCCACAACCCCCACCAAAAAATACCACCCCCCCACCCACCAACCACCACACCACATAACCCCCCCACCCCCCCACCCCCCCCCACCCACTACCACCCCTAACCCCCCCAAACCCCTCCCCCCCCCCAAATACCACCCCCCACCCTACCCCCAAACCACAAATAACACCACCCCCCCACTAAACCCCACCATCACCACACCAAAAAAACCCTACCACCCCTACCACAATAACACCACCCCCCACTTTAAACCACTACCACCCCTACCACCACTAAAACCCCCAAATACCCCCACTACCACCACAACCCCACTAAACCCCCACACCAACTACCACCCTACCCCCCACCCAAAAACCAAAACCCCCACTACACCACTACCACCAACCCCCCTAACCACCACCCACCACCCAAAAACCCCTCCCCCCCCCACCCCCCAAACCCCCCCCCACCCCCACCCCCAAAACCCAATCACTAAACCCCCCCCCCCCCAAAACCCCCACCCCCACCACCAAAAAACCCCAACCCCCACCACCCACTCAAGCATTAGGGGAATTGCCAATAAACCCCTGGCTGCCTTCAAGAGAGAGCTGGACAGATACCTAAAGTCAGTGCCGGATCAGCCGGGCTGTGGCTCGTACGTTGGACTGCGTGCGGCCAGCAGTAACAGCCTAGTTGACCAGGCCCTGATCCATCGGGAGGCCTGGTCATGGACCGGGCCGCGGGGGCGTTGATCCCCGGAATAACCTCCAGGTAACATAGAACACAACATTGAGAACACATATAGAGCACAACACAGAACACAACACAACACAGCACATAGAACACAACACAGAACACAACACAACACAGCACATAGAACACAACATATAGAACACAACACAGAACACAACACTGAACACAACACATAGAACACAACATTGAGAACACATATAGAACACAACACAGAACACAACAGAACACAGAACACAACACTGAGAACACATATAGAACACAACAGAACACAGAACACAACACATAGAACACAACATTGAGAACACATATAGAACACAACACAACACAGCACATACTGTGAACACAACACTGGAATAACTAAAAGAATAGCGTGTGTAAATTACCCTGAAACACAGTGTTGCCACCTGTGTGTCCAGAGTAACGCAATGTTGCATCAAGGAGTAACTCAATTATTACCATCCACTCGTCCAGAGCAACACAGTGTTGCCAACCATGCGTCCAGAGCAACACTGTTATCATCCATACGTCAAGATAACACAGTGTTGCCATCCATGCGTCCAGAGCAGCACATTCGTACGTCAAGATAGCACATTGTTACCACCCATGCGTCCAGCGCAACACAGTGTTACCACCCATGCGTCCAGAGCAACACTTATCATCCATAAGTCAAAATAAGACAGTGTTGCCGTCCATGCGTCCAGAGCAACACAGTGTTGCCATCCATGCGTCAGCACTGGCCCTGACCACGTAAGGACCATTGTGGGTTCAGCGCTGACAGCGTCAGTCTTATCTGACGTTCCAACACGGCAAATAATAGTTATGGAGTCGCAGACAGACACACACACGGCGCGGAGAGCGCATGTTGGCGCTGCGCATGTTGGCGCTGCGCGGTAGTTGGCGGTGCGCGGTAGTTGGCGGTGTATTTACCCGCCAATTCGCTACGGCCTTCCCGCCAAATCTGTGTAAATAAACCCCGCCTCCCTCTCGCCTCCGATTCTCCGCACCGTGATTTAGACCCCGCTAATCGCGGGTGAAATTTAAAATTGGGCATCGGGGCATTAACACGTCGCGAGGAGATATATTGTGTGTGGGTGTGGATGAATTTTTTCGGGTTTATTGGGGGTTGGGGTGGATTTATGGCGGGTAAAACCAGGAGCAAGTCAGTGCAGAGGCATCCGGACGCGGTCCCGGGGAAAAGTTGCCACCTCTCGCCGGCCGGAAAAACCAGCTGAGAATGTAAACAAAAATTTTACCCGCGCAAAATATTAACCCTCTCTCTCCTGGCTTCATACCCGAGATCCGAAGCGGATAAATACCCGCCCCGGGTCATTTTTCAGGGTATGGAGGGATGGGCATGGAGTGAGATAGGAGTAAATCATGTGGAGGCACCCTGGTGAGTTGGGTAATAGCCCCTGGGCCGCTGGTCATGAAGTAATGGCTACCATGATCCTGTTCCCTTCCATGTTTATTGTTCTCCTCTGCGCTATGCAAATTGAATTAATATCGTCTATTGTTTCACTGGGAGTAAATCGTTTTATGATTGAGCATTGGAGCTTATGGGAGGGAGCATTAGGGAGCCTGGGATAGAGCATTAGGGAGCCTGGGATAGAGCATTAGGGAGCCTAGTACGGGCTCACAGCTCAAGAAACCTGGGTTCGATACCCGATTTGAAAGGGAGATGGAATGTTTGTGTTTTTAGTGTGTTGTCACTGTTGATGTGGTGGTAATCAGGTACCTGGGTGTTAGTCATCTTACACCTATTGCTGCTGTGAGTGTTCACTTAGCAGTAAATAGGTACCTGGGTATTAGTTGAGTGTTGTGGGTGGCATCCTGGGCAGGATGAGACGTATGGGCAAGTCACCTAACACTTGGTCCTGCCAGTGTTCACCTAGAAGCAGGTACTTGGGTGTTAGTCATCTTAGACCTTTTGTCACTTCATCTAGCAGTAATTAGGTACCCTGGGGTTCCTATAGGTATCTGTGGGTTCCTGTGGGTGTCTTTGGGTTTCACTGGGTTTCAATGGGGCCTGTGGGTTCTTATGGGCTCCTGTGGGCTCCTCTAGGCTCCTATGAGTTTCTGTGGGCTCCAGGTTCCAATGGGTTTCTGTGGGTTCATGTGGACTCCAATGGGTTCCTGTGGGCTCCAGTGGGTTCCTGTGGGCTCCAGTGAGTTCCTGTGAGCTCCAATGGATTCCTGTGGGTTCCCGTAGGTTACTGTGAGTTCCTACGGGTTCCCATGGGTCTCTGTAGGTCATAATTGATGGGTTCTCAGTGCCCATGGTCAGCACCTGCCCACAACTCATAATTTCACAACCCATTTCCGTAATCTTGAATACCATCACCTTAGCAATTTTCAACCCTAGTTTCCTGGTTGATGTTTTCATTGTGGTTGAGGGATGGTTGAGTGTCGACGGTGGTAGTTGTGGTTGATCCTTCTAGATGGTGGTGATTGTGGAGGTTGAATAGGGTAGTGGTGGGAGTTGTGGTTGATCCTTCTAGATGGTAGTGGTAGCAGTAGTGGTGGTAGTGGTGGTGGTGGTGGTGGTAGTACTAGTGGAAATTCTCCCACTGATGCTGGTGCTACTTATCATGCTATTGTCACTGTTGTTGTTACTGTCACTGCTACTGTTACTATCACCGCTGTTCTTACTGGCACTACTGCTGTTACTATCACTGCTGTTACTGGCACTGTTATTACTGGCACTGCTGTTATTGTCACTGCTGTAACTGGCACTATTGTTAATGTTACTGTTGTTACTGTCACTAAAACTTCCCCATTAACCCCACACACATTTCAGTGTTCAGTTCACTCACCTTAAGTATGTAACATATGTAAACATACACATAAGTGCACTTATCATAAATAATAACATAAATAAGTACACTTAGATACAAGTACACATAAGGAAACTTATCATACATAATAACGTACGTGTATACTACTTAGAAAAGCCTATATAAGGTGATTCAAAGCGACTTAATTCCATCCCGTCTGTAAAATAACAGAAAAAGCGCGCGTACTTTCCCCCCAGCCACGAGAGCGCACCGCTCATTGGCTCGTTTTTCCCGGGAAGATCAACTCGCCCGCGGCTCATTGGCCCCTTCTTTTCCTGGACGATCAACTCGCCCGCGGCTGATTGGTCAGATCTCTCCCTCACCCCCCACCCACAGCCGCGCCCCCGCGCGCCAAAATGAATTTGAAATCCAGGACCAATGCATCATCCTCAGAAAGATAGTATCTATGATCTATCAGCAGATAAACCTGTCTTGTACATGACCTGTGAATATATATATATATATATATATATATATATATATATATATATATATATATATATATATATATATATATATATATATATATATATATATATATATATATATATATATATATATATAATATATATAATATATATATATATATATATATATATATATAAACTACAGGGAGAGCTCAGTGATAGCTGTAGGCCTTTCGTGTTGGAATCAACACATCAGGAGCTTGCAATGTTGCAAAAATAGAGCATGAATTCCAGGAAGATTCATTCATTTCTGCAACATTGTTTGCAACACGAAATACAAAAAGCTATCATTCAACTCCCCCTGTGATTATATATATATATATATATATATATATATATATATATATATATATATATATATATATATATATATATATATATATATATATATATATATGCTACCCTGGAAGGATGGAAAGCAGATTGCCTAGGACTACACCTGTGCTGCCACATTGCAGACACCTACTTGCCATACTCCGTAGTGGAAGGGGGTGGAGCTGCCAGCCACAGGGAGACCCAGAAGATCCGAAAATATGAAGACCTTCCCCTTGCTATAACTTCATTCCAATAGGGTCGGAGACCCTTGGAGCATTGGGCAAGTGTGCTCTAAAGTTCCTCAAAGAGCTGGGTGAAAAGCTCATCATAGAAACCACGGACCACAGGGCGACCATAAATAAATCCCTTTAAATAAACAACAAAAAGCCGGGACTAAATTCACACCAAAACTAATTCCAAAACGTATTCCGGAAAACTCCCATCATTCTACTGGACATCAACTTACAAAACCATAAATTAGATCAACACAAACCACCCATTTAAAATACAAACCCTTACACCAACAAATAGCAAACAGCCAAGGGCACATTTCCCGAAGAAAATCAATGCCAGCGGTCATTTGTCATCCAACGAATTAAATATACATCCAAATATTTCAATCTAAACCAAAACCCACACATCTTTGCAAAAATAATTTATAATCAGGAAATTCATAATCACAAAATTAATATCATATTATAACTACAAGTCAAACCTGCCTTGTAACATAACCTCAACTATACACTATAACCAAAATCACACCAAATTTCAAAGACAATTTAAAAACTATCATCAATTTATATATAATAAATTATATATATAATATATAATATAATGAAATATATAACTATAATATAATATATAATATATATATAACAACTACAGTAAACGGGTTGCCTACGGGGACACACACAAGTTGCAGAACTACATCCAAAGTTACACTCCAACACATTTGCCAGAGAAACAAAACTAAAATCCCCTGTGCATATAACTATCACAAATCAATAATCAATTTTCAATATCTAATTCATCAAAATTAAAAACTTCATAAAAACCAGGGCACCACTTTTCAAACACGATCCAAAAGGGGAACATCACCCTTCCTACACCCCTCGGCCAACCCGGGGAACGGCACAAGTAACAACTACCCCTATCATTGGACTTTCCTTTTTATAAGTATCCAATTGAACCTTAACATGGCAACATCAAATTGGGTAACAGGCAAACCTCACAATAAGAACCAACCACAGGACCAAGGTTTCCACACATCAGGTTGGCACCCCAGGGACACTACCTCCACTATTTAAACCCAACAATTACAATAAAAATCAATAAAAAAAATTCTATCCCAATGAGTTACTACAGAAAATTTTGTTATTTTTGGAATAGCATTTATGTCTTTAACAAAATACATGAAATATGGTTCGTCCGGGAAACCTACAGGCCAATATAAGTTCACTCATGCCGGGTTGTTCCTACTGCAGGATGTGGTCCCCCACAGTCCAAAGGTGTGGTCACACCATCCATTTCACTATCATCCATTTCACAAAATCAAAACTATCATCATTCACTATCAACAATTTCACTATCATCCAATTTCACTCATCATTATTTCACTATCATACATTTGGCACATTACAAAAGGGCACACAGGCAGGGTGGGCACACACCGGGGGATAGTGGTTCTACAGCCGGGGTTTGGCACAACAGTGCCAAGGTGTGTCACGATCATGCCAGGGTTGTGCACTATAAATGCCAGGTTGGCATTTATCATGCCAGGTTGGGTCACTACCCAGTGCCAGGGTTGGTCACTATCATCCAGGTTGGGCACATCATCCGGGGGCACACAGGCCAGGGTTGTGGTCACTATCAGTGCCAGGATTGTGGTCCACTATAAGTCCCGGTTGGTACACATCAGGGGGGTGGTTTCCAAACATTCCATTGGGTCACTATATCCAAATCATTCACTACCCAATCATTAAGTCACTATCAATCCATTTCACTATATCCATTGTCACTACACCAATTAATTACTAATCAGTCCCATTACACATCAATCCAATATCATATATCATTTCACTATCAGTCCAATATGGTCACTATCATCCATTTTGCACAACATCCATTTCACTATACATCCTTTGGTCACTACAGTCCATTTACTATATGCCAAGTTTTCACTATCATCCAATATTCACTAAAATGCCAATTTTCACATTATCACACTATCACCAGGTATTCACTACATCCATTCACTTCATCCAGGGGTCACTATATCCATTTTACACTATCATCCAATTTGACTTCATCCATTTCACTATCATCCATATGTCCTATTATCCGGGTTGTACAACATCCAATTTAATAGTCACTATCATCATTTGGTCACTATAAATCCTTTGATTCACTATCATACCATTTCACATCATCAATATTACACTATCATCCATTTGGTCACTAACATCCATTTCAACTATCATCAGGGTTTTACTATATCATTTGTCACTATCAGTCCATTTTCACTATCAATCCAGGTTTCACTATCATCATTTTTCCCACATATCCAGGTATTGCACTATCATCCAATATAGTTCACTTTCATCCAAGTTGGTCACTATCAGTCCATTTTCACTATATCCAAATTTTACACAATCATCCAATATGGTCACTTATCATCCCTTTTCACAAACTCCGGGGGTTTTCCTAAGTCCAGGTTTTCACTATAGTCATTTCACTTCAGGCCATATCACTATCATCACATACAACTACAGTACACTATGTTACTATCAAGTCCATAAGGAGTCACTATCAATCACATTGTATCACTATCAGTGCCATGGTTGTACTATCAGTACCATTTGTACTATAAAGTCAGAAGGGTCACTATTCACCATGTTCTACAGACAAGTATTCACTAAGCAGTTATCTACATAACAATCAATCAGGCAGTTCAGGACATTTTTCACTATCAGTCCTAGGATTGTAGACATATCACAAACATACACAGCTCCACTACACAGCTGCACAAATCTACGTACAACATACAATCATCATCACTATCCTACACAGAAAGTATCACACACAGACACTATCAACAATCACACTACATCAGTCTACCACTAATAGCTAACATATTATACACATAATCACACTAATATTCATAATATTACACTAAATTTAATACACTAATCACAATTCTACATTATTTACTATCACAAAATATATATATATAATAACAAAACATTATACACAACAACAACACAACACTACAACTACACCTACACACAACACACAACCACACACACACAAACACTAACACTACAACACACTACACACTAAACACACAAACACACTACACACAACACAACTACACAACACCTCTAACACTACACAAACATATACACACTAACACTACACACAACACAACTACACAACACACTATACAAAACAACTACAACAACACATTCACACACTAAACTCACACAACACTCAACAACACATACAGCACACAACTACACACTACAACTACAACACTACAACGACTACACACTACACACAAAACACACAACAACTAACACTACTCACTAACCATCAAACCAACACACTACACACAACACTAAACAACACAAACTACACACATCACAAACACACTACACACTACACACACACACAACCACATACACACTCCACACATACACCACACACCTAACACACTACAACAACTACACTACACACACTACTACACAACACACAACACTCTAACACTAACACTACACAAACAAAACACACTACAACACAACACACAACACACTACACACGAACACAACCTACAACTACACAAAACACACACACAAACACACTCACACATACACACTACACACATACATCACACACACAACACACAACACACTACATCACTAACACAATCACACAACTACACACATACACACTACACAACTACTACATCTACAATCCACTACACACTACAAGCAACACACTACACACGAACATACACAACACACAATGGGTCAGACAAACTACACACAAACACTACCACACGACTACACACACACACTACAACACACACACACTTATCTACACTACACACTAACCAACACCACTACACACACACCCTTATCACACTACATTCACACACTACACACAACACACTACACACCACTAGCAACTACACACACACACTACACACTACCACTACAACAACACTACACACTACAACACATTCCACACTACACACAACACACACACACTACACACACCATCTACACACTAACAACACACACTACACTACACCAACACACTACTACAACACTACACACTACACACAACACACTACACACTACACACTACACACTACACACAACACACTACACACACTAACACTCACAGCACAACACACAACACACAACCACTACACACTATGTACACATACACACTACACACTACACCAACACACTAACACACACACACTAACAACACCTACACACTATACACACTACACACAACACACTAACATCACTACAACGTTGACTACACAACACACAACACATCTAAACACACACATCACTACACACTACACACTATCACACTACACATCACCAAGCACATACACACTTAACACACACATACTACACTACACCTACACACTACAGCACTACAACATCAACAACACACAAACACATACACACTACACACTAACACACTAAACAAACCAACACACTACACACTACACAGCAACATACACACTACACTACTAGACACACAACTACCCACACACACTACACACACCACCAACCACACACACTACACACTACAATCACACAACACACTACACATACACCTACACACACACACACACACTAACATACACACTACACACTACACACTAACACAACTACACACTACACTGACAACACACTACACACTAACACAACACACACATTACAACACTAACAACACATAACACTCACACACCACTACACACTAACACTCTACAACACACTACACCACAAAACCACATCACTACACACAACACTACAACTACACACTTACACACTAAACACAACACAACACACTACACACAACACCACTAGTACACACAACACAACTACACACTACACACACTACACATCCATACACTACACACAACAACACTACCCATCACACTAAACACAACACACTACACACTACAATACACACTAACACACTACACACACACACACACAACACACTACCAGCTCACACTACAACACACTACACACTACACACTACACACACACACTACACACTACACACTACACACTAACACACACACACACATAGCAACACATACACACTACATACACTACACACTACACTATCACAAACAACAACTGAACGTACACATCTACACACTACAACACTTACCCTACACACTACACAACAATTTAACACACAACACACAACACACAACACACACACACTACACACACCACACACTACACACATACACACTAACACACAAACACACTACACACTACACACTACACACTACAACACACACAACACTACACACTACACACAACACACAACACACTAACACACAACACTACCACTACACACTACACACTAACACACTACCACAACCACAACCACAACTACACTACACAACACACAACACACTACACACTACACACACATACAACACACAACACACTACACACAACACACTACACACTACACACTACAACACATACACACAACCACTACACACTAACACTACCACTACACACTACAACACTACACACTACACTCACACATATCAACTACACACTCACTACAACAAACACACAACACACTAAACACACTACCACTACACACACACACAACACACAACAACTACACACACACACTACACACAACACACTACACACAACACACAACACACTACACACTACACACTACACTACAACAACACAACACACTACACACTACACACTACACACAACACACTACTACACAACACACACACACTACACACACACACACAACACACTACAACACACTACACACTACACACTACACACAACACACTACACACAACACACAACACACACAACACTACACACTACACACAACACACTACACACTACAACACTACACAGCCACACCACTACACACTACACACTACACAACACACTACACACAACAACACTAACAACCAACTACACACTACACACTACACACACACACACACACACAAACACTACACACTACACACACACTACAACACACACCAACACACTACACACAACACACAACACACTACACACTACACACTACACACACACTACAACACACAACACACTACACACAACACACTAACACACTACACACACACCTACACTACACACAACACTACACACACACACTACACCACACACAACACACTCTACACACAACACACAACACACACACTACACACACTACACACTACACACTAACACACAACACACACACACACACACACACACTACACACAACAAAACACACTACACACACCACAACACACAACACACTACACACTACACACAACACACAACACACAACACACAACACACTACACACAACACACAACACACAACACACACAACACACAACACACTACACACTACACACTACACAC
Source organism: Cherax quadricarinatus (assembly GCF_026875155.1). Taxonomy (NCBI): domain Eukaryota; kingdom Metazoa; phylum Arthropoda; class Malacostraca; order Decapoda; family Parastacidae; genus Cherax; species Cherax quadricarinatus. The sequence goes on along the minus strand of NC_069404.1, from coordinate 4,502,232 downwards.
ACACACACACACTACACACTACACACTACACACTACACACAACACACAACACACTACACACTACAACAACCACAACACACAAACACACACACACAACACACTACACACAACACACTACACACTACACACAACACACAACACACACACACACACACAACACACTACACACAACACACAACACACAACACACTACACACTACACACAACACACTACACACACACACTACACACAACACACCAACACACACACACACATCACTACACACTACACACAACACACTACACACTACACACACACACAACACACAACACTACACACTACACACAACACACACACACAACACACACAACACAACACACTACACACACACACACACACAACACACTACACACTACACACTACACACTACACACACACACACACACACACACCACAACACACTAACACACAACACACTACACACAAACACACACACACTACACACAACACAACAACACTCTACACACAACACACTACACACTACACACAACACATACACACAACACACACACACAACACACTACACCCTACACACAACACACACACACTACACACAACACACAACACACAACACACTACACACACACACTACACACAACACACACACACACACACACACACTACACACTACACACTACACACACAAAACCAAACACACAAAACACTCACAGCCTACACACAACACCTACACACAACAACACAACACCTACACACACACATACACAACACACAACAACTACACACTACACACTACACCACACACACACACACACACTACACACACACACAACACCAACACACAACCACTACACACACACACTACACACAAACCACACACACACCACAACACACTACACACACACACAACACCAAACAACAACACACACACTACACACACACACACACACAACACAAAACACATACACACACACAACAACACACAACCACAACACACACACACTACACCTACACACACACACAAACACACACACACACACAACCACAACACAACACACAACACACAACTAACAACAACACACACACACTACAAAAACACCACACAAACACTACAACACAACACAACACCCAACCACAACACACACAACACACCACACCACAACCCCCAACACATACAACACACTAAAACAAAACACAACACAACACACACAACACACACACAACATACACACAACACACAACAACAACACACAAAACACACACACTACACACACACACAACACACAACACACACACACTACACACACACACAACACAAACACCACACACACACTACACACTAACACACACCACACCAACACACTACACACACACACAACACACAACACACTACCACTACACACTACACACACACCAACACACAACACACACACACACACACAACACACTACACACAACACACAACACACTAACACTACACACAACACACACACACTACACACTACACACAACACACTACACACAACACACACACACACACCAAACCACACACACACCTACACACAACACACACAACTACACACACACCTACACACAACACACAACACTACAACTAACTCAACACACACACACACACACACAAACACACTACAACTACACACTACAACACACACACACACTACACACAACACACACACACAACAACAACACACTACAACCCCACTAACACTACACCACACACTACACACACACACTACACACACACACACACACAACACACTCACATCCAAAACACAAACACAAAACACTACACACAACACTACACACTACACACTACACACTACAACACTACACACAACACACTCACACACACACTAACCAACACACAACACACTACACCACACCTACACACACAACTACACACTACAACTACACACAACACACTACACACTACACCACACACAACACACTACACACACACACTACACACTCACACTACACACAACACACAACACACACACACAACACCAACACACTACCCCTCACACTCACCTACACACAACAACAACACCTACACACACACACTACACAACACACAACCACAACAACACAACACACTACACACTACACACACACACAACACACAACACACAACACACTACACACAACACAAACACACTACACACAACACAAACACACAACAACTACACACTACCACAACCACAACACACACACCAACACACAACACACTCCCAACTACACACAACCACAACACACTAACACTACACACAACACACACACACAACACACACACACAACACCAACCCACACATACACACACACACTACACACAACACACACACCTAACCACACCTACACACTACACACACACACTACACACTACAACCACAAACCACACACACTACAACTACCACTACACACAAACACTAAAACTACACACAACACACAACACACACCACAACACACTCACACACACACTCCACAACACACTACACACAACCACTACACACACACACAACACACAACCCTACACACACACACACACACTACACACAACCCCCACACAACACACTACACCAACACACAACACTACACACAACACAACACACAACCACAACACTTAAACACACACACACTACACACAACACACACACACAACCCCACAAACACACAACCACAACCACTACACACACACCACACACCAACCTACAACAACACACAACCACACACACACACACAACACTACCACAACACACACACCACACAAAACACACTCACACTAAAACACACACACACACAACACACTACAACTACACACTACACACAACACCACACACAACACACACACATACACACAAACCAACACACAACACACTACACACTACACACACACACAACACACCACAAAAATACACATACACACAACACACAACAACAACACACTACACAAAACACCACCACTACACACACCCACACACACAACACAACACACTACACACAACACACAACACCACACACACACACTAACACTACACACAACACACACCACTACACACACACCAACACACAACACCAACACACTACACCAACACAACACACAACACACTACACACACACACAACACACAACACACTACAACTACACACACACCTACACACAACACACAACATCACAACACAACACACACAACACACTACACCTAACACAACACACAACAACAACACACACACACTACACACAACCACAACCACAACAACTACAACAAACCAACACACAACACCACCATACACACACACACAACACACAACACCTACACCACACACTACACATACAACAACACACAACACACTACACACTACACACAACACACAACACACAACACCTACACAAAAACCCTACACACTACACACACACACACCACAACACACTACACACAACCAAACACACAACACCTACACACTACACACACACACACAACACAACACACAACACACTCACACACACCACACACAACACACAACACACTACACACAACACACTACAAATCAACACACACCACACAACCACTACACACTACACACACACACAACACACAACACACTACACACTACACACTACACACAACACAACACACTACACCACACACACACAACACACACACCACACAACACTACACACTACACACAACACACACAACACACACTACCACACAACACAACACACACACTACACACTACACACTACACACAACACACAAACACACAACACACTACACACTACACACACAACACAACACACACACACACACAACACACTACACACTACACACACACACTACACACAACACACAACACACAACACAAACAACACACTACACACTACACACACACACACACACAACAACACACTACACACACACACCACACACACACACAACACACAACACCTACACACAACACACTACACACAACACACTACACACAACACACACACCAACTACAACACAACACCACAACACACTACACACAACACACAACACACTACACACTACACACAACACACAACACATTACACACTACAGACAACACACAACACACTACACGCAACACACTCCACACTACACACAACACACTACAAATAACACAACACATGCACCACAACACTGCATGCGGCACAACACACTACACGCAACACAACAGACAACACAACAATCGGAAACGCAATACAACGCACTCAACACACGCTCTAGAACACCACACGCAACACAACACACGCAACACAACACACACAACACAACACACGCAACACACCACACGCAACACACCACAACGCAACACAACACACGCAACACAACACACTCAAAATAACATGCTCAACACTACACAACGCAACACAACACACGGAACACAACACACGCAACACAACACACGCAACACAACGCACACAACACAACACACGCAACATAACGCAAACACCAACGCAAACCACAAACACACGCAACACAACGCAACACAACGCAACAAAACAACACACGCACACACAACGCAACACAACACACGCAACAATGCAACACAAACGCAACACAAACGCAACACAACACACCAACCATATGCAACACAAACGCAACACAAACGCAACACAACACACGCAACACACCAACACAACACACGCAACACAACGCAACACAACACACGCAACAAATGCAACACAACCAACACAACACACGCAACACACGCAACACACGCAACAACGCAACACACAGGAAGCATCTCAATTCACTACATATAAAAATTAATCGAGACTTGAACGTAAAAAACACCCAGATAGACAGACAATAGATATCTTCCCCCTCCCCAGCCCCTCCCTCCCTCATTCCCCTCCCCCTTCCCCTCCCAGCCCCCCTCCTCTTCCCCTCCCCCTTTCCCCTCCCCAGCCCCTCCCTCCCTCTTCCCCTCCCCCTTCCCCTTCCCCTCCCTCCCTCCCTCTTGTAATCTCGTTTCCTCGTCTTTGTCTGAACCCGCCACCTAGGTGTGGGTTATTGACACCTAGGTGAGGGTTATTTGACACCTTAGTGAGGGTTAATGACACCTAAGTGATGGTTATTGACACCTAAGTGAGGGCTTTGACACCTAGGTGAGGGTAATTTGTCACCTAGGTGAGTGTTATTTGACATCTAGGTGAGGGTTATTTGACACCTAGGTGAGGGTTATTTGACACCTAGGTAAGGGTTATTTTACACCTAGGAGTGTTATTTTACACCTAGGTGAGTTATTTGACACCTAGGTGAGTGTTATTTGGCACTTAGGTGAGTGTTATTTGACACCTAGGTGAGTGTTATTTGACACCTAGGTGAGTTATTTGACACCTAGGCGAGTTATTTGACACCTAGGCGAGTTATTTGACACCTAGGTGAGTTATTTGACACCTAGGTGAGTTATTTGACACCTAGGTGAGTTATTTGACACCTAGGTGAGTTATTTGACACCTAGGTGAGTTATTTGACACCTTGGTGAGTTATTTGACACCTAGGTGAGTTATTTGACACCTAGGTGAGGGTTATTTACACATAGGTGAGTGTTATTTTACTCCTAGGTGAGTTATTTGACACCTAGGTGAGTTATTTGACACCTAGGTGAGGGTTATTTGACACCTAGGTGAGTTATTTGACACCTAGGTGAGGGTTATTTGACACCTAGGTGAGTGTTATTTGACACCTAGGTGAGTGTTATTTGACACCTAGGTGAGTTATTTGACACCTAGGTGAGTTATTTGACACCTAGGTGAGGGTTATTTGACACCTAGGTGAGTTATTTGACACCTAGGTGAGGGTTATTTGACACCTAGGTGAGGGTTATTTGACACCTAGGTGAGTGTTATTTGACACCAAGGTGAGTGTTATTTGACACCTAGGTGAGTGTTGTTTGACACCTAGGTGAGTGTTATTTGACACCTAGGTGAGTTATTTGACACCTAGGTGAGGGTTATTTGACACCTAGGTGAGTGTTATTTGACACCTAGGTGAGTGTTATTTGACACCAAGGTGAGTGTTATTTGACACCTAGGTGAGTGTTATTTGAGACCTAGGTGAGTTATTTGACACCTAGGTGAGTTATTTGACACCTAGGTGAGTTATTTGACACCTAGGTGAGGGTTATTTGACACCTAGGTGAGTTATTTGACACCTAGGTGAGGGTTATTTGACACCTAGGTGAGTTATTTGACACCTAGGTGAGGGTTATTTGACACCTAGGTGAGTTATTTGACACCTAGGTGAGTTATTTGACACCTAGGTGAGTTATTTGACACCTAGGTGAGTTATTTGACACCTAGGTGAGTTATTTGACACCTAGGTGAGGGTTATTTGACACCTAGGTGAGTTATTTGACACCTAGGTGAGGGTTATTTGACACCTTGGTGAGTTATTTGACACCTAGGTGAGGGTTATTTGACACCTAGGTGAGTTATTTGACACCTAGGTGAGTTATTTGACACCTAGGTGAGGGTTATTTCACACCTAGGTGAGTTATTTGACACCTAGGTGAGTGTTATTTCACACCTGGGTGAGTGTTAATCTAGACTCTCACTCCCTCACTCTCCCTCACTCTCTCCCTCACTCTCCCTCATTCTCTCCCTCTCTCTCCCTCACTCCCTCACTCTCCCTCACTCTCTCCCTCACTCTCCCTCATTCTCTCCCTCTCTCTCCCTCACTCCCTCACTCTCCCTCACTCTCTCCCTCACTCTCCCTCATTCTCTCCCTCTCTCTCCCTCACTCCCTCACTCTCCCTCATTCTCTCCCTCTCTCTCCCTCACTCCTCGATCTCCCTCACACCCTCACTCTCTCCCTCACCTCCTCCACTCCCTCACTCTCTCCCTCACTCCCCTCATTCTCTCCCTCTCCATCCCTCACTCCTCACTCTCCTTCACTCCCTCACTCTCCCCTCACTCTCCCTCATCCCTCACTCTCCCTCACTCTCTCTTATCTCCCTCTCTTTTCCTCTTGCTTCATCACCTTCCTTCTATCTCTTCCCTCCCCTCCCTACCCTCCCCTCCCCTCCCTCCCCTCCCCTCCTCCCCTACCCTCCTACCCTCCCTCCCTCCCCTCCCTCTCCCTCCCTCCCTCTCCTACCCTCCCTCCCCCCCTCCCTACCCTCCCTCCCTCCCCCCCTCCTCCCTCCACTCCCTCCAGCTACCCTCCCTCCCTCCCCTACCCTCCTCCCTCCCCCCCTACCCTCTCTCCCTCCCTCCCCTCCCTCCCTCCCCCCCTCCCCTCTCTCCTTCCCTCCCTACCCTCCCTCCTTCCCTTCCCTACCCTCCCTCCTCCCTCCCCTCACCCTCCCTTCTTCCTCCACCCCCCCTTCCTCCTTCCCTCATCTACCCTCCCTCCTCCCTCCCCCTCCCTCCTTCCCTCCCCTACTCTCCCTCCTCCCCCCCTCCCTCCTTCCCTCCCCTACTCTCCCTCTCCCCTTCCCTCCTCTCCCCTCCCCTCCTCTCCTTCCTTCCCTCCCTTCCTTCCCTCCTTCCCTCCTTCCTTCCCTCCTTCCCTCTTTCCTTCCCTCCTTCCTTCCTTCCCTCCCTCCTCCTTCCTCCTTCCCTCCTCCCTCCTTCCTTTCCTTCTTCCTCCCTCGTTCCCTCCTCCCTCCTTTCCTCCTTCCTTCCTTCCCTCCTTCCTTCCCTCCTTCCCTCTTCCTTCCCTCCTTCCTTCCCTTCTTCCTTCCCTTCTTCCCTCCTTCCTTCCTTCCTTCCTTCCCTCCTTCCTTCCCTCCTTCCCTCCTTCCTTCCCTCCTTCCTTTCTTCCTTCCATCCTTCCTTCCCTCCTTCCTTCCCTCCTTCCTTCCCTCCTTCCTTCCTTCCTTGCCTCCTTCCCTCCTTCTTTCTCTTCCTTCCCTCCTTCCTTCCCTCCTTCCTTCCTTCCCTCCCTCCTTCCTTCCCTCCTTCCTTCCTTCCCTCCTTCCTTCCCTCCTTCCTTCCCTCTTTCCCTCCTTCTTTCCCTCCTTCCTTTCTTCCTTCCCTCCTTCCTTCCCTCCTTCCTTCCTTCCTTCCCTCCTTCCTTCCCTCCTTCCTTCCTTGCCTCCTTCCTTTCCTCCTTCCTTCTCTCCTTCCCTCCTTCCTTTCCTCCTTCCTTCCTTCCTCCTTCCTTCCTTGCCTCCTTCCTTTCCTCCTTCCTTCTCTCCTTCCCTCCTTCCTTTCCTCCTTCCTTCCTTCCCTCCTTCCTTCCCTCCTTCCTTCCCTCCTTCCCTCCTTCTTTCCCTCCTTCCTTCCTTCCTTCCCTCCTTCCTTCCCTTCTTCCTTCCTTCCTTCCCTCCTTCCTTCCCTTCTTCCTTCCTTCCTTCCCCCTTTCTTTCCTTCCTTGCCTCCTTCCTTCCCTCCTTCCTTCCTTCCTTCCCTCCTTCCTTCCCTTTTTCCTTCCTTCCTTCCTCCTTCCCTCCTTCCTTCCCTCCTTCCTTCCCCCCTTTTCCCTCCTTCCTTCCCTCCTTCCTTCCCCCCTTTCCCCTGCCTTCCTCCCTCCTTCCTTCTCACTGATATTGTTGTGTTGGGACGTTATCAATACTTCCACCTGATTGGCTGACACCAACTCTCTCTTCTGATTGGCTGAACCAGTGCTCTGATTGCACCAGTGTTGTAGCAGCGTTCTGTTTGTACTAGTGTTCTGATTTTACCATTGTTCTGATTTTTCCATTGTTCTGATTTCACCAGTGATTGTTCCAGTGTTCTGACTGTAGCATTGATTATGCCAGTGTTCTGATTGTTCCAATGTTCTGATTATATCTGTGATTGTATCAGTGTTCTGATTGTTCCTGTTTTCTGATTGTACCAGCGTTCTGATTGTACTAGTGTTCAGTGTGTTCCAGTGTTCTGATTGTGCTTGTGATTGTACCAGGGTCCTGATAGTTCTAGTGTTCTGATTATACCAGTGTTCTGAGTGTTCCAGTGTTCTAGATGGCGGTTCTTGTCCATCAGGTGGTTCTGGTCCATCAGGTGGTTCTGGACCATCAGTTGCTTTTGAACCATCAGATGGTTCTTGTCCATCAGGTGGTTCTGCATCATCAGGTGGTTCTGGTCCTTCAAGTGATTGTGGGCCATCAGGTGGTTGTGGACCATCAGGTGGTTCTGGAATATCAGGTGGCTCTGGACCATCAAGTGGTTCTGGACCATCAGATGGTTCTGGTCCCTCAGGTGGTTCTGGACCATCAAGTGGTTCTGGACCATAAGGTCATTCTGTATCATCAGGTGGTTGTGGGCCATCAGGTGGTTCTGTACCGTGTGGTGGTTGTGGACCATCAGGTGGTTCTAGACCATCAGGTGGTTCTGGATCATCAGGTGGTTCTGGACCATCAGGTGGTTCTGTACCATCTGGTGGTTCTGGACCATCAGGTGGTAATGTACCATCTGGTGGTTCTGGACCATCAGGTGATTGTGGACCATCAGGTGGTTCTGGACCATCAGGTGGTTGTGGGCCATCAGGTGCTTCTGTACCATCAGGTGGTTCTGGACCATTAGGTGGTTCTACACCATCGGGTGGTTCTGGACCATCAGGTGGTTGTGGGTCATCAGGTAGCTGTGGACCATCAGGTGGTTGGGGGCCATCAGGTGGTTTTGGACCATCAAAACCACCTGGTTTTGATGGTCCAGGGGAGGTGGATGACATTGACGATACTGATGAGGCAAGTCTAGTATCTCAATTTGAAGACTTGGACCAACCGCTTGAAGCAGAAGGACTTGATCTTGGTGGCCTTCCAACTTCCCTACCCTCTGGTGATGTGGCTGAGCCACAATCAAAGGAAGCTGCTGGTGAGCTGACATCCCTGGGAGAGGTGCCTGAAATTGGGGCATCTAATCACCTAGTTTCCGACCCTGGTTCACTAGAAGAACCCGGCGGCGAGGTGCTCGACCAAGGAAAGACAGGAAAACTTGTATCCCCCAACTCCTCCACTACCGACTGGGCCCATATCACAGAGCCAGTTCGAAAGAATGGAGTGCCTTATTATTTTACGAACTGCCCAAATAGAAGCCCAAAGGAAGCTGAATGGAGAAGAGTTCGAGAGGGACACCATACTCCATACTCTACGAGCGTCAGCGGCAAAGGAAAGGAGTTGTGAGGCCCGAGGCCCCCAGAAATCCTTTCGACATTCATTAAGCAGCGTGAACCTGACACTCCTGGCACTCCTGGCACTCCTTGAATCACTAAAGACACCCTTCTCCTGCATTATTCTTACTGAGACCTGGCTTAAGCAGGACACAATAGATATCTACCCTCTACCAGGATACACAGCAATCCACAACTGCAGAACAAACCAAGTTGGGGGTGGTATTGCAATCTATTACTCTAACCAATTATCTTGTCTTAGCACCACTTGCTTTAGTGATGACTATGGGGAATACATTTTTGCTAATTTTACTGTAAAAAACCTTAAGACGCCTATAACAATTGGTGCCATTTACCGGATACCTCACACAAACATCCCAAATTTCAGTGAGAAATTAAAGGCACTAATAACAGACAAATGAATAAGCACCACCTTCTCTTAGCTGGAGACTTCAACATCAACCTTGGCTTACTAGATGATCAGCCTGTAACTGATTTCATCAACAATATGAACAACACACTTCTCATACCAACATTAACTAAACCATCCAGGCTCACTGAGACAAGTGCAACCATAATAGATCACATATGGACCAATATACTAGCCCCCCTTAAATCAGGGATAATCACAGATAGCACTAAAAGACCACTACCCTACCTTCCTCCTGACAAACATTAGTAAACCACCACTTGAATACAACAAAGTCTCATTTAGACTCCATGACGAGGCCTCAGTAAGGAAGTTCACAGCTGACCTAGAGACTGTTGACTGGCCTACAGAATTCTCCAAGGCCAATGGTATTGATGACCGGACTGACATTTTTCTTAACAAATTACTTAGACTATACAACAAACATTGTCCTATAAAAACGAAACAGATCACAAACAAACGGCTTGGTTGCCCATAGCTAACCAGCACCATTCTGAAATCCATTGATAAGAAACACCAATATGAAAAGCAATATAGACAGGGCTTAATACACAAAGATATTCTTAAACACTATTCATCAGTTCTCACCAAAGTAATAAAGAGAGCCAAACAACTATACTACTCCAGTAGATTCACAGACACTAGAGGAGATATAAAAAAGACCTGGAAAACACTCTGTCAGATTCTAGGGACCCACAAACTGAAAAAAAACAAGAATATTGCCCTAACTAAACCTAATGAAACACCACTACATCCCACTGACACAGCTAACAAGATAAACGACTTCTTCTCAACCATAGGTTCTAATCTCGCCAATAAAATCCCACGTACCAATGCCCATGCCGGGGACTACCTAGATGGGAATTTCCCAAATTCCTTCTATCTTGCTCCAACTGAGCCCATGGAAGTCACCGAGATTATGAAGTCACTTAAAAATAACTCAGGGAATCTGTTTCATGACCCACCATTATTGTACAAGCGAGCGGCCCATGTCCTCTCGCATGCTATTTCATTACTTTTTAACAAGTCACTAGAGACTAGCACCTTCCCGAAACTACTCAAGATGGCAAGGGTTACGCCAATACATAAAGGTGGTGACCCTACAGATTTAAACAACTATAGGCCAATATCAAACTTACCATTGCTATCCAAAATCTTTGAGAAACTTGTGCACAGGAGACTATATTCATTTATAACAGCACAAAACATACTCAACCCCTGCCAATTTGGATTCAGGAAAAATAAAAGCACTAATGATGCAATCATAAAAATGCTAGATCTGCTTTACACAGCATTGGAAAATAAGGAATATCCACTAGGAATTTTTATTGACCTAAGAAAAGCTTTTGACACAGTAGACCACGACATCCTACTCCACAAACTTGACCACTACGGTATAAGAGGCCATGCGCTTGCATATTTCAAATCTTACCTTACTAATAGATATCAGTATGTCACCATTAAAGACACAGCATCAGCAACATGGCCACTTGATACTGGAGTTCCGCAGGGAAGTGTCCTTGGTCCCCTGCTCTTCCTCATATACATCAATGATCTTCCAAACGTATCTCAACACCTGAACCCCATTCTCTTTGCTGATGACACGACTTATGTCATCTCTCACCCTAATCTTGCCACCCTCAACACCATTGTGAATGAGGAGCTGATCAAAATATCGACTTGGATGACAGCCAATAAACTTACGCTTAACACTGACAAAACTTACTATATTATGTTTGGTAGCAGAGCAGGAGTTGCGCAAATTAACATTAAGATCGACAACATTCTAATTGCCAGGCATACTGAGGGCAAATTCCTAGGCCTATACCTCGACAACAACCTGAACTTCAGCACCCATATCCAACACATAACCAAAAAAGTATCCAAAACGGTTGGGATCCTCTCCAAGATATGATACTACGTGCCGCAAACTGCCCTTCTCACATTATACCATTCACTTATATATCCATACCTCACCTATGCTATCTGTGCTTGGGGTTCAACTGCAGCAACACACCTAAAGCCAATAATAACCCAACAAAAAGCCGCAGTAAGAATAATCACTAAATCCCATCCCTGGCAACACACCCCCCCCCACTCTTCATAGATCTAAACTTACTCCCTGTTCAGTACATCCACACTTACTACTGTGCAATCTATATCTACAGGATCTTAAATTCCAATATTAACCTTGACCTAAAATGCTTTCTTGATAGTTGTGACAGAACCCACAGGCATAACACCAGACACAAACATCTCTATGACATTCCCTGTGTCCGACTAAACCTTTACAAAAATTCAATGTATGTCAAAGGCCCTAAAATCTGGAACACCCTGCCTGAAAATTCTAAAACTGCAGACACATTCATCACCTTCAAAACTACCATCAGAAAACATCTTATCTCCCTGATACACCCCGTCAACTAATAATACGAATACCACCTGGTGGTTCACATTTACACTCACTCACCCATTTGACCATAAACAGAAATATCAATCTCAAGCTCAAAATAATGTATCTTAACTAGTCATAGGTTGGCCTGTGATACTCCAATACTGAAACTATATATTGTGCCAAAACAAAAGCATTCACATTGCTAAACTCACAAACTAGTATTTAGTCACTTAGCCATAATACCAACTTACCTCATAATCTGTAATATTTTAAACTTAAGATTTGATTTAAGTCTGCCCGAAATGCCTAGCCATGCTAGGTGTTCTAGTGGTACACTCTGTAATTATTATTTTACTACATGTAAACCACACAATAACCAAATTCTGTAAACTCAACATTGTAATCCTTATAGAGAATAAAGTTTGAAAGATCCAGTGTGTCGAGTGCCTCTCCTTACATCACAGAGAGAAGAGCAGATGCTTGTACAATCTACTAGTAAACCTGTAGTGAAACTTAGTAAATCGTCATAATAACAACTACTCATATACAAGCACATCGGACGATAATTTGTTAAAAGATATAGAACTCTTTGATAGTCTGTCACTACGGTTCAGCGGAAGAGTATTATTCATAAAAGATATAATTGGCTCAAATGAGATCTGTCTTTGGGCCTTTTATAGACGTGGGAAAAAGTTAGCTGAAGTTTGTTGCACTTCAATTGTTTATGTAACAGATAGAAAACATAACAAGGTTGAGCTCCCGGACAGACCCCCACTTTGTGACGAACATAGTCAGTTGGTCCCGGGGTTATAGTGCTTTTCGTAACAAAATAACAAACTTAGTACGTCTAGGTCTTCACTCGTAGAGGAAAAGGAATTTTCTTAGTTTCTATTTAATTTATTAATAATCATAATAATCACTTAAATCCTCCTTCTCATATTTTGCACTATGAGTAGAATACTTTTACCATTTCTCATTAAAACATCACAGTACTGGGTTTAGTATTTACAAATGGCTCTGAGTGAGTCACGAAATATTAGTATAGGCACATGCACAGGCATTGCCTAAAAACTCCAACACATTAACAGATTTCTTACAATAGGGTTCACTTTACAATAAGTCCTCTTACACTACAGAGGCTTGCTCACTTGGCTTCACTTTCTCTAAGAGCTCAACTGCCTTCTCCAACCGAGATAAGTCTTAGCAATAAGTTCCCGAAAATTCCTGGATTTTCTAGAGAGGTGAATGTTGGTTTTTGAGGTGGATACTTCCCTCGAACCCTTCCTGGTCCAGAGGAAGGTGTGAACTGAACTCTGTGAGGCTTTACCAGCCACTTTGTCTCGGTTGGAGGAGGGGTTGAGCAGCTCAAAACACCTACTGGTGCTTGGCCAGGTCACCAGCATTGACACTAATTAAACAACCTACCTAAATACAAAGCTAAGTAATACGACCAGATAATATTATAAAGTCGAGTAAATCCATTTTAGCTACTAATAGAATTACTCCTGAATATAATATTAAGTGAAATATCAAAAATAACATGCAAAAGTATACCATTGTGATAATAACAAGTAGAAACAGTCTACTTAAACTGAACAAAAGTGTGTAACAGTTGTGGACCATCAGTGGTTGCCGACCATCAGTGGCTAAGGACCATCAGGTGGTTGTGGACCATCAGGTGGTTGCCAACCATCAGGTGGCTGAGGACCATCAGGTGGTTGTGGACCATCAGGAGGTTGCCGACCATCAGGTGGCTGAGGACCATCAGGTGGTTGCGGACCATCAGGTGGTTGTGGACCATCAGGTGGTTGTGGTCCATCAGGTGGTTGTGGTCCATCAGGTGGTTGTGGACCATCAGGTGGTTGTGGTCCATCAGGTGGTTGTGGACCATCAGGTGGTTGAGGACCATCAGGTGGTTGAGGACCATCAGGTGTGATTGTGGACCATCAGGTGGTTGTGGACCATCAGGTGGTTGAGGACCATCAGGTGGTTGTGGACCATCAGTGGTTGTGGACCATCAGGTGGTTGTGGACCATCAGGTGGTTTTAGGACCATCAGGTGATTGTGGACCATCAGTTGGTTGTGGACCATCAGGTGGTTGAGGACCATCAGGTGGTTGTGGATCATCAGGAGGTTGAGGACCATCAGGTGGTTGAGGACCATCAGTGATTGTGGACCATCAGGTGGTTGTGGTCCATCAGGTGGTTGTGGACCATCAGGTGGTTGAGGACCATCAGGTGGTTGAGACCATCAGGTGGTTGTGGTCCATCAGGTGGTTGTGGTCCATCAGGTAGGTTGTGGTCCATCAGGTGGTTGTGGACCATCAGGTGGTTGTGGACCATCAGGTGGTTGTGGTCCATCAGGTGGTTGTGGTCCATCAGGTGTTGTGACCATCAGGTGTTGGGACCATCAGGTGGTTGTGGTCCATCAGGTGGTTGTGGACCATCAGGTGGGTTGTGGTCCATCAGGTGGTTGTGGACCATCAGTGGTTGTGGACCATCAGGTGGTTGTGGTCCATCAGGTGGTTCTGTACCATCAGGTGGTTGTGGACCATCAGGTGGTTGTGGTCCATCAGGTGTTCTGTACTGTGGCATGCAAAGAGTAACGTAACCTTTATTCGGCGCATGGACACACCCTCATTACAGGCTATCTCCCCCAACCACAACCAGGTTGCTAAGTTTTTATGAGGGGCCCCCATCGGTTTAA
>NC_069404.1:4468021-4486098 GCF_026875155.1 Cherax quadricarinatus | reverse complement strand
GCAACACAATCAACACAACATACGCAACACAACACAAGCAACACGGCATACGCAACAACACATACAACACCACACGCAACACAAACACATGCAACACCACAACCCCACACAACAGACGCAACACAACAAAAACGCATCACAAGACATGTAACACCACACCAACACAACATGGAACGCAACACACGGAACACAACACACGCAACACAATACACGCAACACACACAACAGAACACACGTAAGAATCACAAGCAACACACCACACACAACGCAATAAAACCCACCAAACAGAACGCAACACAACACACGCACGCAACACAACACACATAACACACGCACCTCAACACAACACACGTGGAACACAACGCAACACAAACACACGCAACACAACACAACACACCACACAACACACACTTCACACAACCACACGCAACACACTTCAACAACACACGCAACACAACACAACACACAACACAACACACGCAACACAACACAAGCAAACACACAAAAACCCCACCGCAAAACAACACACGCAAAACAACACACGCAACACAACACACAAACAGACGCAACACAACACAGACAACAAAACCCACACAACACAACACACGCAACACAACACAACGCAACACACAACACAACACACGCAAAACAACACACGCAAAACAACACACGCAACACAACACACAACAGACGGGCAAAACACAACACAGACAACAAAAACGCAAAACAAACACACGCAACACAACACACAACACACTTCACACAACACATGCAACAAAAACACGCAAACACAACACACGCAACACAACGCACGCAACATAACACACTACACACAACACACGCAACGCAACACAACACAAAACACTTCACACAACACATGCAACACACAAAACACACTTCACGCAACACAACACGCAACACAACGCAACACAACACACGCAACACAACACAAAAACACTTCACACAACACATGCAACACACACAACACATTCACGCAACACAACACGCAAAAACAACGCAACACAACACACGCAACAAAACGAAAACACAACACACGGCAACTACGCAAACACAACGCAACACAACACACGCAACACACGCAACACAACGCAACACAACACACGCAACACAACGAAACCCACAACACACGCAACTATGCAACACAACGAAAACACAACGCAACCAACACACGCAACATATGCAACACAACGCAACACAACGCAACACAACACACGCAACACACGCAACACAACACACGCAAAAACAACGCAACACAACACCGCAACATATGCAACACAACCCCAACACAACACACGCAAACACACGCAACACACGCAACAACGCAACACACAGGAAGCATCTCAATTCACTACATAAAAATTAATCGAGACTTGAACGTAAAAAACACCAGATAGACAGACAATAGTATCTTCCCCAACCCCAGCCCCCCCCACCTCTTCCCTTCCCCCTCCCCCTTCCCTCCCAAGCCCTCCCTCACTCTTCCCCTCCCCTTTCCCTCCCCAGCCCCTCCCTCCCTCTTCCCCTCCCCCTTCCCCTCCCCCCCCTCCCTCCCTCTTTTTAATCTCGTTTCCTCTTTCTTTGTCTGAACCCGCCACCTAGGTGTGGGTTATTGACACCTAGGGGAGGGTTTTATTTGACACCTTAGTGAGGGTTAATGACACCTAAGTGATGGTTATTGACACCTAATGTGAGGCTTTGACACCTAGGTGAGGGTAATTTGTCACCTAGGTGAGTGTTATTTGAAATCTAGGTGAGGGTTATTTGAACCTAGGTGAGGGTTATTTGACACCTAGGTAAGGGTTTTTTAACCTAGGAGTGTTTTTACACCTAGGTGAGTTAAATTTGACACCTAGGGAGTGTTATTTGGCACTTAGGTGAGTGTTTATTTGAAAACTAGGTGAGTGTTATTTGACACCTAGGTGAGTTATTTGCACCTAGGCGAGTTATTTGACACTAGGCGAGTTTTTTTGACCCTAGGTGAGTTATTTGACACCTAGGTGAGTTATTTGACACCTAGGTGAGTTATTTGACACCTAGGTGAGTTATTTGACCCCTAGGTGAGTTATTTGACACCTTGGTGAGTTATTTGACACTAGGTGAGTTTTTTGACACCTAGGTGAGGGTTATTTACACATAGGGGGGTGTTATTTTCTCCTAGGTGAGTTATTTGACCCTAGGTGAGTTATTTGACACCTAGGTGGGGTTATTTGACCCCTAGGTGAGTTATTGAAAACCTAGGTGAGGGTTATTGACACCTAGGTGAGTGTTATTTGACACCTAGGTGAGTGTTATTTGACACTAGGTGAGTTATTTGGACACCTAGGTGAGTTTTTGACACCTAGGTGGGGGGTTTATTTGACACCTAGGTGAGTTATTTGACACCTAGGTGAGGGTTTTTTGACACTAGGTGAGGGTTATTTGACACCTAGCTGAGTGTTATTTGACACCAAGGTGAGTGTTATTTGACCCCAGGTGAGTGTTGTTTTGGACACCTAGGTGAGTGTTATTTTGAACCTAGGTGGTTATTTGACACCTAGGTGAGGGTTATTTGACAACTAGGTGAGTGTTATTTGACACCTAGGTGAGTTTAATTTGACACAAGGTGAGTGTTATTTGACACCTGGTGAGTGTTATTTGAGACCTAGGTGGTTTTGACACCTAGGTGAGTTATTTGACACCTAGGTGAGTTTTTTGACACCTAGGTGAGGGTTATTTGACACCTGGGGGGTTTTGAACCTAGGTGTGGGTTTTTGACACCTAGGTGTGTTTTGACACCTGGTGAGGGGTTATTTGACACTAGGTGAGTTTTTTGACCCTGGTGAGTTATTTGACACTAGGTGAGTTATTTTGAACCTAGGGAGTTATTTGACACCTGGTGATTTTTGACCTAAGGTGCGGGTTTTTGACCTGGTGGGTTATTTGCACAATGGGGTGAGGGGTTTTTTGGGGTAACTTGGGTGGGGTGGTTTAATGGACATGGTGGGGTTATTTGGGGGGGAACAAAGGGGGTGGGGTTATTGAACACTAGGAGTTTATGGGGAAAAACCTAGGAAGAGGGTTATTACATAGGTGAGAAAATTTTGGACATAGGGAGGGGGAAAATAAATTACAAACTGGGGAAAAAGTGGAATTAAAACAAAAAATCTCAAATAAAAACCCTTACTTCCTCAAGCTTTAAAATTCTTTTAAAAACAAATTCAAATTCCAAAATAAATCATTAAAAATTCCCATTCTTCTCTATCCCTAAAACTAAAAAAAAATCTAAACCCAAATCTCCCTCAAAACTCCCATTTCCCTTAAAACCCAAAATAACTACCCCTTTTTTTTCCCCCCCCCACCGAACCCAAAATGCCCCCCCAAAACTTTAAAAATTTACGATAACCACTCCCCATTAAAAAACCCACTCCCCCTTGCAAAGGACCCCCCCCCAAAGAAAAAAACAGCCCCCCCCCCCCCCAAGGATTTTAAAAATCCAAAAACAAAAAAAAAAACTTAAAAAACCAAAACCCAAAAAAACCCCCCCCAAACAAAAAATTACAAAAACAAACCCCACTCCAAAAAAAAAAAACCCCACCCCTCCAACCAAAACCACCCCTCCTTCTCACAATCCTTTCCCCCCTTCCCCAATACGACATCATTCTTCCCCTCTTCCTTTCCCTTTCCCCCTACATCCTCTCCCCTTTCCCTTTTCCCCCTCCTGTTCCTCCTTCCTTTTCCTCCTCCTTCCTTCCCTCCCCTTCCTCTTTCCATCCCTCTTCCTTCCCTTCTCCTTCCCTTCCTCTTCCCTTTCCTTCCTTCCCCCTTCCCTTTCCCTCCTTCCCTCCTTCTTCCCTCCTTCCTTTCTTCCTTCACCTTCCTTCCCTCTCCTTCCCTCCTTCCCTTCCCCCCTTTCCCTCCTTCCTTGCCCTTCCCTCCTTCTTTCTCCTTCCCTCCTTCCTTCCTCTTCCCTTTCCCTTTCCCTCCCTCCTTCCTTCCCTCCTTCCTTCCTTCCCTCCTTTCCCTTTCCCCTCCTTCCTTCCTCTTCCCCTCTTTTTTCCCCTCCTTCCTTTCTTCCTTCCCCCCTTCCTTCCCTCCTTCCTTTCCCTTTCCCTTTCCCCTCCTTCCTTCCCTCCTTCCTTCCTTGCCTCCTTCCTTTCCCCCTTCCTTCTCTCCTTCCCTCCTTCCTTTCCTCCTTCCTTCCTTCCTCCTTCCTTCCTTGCCTCCTTCCTTTCCTCCTTCCTTCTCTCCTTCCCTCCTTCTTTCCTCCTTCCTTCCTTCCCCTCCTTCCTTCCCTCCTTCCTTCCCTCCTTCCCTCCTTCTTTCCCCCCTTCCTTCTTCCCTTCCCTCCTTTCCCTTTCCCCTTCTTCCTTCCTTCCTTCCTCCTTCCTTCCCTTTTCCTTCCTTCCTTCCCCCTTTTTTCCCTTTCCTTGCCTCCTTCCTTCCCTCCTTCCTTCCTTCCTTCCCTCCTTCCTTCCCTTTTTCCCTTCCTTCCTTCCCTCCTTCCCTCCTTCCTTCCCTCCTTCCTTCCCTCCTTCCCTCCTTCCTTCCCTCCTTCCTTCCCTCCTTCCTCCTTCCTTCCCTCCTTCCTTCTCACTGATATTGTTGTGTTGGGACGTTATCAATTACTTCCACCTGATTGGCTGACCCCAACTCTCTCTTCTGATTGGCTGAACCAAGTGTTTGATTGCACCAGTGTTGTGCGCGTTCTGTTTGTACTAGTGTTCTGTTTTTAACCATTGTTCTGATTTTTCCCATTGTTCTGATTTCCCCAGTGATTTTCCAGTGTTCTGACTGTAGCATTGATTATGCCAGTGTTCTGATTGTTCCAATGTTCTGATTATATCTGTGATTGTATCAGTGTTTGATTGTTCCTGTTTTCTGATTGTACCAGCTTTTCTGATTGTACTAAGTGTTCAGTGTGTTCCAGTGTTCTGATTGGTGCTTGTGATTGTACCAGGGCCCTGATAGTTCTAGTGTTTGATTTATACCAGTGTTCTGAGTGTTCAAGTGTTCTAGATGGCGGTTCTTGTCCATCAGGTGGTTCTGGTCCATCAGGTGGTTTTTTGGACCATCAGTTGCTTTTGAACCATCAGATGGTTCTTGCCCATCAGGTGGTTCTGCATCATCAGGTGGTTCTGGTCCTTCAGTGATTGTGGGCCATCAGTGGTTGGGGAAACCATCAGGTGGTTCTGGAATATCAGGTGGCTCTGGACCATAAAGTGGTTCTGGCCCATCAGATGGTTTGGTCCCTCAGGTGGTTCTGGCCCATCAAAGTGGTTCGGGACCATAAGGTATTCTGTATCATCAGGTGGTTGTGGGCCCATCAGGTGGTTCTGTACCGTGTGGTGGTTGTGGACCATCAGGTGGTTCTAGACCATCAGGTGGTTCTGGATCATCAGGTGGTTCTGGACCATCAGGTGGTTCTGTACCATCTGGTGGTTCTGGACCATCAGTGTGGTAATGTACCATCTGGTGGTTCTGGACCATCAGGTGATTGTGGACCATCAGGTGGTTCTGGACCATCAGGTGGTTGTGGGCCATCAGGTGCTTCTGTACCATCAGGTGGTTCTGGACCATTAGGTGGTTCTACACCATCGGGTGGTTCTGGACCATCAGGTGGTTGTGGGTCATCAGGTAGCTGTGGACCATCAGGTGGTTGGGGGCCATCAGGTGGTTTTGGACCATCAAAACCACCTGGTTTTGATGGTCCAGGGGAGGTGGATGACATTGACGATACTGATGAGGCAAGTCTAGTATCTCAATTTTGAAGACTGGACCAACCGCTTGAAGCAGAAGGACTTGATCTTGGTGGCCTTCCAACTTCCCTACCCTCTGGTGATGTGGCTGAGCCACAATCAAAGGAAGCTGCTGGTGAGCTGACATCCCTGGGAGAGGTGCCTGAAATTGGGGCATCTAATCACCTAGTTTCCGACCCTGGTTCACTAGAAGACCCGGCGCAGGTGCTCGACCCAAGGAAAGACAGGAAAACTTGTATCCCCCAACTCCTCCACTACCGATGGGCCCATATCACAGAGCCAGTTCGAAAGAATGGAGTGCCTTATTATTTTACGAACTGCCCAAATAGAAGCCCAAAGGAAGCTGAATGGAGAAGAGTTCGAGAGGGACACCATACTCCATACTCTACGAGCGTCAGCGGCAAAGGAAGGAGTTGTGAGGCCCGAGGCCCCCAGAAAATCCTTTCGACATTCATTAAGCAGCGTGAACCTGACACTCCTGGCACCTCCTGGCACTCCTTGAATCACTAAAGACACCCTTCTCCTGCATTATTCTTACTGAGACCTGGCTAAGCAGGACACAATAGATATCTACCCTCTACCAGGATACACAGCAATCCACAACTGCAGAACAAACCAAGTTGGGGGTGGTATTGCAATCTATTACTCTAACCATTATCTTGTCTTAGCACCACTTGCTTTAGTGGATGACTATGGGGAATACATTTTTGCTAATTTTACGTAAAAAACCTTAAGACGCCTATAACAATTGGTGCCATTTACCGGATACCTCACACAAACATCCCAAATTTCAGTGAGAAATTAAAGGCACTAATAACAGACAAATGAATAAAGCACCACCTTCTCTTAGCTGGAGACTTCAACATCAACCTTGGCTTACTAGATGATCAGCCTGTAACTGATTTCATCAACAATATGAACAACACACTTCTCATACCAACATTAACTAAACCATCCAGGCTCACTGAGACCAAATGCAACCATAATAGATCACATATGGACCAATATACTAGCCCCCTTAAATCAGGGATAAAACACAGATAGCACTACAGACCACTACCCTACCTTTCCCCCTGACAAACATTAGTAAACCACCACTTGAATACAACAAAGTCCATTTAGACTCCATGACGAGGCCTCAGTAAGGAAGTTCACAGCTGACCTAGAGACTGTTGACTGGCCTACAGAATTCTCCAAGGCCAATGGTATTGATGACCGGACTGACATTTTTCTTAACAAATTACTTAGACTATACAACAAACATTGTCCTATAAAAAACGAAACAGATCACAAACAAACGGCTTGGTTGCCCATAGCATAACCAGCACCATTCTGAAATCCATTGATAAGAAACACCAATATGAAAAGCAATATAGACAGGGCTTTAATACACAAAGATATTCTTAAACACTATTCATCAGTTCTCACCAAAGTAATAAAAGAGAGCCAAACAACTATACTACTCCAGTAGATTCACAGACACTAGAGGAGATATAAAAAAGACCTGGAAAACACTCTGTCAGATTCTAGGGACCCACAAACTGAAAAAAAACAAGAATATGCCCTAACTAAACCTAATGAAACACCACTACATCCCACTGACACAGCTAACAAGATAAACGACTTCTTCTCAACCATAGGTTCTAATCTCGCCAATAAAATCCCACGTACCAAATGCCCATGCCGGGGACTACCTAGATGGGAATTTCCCAAATTCCTTCTATCTGCTCCAAACTGAGCCCATGGAAGTCACCGAGATTATGAAGTTCACTTAAAAATAACTCAGGGAATCTGTTTCATGACCCACCATTATTGTACAAGCGAGCGGCCCATGTCCTCTCGCATGCTATTTCATTACTTTTTAACAAGTCACTAGAGACTAGCACCTTCCCGAAACTACTCAAGATGGCAAGGGTTACGCCAATACATAAAGGTGGTGACCCTACAGATTTAAACAACTATAGGCCAATATCAAACTTACCATTGCTATCCAAAATCTTTGAGAAACTTGTGCACAGGAGACTATATTCATTTATAACAGCACAAAACATACTCAACCCCTGCCAATTTGGATTCAGGAAAAATAAAAGCACTAATGATGCAATCATAAAAATGCTAGATCTGCTTTACACAGCATTGGAAAATAAGGAATATCCACTAGGAATTTTTATTGACCTAAGAAAAGCTTTTGACACAGTAGACCACGACATCCTACTCCACAAACTTGACCACTACGGTATAAGAGGCCATGCGCTTGCATATTTCAAATCTTACCTTACTATAGATATCAGTTATGTCACCATTAAAGACACAGCATCAGCAACATGGCCACTTGATACTGGAGTTCCGCAGGGAAGTGTCCTTGGTCCCCTGCTCTTCCTCATATACATCAATGATCTTCCAAACGTATCTCAACACCTGAACCCCATTCTCTTTGCTGATGACACGACTATGTCATCTCTCACCCTAATCTTGCCACCCTCAACACCATTGTGAATGAGGAGCTGATCAAAATATCGACTTGGATGACAGCCAATAAACTTACGCTTAACACTGACAAACTTACTATATTATGTTTGGTAGCAGAGCAGGAGTTGCGCAAATTAACATTAAGATCGACAACATTCTAATTGCCAGGCATACTGAGGGCAAATTCCTAGGCCTATACCTCGACAACAACCTGAACTTCAGCACCCCTATCCAACACATAACCAAAAAAGTATCCAAAACGGTTGGGATCCTCTCCAAGATATGATACTACGTGCCGCAAAACTGCCCTTCTCACATTAACCATTCACTTATATATCCATACCTCACCTATGCTATCTGTGCTTGGGGTTCAACTGCAGCACACACCTAAAGCCAATAATAACCAACAAAAAGCCGCAGTAAGAATAATCACTAAATCCCATCCCTGGCAACACACCCCCCCCCACTCTTCATAGATCTAAACTTACTCCCCGTTCAGTACATCCACACTTACTACTGTGCAATCTATATCTACAGGATCTTAAATTCCAATATTAACCTTGACCTAAAATGCATTTCTTGATAGTTGTGACAGAACCCACAGGCATAACACCAGACACAAACATCTCTATGACATTCCCTGTGTCCGACTAAACCTTTACAAAAATTCAATGTATGTCAAAGGCCCTAAAAATCTGGAACACCCTGCCTGAAAATTCTAAAACTGCAGACACATTCATCACCTTCAAAACTACCATCAGAAAACATCTTATCTCCCTGATACACCCCGTCAACTAATAATACGAATACCACCTGGTGGTTCACATTTACACTCACTCACCCATTTGACCATAAACAGAAATATCAATCTCAAGCTCAAAATAATGTATCTTAACTAGTCATAGGTTGGCCTGTGATACTCCAATACTGAAACTATATATTGTGCCAAAACAAAAGCATTCACATTGCTAAACTCACAAACTAGTATTTAGTCACTTAGCCATAATACCAACTTACCTCATAATCTGTAATATTTTAAACTTAAGATTTGATTTAAGTCTGCCCGAAATGCCTAGCCATGCTAGGTGTTCTAGTGGTTACACTCTGTAATTATTATTTTACTACATGTAAACCACACAATAACCAAATTCTGTAAACTCAACATTGTAATCCTTATAGAGAATAAAGTTTGAAAGATCCAGTGTGTCGAGTGCCTCTCCTTACATCACAGAGAGAAGAGCAGATGCTTGTACAATCTACTAGTAAACCTGTAGTGAAACTTAGTAAATCGTCATAATAACAACTACTCATATACAAGCACATCGGACGATAATTTGTTTTAAAAGATATAGAACTCTTTGATAGTCTGTCACTACGGTTCAGCGGAAGAGTATTATTCATAAAGATATAATTGGCTCAAATGAGATCTGTCTTTGGGCCTTTTATAGACGTGGGAAAAAGTTAGCTGAAGTTTGTTGCACTCAATTGTTTATGTAACAGATAGAAAACATAACAAGGTTGAGCTCCCGGACAGACCCCCACTTTGTGACAGAACATAGTCAGTTGGTCCCGGGGTTATAGTGCTTTTCGTAACAAAATAACAAACTTAGTACGTCTAGGTCTTCACTCGTAGAGGAAAAGGAATTTTCTTAGTTTCTATTTAATTTATTAATAATCATAATAATCACTTAAATCCTCCTTCTCATATTTTGCACTATGAGTAGAAAAACTTTTTACCATTTCTCATTAAAACATCACAGTACTGGGTTTAGTATTTACAAATGGCTCTGAGTGAGTCACGAAAATATTAGTATAGGCACATGCACAGGCATTGCCTAAAAACTCCAACACATTAACAGATTTCTTACAATAGGGTTCACTTTACAATAAGTCCTCTTACACTACAGAGGCTTGCTCACTTGGCTTCACTTTCTCTAAGAGCTCAACTGCCTTCTCCAACCGAGATAAGTCTTAGCAATAAGTTCCCGAAAATTCCTGGGGTTTTCTAGAGAGGTGAATGTTGGTTTTTGAGGTGGATACTTCCCTCGACCCTTCCTGGTCCAGAGGAAGGTGTGAACTGAACTCTGTGAGGCTTTACCAGCCCACTTTGTCTCGGTTGGAGGAGGGGTTGAGCAGCTCAAAACACCTACTGGTGCTTGGCCAGGTCACCAGCAGTTGACACTAATTAAACAACCTACCTAAATACAAAGCTAAGTAATACGACCAGATAATATTATAAAGTCGAGGTAAATCCATTTTAGCTACTAATAGAATTACTCCTGAATAATAATATTAAGTGAAATATCAAAAATAACATGCAAAAGTATACCATTGTGATAATAACAAGTAGAAACAGTCTACTTAAACTGAACAAAGTGTGTAACAGTTGTGGACCATCAGGTGGTTGCCGACCATCAGGTGGCTAAGGACCATCAGGTGGTTGTGGACCATCAGGTGGTTGCCAACCATCAGGTGGCTGAGGACCATCAGGTGGTTGTGGACCATCAGGAGGTTGCCGACCATCGGGTGGCTGAGGACCATCAGGTGGTTGCGGACCATCAGGTGGTTGTGGACCATCAGGTGGTTGTGGTCCATCAGGTGGTTGTGGTCCATCAGGTGGTTGTGGACCATCAGGTGGTTGTGGTCCATCAGGTGGTTGTGGACCATCAGGTGGTTGAGGACCATCAGGTGGTTGAGGACCATCAGGTGATTGTGGACCATCAGGTGGTTGTGGACCATCAGGTGGTTGAGGACCATCAGGTGGTTGTGGACCATCAGGTGGTTGTGGACCATCAGGTGGTTGTGGACCATCAGGTGGTTGAGGACCATCAGGTGATTGTGGACCATCAGTTGGTTGTGGACCATCAGGTGGTTGAGGACCATCAGGTGGTTGTGGATCATCAGGAGGTTGAGGACCATCAGGTGGTTGAGGACCATCAGGTGATTGTGGACCATCAGGTGGTTGTGGTCCATCAGGTGGTTGTGGACCATCAGGTGGTTGAGGACCATCAGGTGGTTGAGGACCATCAGGTGGTTGTGGTCCATCAGGTGGTTGTGGTCCATCAGGTAGGTTGTGGTCCATCAGGTGGTTGTGGACCATCAGGTGGTTGTGGACCATCAGGTGGTTGTGGTCCATCAGGTGGTTGTGGTCCATCAGGTGGTTGTGGACCATCAGGTGGTTGTGGACCATCAGGTGGTTGTGGTCCATCAGGTGGTTGTGGACCATCAGGTGGTTGTGGTCCATCAGGTGGTTGTGACCATCAGGTGGTTGTGGACCATCAGGTGGTTGTGGTCCATCAGGTGGTTCTGTACCATCAGGTGGTTGTGGACCATCAGGTGGTTGTGGTCCATCAGGTGGTTCTGTACTGTGGCATGCAAAGAGTACGTAACCTTTATTCGGCGCATGGACACACCCTCATTTACAGGCTATCTCCCCCAACCAGCGAACCAGGTTGCTAAGAGTTGATGATGGGGCCCCATCGTTCAACTAGTGACCAGGTTCTAGCCAATAAGAAGGTGGGATTGACAATCGCAGAGGTTATGTGGATACCGCTCTCCTGTCTGCCCTTGTCATTCCACTCTAGAGCTGGTTGAAGCACGGTCTGCTATCTTGTGGCTTCTATTTCTGCCTTGCTTACCGTGGAGTGCACTATATTTATCACTGTACATAGTGTACATATTGCTGTTATAATTGGTGAAGGATAATATAAGTCTAAACTTTTTCTACTGTGTTTATTTGCTCCCATTACACCTGGGATAACAGGCCATTTGAAATCTAGGTTGTAATATGGGTAGCCTGTCCGAGAGCTGAACTTAGAGAAACGGTTGAGCTTAGGGTGAAGCTTGTAGCAGGAACATTGTGTAGCTTGCTGTTTCGCTTCGCTTTAAAAATTTTGCGTGTCAGTTGCTTATGATCAGCCTTGCTATTGTGTGATCGTTCAACAGCTCGCTACTAGCTTGTTCAGTGTGCTCGCTTCGCTACGGTCAATCTTGTGTGCAGTCGGCTTTGCTTGTATGCGTATTCTGCAATCGTACTGTGCATAGCTAAGCGTGTTCTGCAAATTAACGTGTTACGTTGGGGTATTCGTACTGTGCATAGCGAATAACTTATGCCACCTAGACGAGTCAGACGCCTGGTGTCGGAAATATACTTTGCATAACCTACCTAAATTGTCTCTACAGCGTTGTTGGCAAATTGCTCGTTCCATTGGCATTCCTATAAACGCACTCTTACAGCTGCGCAACTGCGTTCACTTATTGCTGACATACTTATTGAAGAAGAGATGGCACATCAAACTCCTCCCTCTACGGGAGCTAGGGCAAAAACTACTATGTTCTCGCAGGAGGAAGATGATATACCTACGGAGCAAAATGGTCAGTATAGTGCAGCGGGTTGTCTCAGGGTGAATCAGCGTCGTTGGCACTTGAGCTGGCAAAAATCAATCTTGAGCAAACTAGGGAACAGAGAGCATTCGCAAGGGAAGAATTTGATAGGGAAAGAGAAAGGAGGCAGTTTTCGCATTCTGTAAACGATTTCAGTTTACAAAAAGCAGTACAGCTTGTTCCCCGCTTCAATGAGGCCGAACCAGAGCAATTTTTCGAAAGCTTCGAAAATCAGGCTCGAGCCTTGAGGTGGCCGGAACAGCACTGGGCAGCGTTGGTTCATACAGCATTATTGGGTAAGGCACAGGAATTTACGTCGGTATTAACTGACGCTGAATTCTCTGATTATCAAGTAGTGAAGACCACAGTGTTGGGAGCATATACATGTATCCCAGCTAAATATCGTAAGACCTTCAAATTGAACAGGCGGCAGCTTGGTCAATCCCTGGTGGACTTTGTGAGACAGCAAACCAAAGCTTTTACCAGCTGGTATAAAGCGAGTGGTGTCTCTAACTTTGAGGAGCGGGTGCAGTTTTATTCTGATTGATAACCTGCTGGAGTCTGTGGGACCAGAGGTTCGTGTCTTTCTGCAGGATCGTGACTTAACCACTGCATTGGAGGCGGCCAGGTTGGCTGATAACCTTCGAAACGAACCGCTCCTTGTCCGAGCGGTCCTGTCTCTCTTTTCAACAGTCTGGCGTGAGCAGAGATCGACAACATTGGAGAATGAAGTGCCAGCAGGAGGGAGAGCGTCTACGTCATCCAAATAAGTCACCTGGTGAGCCACGCTTCTCAACATATGGTCCCCCTGCGGAGAGGCAAACTACTTATGGAGCATCTCGACAACAATATCCAGAGAGGCACCAGCCAGAACGACACCACTTGCAACGTCATCAGGGAGTAAAGGGCAAGCCTGTCGTCTGCTTCAGATGCAATAAAGTAGGTCACATCAGTTCCAACTGCCCTCAAAAACCTCAACCCATCGGGAAAATCTCTAATATCCCTAGTAACATGTCCCTAGAGAAGTAGAAAAAGTATGGCCCCTTATTATTGGGGAAAGTCTTATTTCCCTTCAGGAAAACTCAGAACCAACTAAAGTAAATACCTTTAGAGATACTGGAGCATATTGCTCACTTGTCAGAGAAGAATATTACCCCTTTCAGAGAATACTTCCTTGAATTCCTCAGTTTTATTGGAAGCTTACGGAGGAGCTATATATTCAGTTCCTTTGCATAAAATTTATGTACAGTGCAAATATTACACTGGGTACTTGACTGTAGGTATCTCAAAAGGATTTCCCATGAAAAATGCCATGTTATTACTGGGTAATAACATTACTACTGTTCACTTCGTGTCCTGAACCTATAATGATTAATGCTTCTCCAGTGTTGGCCATAACTCGGGCAACATCCCAAGGGTTGTCTGGGGAGAATGTTGACCTATCCTTGGACGACTCCGATCTCGGAATAGCCACGTTGTTTTATGAGACACACCGGCCGGAGTCTCGTAAATCAAGTGAACAGACCCCGATCAAGCCTTCCTATTCCCAGGTTGCGGATTCCCAGATGTCTCTGTTTCCATGCCCGAGGGACTGTCCTTCCGGGAGGAACAACGAAAGGACCCTTCTTTAAAATTCGCTTTTGAGGCAGCCATGGGTAAATCCTCTTTGGGTCATCCAGTCAAGTATGAAGTTAAAAATGATTATTTGGTGTGCACTGAGACTGGTAAGGAGATAGAGGGCCGGCAATTATACGACAGGTTAGTGGTTCCAACCAAGTATAGACCTCAGATATTAAATATAGCTCATAATACGTCATTAGGAGGTCACTTAGGAATTACAAAAACCTTGTATAGAATCACGAAAGAATTTTATTGGCCAAAATTAAAGAAAGATGTGAAGAATCATATTAGGTGTTGCCGAGAATGTCAGCAAGTTGGGAAACCTGGACATTCCATTAAACCTGCACCTCTCCAACCCATACCTGCTGATGGAGAACCTTTTGCAGATTTAATTATAGATTGTGTAGGTCCACTACCTAAGTCAAAGTCTGGAAATCAGTATTTATTTACAATTATGGATAAAGTAACCAGATATCCTGAAGCAATCCTATGCGTATATCAATACTAAAGCTATTCTCAAAGCTTTAACAAAATTCATTTCTTGTTTTGGCATTCCTAAAACTATACAAAGTGATCAAGGTACTAACTTCACTGCCAAAGCATTTAGGGAAGTATTAACTAGGTTAGGGATAATTCACAACTTATCCACTGCCTATCATCCTCAGTCCCAAGGCGCCTTGGAAAGATTCCACCAAACATTAAAAACAATGATGAAGTTTTTGCATGCACTTTCCGACAGATTGGGATGAATCTCTACCTTTGTTGCTGTTCTCAGTACGGGAGACGGTGCAAGAGTCTACAGGGTATAGTCCGTTTGAGCTGATCTTTGGGCACAATGTACGAGGTCCTCTTCGGGTGCTCAAAGAAGGATGGATGGGAGAAGACGTAAGCTCAGCACTCTACAACCCGTCTTCAAGGTTGCAGGTGGCACGTGAGTTGGCCACGGCTAACCTAAAGACAGCTCAAAGTAAGATGAAACAGAGGTATGACAAAAGTGCACAATTCCGCTCCTTCCATCCAGGAGACAAGGTGTTGGTGCAGGAACCTATAACCTGGCCACACCTTGAAAGCTAGATTTACGGGACCTATGCAGATAGTAAGTAGATTATCTGATTTAAATTATGTGGTAGCTCCCATTGATAAGACCTCAAAAACAAAAACTTACCACATTAATCAAATCAAGGCTTTCATACACCAGATAAAGTCCCAGTAATGACTCTGTCCTCTACCTCTGAGGACGACTCTGACTCTTTGCACTCTATCTCTGAAATTAATACTAAAAATTTCCAATTCTGTCCTCCTCAAGGATCCTAGCCCTTTAATGGATGGATTATCTGAAATACAAGCAAAACCCAATTTAACTGAGCTTCTACAGTCATATCCTAATATTTTTCGGATGTGCCGAAAAAATGTACGTTTTGGTTACCATGATGTAGATGTGGGAAAATCTAAACCAATTAAACTCTCCCCTACAGAGCTAATCCTGAAAAGCAAAGGCTACTTCAGCAGGAAGTAGACTTCTTGTTAGAACATGGTTTAGTGGAGGAGTCATCTAGTCCATGGGCTTCACCGTGCATCCTAGTAAAGAAGGCTGATGGAGGGTTTCGTATGTGCACAGACTACCGTAAAGTGAACGAGGTCACAATTACAGATGCTTACCCCCTTTCCTCGTCTGGATGACGTAATTGACTTGTGGGTAAGGCTACTTTTGTGTCCAAATTAGATCTCCTTAAAGGTTACTATCAGGTACCTTTGACAGATAAGGCGAAGGAAATCTCTGCCTTCGTAATTCCAGGAGGTCATTATCAGTATACAGTTACCCCCTTCGGAATGAAAAATTCCCCCTCTTCATTCCAGAAACTCATCCATCAGGCTATTAAAGGACTTGAAGGCACGGCAGCATACCTAGATGATATTGTTGTGGTGTCTGATACTTGGGATCAACACCTACTTAGACTTAAAGCTCTGTTTGAGACCTTTAAGAATTCCCAATTAACAGTTAATTTATCTAAATCTTCCTTTGGCCAGGCCACTATCACTTTTCTAGGCCATGAAGTAGGTAGTGGTAATGTTGCACCTAAACTTGCTAAAGTTCTTTCGATTAAAGATTATCCAGTTCCTCATGATAGGAAATCTCTTCAACGTTTCCTAGGCATGATAGGATTTTACAGAAGATTCTGTAAGAATTTCTCAGATATTGTAGCCCCTTACCTCTCTTACCAGTCATAAAGTTCCCTTTAATTGGACGTCAGATTGTAACACTGCTTTTAATAAAGCAAAAAGATTATTGTGCTCTGCAAACCCATTCTCCTGTCTCCAGACTTCTCCAAAACCTTTTTCATTACAGGTTGATGCTTGTGAGTCTGGGGTTGGGGCGGTACTATTACAAATCGGGAACAAGGAGTTGCAGCCTGTAGCAATACTTTTCAGCCAAGTTCCAGCCACATCAGAGAGCTTACTCTACCATTGAAAAAGAAGCCCTCGCGCTGGTACTGGCTTTGGAACATTTCGATGTTTATGTGG
Organism: Cherax quadricarinatus; assembly: GCF_026875155.1. NCBI lineage: Eukaryota > Metazoa > Arthropoda > Malacostraca > Decapoda > Parastacidae > Cherax > Cherax quadricarinatus. Next base: position 4,469,347 of record NC_069404.1, on the reverse strand, counting down.
GGCCCGACATCGCAGGTGGTCACAGTCTAAAAGTGATCACAACCCGTTTTGTCTATCTCCAAGCCATGAAGAATCACAACACAAGGCTTATGCGTTGGACGCTCAGGCTGCAGCCCTACAATTTCAAAATTCAGTACATTGCCGGCAAAGAAAATGTGTTGGCAGACTCTTTGTCAAGAGTCTAGTTTAATATTTTATTTAGGTTAGGATGTATTTGTGGTAAACCCCCCTTTCAAGCTCTTTTTTTTTATCCCCTGATGTGGGGGTTTTTTTTTTAGTGAGGGGATAAAGGCTACCGTCCGCTTGTATCTTGGACCTATGTTGGCTTTATCTGACTGCTGTCTCACTCTGAGTTTAGGGTTTGGCTTTCAGGCACTAGGAAAGCTGAGCTCTATCTAAGAGTTGGATGGTGGAGAGGATAGGCGGTCCCATTATTTTGTGCCATGGCGGCACGGTTACCACTGGGAGGTGGCAGCCTAATCCTGAGCCTTCTCGGGGGTGGGGGTGTGGCATGCAAAGAGTACGTAACCTTTATTCGGCGCATGGACACACCCTCATTTACAGGCTATCTCCCCCAACCAGCGAACCAGGTTGCTAAGAGTTGATGATGGGGCCCCATCGTTCAACTAGTTTACCAGGTTCTAGCCAATAAGAAGGTGGGATTGACAATCGCAGAGGTTATGTGGATACCGCTCTCCTGTCTGCCCTTGTCATTCCCACTCTAGAGCTGGTTGAAGCACGGTCTGCTATCTTGTGGCTTCTATTTCTGCCTTGCTTACCGTGGAGTGCACTATATTTATCACTGTACATAGTGTACATATTGCTGTTATAATTGGTGAAGGATAATATAAGTCTAAACTTTTTCTACTGTGTTTATTTGCTCCCATTACACCTGGGATAACAGGCCATTTGAAATCCTAGGTTGTAATATGTACCATCAGGTGGTTCTGCACCATCAGGTGGTTGTGGACCATCAGGTGGTTGTGGTCCATCAGGTGGTTTTGTACCATCAGGTGGTTGTGGACCATCAGGTGGTTGTGGACCATCAGGTGGTTGTGGACCATCAGGTGGTTGTGGACCATCAGGTGGTTGTGGACCATCAGGTGGTTGTGGACCATCAGGTGGTTCTGTACCATCAGGTGGTTGTGGACCATCAGGTGGTTGTGGACCATCAGGTGGTTGTGGACCATCAGGTGGTTGTGGACCATCAGGTGGTTGTGGACCATCAGGTGGTTGAGGACCATCAGGTGGTTGTGGACCATCAGGTGGTTGTGGACCATCAGGTGGTTGTGGTCCATCAGGTGGTTGGGAATCGGTGGTTGAGGA
>NC_069404.1:4411388-4467521 GCF_026875155.1 Cherax quadricarinatus | reverse complement strand
AAAAACCATTTACCTCATAATCTGTAATATTTTAAACTTAAGATTTGATTTAAGTCTGCCCGAAATGCCTAGCCAATGCTAGGTGTTCTAGTGGTACACTCTGTAATTATTAATTTACTACATGTAAACCACACAATAACCAAATTCTGTAAACTCAACATTGTAATCCTTATAGAGAATAAAGTTTGAAAGATCCAGTGTGTCGAGTGCCTCTCCTTACATCACAGAGAGAAGAGCAGATGCTTGTACAATCTACTAGTAAACCTGTAGTGAAACTTAGTAATATCGTCATAATAACAACTACTCATATACAAGGCACATCGGACGATAATTGTTAAAAGATATAGAACTCTTTGATAGTCTGTCACTACGGTTTCAGCGGAAGAGTCTTATTCATAAAAGATATAATTGGCTCAAATGAGATCTGTCTTTGGGCCTTTTATAGACGTGGGAAAAAGTTAGCTGAAGTTTGTTGCACTTCAATTGTTTATGTAACAGATAGAAAACATAACAAGTTGAGCCTCCCGGACAGACCCCCACTTTGTGACGAACATAGTCAGTTGGTCCCGGGTTATAGTGCTTTTCGTAACAAAATAACAAACTTAGTACGTCTAGGTCTTCACTCGTAGAGAAAAGGAATTTTCTTAGTTTCTATTTAATTTATTAATAATCATAATAATCACTTAAATCCTCCTTCTCATATTTTGCACTATGAGTAGAATACTTTTACCATTTCTCATTAAAACATCACAGTACTGGGTTTAGTATTTACAAATGGCTCTGAGTGAGTCACGAAATATTAGTATAGGCACATGCACAGGCATTGCCTAAAAACTCCAACACATTAACAGATTTCTTACAATAGGGTTCACTTTACAATAAGTCCTCTTACACTACAGAGGCTTGCTCACTTGGCTTCACTTTCTCTAAGAGCTCAACTGCCTTCTCCAACCGAGATAAGTCTTAGCAATAAGTTCCCGAAAATTCCTGGGATTTTCTAGAGAGGTGAATGTTGGTTTTTGAGGTGGATACTTCCCTCGACCCTTCCTGGTCCAGAGGAAGGTGTGAACTGAACTCTGTGAGGCTTTACCAGCCCACTTTGTCTCGGTTGGAGGAGGGGTTGAGCAGCTCAAAACACCTACTGGTGCTTGGCCAGGTCACCAGCAGTTGACACTAATTAAACAACCTACCTAAATACAAAGCTAAGTAATACGACCAGATAATATTATAAAGTCGAGTAAATCCATTTTAGCTACTAATAGAATTACTCCTGAATATAATATTAAGTGAAATATCAAAAATAACATGCAAAAGTATACCATTGTGATAATAACAAGTAGAAACAGTCTACTTAAACTGAACAAAAGTGTGTAACAGTTGTGGACCATCAGGTGGTTGCCGACCATCAGGTGGCTAAGGACCATCAGGTGGTTGTGGACCATCAGGTGGTTGCCAACCATCAGGTGGCTGAGGACCATCAGTGGTTGTGGACCATCGGGAGGTTGCCGACCATCAGGTGGCTGAGGACCATCAGGTGGTTTGCGGACCATCAGGTGGTTGTGGACCATCAGGTGGTTGTGGTCCATCAGGTGGTTGTGGTCCATCAGGTGGTTGTGGACCATCAGGTGGTTGTGGTCCATCAGGTGGTTGTGGACCATCAGGTGGTTGAGGACCATCAGTGGTTGAGGACCATCAGGTGATTGTGGACCATCGGGTGGTTGGGTGGACCATCAGGTGGTTGAGGACCATCAGGTGGTTGTGGACCATCAGGTGGTTGTGGACCATCAGGTGGTTGTGGACCATCAGGTGGTTGAGGACCATCAGGTGATTGTGGACCATCAGTTGGTTGTGGACCATCAGGTGGTTGAGGCCCAAATCAGTGGTTGTGGATCATCAGGAGGTTGAGGACCATCAGGTGGTTGAGGACCATCAGGTGATTGTGGACCATCAGTGGTTGTGGTCCATCAGGTGGTTGTGGACCATCAGGTGGTTGAGGACCATCAGGTGGTTGAGGACCATCAGGTGGTTGTGGGTCCATCAGGTGGTTGTGGTCCATCAGGTAGGTTGTGGTCCATCAGGTGGTTGTGGACCATCAGGTGGTTGTGGACCATCAGGTGGTTGTGGTCCATCAGGTGGTTGTGGACCATCAGGTGGTTGTGGACCATCAGGTGGTTGTGGACCATCAGGTGGTTGTGGTCCATCAGGTGGTTGTGGACCATCAGGTTTGTGTCCATCAGGTGGTTGTGGGACCATCAGGTGGTTGTGGACCATCAGGGGGTTGTGGTCCATCAGGGGGGTTCGTACCATCAGGTGGTTGGGACCACAGGGGGTGTGGTCCATCAGGTGTTCGACTGGGCATGCAAAGAGTACGAACCCTTTTAAAGGGCGCATGGACACACCCCTCATTAAGGCTATCTTCCCCCCAACCGCGAACCGGTTTGCTAAAGTTGAGAGGGGCCCCCTCGTTCAACTATGACCAGGTTCTACCCAATAAAAGGGGGGATTGAAAATGCGGTTAGGTGGATACCGCCTCCGTCGCCCTTGTAAATTTCCCAACCTAAGCGGTTGAAGCACGGCTGCTATCTTGGGGCTTTATTTCTGTTTTCTTTACCGGGGTGCACTATATTTATCACTGTACAAGTGAAAATTTGCTGATAATTTGGTGAAGGAAATAATAAAAGTCTAAACTTTTCTACTGTGTTATTTGCTCCCTTTACCCCTGGGAAAAACGGCCATTTGAAATCCTAGGTTGTAAATGGGTAGCCGTCCGAGAGCTGAACTTAGAAAACGTTGAGTTTTAGGGTGAAGCTTGTAGCGGGAACTTGTGTAGCTTGCTGTTTCGCTCGTTTTAAAAAAATTTTTGCGTGTCATTGCTTATGATCAGCCTTCTATTGTGGATCTTCAACAGCTCGCTCTAGCTTGTTCAGTGGCTCCTTCGCTACGGTTAAATCTTGTGTGCAGTCGGCTTTTGGCTTGATGCGATTCGGGAAATCGTACTGTGGAAGCTAAGCTGTTCTGCAAAAAAAAGGGGTGTTAGTTGGGGTATTCGTACGGGGTGCAAGCGAATAACTTATCCACCAGAGGCAGACGCCTGGGTCGGCATATTTTTTTGCATAACCACCTAAATTGCTCTACAGCGTTTTTGGGCAAATTCTCGTTCCATTGGCATTCCCCTATAAACGCACTCTTCAGCTCCAACTGCTTTTCACTTTTTGCTGAATATTTATTGAAGAAGAAGGGCACATCAAACTCCTCCCTCTACGGGGCTGGGCAAAAACACTATGTCTCGCAGGAGGAAGATGATATCCTACGGAGAAAAATGTCAGATATGAGCGGGTTGTCTCAGGGAAAAACAGCGTCTTTTTGGCCCACTTGGCTGGCAAAAACAATCTTAGCAAACTGGGAACAGAGAGCATTCGCAGGGAAAATTTGAAAAGGGAAAGAGAAAGGAGGCAGTTTTCGCATTCGAAACGTTTTCGTTTACAAAAAAGCAGTACACTTTTCCCCCCGTTTCAATGGGCCAACCAAGAAATTTTTTCAAAGCTTCGAAAATCAGCTCACCTTGATTTGCCGGAACACCGGGGCAGCGGGTTTATACAGCATAATGGGTAAGGACGGATTTACTGGGTATTTAACGACGCAAATTCTCAATCAATAGTGAAGACCACAGTGTTGGGAGCAATACAGTATCCCAGCAAATATCGTAAAAATTAAAATTGAACAGGGGGGCAGCTTGGCAACCCCTGGTGGACTTTGTGAGACAGAAAACCCAAAAGCTTTTACCAGCTGGAAAAAAAAGCGAGTGGTGCTCTAATTTTGAGGACGGTGCGCAATTCGATTGATAACCTGCTGGAGTCTTGGGGGACCAGGGGTTTTCTTCTTTCTGCAGGATCGTGACTTAACCACTCTTGGGGGGGCCCATTGGCTGATACCTTCGAAAACGAACCGCTCCTTTCCGACGTCCTGTCTCTTTTCCCCCAACACTGGCGTGACAGAATCGACAAACATTGGAGAATGAATCCCCACAGGAGGGAGAGCGTCTACTCATCCAAATAATCACCTGGTAGCCACGCTTCCAACATATGGCCCCCCCGCGGAAGGCAAACTATTTATGGAGCATCCGACAAAAATACCAAAGGCACCACCAGAACGACCCCACTTCAACGTCATCAGGGAGAAAAGGGCAACCTGTCCGTCTCTTCGATGCAATAAAGTAGGCACATCAGTTCCAACTGCCCTCAAAAACCTCAACCCATCGGGAAAACTCAAAAAACCCAGTAACAGTCCCCTAAGAAAGTAAAAAAGGAGGGCCCCTTATTATTGCGAAAGCCCTATTTCCCTTCGGGAAAAACTCAGAACCAAACAAAGAAAAAAAACCTTTAGAGATACTGGACATATTGCTCACTTGTCAGAGAAGGAAAAATTACCCCTTTTTCAGAGAATACTTCCTTTAATTCCTCAGTTTTTTGGAAGCTTAGGGAGGGCAATATTCATTTTTTTTTGCAAAAAATTTTTATGTACAGTGCAAATATTACCTGGTACTTGACGTAGTACCCAAAAAGGTTTTTCCCGAAAAATGCCATTTTTATTACGGGGGTAAAAACTTTATACTTCTTCTGTCCTGAACCATAATGTTTAATGCTTCCCATGTTGGCCATAACTCGGGCAACACCCAAGGGTTTCTGGGAGAATTTTGACCTACCTTTGGGACGACTCCGGTCTCGGAATAGCCACGTTGTTTTTGAGACACCCCGGCCGAGTCTCAAAACAAGTGAACAGACCCCCGATAAAGCCTTTCCATTCCCGGGTTTGCAGATTCCCCAGTGTCCTTTCCATGCCGAGGACTTTTTCCGGGGGGAACAACAAAAGGGCCCCCTTCTTTAAAAATTTTCGTTTTTGGGCAGCCATGGGTAAATCCCTTGGGTCATCCATAAAGATGAATTTAAAAATATTATTTGTGTGCACGAGACGGGTAAGGAGATAGAGGGCCGGCAATTAACGACGGGTTTTTAGGGGTTCCAACCAAGTTAGACCCCAGAATTAAAATAGCTCAAAAATCGTCATTAGGAGGGTCACTTAGGAATTAAAAAAAAAACCCTTTGTATAAATCACGAAAGAATTTTTTTGGGCCAAAATTAAAGAAAGATGTGAAGAATCATTTTAGTGTTGCCGAGAATGTCACAATTGGAAACCTGGACATTCCTTTAAACCTGCACCCCCCAAACCCCAAACCCTTTGGATGGAGAACCTTTCAGTTTAAAATTTAGATTGTGTAGGTCCACTACCTAAGTCAAAGTCTAAAAATCATATTTATTTACAATTAGGAAAAGAAAACCAGATACCTGAACAACCCCTATGCGTATATCAAACTAAAGCTTTCTCAAACTTTAACAAAATTCTTTCTTGTTTTGGCATTCCAAAAATATACAAAGTGATCAAGGTCTAACTTCACTCCCAAAGCTTTTGGGGAATATAACAGGTTGGGGGAAATTCACAACTTATCCACGCCTATCACCTCAGCCCCAAGGCCCTTGGAAAATTCCCCAAACAAAAAACAATGATGAGAATTTTTGCATGCACTTTCCGCAGTTGGGATGAATCTCACCTTTGTTGCTGTTCTATAGGGGAGAACGGTGCAAGAGTAAAAGGGGTAAGCCGTTGACTGATTTTTGGGGCACAATGTCGGGGTCCTCTTCGGTGCTCAAAGAAGGATGGATGGGAGAAGACGTAACTCAGCACCTACAACCCTCCTTCAAAGGTTGCAGGGGGCACGTGAGGGGCCCCCACGGCTAACCTAAAACCTCAAAGTAAATGAAACAAGGTATGAAAAAAGGTGCAAAAATTCCGCCCCCCTTCCATCCAGGGACAAGGTTTGGGTGCAGGAACCTATACCTGGCCACCCCTTTGAAAGCTGATTTAGGGGGAAACCTATCAGATAGTAAGTAATTATCTGTTTTAAAATTATGGGGTACTCCCATTGAAAAGACCCAAAAAAAAATTTACCACTTTAAAACAAAAAAAGGGCCCTTTTCCATACACCAGATAAAGTCCCAGTAATGACTCTGTCCTCTACCTTGGGGACGACTCGACTCTTTGCACTCTACTCTGAAATTAAACAAAACTTTCCAATTCTGTCCCCTCAAGGATCCACCCTTTAAAGGAGATTATCTAAATACAAGCAACCAATTTTAACTACTTCACAGTCAATCCAAAAATTTTTTCGGATGGCCGAAAAAATGTACGTTAGGTTACCATGATTAGATGTGGGAAAATCTAAACCAATTAAACTCTCCCCCCAAAAGCAATCCTAAAAGCAAAGGCTACTTCACAGGAAATAGACTTTTTGTTAAACAGGTTTAGTGGAGGATCTCTATCCTGGCTTCACCGTGACCAGTAAAAAGGGTGATGGGGGGTTTCGTATGTGCACAGACTACCTAAAGTGAACAGGCACAATTACGATGCTTACCCTCTTCCTCGTCTGGATGACGTAATTGACTTTGTGGGGAAGGCTACTTTTGTGTCCAAATAGATCTCCTAAAAAGGTTCTATCAGGGACCTTTGAAAAGATAAGGCAAAGGGAAACTCTGCCTTCTAATTCCAGGAGGTATTATCAGTAACAGTTACCCCCCCTTTGGGAAAGAAAAAATTCCCCCTCTTCATTCCAGAAACTCATCCCTCAGCTATTAAAGGGCTTAAAGGGACGGCAGCATACCTAGATGAATTGTTTGGGGTCTGATACTTGGGGCAACACCTACTTAACTTAAAGCTCTGTTTTGAGACCCTTTTAAAAATTCCCAAATTTAAAATTTTAATTTATTTTTAAATCTTCCTTTGGGCCGGGCCCCTATCACTTTTCTTTAGGCCAAAGAAGTAGGTTTGTGGTAATGTTTCACCTAAATTCTAAAATTCTTTCGATTAAAAATTATCCAGTTCCTCATTATAGAAAAAACCCTTTAACGTTTCCTAGGCAGAAAGGATTTTACAGAAGATTCTGTAAAATCTCAGATATTGAAGCCCCTCTTACCTCTCTTCCATCAAAAGTTCCCCTTAATTGGACGTCAATTTTTAACACTGCTTTTTTAATAAAGCAAAAAAATTAATGTGCTCTGCACCCATTCTCCTGTCCCGACTTCCCCAAACCTTTTTTATTACAGGGTTTATGCTTTGAGTCGGGGTTGGGGGGGTACTATTCAAATCGGGAACAAATTGCAGCCTGAAGCATACTTTTTCAGCCAAGTTCCAGCCACACAAAAAGCTTACCTACCAATTTTAAAAAAGAACCCTGCGCGGTACTGGGTTTGGAACATTTCGTTATTGGGCCAACACGCAGGTGGTCACAGTCTACAGTGATCACAACCCCTTATCTATCTCCAACCATGAAGAATCACCAAAAACAACTTAGCGTTGGACGCTCAGGCTTTCAGCCCTACAATTTAAAATTCAGACATTGCCGGCAAAAAAAATGTGTTGGCGACCTTTTTTCAAAGTCTATTTAATATTTTATTTAGGTTAGATGATTTTTGGGAACCCCCCTTTCAAGCCTTTTTTTTTACCCCCGATGTGGGGGGGTTTTTTTTAGTGAGGGAACGGGGACCGCCGCTTGATCTTGGACCTATTTTGGCTTATCTGACTGCTGTCCCCACTCTGAGTTTAGGGTTTGGGTTTCAAGGGACTAGGAAAGCGAGCTCATCAAGGTTGGATGGTGGGGGAGGATAGGCGGCCCATTATTTTGTGCCCGGGGCCGGTTACCACTGGAGGGGGCAGCCTAACCTAGCCTTTTCGGGGGGGGGGGTGTGGGAGCAAAGATCGTAACCTTTTTCGGCGCATGGACACACCCTCATTTTCAGGGACTCCCCCCAAACCCCGAACCAGGTTGCTAAAGTTGAGAGGGGCCCCCCACGTTCAACTAGTGACCAGGTTCTAGCCAATTAAAAGGGGGTTGACAAAAACAAGGTATGGGATACCCCCTCTCCCGTCTGCCCTTTTTATTCCCCCCTAGAGCTGGTTGAAGCACGGGCGCTATTTTGGGCTTCTATTTCCCTTGCTTACCGTGGGTGCACTATATTTATCCGAAAATAGTGTACAAATTGCTGTTTTAATTGGTGAAGGATAATAAGTCTAAAAAATTTTTCTACTGTGTTTATTTGCTCCCCTTACACCTGGGGAAAAAGGCTTTTTTAAAAACCAGGTTGTAATATGTACCACAGGGGTTCTGCACCATCAGGTGGTTGGACCTCAGGGGGTTTGGTCCATCAGGGGGTTTTGTACCATCAGGGGGTTGTGGACCTCAGGTGGTTGTGGGCCATCAGGGTTGAGGGCCATCAGGTGGTTGTGGACCATCAGGTGGTTGTGGACCATCAGGTGGTTGAGGACCATCAGGTGGTTGTGGCCATCAGGTGGTTGTGGACCATCAGGTGGTTGTGGACCATAAGGTGGTTGAGGACCATCAGGTGGTTGTGGACCATCAGGTGGTTGTGGACCATCAGGTGGTTGTGGACCATCAGGTGGTTGTGGACCATCAGGTGGTTGTGGACCATCAGGTGGTTGAGGACCATCAGGTGGTTGTGGTCCATCAGGTGGTTGTGGACCATCAGGTGGTTGTGGACCATCAGGTGGTTGTGGACCATCAGGTGGTTGTGGTCCATCAGGTGTTGGGACCATCAGGTGGTTGTGGACCATCAGGTGGTTGTGGACCATCAGGTGGTGTGGACCATCAGTGGTTGTGGACCATCAGTTGGTTGTGGACCATCAGGTGGTTGTGGACCATCAGTGGTGTGGACCATCAGGTGGTTGTGGACCATCAGGTGGTTGTGGTCCATCAGGTGGTTGTGGACCATCAGTTGGTTGTGGACCATCAGGTGGTTGTGGACCATCAGTTGGTTGTGGACCATCAGTTGGTTGTGGACCATCAGGTGGTTGTGGACCATCAGGTGGTTGTGGACCATCAGTGGTGTGGACCATCAGGTGGTTGTGGACCATCAGGTGGTTGTGGTCCATCAGGTGGTTGTGGACCATCAGTTGGTTGTGGACCATCAGTTGGTTGTGGACCATCAGGTGGTTGTGGACCATCAGTTGGTTGTGACCATCAGTGGTTGTGGACCATCAGGTGGTTGTGACCATCAGTTGGTTGTGGCCATCAGGTGGTTTGTGGACCATCAGGTGGTTGTGGACCATCAGGTGGTTGTGGTCCATCAGGTGGGTGTGGACCATCAGGTGGGTGTGGACCATCAGGTGGTTGTGGTCCATCAGTTGGTTGTGGACCATCAGTTGGTTGTGGACCATCAGGTGGTTGTGGACCATCAGGTGGTTGTGGTCCATCAGGTGGGTGTGGACCATCAGGTGGGTGTGGACCATCAGGTGGTTGTGGTCCATCAGGTGGGTGTGGACCATCAGGTGGGTGTGGACCATCAGGTGGTTGTGGACCATCAGGTGGTTGTGGTCCATCAGTGGTGTGTGACCATCAGGTGGGTGTGGACCATCAGGTGGGTGTGGACCATCAGGTGGTTGTGGACCATCAGGTGGTTGTGGACCATCAGGTGGTTGTGGTCCATCAGGTGGTTGTGGTCCATCAGGTGGGTGTGGACCATCAGGTGGGTGTGGACCATCAGGTGGTTGTGGACCATCAGGTGGTTGTGGACCATCAGGTGGTTGTGGTCCATCAGGTGGTTGTGGACCATCAGGTGGTTGTGGACCATCAGGTGGTTGTGGTCCATCAGGTGGTTGTGGTCCATCAGGTGACAATACCAACAGTCTGATGGACCGTGGCGGTCACGAACGCCTGATGTACGTGATGGTATGTTTGGTACTTGGTAGAGCTAACTTTAATGTGGGGAGAGAGAGGGAGGTACAAAGAGAGAGAGTTAGTGAGAGGGAGAGAGAGAGAGAGAGAGAGGAGAGAGAGAGAGGGGAGAGAGAGAGAGAGAGAGGAGAGAGAGAGAGAGAAGTGAGAGTGAGAAAGTGAGAGAGTGAGAGAGTGAGAAAGTGAGAGAGTGAGAGAGTGAGAGAGAGAGAGAGTGAGAGAGTGAGAGAGTGAGAAAGTGAGAGAGTGAGAGAGTGAGAGAGTGAGAGAGTGAGAAAGTGAGAGAGTGAGAGAGTGGGGAGAATGAGAGAGAGTGAGAGAGGGAGAGTGTGAGAGTGAGAGAGAGTGAGAGAGAGAGAGAGTGAGAGAGTGAGAGATTGAGAGAGTGAGAGAGAGTGAGAGAGAGAGAGTGAGAGAGTGAGAGAGTGAGAGGGGAGTGAGAGAGTGAGAGAGTGAGAAGAGTGAGAGAGAGTGAAGAGAGAGAGAGAGTGAGAGAGTGAGAGAGTGAGAGAGAGAGAGAGAGAGAGAGAGTGAGAGAGAGAGAGTGAGAGAGTGAGAGAGTGAGAGAGTGAGAGAGAGGAGAGAGAGAGAGAGAGAAGAGAGAGAGAGAGAGAGAGAGAGAGAGAGAGGAGGATAGAGAGAGAGAGATGAGAGAGTAGAGAGAGGAGAGTGAGAGAGAGAGAGAGTGAGAGAGAGAGAGAGTGAGAGAGTGAGAGAAGTGAGAGAGAGTGGAGTGAGAGAAGAGAGAGAGAAAGAGTGAGAGTTTGAGAATGTGAGAGAGAGTGAGAGGAGAGTGAGAGAGAGAGAGAGAGAGAGAGAGAGAGAGAGAGAGAGAGAGTGGAGAGGAGAGAGTGAGAGAGAGAGAGAGAGTGAGAGAGAGAGAGAGAGAGTGAGAGAGAGAAGAGAGTGAGAGAGTGAGAGAGAGTGAGAGAGAGAGATTGTCCGTGAGTTGAGTGAGTGAGATAGCTCTCACATAATCACCAAGGCGACCTGCCTTGATAAAATATATATCAACGGATATCAGTTCCCATGACGGTTGGGTGTTGTGGTCAGTGGTGGTAGTGGTGGTCGTGGTAGTAGTGCTGGGTTGTGGTGGTAGTGTGGTTCGTGGTGGTAGTAGGTGGCTCTGTGGTGGCAGTCGGTGGTAGTGGTGTAGTGGTGGTTGTGGTGGTAGTGGTTGGTAGCAGTGGTCGGGTAGTAGGTGGTTAGTGGTGGTAGTGCTAGGTAGTTAGGTGGTAGTGGTGGCAGTGGTGGTAGTGGTGGTAGTGGTGGTAGTGGTGGTAGTGGTGTAGTTGTGGTCTGTGGTGGACACGTGGTGGTCAGTTGGTCGGCAGTGGTGCATGTGGTGCAGTGGTGGTAGTGGTGGTGGTTGTGGTAGTGGTGGTAGTGGTGGTGTGGTGGTAGTGGTGTAGTGGTGGTAGTGGTTATAGTGTCGGTAGTCGGTGGTAGTAGTGGTGGTAGTCGGTGGGAGTGGTGGAGTGGTGGTAGTTGTTGTAGTGTTGTATAAAACAACCCATTAAACAAAAAAAACAACAAATAACACCACACAACACAAAAACCCACACAAAAACCCCCCCCCCCCCAAAACCCACCCCCCCCCCCCCCCCCCAAACAAAAAAAAAAAAACTGGTGGTGGTGGTGGTAGTGGTGGTAGTGGTGTAGTGGTGGTAGTGGTGGTAGTTCCTGTGTATTGACTGTAGTGTGGTAGTGTGGTAGTGGTGGTAGTGGTGGTAGTGAGGTAGTCGGTGGCAGTGGTGGATAGTTGTGGTAGTGGTGGTAGTGGTGGTAGTGGTGGTGGTGGTGGTGTTGGTGGTAGTGGTGGTATTGGTGGTCAGTGGTGGTGGTGGTGGTAGTGGTTGTATTGGTGGTAGTGTTTGGTAGTTTTTCTTTTTATTTTGGGGGGGGGTTCGACCCCCCCCCCCTTGGTAGGGTGGTAGTGATGGTAGTGGTGGTAGTGGTGGATAGTTGGGGTAGTGATGGTAGTGGTGGGAGTGGTGGTAGTGTTGGTAGTGGTGGTAGTGGGAGTTAGTGGTGGTAGTGATGGTAGTGGTGGTAGTGGTGGTGGTGGTGGTAGTGGTCGGTGGTGGTGGTTAGTGGTGCGTGGTGGTGGTAGTGATGGTGGTGGTAGTGCGTGGTAGTTGGTTGTAGTGCGTGGTTAGTGGTGGTAGTGGTGGTTAGTGGTGGTGGGTGGTTGTGGTGGGTGGTGGTGGTCCCCCCCGCCTAGTGGTGGTGGTGGTGGTGGTTGATGGTGTGTGGTGGTAGTGGTTGGCTGGTGGTGGTAGTGGTGGTAGTGGTTGGTGGTGGTGTATTGGGTGGTGGTTGGTGGTAGTGGTGGTAGTGGTGGTACGTGGTGGTGGTCGGTGTAGTGGTGGTGGTGGTGGTAGTAACGGTGGTTAGTGGTGGTAGTGGTGGTGGTGGTGGTGGTGGATGGTAGTGGTGGTAGTGGTGGTAGTGGTGTAGTGTGGTGGTGGTGGTAGTGGTGGTAGTGGTGGTATGGTGGTGGTGGTGGTGGGTGGTGGTGTTTGTGGTGGTGGTAGTGGTGGTATGGTGGTAGTGGTCGGTAGTGGTGGTGGTGGTGGTAGTGGTGGTAGTGTGTGGTAGTGGTGGTGGGGGAGATGATAGGAGATATGAGATGTAGAGAGGGGGTTGGGGATGTAGTGGTGGTAGTGGTGGTAGTGGTTGGTGGTGGTGGGGTGGTGGTGGCTTGGTGGTAGTGGTGGTAGTGGTGGTAGTGGTGTTTAGTGGTGGGGTGTGGTAGTGGTGGGTATGGTTCGGTTAGTGTTTCGTGGTGGTGGTTGTGTGGTGGTGGTGGTAGTGGTGGTTAGTGGTGGTAGTGGTGGTGGTGGTGGTGTGTGTAGGGTGGTGGTAGTGGTGCTAGTGGTGCTGTAGTGGTGTGTCAGTGGTGTGTGGTGGTGGGGTGGTGTGGTGGTAGTGGTGGTAGTGGTGGTAGTGGTGGTACGTGGTGGTAGTAGGTGGTGGTGGTCGGTAGTGGTGGTGGTGGTGGTAGTGGTGGATAGTGGTGGTTGTGGTGGTAGTGTGGTAGTGGTGAGTAAGTGAGTGGTAGTGGTAGTAGTGGTGGGGTAGTGGTGTGGTGGTAGTGGTGGTATTGGTGGTTAGTGGTGGTGGTAGGTAGTGGTGGTAGGTGGTGGTAGTGGTGGTGGTAGTGATGGGTGGTAGTGTTCGGCAGTTAGTAGTGGTGGGTGATGGAGGGTAGTGCTGTGGTAGTAGTGGTGGTGATGGTGGATGTCAGATGGTGGTAGTGGTGGTGGTAGTTAAGTAGTGGTGAGTGATGGGGTAGTGGGGGTGGTAGTAGTTTGGTGATGGTGGTAGTGGGTGGTGGTTGTAGTGGTGTGAGGGTGGTCCAGAGTTGTTGTGGTGTGGTGGTAGTGGTGGTGGTTGTAGTGGTGTTGGTTGGTAGTGGTGGTGGTAGTAGTGGTGGTGATGGTGATAGTGGTGGCTGGTAGTAGTGGTGGTGATGGCTCGGTACGTGCGTGGATGATTTGTGGCATGCATAGAGTACGTAAACCTTTATTTGGCGCACCCCTCTCACCGTACACACCATCATTTACAGAGCTCATCTCCTCCCAACCAGCAAAACCAGGGGACTTAGGGTTGGCGATGGGAGCCCCGTCCGTTAAAACCCCACCCGTACCCAGGTTACAGCCAATGAGAAGATGGTTTTTGGCAATCGCAAGAGGTTATGTGGGTAACCAATATCCTGTTGACCTTGTCTTTCATTATAGAGCTGGTTGAAGCCGGTCTGCTATCTTGTAGGCTTCCCCCTATTCTGTCCTTGCTTACCAATGGAAGGCTAGCACTTAATACCTATTGTTGGACATTAGTGTATCATACTTCTCGTTCTAAAACTGGTGAAGGCATAAATTAAAGTCAAATGTTTTTTGCTGTGTTTATTTTGCTCCCTTTACACCACAGGATACAAGGCCTTTGGACTCCTGGGTTGTAAATTATGGGTTGCCTGTCCGAGAGCTGGAGCTGGACTTACCGCCAGCTCGGGTTGATCCATAGGGTGAAGCTGGAAGCTGGAAACATTTGTGCAGCTTGCTGTCTGGTTTGCATTCACGCTTTGCCAACGCTTTTAAAAACTTTGGTGTCACTTGCTTTGCTATGGTCAGCCTGGCTATTTTTATGATTCGTTCAACAGCTCGCTTACTAGCCTGTCCGGCTGTGATGGATTTTGCAATCAGCTTTTGCTATTGGTATCCACCTTGTAAGTGTATATGCGTATTCTGCAATCGTACTGTGCATAGCAAATAACTTATACATTTGGCGGTATGCCATCTGAGGTCAGACGTCTGTGGGTCGGTATATAACCTTATTTAACTTGCCTAAATTGTACACTACCAGAGTCTGTTGGCAATTGATCGTTCACATTGGATTTGATTACGATCCGCTCTCTCACAGCTGCGCAACTGCGTTCGATGATCACTGACAACTTCGGGATTAGAGATGGCACATCAGACTCCCTTCCTCTACGGGAGCCAGGAATAAAACTCGATGTTCTAGCAGGAGGAAGGATGATACATTCAATGTGAGCAAAAACCCTATAAATCATTCAGTATAGTGCTGCAGGGTTGTCTCATGGTGAAATCAGCGGCGTTGGCACTTGGATGGCAATAATCAAATCTTGAGAAGATAGGAGAATCCATGAGGGCATTTGCAAGGAAGGTTTGATAGGGAAAATATGAATGATGGCAGTTTTCGCTTCTTGTAAATAACTTTAGTTCTACAGAAGCAGAGTACAGACTTGTTCCCGTTTCAATGAGGCCTCGAAACAAGACACATTTTTCAAAGCTTCGAAAATCAGGCTCAAGCCTTTGATCCACGGTGGACGGAACAGCATTTGGGCATACGTTGGTTCACAAAGCATTGTTTGTACCAGGCTCAGGATTTACGTCAGTGTTAAATGACACTGACGTTTTGAGAGCATTTACTTGTATCCAGCTAAGTATAGGAAAATTTTCAAGTTTAGCAGACGACAGCTTGGTCATCCTGGTTGATTTTTGTGCACAGACTAAAAGACTATTACAGCTGTATAAAACAAAGTGGTGTTGTAACCTTCGATGATCATTGTGCAACTTATTCTGGTTGACAACTGCTGGAGTCTGTTGGACCAGAGGTTAGAGTCTTTATGCAGGACGTGACTTAAACTCCACCTGATTGGAAGGTTGCCCAGGGTTGGCTGATACCTTTGTAATACTAACTGATCACTGTCCGAAGCAGTCTCTCTCGCTTTCAACAGCTGGCATGAGTGAGATCGCCAACCTTGGAGGATGAAGTGCCGCGGAGGGTGAACATCGACATCAGCCAAGTAAGATCACCTGGTGAGCAACGGCCTACTAACTTATGGTCACCTGGTGAGAGACAAACCACTCAAACATGGTGTAAATCGGACAACAGTATCCAGAGAGACACCAGCCGGAGCAACACCAGTTTGCAACGTCAGCAGGGAAGTTAAGGGGCAAACCTGTCATTCTGCTACCTGTGCGAATAAGTAGGTCCATTGTCCCAATCTGTCCCAACAAAACCCACCAATGGGAAAATCTTCTAATATCCCTAGTAACATATGTCATTGAATGAAGTGGAGAAAGGATGACCCCTTATTACTGTCAGGTTTTATATTCCCTTCAGGAAAATCAAAACAACTGAGTAAACCTTTAGAGATACATGAGCATATTGCTACTTATATGAGAGGGAGTTATTACCCCTTTCAAAAGAACACCTCTTAATTCCTCCTGTTTTGTTCGGATTGCATTTGGGAGGAGCTATATATTTGTCCCTTTGTATGCATAAAACTTTTTTGTTACAAGTGCCAAAATATTACACTGGGTACTTGATGTGGTGTATCGAAGATTCCCCATGAAGATGCCTGTTTCTCGTAATGGGTGATAACAAGTACCACTGCTTGTGTATGTCCTGAAACCACATAATGATAATTCTTCTCCGGTGTGGCCTTAACTCTGGAACATCCCATAGGGTTGTCTGGCAGAGAATGTTGCCTATCCTTGGACGTATCCGTTATCGCAATAGCCACTTTGTTTTACGACGGAAATGGCCTGGGCCTCGTAGATCATGCCTTCTATTCCAAGGTTGCAGGTTTGCCACTCTATCGCTGTTTACCATGCCCGAGGGACTGTCCTACCGGGAGGAACCAAGAAAGGACTCTTCTTTTAAATTTCGTTTTCAGGGCTCAGCATGAGTAAATCCTCTTTGGATTCATTCCGGTCAAGTTAAACTTAAAAACAACATATATTGTTCTGACCAGAGACTGAGTAAGGAGAGTAGTGGGCCGGACAAATGTCTGAAGGTAGTAGTTCCAACAAAAGTTAGACCTCAAATATTGAACATAGCCCTCATAATACGTCTTAGGAGGTCACTTAGAGAATTACTAAAACATTATACAGAATCTACAAATGAATTTTATTGGCCTAAAAATTTAATGCAGGAATGTGAAGAATCATATCTCGGTGTTGACGAGGAATGTCAGCTTAACGTTAGGGATACATGGACATTTTATTAAACTGCACTCTCCTCCCTATACCTGTTTGATGGAAGAACCTTTTGCTTATTAATCATTGACTGTGTAGGTCACTACCTAGGTCCAAAGTCGGGAATCAGTATTTATTTAACAATATGGATAGAGTTACTAGAATACCCAGAAGCAATTCCCATATGCAGTATTATTAATTAAGTATTCTCTCAAATAGCTTTACTGAGTTTTTTTCTTGTTTTGGCATTCTCAATTACTGTTCAAAGTGATTATAAGGTAATTAACCATTTGAACTGCCAAAGCTTTAGGAAAGCCTATAATAGGTTAGGGTATCTACAACTTTTCAATGCCTACTTCAGCCCTCAGTCCCCAAAGGAGCTCTTCGAAGATTCCACCCGACAATTAAAAACCTTGTGATAACTTTTTGCCATGGCATTTTCCTCAGACTGGGGTGAATCTCTACCTTTGTTGCTGTTTTCAATGAGAGAAAAACAGTGCAGGAGTATACGGCGTATATTCCGTTTAAGCTGGGGTTTGCTTTCCTGGGGCATGGGGATGGAGGGGACATTGTTAGACGGTTGACAACATCATGACGGTAATGGTATCATATCTTAGTATTTGCCTCAGTGCTGGAGGCAATGATAGTAGGCAAGCAGTTAGAACGTGAGGATATTTTTAGTAGAAAATCAGGACAGCTATAGACATTTTAGGAAGAAGGGGGCGGCGCTCTGTCCATATGTGGCATTTTGACAAGGAAGATTTGTTGCGTATGATAGGTTGTCAGAGGCAATTGGTATTCGTTTTAATTGTTGGCTGGATAAAACAATGTAAGGATAATGCCGTACTCATCATTGACAACTGAGACAACTTATATGGCCGGAATGACACTTCGTATGCCAAAGGGTATGGGGTTCACTTATCCAGGGGCAGGTGTGGGTTTTCTTGCTAAACTCAGTCTGAGGGGGTTTTTGTTTAGGACTTATTAAACTAGGATTTAGTAGAGGTCATGGGTTTTGAAATGATTAATAATGAGTATGTGATATATTGAACTTATGCCTGATATTAAGATCTTAATAGTAACTGTCATGAGTATCTCTGGGTAATGATAATTTCAAGAATTTGTGTAAAAACAAAATGATGGAATACGGAAAAATGTGCAGATGAAAAAAACATATGATGGAATTTTATGCCAAACAGTGAAGTGCAAGAAATAATCATTAATACTACGTTTGGTAGCATGTGCGGGAAACTTTGGATTATCATTGCATTAATCTGAAACGTGGTATGATTTAAAGAGTCGGGATTTGACTGTGAGTGTAATATTTAGGGATTTAAGTTGTTCAAATGTGGTAGAATGTAATGGGAAGGGGGAGGAGTTGCACCGCGCGGATGGCGCACGAGAATATATTAATTGTTGCATAAAAACAGGTATAAAAATAGATGGAGGCAAGTAAACAGAGTCTGTTTGGGTAGAGTTCGTGGGAGGGTCATGAAAAAACTAATTCTAGGTGTAATATGCCGACCTCCAGGCTTGGATCACGAAAGAGGGGTGGGACTTCTTTGGGACGAAATTGTTAGGCTTCTGGACACAGTAACATAGTGTATAGTAGGGGACTTTAACTTTAGTCAAATTGACTGAAATTCTTTGACAGGTAATCTAAGAGTCCAGTGACTATATGGAAACAGTTCAGGGCTGTTTTTCTGAAACAGAGTGTAACTGAGCATACCAGGGGTAATTAATTTGCTAGACTAGTCTTGTCAAAATAAGGAACTCACCTCGTGAATAATTCCATCGGGAGATCACTGAAGAGCTTGGCGCAAGTGATCACAATCCATCACTTTTAGCATTAATTGGGGAATGCAAGAATAATGATAATACAGTAAAAATCCTGATTTTACGTTCTGCCGATTATAATTGGACCTTTAGGGAACATCTGTCCTAATCTTGATTGGGGTTATCTAGCTATGATTTTTTTGACGATAATCATTTTTTTTTTTTTTTTTAACTTATGAATATGAAGGGATCTGATTGATATGATTGTTTTGTAATAATGTACACAGTGGCCCAGTGTATATACATTCCCCAGAGAGAAATTAGGTCTAAATAATAACGATCCCAAAGGGTTTACAGGAGGCTAAAGCTTCTATTAGGGGAGGAAAAGGGATTTATAAGCGCATCAGAAGATGGAGAGGTTACCTTACTGACCAATATGTTCAGCTTAAAGGAGAAGTAAAAAAGGCCGATTAGAAAGGCTAAACGTGGACTATGATAATCAGAGTTGCTATGAATCAAAGACTAATCCAAAGGGATTCTTTCAAGTGTATAGGGCCGATAGGTGAAGGAAAGTAGTGACCTCTCGAAAACTTGGAAAGGACAGCTGACGGGATAATGAACTGGAAATGTGTTCTTATTTAATGACTATTGTTCGTTTGTCAGTTTTTAACACAGGAGATGTAAATGAGATTCAGTAATTAAAATTATTTAGTTTCCGGATGTATTTAAGTTAAACTTATATTACTGTCAGAGGGACATGGTTATTAAAAACGAATAGCCAAACTGAAACATAATAAGGTCCCGGGACCCAGATGAGTTGTTTTCCAGGGTACTTAAGGAATGCAAGATGGAGCTTAGTCAAGCCCATTAACGAGTGTCATTTCAAAGCGTCCATCCTTACCAGTGTTGTGCCAGAGTTGTGGGAAGATGGGCTAATGTGGCTTCCTTTATTTCAAATCAGGGGATAAGTTCACTCCTTAATTTACCGTCCAATAAGCCTGACATCTATTGTGGATAAGTTATTAGGAATCAATTATAGCTGACATTATCAGAAGTCACCTTGAAGAGCTTAACTTGATAGATGGAATCTCAGATGCGATTCACGAGAGTCGTTCCCTGCCTGCAAACCTTGATGACGATTATTCTATAGACATTGAGCGGCAAGTTGGACAGTGATAAGGAATTTGCATATTGTTTATTTGGATTTTAGTAAAGCCTCTGTTTAGAGTACTCACAAGAGACTCTTAAGAAACGTGGCAGCTAATGGTATAGGAAGGTAACGTTCTAGCATGAGTATTGAGGCATGGCTTGCCACATCATAGAAAGCAGAGAGTTACCATTATATGGAGTGAAATCTGAATGGGGATTAGTCACTGTGGCGTTCCACAAGGATCAGTTTTAGGGCCCTCTCTTGTTCTTAATTTTACATTATTGACCTTGATGATGGGGATTACTAGTGACATCGAGTAAGTTTGATGATGATACATAGATAGGCCGTATAATTCACTTGAGGAGGATATCAATGAATCTCCCAGGACGATTTGAACAAATTAATGTCTTGGTCTGAGAAATGGCAGATGAAGTTTAATGTGGATAAGCTGTTGGTACCTTGCCCTTGGTATTGAAAGTATCACCTCGAAGCTATATTCTGGTTGAAGTAGAGCTTGCGTTCATAAAAGATGTGGTGTAAGGTGTACTCTTGCTAATGTGTGCCGTGTACTTAGCTCAGTGGGGAACGTGTTCTTAGCTCAGTGGGGACGTGTACTTAGGCTCAGTGGTGGTCGTGTATTCTTAGCTCAGTGGGGACGTGTACTTATGCTCAGTGGGGACGTTGTACCTTAGCTCAGTGGGTAGACGTGTTACATAGCTCAGTGGTGACGTGTATTAGCTCAGTGGTGATGTGTACTTAGCTCAGTGGTGACGTGTACTTAGTCAGTGTGACGTTGTACTTTTGCTCAGGGTGGACGTGTACTTAGCTCAGTTGGTGATCGTTTGTACTTAGCTTCCTGGAAGACCTGCTTGTTGTGTGCTCTCTGTGAATCTGAACCAGGATGCCCTCTTCTTGAGCAGCTTTACAGCAGCTGCAGAGGAGAAGAACTCAGAGTTGCTAAATGGAGATACTCGGCGTTTAACGGTGAGAACAAGTGGATCGTAGTAATCCTCCTGTTCCGCTGAGTCCCCAGGTTAAGAGGGGAGCTTGGTCAAGGGTACGGGCAAAATGGAACCAAGCTGGAAAGGAATTAAGGGAAACGGTTGGTGAGGCAGAAAAAACATCGAGAAACCAGAAGACTGCGTGGAAACTTACCAACTCATTCTGGGCTACCTCGACGAATGTGAGTGTTCTACTGGGAATTCCACACGGAGCACCAAGGTATGCATTGGCAGACGTGAGTGGAGACATCCCTAGAAACCCCAACGAAGACCATCGAGACGGTCGTACGAATTCACAAGTGGGGTTATGCTACCTGGCGAATTTGATGTCGACTACTCGGCAGCATCACTACGAACGACGCCAAGGAAGTAAAAAAACATGTTGGTTGTTGGGGATAGTCAGATTAGGTACATGGATAGGGCATTCTGTTTGAAGGATAGGAGTAGAGCGCTGAGAGTGTGTTTTCCCTGGGGCTGGGATGAAGGATATTGTTAGCCATCTGGATGACATCATGAGAGGTAATGGGAGCAATCCTATTATCTGTGCTCAGTGCTGGGTGGCATCGATGTTGGCAAGACAAGGAGTGGAGGACCTGATTAGCAGGGTTTTAGGTCAGCAATAGAGACTAATTAGGATGAAGGTAGGGATAAACATGTCATATGTGTAATTTTCCAAGGAGAGAGTTGGAAATGAATGGTTGTCTCCAGAGCAATTGGTGTCAATTGCTGGATGGACAAATACTGTATGGAAAATCGCGGGTCAAAACATTCATTGACAATGGGACCCTTCTTCTATGGCGAAATGACATGTATGCCTGGGATGGGGTTCACTTTGTCTAGGTGAGGGGTGGGTGCACTGAGCCATTGAGTGGAGGGAGCTGTGCTGTTAGTCTTTAAACTTAGGAATAGTTAGTGGTATGGGGTTTTGGCGGAGGAAAACAGTGAAGTCGCAGGGTAGTAAACATGAGTACTAGGAGAATAGTATAGCCAAAATGAGGAGGATATTGAAAAGCCAGTTGAACTAATTGGACATTGACAGTAATAGGTTTAGTGAGGAAGATAACAGAAGGGAGCAGAAGGGTAAAGAGTTAGGAGGGTCATTAATATTTATGACACAAATCGTCGCGTGGCTAGGTATAAGTTGGACGAGTTTGAGACTTGTAGACTAGTGCAGGTCAACATAGATGTATTTGGCCATTACTGAGAAGTGGTTTATTTCAAAAAAGTCGGACATGGCCTGCAGAAGGTCACTTTTCAGGGTTTTAATTGTTCCAAGTAGATATGAAGTATCGGGAGGGGGGTGGGGTGGCATTGTAATGTCAGTGATGCTTGAATTGGTTGTTTTTTATTAAAACGGGTATTAAGTCTGAAGTAAACACATTACAGAGTCGGATTGGATAGAATTTTCAGAGGTGCATGGAAAAATTAATTTTAGGTGGTGAAATATACCGATCACCCAAATTTAGATAGGGACCAGGGTGACTACACTATGGGGAGGAAATTTTTAGGGCCCACAGGCACGATAATGTAGTATTTCTAGGAGACTTTAACTTTTAGTTTCTTATTGTTTGGAATTTCTTGACTGGTATTTTTTTCTAGAATCATTACGATTTCTTAGAAGTAGTTCAGGAATTGCTTTTTGAACAGCAGGTTTGTGACAGAAACCATACAAGGGAGGTAATAAAACTGCTTGACTTAGTTCTGGCAAGCAATGAAATCCCTCCACCCTTGTTAATAATTGAAAGTTTCAGAGGAACTGGGTGCTAGCCGACCACAAATCAATTACATGTTGAATTGAATGGAAGTATGATAGTAGGATATAACTCAGTAAACCGTCCTGATTTTCGCCTTAGCAGATTACGATTATGGCTTAGGAACACTTATCATCTGTTGACTGGGGGTATGAAGAGAGCTTATCAATATGACAGTTTTCTGAACCACTTACATGATGCTCTAAGAATGTTTATACCTTATATGCGAAATTAGATCAAATAAGAACATGACCCAAAATGGATGGAATATAGGCTGAATATCCTACTAGGCATAAGAAAGGAATTATAGGCGTATCAAAAGAAGAGAGGGTCATCTTATGAATCAGTTTAATTGACATTAAGCGGGACATTAAAAAGGGGATAAGAAAAAGCTTAAAGGGACTTATGAAATTAAAGTTGCGGCCTAGGGATTATTAAACTAACCAAAAAGTTTTTTTCCAGGTCTATAGAAAAAGTCAGAGATAAGATAGGTCCGTAAAAATAATATCGGGCACCTTACTGACATAGAGAATGAATGTGCTCGATTTTAATTAATTGATTCTCTCATCACGGTTTTTACACTGGAAAATGGAAATGAGGTAAGTGGTATTGGGAAGAGGATAGGAATATTTTGAGGAATTGTTAAATGTTGATGAAGATTAGGGAAGCTGTGATTTCGTGTATACGGGGCAAGGCAGGCAATAAACATCTTGTAGGAAGTGACGGGATCTACGAAGCCAGTTGTGAGTGTGGGGAAGTTCGTTGAAGGCAGTAGGTAAAATTGAAAGGAGGGTAAGGCAGCCGGGATTGATGGGATATAAGTTAGAATTCGTTTTAAAGCATAGGTGCGGGATATATTTTTGGAGTGGTTGGTGCAATTATTTAATAAATGTATGGAAGAGTGGTAAGGTACACTAGGGATTGGCAGAGAGCACTGCATAGTTCCTTTGTATATAAGGCAAAGGCGATAAAAGAGAGTGCAAAAATTTATAGGGGGATAAGTCTGTTGAGTGTACCTGTAAGTGTATGGTAGAGTTATAATTGAAAGAATTAAGTGTATTTCGTCAGGAGCAATAGGATAGACAGATGAAAAGGAGGTCTTTAGGAGAGGTTAGGGGGGTGTGTGGACCTGGGTGTTTACTGTGAAACATATAAGTGAACAGATTAGATAAGGCTAAGAGGAGTCTTTGTGGCAATTTTATGGATTTGGTAAAGGCGATATGACAGGGTGGTTAGGGGGCAATGAGGCAGATGTTGCAAGTGTATGGTTGTAGGAAGGTAGGTTACTGAAAGCAGTGAAGAGTTTTACGAGGATAGTGAGGCTCAAGTTAGAGTATGTAGGAAAGAGGGAAATTTTTTTCCCAGTAAAAGTAGCCTTAGACAAGGATGTGTGATGTCACCGTGGTTGTTTAATATATTATAGATGGGGTTTAAGAGAAGTAAATGCACGAGGTCCTTGGCAAGAGGCGTGGAGTTAAATGATAATGAATCATACTCAAAGTGGGAGTTGTCACAGTTGATCTTTGCCGATGACACTGTGCTCTTGGGGAGATTTGAAGAGAAGTTGCAGAGATTGGTGGATGCAATTTGTAGGGTGTGCAAAAAGAAGAAAATTAAAGGTGAATACAGGGAATGAGTAAGGTTATGAGGAATAACCAAAAGATTAGGTGATGAAAGACTTGAATATCAGATTGGAGGGGTGAGAGTATGGAGGAGGTGAAACGTATTCGATATTTGGGAGTGTGGACGTGTCAGCGGCTGGGTCTATGAAAGATGAGGTGAATCATAGAGTTGATGAGGAAAAAGTGGTGAGAGTGGTGCACTTCTTAGGAGGTCTGTGGAGACAAAAGAACTTTGTCCTTGGAGGCAAGTGGGGATTGTATGAGAGTATAGTTTTACCACCGCTCTTTATATGGTTGTGGAAGAGTGGGTGATGAATCGTTGCAGCGAGGAGAAGGCTGGGAAGGCAGTGGAGATGTCATGTATGAGGGCATGTGTGGGTCATTGTGAATATAATGCAGAGAATTCGTAGTAGTTTGGAAGTTAGGAGGAGGTGCGGGATTACCAAAAACTGTTGTCCAAGAGGGCTGAGAGAAGGGTTGTTGAGGTGGTCCATAGGACATGTTGAGAGAATGGAGCGAAACAGAATGACTTCAAGAGTGTTCGTCTGTAGGGGAAAGGAGGGGGGGTGGGGTGGGCCCCTAGGAAGGGTTGGAGGGGGGGTAAAGGGGTTTTTTTTTGGCGAGGGGTTTGGATTTCCCAGAGGCGTGGTGAGCGTGTTTGATAGGAGGAAGGGGGGAAAATGGTTTTTATTATTTGGTGCTTTTTGGGGTGAGAAAAGAAACATTTATGAAGGGATTCGGGGAAACGGCACCCGGGACGAGTCCTGGGATGGGGGAAAGTCAGTCCTTGCATTTTAAAGGGGGGGTGTTAATTTTTGCATTTTAAAAACTGTGTAAAAAGCCCCTTCTGGCAAGACAGTGATGGGGGAAAGATGGTAAAAGTTTTTTTTTTCGGGCCCCCTGCCTTGGGGGGAAAACGGCCGGTTGTTTAATAAAAAAAAAAAAAAAAATTTTACCAGGAAGCACTTAATATTCGGTAATTAATTTTTATAGTGGTCAGAAGAAGATAAATTATGTAACATCCAGTCATAGTGAAATGGTTGTGAAGCAGATAGACGACTGAAGCAAAATAAGAAAACCGGGTCCTGATGAGGTTTTTTCAAGGGTTCTAAAGGAATAAAAAGGGAAAGTCTGTGAACCATTAACTAATATTTTTAATTTATCTCTTAAACAGGTGCAGTGTCTGATATGGGGAAAGATGGTAGTAATTCCTATTTTTAAACGGGGAAAGTCGTTCCCGTCAAAATTACCCCCAATAAGCCTGCCCTAAATTGTAGGAAATTATGAGTCAATTATAGTGAGTTAAAAGAAGCCTTCTCGATAAGCATAGCTTGATTAATGATACTCAGATGGGATTCACAAGAGGCCGGTCTTTTAACTAATTTATTGATTTTCTTCAGAAAAGTTTTTGAGGCTGTTGACCGATAAGAATTTGTATTATTTACTTGATTTTAGTAAGGTTTTTGTAGATTTCTGCACCAAAGACTGTTGAAAAAAAGTAGCAGCTCATGGCTTGGGGGGAAAGGGTGCTCTCGTGGATCGATCAGGGCTCAGAAGGAAGAAAAAGAGTGCCCAAAAATGGGGTTAAACCCGAGTGGGGATCGAAAACAGTGGCTTTCCCACAGGGATCAGTCTTGTGCCCGTGTTGTTTAAATTATATAAATGATTGTGAAGGAATTACTAGGAATGAGAAAATTCGCCGATGACACGAGATAGGTGGGATAATTGATTCAAACGTAGTGTTGGGGAACTTCAGGAGGATTTAGACAAACTCTACTCTGGTCAGAAAAGTGGCAGAGCGTTCATGTAGAAAATGAAAGGGTTCTAAAGTGGGAGGTCCAAAACCCCTAGCACTTAAAGTTAAATAATGTAGAACTTAAACCATACGTTGCAAAAGGCTTGGGGTTATGGAAAGCGAAAACCTTAAAACCCAAGACAGAAATCCCTAAGCGTACTTTAATAGGCAAAAAGATTCTGGTTTATATCGAAGTGTAAGAACAGAAGTCCCGAGGTCATACTGAGCTTTATAATCATTGTAAGGGCCCCACCTAGATTTTGAGCTCAATTTGGTCTCCATATTACAGAAAGGACCAAAAATTTGTCAGAAAAAAATTCAGCGTAGGGTGACTAATTAATACATAGATTAGAAATCTTCCTTATGAAGAAAAGATTGAAGATCTTAAAATTACATTCACTTTTTTAGACGAAGAATGAGGGGAGACCTGATCGAAGGTTAAGTGGAAAATGGTATTAAAAAAGGGGGGGTATTAACAAGGTCTTGAGGATATCTCTCCAAAAGAGAACCCCCAGATTATTTTAAATTTGATAAGTTTAGATTTTGACAGGAAAAGGAAAGTATTGGGTTTGGGGAAAAAGGGTAGTAGATGAGTGGAACAGTCTACCAGTTGGATTTTGAGGCTGGACTTTGGGAGTTTCAAAAAAATTTAGGTTGGTAAAAACATGAGTGGGTGGGTTGGATTTTAGTGGGACTTGAATCGGCTTTTTTCTTGGGTGCATTTAAAATTTTGGGGGGGTCAAATGTTTGTTTGGGGATGAATTGTAAAGACCTGCTAGTATGGGGCCCGCAGGCCTGCTGCAGTTTTTCCTCCTTTCTTATGTCTTATGTTTTTGATTGGGAGTCATGGTAAAGAAAACTAAAGCCAAAACGCAGTGCCTTGTGTGGCAAAAAGGCCAAAAGTTCTTGGATTTATCTCAAGAAATATAAGTAAAGAAGTCCAAAGTTTTTTACAGTTATACATCACTAGTGAGGCCTCATTTTAATTATGTCTCGTTTTTTTCCCTTATACGGTGGAAAAGATCTTAGAGAAATCAAGAAGAATGACTAAAGATTTACTGTGTAAGGAACCTCCCGTATGAGATAGACTTAAAACCTTTAAAACTCCCCTTCTGGAGAGGCGTAGAAAAGAGTGGAAATATCATTGAATGTATAATTTGGATGCGGGGATAAACAAGGGAGATATTATTAAAATACTGAGGGGGTGAACCCGGTAAGAAACCGAAATAATGGATTTAAATTGGATAAATTTACATTTGAAAGGACTAGGTTTTAAATACGGTTTTCTAAATGAGTTGTGATGGTGGAACAGTCTTCCCCGTGGGGTGATAGAGGCTAGGCCCTTTGGGGAGCTTTAAGAAAGATGGACAAATTAGAGTGGGAGGGGTGGGGTTTTATTGGTGTCATGGGGTTTGGGGGTTATTTCTTGGGTTTTCTTTGGTAGAGATCGTTTGATAAGGACCGCCCGTATGGGCCAGAGGGCCCTTTTGCAGTGTTCCTACTTCTTATGTTTTTATGATTTTTGGGCACAAAAGTACGGGTCCTCTTGGGTGCTAAAGAAGGATGGATGGGGAAGCGTTAGTCAACACTCTACAAACCCTTTCAAGGTTTCAGGTGGCCCCCTCGTTAGCCAAGGTAAACCCAAAGACGCTCAAAGTAAGATGAACCGAGGTTGACAGAAATGCCAATTCCCTCTTCCCTCCAGGGACAAAGGGGTTGGTGCGGAAAATATACTGGCCACACCCCCGAAAGCTAGTTTGGAACCCCATGCAAAATTTTAATAAATTATCTGATGAAAAATTTTGTGGTATCCCTTGTTAAGCCTCAAAAACTAAAACTTACAAATTTTTTAATTTAAAATCTTTCCCCACACCAGATAAGTCCCAGTAATGATCTGTCCCCCTTTCCCCTGAGAACCTCTGACTCTTTGCACTTTTTTCTGAAATTAATGTTTTAAATTCCCAAAAATCGTCCTCCCCAAGGATCCTAGCACTTTAATGGTGGGGCTATATGAAACTCAGGAAACAAGTTTAACTGAGCTTCTACAGTCATATCCTAATATTTTTTCGGATGTGCCGAAAAAATGTACGTTAGGTTAACACGATGTAGATGTGGGAAACTCTAAACCTATTAAACTCTCCCCCTACAGATCTAATCCTGAAAAGCAGAGGCTACTTCAGCAGGAAGTAGAATTTTTGTTAAAGCATGGGTTAGTGGAGGAGTCGTCTAGTCCATGGGCTTCACCGTGCATCCTTGTTAAAAGAGCTGATGGAGGTTTTCGTATGTGTACAGACTACCGTAAGATGAATGAGGTCACAATCACAGATGCTTACCCTCTTCCTTGTCTGGATGACATAATCGACTTTGTGGGTAAGGCTACTTTTGTGTCCAAGTTAGATCTTACCTTTGACAGATAAGGTGAAGGAAATCTTTGCCTTCGTAACTCCAGGAGGTCATCAATATAGTTACCCCCTTTGGAATGAAAAACTCCCCCTCTTCATTCCAGAAACTTATCCATCAGGCTATTAAAGGACTTGAAGGCACGGCAGCACACCTGGATGATATTGTTGTGGTGTCTGATACTTGGGATCAACACCTACTTAGACTTAAGGCTCTTTTTGAGACCTTTCAGAGTTCCCATTTAACAGTTAATTTGAGAGTAAGACACATGTGCAACATCTGGGTATCTTTATTGTAGACGTTTCGCCATCCAGTGGCTTTATCAATACTTCCACTGGGGAATCCCGCCTACCAGTGAATTTGCCCTCGTCTGCTTCACCTGACGTTACTATATAAGCGCCAGGATTCTTTCTTCTGCTTCAGAATCTCCACGACTATGGTGCTGTTCGCACCTACTCCTAGGTTGAGGGACTGATTACCTCATCTTCTGTACATAGTTCTACTGTCTTCAAGTTATGTCCTAGAATTTGTATTGATAAAGCCACTGGATGGCGAAACGTCTACAATAAAGATACCCAGATGTTGCACATGTGTCTTACTCTCATCTTGTCGGTATTATATACCATTCGTACACAACAGTTAATTTATCTAAATCTTCCTTTGGCCAGGCCACTGTCACTTTTTTAGGCCATGAAGTAGGTAGTGGTAAAGTTGCACCTAAACTTGCTAAAGTTCTTTCTATTAAAGATTATCCAGTTCCTCATGATAGGAAATCTCTTCAACGTTTCCTAGGCATGATAGGATTTTACAGACGATTCTGTAAGAATTTCTCAGATATTGTAGCTCCTCTTACCTCTCTTACCAGTCACAAAGTTCCCTTTAATTGGACGTCAGACTGTAACACTGCTTTTAATAAAGCAAAAAGATTATTGTGTACTGCACCCATTCTTTTGTCTCCAGACTTCTCCAAACCTTTTTCATTACAGGTTGATGCTTGTGAGTCTGGGGTTGGGGCAGTACTATTACAAATCGAGAATGAGGAGTTGCAGCCTGTAGCATACTTTTCAGCCAAGTTCCAGCCACATCAGAGGGCTTACTCTACCATTGAAAAAGAAGCCCTCGCGCTGGTACTGGCTTTGTTGCATTTCGATGTTTACATGGGCCAGACTTCACAGGTGGTCACTGTCTATAGTGACCATAACCCTCTAGTATATCTCCAATCCATGAAGAACCACAGTATGAGGCTCAGGAGATGGAGTCTACGACTGCAACCCTATTCTGTTAAAATGTTACATATTGCCGGCAAAGAAAATATGTTGGCAGACTCTTTATCTAGAGTCTAACAATATTATTATACATTATATTTATAATTATATATTAGGTGAGGATGTGTTAGGTTACTTATGGTAACCCCTTCCAAGATCTTTTTTCTTATCCCCTGGTGTGGGTTTTTTTCTTTTAGTGAGGGGATGCGGGCTACCGTTTACCCGTGTCTTGGACCTATGTTAAGCCCGACTGTCTGCTGTCTCGCTCTGAGTTTAGAGTTTGGCTTTTTGTCATGAGAAAAGTTGAGCTCTATCTAAGAGTCTCGGATGGTTGAGAGGAAAAGCGGTCCCCCTTATTTTTTGCCCCTGGCGGCACGGGTTTCCCTGGGGAAATGGGAGCCTAATCCTGAAGCCCTCTCTGGGTGGGGGGGGGGGTCCCTGCAAAGAGTACGTAACCTTTTTTTCGGCGCATGTACACACCCCATTTACAGGCTATCTCCCCCCAAACCCGCAAACCAGGGGAAATAAGGGGGGACGATGGGGGCCCCGCGCTCAACCATACCCCAGGTTTTCCCCCAATGAGAAAATGGTTTTGGGAAACGCAGAGGGTTTTTTGGTACCACTCTCCTTTCCTTCCCTTTCAACCCATTCTAGGGGCTGGGTTTAAGCCCGGGTCTGCTCCTATGGCTTCCCATTCCCTTGTTTAAACCTGGAAATGGGACTAATACCTTTGTTGTACATATTGGAAAAAAGGGGACATACTTCCCCGTTTTAAATTGTGAAGATAATATAAGTCAAAAGTTTTTTGCTTTTTTTTTAAATTTTTCTCCCTTTACACCCAGGATAACAGGGCCTTTGGGGCTCCCGGGTTTAATAAAGGTAGCAGCAGCAGCAGCAGCACAACAGCAGCAGCCGCAGCAGCAGTAGCACAGCACAGCAGCACCCGCAGTACAAACCCGCAGCTAGCAGTTTGCAGCAGGCAGCCCCAGCGGCCCGCTGCAGCATTTGCAGCAGCAGCAAAGCAAACACAGCAGCAGCAGCAGCAGCAGCAGCATAGCAGCAGCAGCAGCAGCAGAACCCGCACAGCAGTAGCAGCAGCCGCAGCAGTACACATAGCAGCACAGCAGCAGCAGGGAGCAGCAGTAACACATCAGAGAGCAAACAGCAGCACAGGCAGCAGCAGCAATTTGCACAGCACAGCAGCAGAGCAGTACAGCAGCAGCAGCAGCAGTAGCAGCAGCACAGCTAGCAGCAGCGTAAGCAGGGAGAAAAAAAACAGCAGCAGCAGCAGCACAGCACAGCAGTAGCAGCAGGCCCGGGAGGGAGCAGCAGCAGCACAGCAGCAGTAGCAGCGCACAGCACAGCACGTAGGGACAGCAGCAGCAGTAGCAGCAGTAGCCGCAAACAGCAGCAGCACAGCATACAGCCCGCAGCAGTAGCACAGCACACAGCAGCACAGCAGGGAGCAAGCACACAGCACAGCAGCAGCAGTACCCGCAAGCAGCAGCAGCAGCAGCACAGGGACAGCCCGCAGAACACACAGCATAAACAGGGAGCAGCAGTAGCAGGGAAGAGCACACAGCACAGGGAGCAGCAGCAAGCACAGCATAGCAGCACAGCAGCCAGCAGCAGCAGCAGTAGCAGCCCGCACAGGGAGGCACAGCAGTAGCACACAAGCACAGCAGCAGCACAGCAGCACCCGCATTTGGGAGCACACACAGCAGGGAGCAGCAGCAGCAGCAGCACATAAAAGTAGCAGCGCACAGCAGCAGCAGCAGCAGCTTTCAGCAGCACAGCAGCAGCAGCAGCAACAGCATAGCACCCGCACACACCCCCCACAACAGCAATAGCAGCAGCCGCGCAGCAACAGCAATAGAGCCAGCAGACACCACAGCAGCAACAGCAGCAAACAACAGCATTTTAAAACAGCAAAACAGCAAACCAGAAACAGCGCAGCAGCAGCAACAGCAGTAGCAGCAGCGCAGCAAGCAGGCAACCCGCAGAACAACACAGCAGCAGCAACAGCATAAACCCAAACAGCAGCCCGCAGCAACAGCATACAGCAGCAGCAAACAGCAACAGCATACAGCCAAACAGCAGCAGCAACAGCAGTAAACACAACGCAGCAGCAGCAGCCACACAACCCCAGCAGCAAAAACAGAAACAGCAGAGTAAAACACAGCAGCAAAAAGCATCAGCAGCAGCAGCAGCAACCCGCGTACAGCACACACAGCACAGCAGCAGCAAAAAGCAAAAGCAGCAGCAGCAGCCCGCAACACAAAAAAATACAGCAACAGCAGCAGCAACAAACCCGTATCACACAGCAGCACAACAGCCCCAAAAAAAAAAAAAAAATAAAAAAAAAAAAAAAAAAAGGCCCCAGCAGCAGGGACAACACAGTAGCACAACACAGCAGCAACAGCCCGTAGCAGCAACAGCAAGCAACAAAACAGTACAGTCAGCAGCAGCACAGCGAATTTTCCCCCCACAGCAGCAGCAGCCAGCAAGGGGGCATGCAGCAGCACAGCAGCAACCCGCAGTACCGCAGCAAACAGCCCGCAGCGCAGCAGCAGCAGCAACAACAAAAAGCAGTACAGCGGCAGCAGCACAGCAGCCCAAAACTCAGCAGCGAGCAAACAACAGAGTTAGCAGCCAGCAGAGCACAACACAGCAACAGCAAAACAACAGCATCAGCAGCACAGCAGCAGCAAAAACACAGCAGAAAAAGAAAAAGAAAGGTTACAAACACCCCGCAGAGGGGACCCCCCAGCACCCCAGCAAACACCCCCAAACAGCTTCCCCGCAAGGGCACCCCCGCAGCACACCCCCGCAGAAAAAGGGAAAAAAGAGTGACTACCCCCCCACAAATACCTCCCACAGAGTGACAACCCCCAAAAACCCCCTTTTTCCCCAAACTACCTCCCAGCAATACTACCCCCCCAAGGACACCCTCCCCACAGAGTGACTAAACCCCCACAGCACCTTTCCCCCAAGGGCTAACCCCCCAACAGATGACTACCTCCCAACAAGGGCTACCTTTTTCCCCCGCAGAGTGACAAACCCCCCACAAGTACAAAATCCGGGGGGGACTACCTCCCCGCAGACTACCCCCCCAGAGTGACTACCTCCCAGCAAGGACTAAAATCCCACAACTACCCCCACAGACTACCTCCCAGCAGAGTGACTACCTTTCCCCCCAATTTACTAAACCCCCCACAAGGGCTACCTCCCCCCCAGATGCTACCTCCCCAGGGAAATACCTCCCAGCAACTACCTTTCCCCGCAAGGACCCACCTCCCAGCCCAAAATGACTAAATCCCACAACTACCCCAGCAATACCTCCCACAAGGGCTACCTCCCAGCAAGGGCTACCTCCCAGCAAAGGGCTACCTCCCACAAATGCTACCTCCCAGAGACTCCCCCCCAGCAGACTACCTCCCACAGAGGGGATACCCCCCAGCAGAGTGACAACCCCCCCAAACTACCCCCAGCAGAATGACTACCTCCCACAACTTTCCTCCCAGCCGAACCTCCCCCCGGGGTGCTACCCCCCCAGCAGTGAACCTTCCCCCGGGCCGACCCCACCTTTTTCCCCCGGACTACCTAACCCCCCAACCCCCTTTGAACCTCCCACGGGTTTATTAAATCCCAAAATTCCTTTCCCCGGAAAGGGTACCCCCGAAATCTCCCGTGAACCAAAAAGGGGGAAAATGTCCCCTCACTTTTTTGTGAACCAGTACAAGGGGTTACACTGTACTCTCACTTTTGGAACCAGGGACAAGGGGAAAACTGTAATCCACTTCTTGTTAAACCCGGGACAAAGGGGGCCCCTGTATCTCTCATTTTTGAAACCCGGTAAAAAGGGTACCTTAAATCTCAAATTTTTGTTTAACCAGGTACAAGGGGACACTGTACTCCCCACTTTTTGGAACCAGTACCCGGGGGAAACTGTACTCTCACTTCTTTTGAAAACCCGGTACAAGGGGTAACACTGACTTACTTTTTGTGAAAACCCGGTACAAGGGGTACAACCCGTACCTCCCCTTCCCTTGGGGAAAGTGGGTAACTTTTACTTTTCCCAAAACCCCGGTTTTTCCCGGGTCCCCGGGGACCTGTCACCATTTCTTGGGGAACCCCCGTAAAAGGGTTACCCCCGTCTAAACATACTTTTTAAAGGTACAAAACCCCCGTCTTAAATTTTTGGAAATTAAAGGGTAAAACCCACTTTTCAACTTTATTTGGGTTAAAAGGGTAAAACCCCTTAAAGGGGGGCAACACCTAAAGGGCATCCCCCGGCAAAAAAGGGGCTCCATTTAACCGGGGGTCAACCCAAAATCAAAGGGGTCAACCCCCAACTAAAGGGTCACCCCCCAGTCTAAAGGGGTCATCCCACAGTCCCAAAGGGGGTTCCCTCCCACTCTAAGAGGTCAACCCCCCGTCTAAAGAGGGTCAACCCAAAGTCTAAAGGGGTCCTCCCACATCTAAAAGGGTCATCCCACAATTTTTAAAAAGGGGGGAACCCACATCTAAAAAGGGGGCATCCCAAAAATCTAAAAGGGGCATCCCACAGTTCCAAAAGGGTTTTAAAACCCCCAATCAAAAAGGGTCATCCCACAGTAAAAGGGGTCATCCCACAGTCAAAAGGGTCAACCCACAGTCAAAAAAGGGGGGGTCATCCCACAGTGAAAAGGGGGATCCCACATCTAAAGAGGGGGATCCCACATTTTAAAAGGGGGCCCCCCACCGTCTAAAGGGGTTTACCCACAGTCTAAAGGGGCATCCCCCAATCAAAAAAGGGTCATCCCACATATAAAGAAGGGGCAACCCCCCGTCTAAAAAAGTTCCCCTCCCACCCGTATAAAAAAGGGGCATCCCCCAGCTAAAAGGGGAACCCACAGTCTAAAGAGGGGCCTTCCCCCCCATTAAAAAAAGGGTCATCCCACAGCTAAAGAGGGGCAAACCCAAAAAAAGTCCCCAAAGAGGGGCATCCCACATCTAAAGGGTCATCCCCCATCTAAAAGGGGCATCCCACAAACTAAAGGGGTCTCCCCCAGTATAAAAGAGTCATCCCACAGCTAAAAAGGGGCTCCCGGGTTTAAAAAAAGGGGGGCTCCCACATCTAAAGGGCTCCCACAATCTAAAAGGGGGCATCCCCCAGTATAAAGAGGGGCCCCCACAGTCTAAAGAGGGGCAAACCCACGCTAAAGGGGTCATCCCACAGTCTAAAGGGGTCATCCCAAAAGTCTAAAAGGGGCCCCCCCACAATCAAAAAAGGGGCATCCCCCAGTTAAAAAAGGGGCTCCCACAGTCTAAAAAAGGGGATCCCACAGCTAAAAAGGGGCATTTCCCCCAGCTTAAAAGGGTCCCTTCCCCCCAATCCCAAAGGGTTTAACCCACAGTATAAAAAAAGGGTCATCACACAGTCTAAAGAGGGTCATCCCCACAGTCAAAAAGGGGCATCCCACAGCCAAAGGGGCATCCCACAGTCCTAAAGAGGGTTTTCCCCCCAAAATCTAAAGGGGCATCCCCCAGTCTAAAGAGGGGCCCCCCATCCCCAAAGGGGGCATCCCACAGTCAAAGGGGTCCCTCCCCAGTCTGGGAAGGGTGGGCCCCCCCCAATCTAAAGGGGTCCCTCCCCCATAAAAGAGGGTTTATCACACTTTTAAAGAGGGGGCATCCCACATCTAAAGGGGGCAACCCACATCCCCCAAAGGTCATCCCACAGTCCCCAAAGAGGGGCATCCCAAAGTCTAAAAAGGGGGCATTCCACAGTCTAAAGGGGTCATCCCACATTTTAAAAAAAGGGGCATCCCACAGTCCCAAAGGGCTCCCCCCAATCTAAAGGGGGATCCCCAATAAAGGGTTTAACCCACAGTTAAAGAGGGGCCCTCACCCCCTTTTAAAAAAGGTCTCCCCCAGTTAAAAGGGGCCCTCCCACGTTTTAAAAAGGGTCATCCCCCAGTCTAAAGAGGGGCTCCCCCAGTCAAAAAGGGGCATTTCCCACAGTCTAAAGGGGGCATTTCCACAGTCCTAAAGAGGGGCAAACCCACCCGTCTGAAGGATGTCATTTCCCCCAATCAAAGGGGTTTTCCCCCAGTTAAAAGGGGGCATCCCACAATCAAAAAAGGGGCACCCACTTTTAAAAGGGGGGTCATCCCCCCAATTAAAGGGTCCCCTCCCCCAGTCCCAAAGAAAAGGCATCCCACAGTCCAAAAGGGGGCCAACCCACGGCTAAAAGGGGTCCCTCCCACATCTAAAGGGGTTCCCCCCAAGTCTAACAGGGGGCATCCCAAAAATAAAGATTCCCTTCCCCCCAATCTTTAAAGGGGGCATCCCACAGTCAAAAAAGGGGCATCCCAAAAACTAAAGGGGTCAACCCACAGCTAAAAGGGGTCAACCCACAATCTAAAGGGGGCATCCCACAGTCTAAAGAAGGGGCATCCCCATTTTAAAGGGGGCACCCCAAAACTAAAAGGGGAAAACCCAACAGCTTAAAAAGGGGCCACCCAAAAGTCCTAAAAAGGGTCAACCTACATCTTTAAAGGGTCATCCCAAGCTAAAGGGGGGCTTCCCCACAGTCAAAAAGGCATCCCACCCAAAAGGGGGCATCCCACAAGCCTTTAAAGGGCATCCCACAGTCTAAAGGGGGGCATCCACAGTCTTAAAAAGGGGCCCTCCCACATCTAAAGGGGTCACCCCCCAGTCTAAAAAAGGGGTTAAAACCCTACAAATCAAAGGGGGGCCCAACCCACATTTTAAAGGGGTCATCCCCTTAAAAGGGGACCCCTTAAAGGGGGCATCCCCCAAAACTAAAGGGGTCATCCTACATTAAAGAGGTCTCCCCATCTAAAGGGGGGCATCCCAAGTCTTAAAGGGGGCAAACCCACAAATCTAAAAGGGGGCATTCCCCACGGCTTTAAAAGTATCCCCCCATCCAAAGGGCCCTCCCCCAGTCTAAAGGGTCATCCCCAGTCTTAAAAAGGGGGCATCCCCCAGTCAAAAAGGGTTTTCCCCCAAAATCTAAAGGGGTCACCCACGTCAAAAGGGGGGCATCCCACAGTCTTAAAAAGGGGGCAAACCCCCAGTCCCCAAAGGGGTCATCCTACAGTTTTAAAAGGGGCCAACCCCCCCACAGTCTAAAGGGGGGCAACCTATCTTTAAAAGGGCTTCCCCCAATCTAAAAGGGGCATCCTACAGTCCAAAGAGGGGGAACCACAGTCCAAAGGGGGCCACCCACAGTCTAAAGGGGTCTCCTACAAATCCCCAAAGGGGCATCCCACAGTCTAAAAGGGGGCATCCCAAATCTAAAGGGGGGCAACCCCCGGCTAAAGGGGGGCATCCCCAGTCTTAAGAGGGGGCATCCCACATCTAAAGGGGGGAACCTACAGTTTTAAGAGGGGCTTTCCCCCATCAAAAGGGGGGCATCCCCAAATTTAAAAAGGGTAAACCCACAGTCCAAAAGGGGCATCCCACGTCTACAAAAGGGGGCATCCCCCATCCAAAAGGGGGCCCTCCCACAGCCCCAAAAAGGGTCATCCCAGCTTCAAAGGTCATCCCCAGCCAAAAGGGTTTATCCCAAAGTCTAAAGGGGGTCATCCCCGTCTAAAGGGTCATCCCACTCTTAAAAAAGGGGCCCTTTCCCCCCAAAATCAAAAAGGGGGTCAAACCACATTTTTAAAAAGGGGGGATCCCCCCCTCAAAAAAGGGGGGATCCCCCAAAATTTAAAGGGGAATCCCCCCAGTCTTTAAAAAGGTTTTTTTCCCCAATCTAAAGGGGGCACCCCCATCCCAAAAGGGGTCATTCCCCCAATCTAAAAAAACATCCCCCAAACTAAAGAGGTCATCCCACGCCAAAGGGTTCCCTCCCAAAAGTCCCCAAAGGGGTATTCCCCCTTTTAAAGGGGGGCATCCACAGTTAAAAAGGGGCATCCCACATCTAAAGGGGGGTTCCCCCCCACTTCCCAAAGGGGGGATCCCCAAACCCAAAGAGGTTTATCCCACAATCTAAAAAGGGCATCCCAAAAGTCTTAAAAAGGTTTTTTTCCCCCAATCTAAAGGGGGCATCCACAGCAAAGGGGTCTTTCCCCCAATCTAAAGGGGGCATCCCAAAGTCTTAAAAAGGTAAACCCACGTCCCAAAAGGGTCATCCACAGCTTAAAAAGGGGGCTTTCCCAACAAGGGCTAAAGGGGGCATCCCACAGTCTTAAAAAGGGTCATCCAAAAGTTAAAGGAAAAAAAGGGGCTAAAAGGGGGGATCCTTTCAGCTTTAAGAGGTCATCCCACAGTCAAAAAAGGGGCATCCCAGTCTTAAAAGGGGGATCCCAAGTCTAAAGGGGGGCATCCACGTCTAAAGAGGGTCATCCCAAAAGTCAAAAGGGGGGCATCCCACATCTAAGGGGTCATCCCAAAAGTCTAAAGGGGCAACCTAAAAGTTTTAAAGGGTCAAACCCCCAGCTACAGGGGGGGATCCTAAATCCAAAAAGGGGCCAAACCCCACAGTCCCAAAAGGGGGGCCCTCCTACAGTCCCAAAAAGGGTCATCCCCATTAAAAAAGGTTCCCCCCAAAAAAAAGGCCCTCCCCCAGTCTAAAAGGGGTCATCCCAAAATTTAAAGAGATCATCCCCCAGTCAAAAGGGGGGCCCTCCCAAAAGTCCCAAAAGGGGGGCATCCCAAAAGTTTTAAAAGGGGGCCCTTTTTCCCACAGTTTAAGAGGTCTCCCACAGGCCCCACAAGGGGGGCAACCTAAATCTTTAAAGGGGGCACCCACAGTCTAAAAGGGGGCATCCTACGTTCCAAAAAAGGGTATCCCATTCCAAAAAGGGGCCCTCCCACATTAAAGGGGTAAACCTAACAGTCAAAAAATCATCCCACATCAAAAGGGGCATCCCAAAGCTAAAAGGGGGGCAACCCACGTCTAAAAAAGGGGGCCTCCCACAGTCTTAAAAAGGGGATCCCACAGCCTAAAGGGGTCATCCTCATCCTAAAGGGGGCAACCCACTCTAAAAAGGGGCCCTCCCACAGTCTTTAAAAAGGGGGGTCCCACAGGTTAAAAGGGGGTTCCCACATTTTTAAAAGGGGGAAAACCCACATCCCAAAAAGGTTTCCACCCACTTTTAAAAAGGGGGCATCCCCCAGTCCCAAAAGGTTTTTTTTCCCCCAAACTAAAAAAGGGCCCTCCCAAAAAGTCTAAAGGGGGGTCCCTTCCCCCCAACCAAAAAAGGGGGCATCCCAAAAGGGCTAAAAAGGGGGCTCCCCGTCCAAAAGGGTTTATCCCCTTGGGCTCCCACAGTTTAAGGGGTCTTCCCCCCATTTTAAAGGGGTCCTCCCACATCTAAAGGGTTTATCCCCCCCACAATCCAAAAAGGGGTTTTATCCCACAGTCTAAAGAGGGGTTTTTTCCCACAAAAATTAAAGGGGGTTTCCCACATCTAAAGGGGGCACCACAATCTTTGGGGGGGCAAAAACCCCAGTCTAAAGAGGGGCATCCCACGTCCCAAAGGGGGATCCCAGTCTAAAGGGGGCTTTCCCAACAGTCCCAAAGGGGGTCCATCCCACCGGGCAAAAAAGGGGGATCCACATCTAAAAGGGTCATCCTCCCGTCCCAAAAAAGGGCACCCACAATTTTAAAGGGGGTCATCCCAAACCAAAAGGGGGCCCCAACCTACAGGCTTAAAAGGGGCATCCCCATCTAAAGAAGGGGGCACCACAGTCCCAAAAAAAGGGTCATCCCATTAAAAAGGGGGGGTTCCAAAGGGGGGCATCCCACATCTAAAAGGGGGGCATCCCCCCATCTAAAGGGGTTTATCCCACATTTAAAGGGTCATCCCAAAAGCCTTTAAAAAGGGTCATCCACAGTCTTAAAAAGGGGGCTCCCCCATCAAAGGGGTCTCCTACAGTCAAAAGGGGCATCCCACAGCCCAAAGGGGTCCCCCTCCCCCCCCCCTCCCTTTTTTAAAAAAAAAGGGGCCCCCTCCCCCAGTCTAAAAGGGGGCATCCCACATAAAAGGGGGGCCTCCCACAGCTAAAGGGGGTCCCTTCCCCCAAATCTAAAAGGGTTTTTCCCAGTCTTAAAAAGGGTCAAACCCACACTAAAGGGGGGCCCCTCCCAAATCTTTAAAGGGTCCCCACATTTTAAAGGGTCACCCACAGTCAAAAGGGTCATCCCACATCAAAAAAGGGGGATCCCCCAATCTAAAGGGGTCATCCCACATCAAAAAGGTTCCCCCCCACATCTAAAGGGTTTATCCCACAGTCCTTTAAAAAGGGGTCCATTCCACATTAAAAAAATCATCCCAGTCTTTAAAGGGAAGGCACCACAGTCTAAAGGGGGGCATTCCCTCCCAAAGGGTTTAACCCACAGTCAAAAGGGGTTTATCCCACAGGGCAAAAGGGGCATCCCAACATCTAAAAAGGGGGGCCTCCCAAAAGTTAAAAGGGGGGCATCCCACAGTCTTTAAAGGGGGCAGGGGCCCCCAGTCCTTTAAAGGTCTCCCTCAGTCCCCAAAGGGGGTCCCTCCCACGCAAAAGGTCATCCCCTCTTTAAAAAGGGTCATCCCACAGTCAAAAAAAGGGGGGATCTTCCCCTTTTTAAGGGGTCATCCCACATCTAAAGGGGCATCCCCATCTTAAAAAAGGCCATCCCACAGTCAAAAGGGGGTCATCCTACACTAAAAGGGGCCACCCCCCCCGTTTAAAGGGGGCATCCCACAGTTTTAAGAGGCATCCGCCCCGTCAAAGGGGGGATCCTCCATTTTTAAGAGGGTCATCCCCAGTCCCAAAAAGGGGTCATCCCACGTTCCCAAAAGGGGCAAACCCCATCCAAAGGGGGCCCTCCCACAGTCCTAAAGGGGTCAACCCCCCCGTTAA
Source organism: Cherax quadricarinatus (assembly GCF_026875155.1). Taxonomy (NCBI): domain Eukaryota; kingdom Metazoa; phylum Arthropoda; class Malacostraca; order Decapoda; family Parastacidae; genus Cherax; species Cherax quadricarinatus. The sequence goes on along the minus strand of NC_069404.1, from coordinate 4,427,590 downwards.
AGGGGTCATCCCCCAGTCAAAAGGGGTCATCCCCAAATTTTAAAGGGGGGCATTTCCCAAAAGTCCCCAAAGGGGGGCATCCACATTTTAAGAGGGGCATCCCAAATTCTAAAGGGGGGCATCCAAGTCTTAAAGGGGCCCCCACATCTAAAAGGGGGGCCTCCTACAGTTTTTAAAAAAGGGCCCTCCCAAAAGTCCAAAAGGGGCCCCTTCCCCCCAGTTAAAGGGCCTCACCTTTCCGGGGCTTAAGAAATTCAAACCCCAAAGTCTAAAAGGGGGGCATCCCCCCAAAAATAAAAAAAGGGCACCCCCGGGCTAATGGGGTCATCCCCCCCGTCCCAAAAGGTCAACCCAAAATCCAAAGGGGGGCCCTCCCAAATCTTAAAAAGGGGGGCTCCCACTCTAAAGGGGGTCATCCCCACATCCTTAAGGGGGCCACCCACATTTTAAAAGGGGGCTTCCCCAAAAGTTAAAAGGGTTAAACCTACAAAACTTTAAAAGGGGGCATCCCACATTTTAAAAAGGGGATCCCACTCTAAAAAGGGGCATCCCACATCTAAAAGGGGCATCCCCAATCTAAAGGGGTCACCCACGTCTAAAGAGTTATCCCCCCGTCCCCCAAAGGGTCTCCCAACCAAAAGGGGTCTTTCCCCCATCCCAAAGGGGTCCTCCCACAGTCCCCCAAAAGGGTTTATCCCACATTCTAAAGGGGGGCATCCCAACACTCCCAAAAGGGTTAAACCCACAATCTAAAGGGGGGCATCCCACAGTCCTTTAAAGGGGTTATCCCACAATCTTTAAAGGGCACCCACAGTCTTTAAAAAGGGGCATCCCACAAACTAAAGGGTTCCTCCCACAGTCTAAAGGGTCCCTCCCACGTAAAGGGGGATTTTCCCCCAAATCTAAAGGGGTTTCCCACAGTCAAAAAGGGGCATCCCACAGCCGAAAGGAAATCATCCCCCAGTCTAAAGGGGACCCCCCCTAAACCCCCCTCTAAAGGGGGTCATCCCACCTAAAAAGGGGGCCCTTTCCCCCAGTCTAAAAAAGGGGCATCCCAAAATCTTTAAAAAAGGGGGCATCCACAATTTAAAGGGGGGGCCACCCACAGTCTAAAGGGGTCATCCCTATTTTAAAGGGGGGCACCACCTTTTTAAAGGGGGTTTATCCTAAAAATCTTAAAAAAGGTCATCCCTCCCGCCAAAAGGGGGGATCCTACATTTTTAAAAAGGGTCCCTCCCCCACTAAAGGGGTCATCCCCCATCCCAAAGGGGTCAACCTAAAACAGCTAAAGGGGTTCCCCCCCCACTCAAAAAAAGGGGCATCCCCCCAGTCTAAAATGGGGCCCTCCCAAAATTTTAAAGAGGGGGCATCCAACAAAAGGTATGGGTTTAAAAAGGGTCTCCCAAAAGTCTAAAGGGGGGCCAACCCCAGTCTAAAGGGGGGAAACCCACAGTCTAAAGGGGTTCACCCACATCAAAAGGGGGGGCCCCCCACAACCTAAAGGGGGGGACCCCACATCCAAGAAGGGGGCATCCCAAAAGTCTTTTAAAAGGAGGGGCATCCCAAAAGTCTAAAGGGGGTCCCTCCCACAATCTTAAAAAGGGGCCCTCCCAAAAATCAAAAGGGTCATCCCAAAATCTTAAAAAAAAATCCTCCCACAGTCTAAAGGGGGGGCAAACCCCCCAGGCTTTAAAAGGGGGCCCTTCCCCCCGCTAAAAGGGGGGCAAAACCCCGTCTAAAAAGGGTTTTAAAACCCCACAGTCAAAGGGGGGGGCATTCCCAGTCTTTAAAGGGGGAAACCACAGTCTTAAAAAGGGTCATTTTCCCCCAATCAAAAGGGGGGCATCCCACAAACCCAAAGGGCATCCCCCCATCCTAAAGGGGGGCATCCTACCCAGTCTTAAAAGGGGCAAACCCACATCCAAAAGGGGGTCATCCCCACAGTCTTAAAAAGGGGCCCAAACCACAGTCAAAAGGGGCATTTCCAAAGTCAAAAAGGGGCATCCCACGTCTAAAGTGGGCATCCCACAGGGCTTAAAGGGGGGATCCCACAACCCAAAGGGGGTCATCCCACAGTCTAAAAGGGGTCATCCCACAGTCTAAAGGGGGGTCATCCCACATTTTAAAGGGGGGTTTTACTTCCAAAGGGTTTCCCATTTAAAAAAGTCATCCCAAAAGTCTAAAGGGGCATCCCAAAAACCAAAAGGGGGCATCCCCCCATCAAAGGGGGCAACCTACAGTCTAAAGAGGGTCAACCCACATTTTAAAAGGGGGGCAACCCACATCTAAAAGGGGCCCCACATTCCCAAAAGGGGTCATTCCCCCAGTCCTAAAGGGTTCCCTTTCCCAAAGTCTAAAGGGGTTAACCCCCAACTAAAAAAGTGGGCAAACCACATCCCAAAAAGGGGGGCATCCACAGTCTAAAGGGTCATCCCACATTTAAAGGGGGGCATCCCAAACCTCCCCAAAGGGGTCATTACCCCTTCTTAAAAAGGGGCATCCCCCATCTAAAGGGTGCCCCTACAGTCCTTTAAGAGGTTTCCCCAAAACCCACAGTCTTTAAAGGGTCTCCCAAAAGTCAAAAAGGGGGGCATCCTAAATTCCCAAAAAGGGGCAAACCCACATCCCCAAAGGGGGCATCCCACATCTTAAAAAAAGGGGATCCCCATTTAAAAAAAGGGGCATCCCACATCTAAAAAAGGGGCATTTCCACATCTTAAAAGGGGGTCATCCCCCAGCTAAAAAAAGGCATCCCACAATCTAAAAAGGGGGCATCCCCCCCCTCTTAAGAGGGGCCTCCCACAGTTTAAAGGGGTCACCCACAATCTAAAGGGGTCAACCCAAGTCTAAAGGTTCCCTTTCCCCCCCTCTAAAGGGGTTCCCACATCTTAAAGGGGGGGATCCCCCCCAAACAAAGGGGGCCCTCCTACAGCTTAAAAAGGGGCCCCCCACAGTCAAAAAGGGGCCCTCCCACAGCCTTTAAGAAAGGCATCCCACATCCCAAAGGGGGGCATCCCAAAATCCAAAAGGGGCATTTCCCCCAGTCTAAAGGGGTATCCCACATCTAAAGGGGGACATCCCACAGTCTAAAGGGGTCATCCCACAGTTTTTAAAGGGGGGCTCCCCCAATCTAAAGGGTCATCCTACAGTCTTTAAAGGGTCATCCCCAGTCTAAAGGGGTCATCCCACAATCTAAAGGGGGCCCTCCACAGTCCAAAAAGGGGCCCTCCCAAAAGTTCCCAAAGGGGTATCCCACAGTCTAAAAAGGGGGCATCCCAAATCTAAAGGGGGGCTCCCACAGTTTTAAAGGGGTCAACCACAGCTAAAGGGGGGCCCTCCCCCCATCTAAAGAAGGGGCTCCCACATCTAAAGGGGCATCCCCCCATCTTTTAAGGGGGGGGGGGGGGGGGGGGGGACAGTTTAAAATTTCACCCCACAGCCCAAAGGGGGGCATTTCCCAAAGTCTAAAAGGGGGGATCCCACAGTCTTTAAAGGGGGGGATCCCACATCCAAAAAGGGTTTATCCCACATTTTAATTTTGGGGGATCCCACATCTTAAAAAGGGTTTATCCCACATTTTTAAAGGGGGCATCCAACAGTCCAAAAGGGCATCCCACAGTCAAAAAGGGGGGCATCCCCCCTTTTAAAGGGGGCCCTCCCAGCCAAAGGGGGCATCCCCCAGTCTAAAAGGCACCCCACAGTCCAAAAGGGGGCCCCCCAAAATCTAAAGGGGGCCCTCCCACATCTAAAGGGGGCTTTCCCAAAAAGTCCAAGAGGGGCATCCCCCAGTTTAAAGGGGGGCATCCCCATTTTTAAAGGGTCCCTCCCAAAGCCCCCCGGGGGGCATCCCAAAAGTCAAAGGGGTCATTTCCCACATCTTAAAGGGGGGGGGGGGGGGGGGGGTCAACCCACAGTCTAAAGGGGGGGATCCTACGTCTTAAAGGGTTTAAAAATTTTTTTCCCCAAAAGGGGGATTCCCAAAAAGGGGGCCCCAATTAAAGGGGGCCCCCCTTTTTAAAAAAAAGGGGCCCCCCCCCCTTTTTTTTAAAAGGGGGGGGAAAAAAAAAAGGGGGGCCCAAAAAAGGGGGGCCCCCGGGGGGGGCAAAATTTTAAATTTTAAAAATTTCCCCCTTAAAGGGGGGGTTTTAAAATTAAAAAACCCCCCAACGGTTTTTTTGGGGGGGGCCCCCCGGGGGCCCCCTTTTTGGGGAAAAACCCCCTTTTAAAAACCCCCCCCCAAAGGGGTTTTAAAAAAACCCCCCCTTTTTTAAAAAAAAAATTTTCCCCCCCTTTTGGGAAAATTTTAAAAAAATTTTTTAAAATTTTTAAAATTTTTAAAAGGGAAAGGGTTTTAAAGGGTTTTTTTTTTTAAAAATTTTTTTTTTTTAAAAAAAAATTTTTTTCCCCCCCAAACCCCCCCCGGGGGTTTTTTGGGGGTTTTTTTCCCCCCAAAGGGGGCCCCCAAAAATTTGGGGTTTAAAAAACCCCCTTTTTTGGGGGGGGGGGAAAAAGGGGGGGTTCCCCCCCCGGGGGGGGGGGGGGCCCCAAAATTTTAAAGGGCCCCCCCCCTAAAAACCCCCCCCCCCCAAAAAAAAAAAAAAAAAAAACCCCCCCCCCCCCTTTTTTTTAAAGGGAAAAATTTTTAAAATTTTTTTTAAAATTTTTTTTCCCCCGGGTTTCCCCCCCCCGGGGGGCCCCCCCAAAAAATTTTTTTTTAATTTTTTTTGGGAAAAAATTTTTTTAAATTTTAAAAGGCTTTCCCCCAAAAAAAAAAAAAAGGTTTTCCCCTTTTTTTTTTGGGTTTTCCCCCCAAAAAAATTTTAAAAAAACCCCCCCCCCAAAAAAACCCCCCCCAAAAAAAAAAACACCAAAAGGCCCCCAAAAAAAAGGGGGGCCCCCCCCCAAAGGCACCCCTTTAAAAACCCCCCCAAAACCCCGCCCGGCCCCCAAAAAAGGGGCCCCCCCCCCCCCCCCCCCCCAACCCCCAAAAACCCCCCCCCCCAAAAATATCCCCCCCCAAAAAAAAAAAAAAAGGGGGGGGGCCCCCAAAAAAAAAAAACCCAAAAAAAAACCCCCCCCCGGGGAAAAAAGGGGGGGGCCCCCCCCAAAAAAGGGGGGGAAAAAAACCCCCCCAAAAAAAAACCCCCCCCCAAAAGGGGAAAACCCCAAAAAAAACCCCCAAAAAACCCCCCCCCCAAAAAAAAAAAAAAATTTTAAAAAAAACCCCAACCCTTTTAAAAAAAACCCCCAAAACCCAGATTAAAAAGGGGGAAAAAAAAAAAAGGGGGGGGCCCCCCCCCCCCAGGGCCCCCAACCCCGGGGAAAGGGGGAAAAGGGGGGTTTAAAAAAAGGAAAAACCCCCCCCCCAACCCCCAAAAAAACCCCCCCCCCCTTTTTGGGGAAAAAAAAACCCCCCCCAAAAAAAGGGGGGGGTTTTTTGGGGGCCCCCCAGGGGGAAAAAAAAAAACCCCAAACCCCAAAAAACCCCCGGGGGAAAAACCCCCCCCAAAAAAAAAAAAAAAAAAAACCCCCAAAAAAAAAAAAAAAAAAATTTCCCCCCCCAAAAAAAAAAATTTTTAAAAAAAAAAAAAAATTAAAAAGGGGGGGGGGGAAACCCCCAAAAAACCCCCGGGGGGGAAAACCCCAAAACCCCCGGGGGGAAAAAAAGGGGCCCCCGGGGTTAAAAAAAGGGGGGGGGGAAAAAAAAAAAGGGGCCAAACCAAAGAAAAAAAGGGGGGGGAAAAAATTTAAAGGGGGGGGAAAAGGGAAAACCAACCCCCCCGGGGGGGGGGGGAAAAAACCCAAAAAGGGGGGGGAAAAAAGGGGGTTTCCCCCCAAAAAAGGGGGGGAAGGGGCCCCCCAAAAAAAACCCCCCCCCCAAAGGGGAAAAAAAAAAAAAAATTTAAAAAGGGGGGAAATCCCCAAAAAAAAGGAAAAAAAAAAGGAAAAGGGAAAAAGGGAAAAAATTTTTTTAAAAAAAAAAAAGGGTGGGCCCCCCAAAGGGGCCCCCCGGTTTTTGGGGGAAAAAAAACCCCAAAAAAAAAAAAAAGGGGGGGGGGGCCCCCCCCCCCCCAAAAAAAAAAATAAACCCCCCAAAAACCCCCCCCGGGGGGGAAAACCCCCCCAAAAACCCCCCAAAAAAACCCCCCCAAAAAGGCCCCCCAAAAAAACCCCCAAAAACCCCCCAAAATACCCCAAAGGGGGGCCCCCCCCCCCCAAAAAACCCCGGGCCCCCAAAAAAAAAGGGGGGGCCCCCCAAAAAAACCCCAAAAAAAAATTCCCACAAACCCCCCGGGGATAAAAAAAACCCCCCCCCCCCAAAAAAAAAAACCCCCCCCCCCCCCAAAAAAAAAACCCCCCCCCCCCCCGAAACCAACCCCCCGGGGGGCCCCCCCCCCCAAAAAATCCCCCCCCCCAAAACCCCCCCCCCCCTTAAAAAAAACCCCCCAAAAAACCCCCCCCCCCCAAAAAAAAAAAAAAACCCCAAAACCCCCGGAAAACCAACCCCCCCCCCCCCCCCGGGGGGTTTAAAAATTAAAAAAAGGAAACCCCCCTTTCCCCCCAAAAGGGGCCCCCCCCCGGGGGAAAAAAGGGGCCCCCCCCAAAAGGGCCCCAAAAGGGGGGAACCAAAAAATTTTGGGGGGAAAAGGGGGGCAAACCCCCCTTTTTAAAAAAAAAACCCCCCCCAAACCCCCCCCCAAAAAAAAAAAGGGGAAAAACCCCCCCCAAAAAAAAAAGAGGGAAAACCCCCCCCCCCCAAAAACCCAAAACCCCCTTTTTCCCGGAAAGGGGGGAAAAAAAACCCCCCCAACCCGAAAAAAACCCCCCCCCAAAAACCCCCGGGGGGGGAAAAACCAAAACCCCCCCCCCCTTCCCGGGGGGGGGAAAAAAAAAACAGCCCCCCAAAAAAAGGGGCCCCAAAAGGGGAAAACCCCAAAACCCCCCCAGAAAAACCCCAAAAAAAAAAAAACCCCCAAAAAAAAAAATCCCCAAAAAGGGAACCCCCAAAAAAAAAAACCCCAAAAAAAAAAATTAAAAAAACCCCCCCGGGGCCCCCAAAAAAGGGGGCCCCCCCAAAAAAAAAATTTCCCCCCAAAAAGGGGGTTTCCCCCCGGGCCCCCAAAACCCCCAAAAAAAAAAAAAAATTTAAAAAAAAAAAAAAAAAAAACCCCCCCAAAAGGGGGGCCCCAAAAAAGGGCCCCCCCCGGGGGGGGCCCTAAAAAAGGGCCCCCCCAAAAAAAGGGTTCCCCCAAAAAAACCCCCCCCAAAAAAAAACCCCCCCAAAAAAAAAGGGGGGCCCCCAGTTGGGGGCCCCCCGGGGGGACCCCTTTAAAGGGGGAAAAAAAAAAACCCCCCCCGGGGGCCCCCCCCCAAAAAAACCCCCCCAAAAAAAAAAAGAAAAAACCCCCAAAAAATTTCCCCCCGCAAAAAAAAAAAAAGGGAACCCCAAAAAAAAAAGGGGGGGCCCCAAAAGGGGGGGGGAAACAAAAGGGCCCCCCAAAAAAAAAAAAATTCCCCCAAAAAAACCCCCCAAAAAAAAAAAAAAAGGGTTCCCCCCCCCCCCCCCCGGGGGGGTTTTTAAAACCCCCTTTTTAAAAAAAAACCCCCCCCCCCCCAAAAAAAACTAAACCCCCCAAAGGAAAAAACCCCCCCCCAAAAGGGGCCCCCCAAAGGGGCCCCCCGGGCCCCCCCCGGGGGGGAAAATCCCAAAGGGAAAAAAAGGGGAAAAAAAAATTCCCCCCCAAAGAAACCCCCCCACCCCCCCTTTAAAATTTAAAAAAAACCCCCCCGGGTTCCCCCCAAAAATCCCCCCAAAAAAAGGGGTTCCCCCCAAAGGGGCCCCCCAAAACCCCAAAAAACCCCCCCAAAAATTTTAAAAAAAAGGGGGGCCCCCCCAAAAAGGGGGCCCCCCCAAAAATTCCCCCAAAAAAGGGGGTTAAAAAAATTTCCCCAGAAACCCCCCAAAAAAAAAAAAAAAAATTTTTCCCCCCCCCCGGGGGCCCCCCCCCCCCCCCCAGGAAAAAAATTTTTAAAAGGCCCCCCCGGGGCCCCCCCCCCCCTAAAAACCCCCCCCCCCAAAAAAAAAACTAAACCCCAAAAACCCTTGGGGAAAAAAAAATTTCCCCAAACCAAAAAAAAAGGGGTTCCCCCGTTTGGAAATTCCCCCCAAAAAGGGGTTTTTAAAATTTTTAAAAAAGGGGGGTTAAAAAAACCCCCCCCTTTTTTTCCCCCCAAAATTTTTTAAAATTTTCCCCCCCAAAAAAAAGGGGCCCCCAAAAAAAACCCGGGGTTTTTCCCCCTTTTTTTAAAAGGGGCCCCCCCCCTTTTGGGGGAAAAAAAAATTTTTCCCCCCCCCCCCAAAAAAAAAACCCCCCCCCCTTTTTTTTTCCAAAAAACCCCAAAATTTTAAAAAAAGGGGGGGAAAAAAAAAAAAAAGGGGGTTTTTTTTTAAAAAAAGGGCCCCTTAAAACCCCTTTTTTTTTTCCCCCGTTTTGGGGCCCCAATTTTAAAAGGTTTGGGTTTTGGGCCCCCCAAAAAGGGGGGCCAACCCCCAAAAAAAAACCCCCTTTAAAAGGGGGGCCCCCCCCCAAAAAAAGGGGCCCCCCTTTTTAAAAGGGGCCCCCCCCCCGGGGGGAAACCCCCCCCCCAAAAAAAAAAGGGGCCAAAAACCCCCCCGGGGGGGCCTCCCACCCCAAAAAAAATTTTTTCCCCCCCCCCCCCCAAAAAAAGGGGCCCCCCAAAGGGGTCCTTGGGGCCCCAAAAAAAAACCCCTTTAAAGGGCCCCCCCCAAAAGGGGCCCAAAAGGGGGCCCCCAATTAAAAGGGGCCCAAAAAGGGGGCCCAAAAAAACCCCCAAAAAAATTTATTTCCCCTTTTTTTAAAAAAAACCCCCCCAAAAAAACCCAAAAGGGTTAAAAAAAAAAAGGGCCCAAAAAAAAAAAGGGGCCCCCCCCCGGGGGGCCCCCCCACAAAAAAGGTTTTAAAAAGTCTAAAAAATTTTCCCCCCCCCCCCCAAAAAAAAAAAAAAAAAAAGGGTTCAAACCCCTTTAAAACCCCCCAAAAAAAAACCCCCTTAAAATTTTTTCCCCCCCCCCAAAAAAAAAAAATTTTTTTTTTCCCCCAAAATTTTAAAAAAAAAAATTTAAAGGGGCCCCCCCAAAAAAAAAAACCCCTTTAAAAAACCTAAAGGGAAACCCCCAAAAAAAACCCCAAAAAAAAGGGGCCCCCCCCAAAAAAAAAAAAAAAAAACCCCGTCGGGGTTCCCCCCCCAAAAAAAAATTTTTTTTAAAAGGGTTTTAACCCCCCAAAAAAAAATTTTTTTTCCCCCAAAAGGGGCCCCCCCCAAAAAAAGGGGCTTCCCCCCGGGGGCCCCCCAAAAAATTTTTCCCCGGGGGGCCCCCCCCAAAAAAGGGCCCCCCCCCCAAAAAAATTTTCCCCCCCCTTTAAACCCCCCAAATTAAAAAAAAAAGGGAAAAAAAACCCCTTTAAAAACCCCACAAAAAACCCCACCCCCTTTTTTCCCCCAAAGGGGTTTTAAAAAAAGGTTAAAAGGGAAACCCCCCAAAAAAGGGGAAAACCCCCCAAAAAAAAAAAAAAACCCCCCTTAAAAAAAGGGGGCCCCCCTTTTTAAAAATTTAAAACCCCAAAAACCCCCCCCCCCAAAGGGGGCCCCCCCCCAAAAAAAAACCCAAAAAAGGGGCCCCCCCTTTTTTTAAAAAAAAATTTTAAAAGGGGTTTCCCCCCGGGGGGGAAAAAAAACCCCCCCCAAAAAAAAAAATTTTTTTTTAAAAAAAATTTTCCCCTTTTAAAAGGCCCCAACCAAAAAACCCCCTTAAAAAAAAAACCCCTTTTAAAATTTCCCCCCCAAAAATTTTCCCCCCCAAAAAACCCCCCCCAAAAAGGGGGGGGCCCCCCCCCAAAAAAATTTTACCCAAAAAAAAAACCCCCCCAAAAAAAACCCCACTTAAAAACCCCCAAAAGGGGTTTTCCCCCCCAAAAAGGGCCCCCAAATTAAAAACCCCCGCCCCCGGGGGCCCCAAAAAGGGGGGGAAAAAAAAAAAAAATTTTTTTTGGGGGGCCCCCCAAAAAAAATTTTTTTTCCCCCCCCCCCCCCCTTTTTTTTCCAATCCAAAAACCCCCCCAAATTTTTGGGGGGGAAAAAAAAAAGGGGGAATTAAAAAATTTTTTTAAAATCAAAAAGGGGTTTGGGACCTTAAAAAAGGGGAAAATTTTTTGGGGTTTTCCCCCCAAAAAAGGGGTTTTTTGGGGGGCCCCACAAGGGAAAGGGGCCCAAAAAATTAAAAAACCCCCCTCCCAAAAAAAAAACCCCCGGTTTAAAAAAAAGGGGGGGCCCCCAAAAAAGGGTTCCCCCCCAAAATTAAAAAAAAAAAAGGGGTTTTTTTAAAAAAAAAATTTTAAACCCCCCCCCCAAAAGGGGGCACAAAAAAGGGGCCCCCCAAAAAAAGGCATCCCAAAAAAGGGGTTTTCCCCCCCCAAGGGAAACCCCCCCCCCCCCCTTTTTTTAAAAAAAAGGGGGCCCCCCCCCAAAAAAGGGGGGAAAAAAAAAGGGGGGAAAAAGGGGGGGGAAAAAAAAAAAAAAAAACCCCCCCCCCCTTTTTTTTTTCTTAAATTTTTTTTTAAAAATTCCCCCCGGGCCCCCCCCCAACCCCCCCAAAAAAAAAGGGCCCCCCAAAAAACCCACCCCCAAAAAATTTCCCCCAAAAAAAAAAAAATTTTTTTTAAAAAAAAAATTTTTTTTTTTTTCACCAAAAAAAAAGGGGCCCCCCTTAAAAATTTTTCCCCCCGGGGGGGGGGAAAAAAAAGGGGAAACCAAAAAAAAAAAAGGGGGGCCCCCGGGAAAAAGGGGGCCCCCCCAAAAAAACCCCCCAAAAAAGGGGCCCCCCCCTCAAACCCCCAAAAAAAATTCCCCCGGGAAAAAGGGGGGGGAAAAAAAATTTTAAAAAAAAAAAAGGGGGGGGGCCCCCCCCAAAAAAATTCCCCAAACCCGGGTTTCCCCCCCCCCAAAAAACCCCCCAAAAAATTTTAAAAAATTTTTTCCCCCCGGGAAAGGGGGGCCCCCCCCAAAAAAATTTTTTGGGGGGGGCCCCCCGGGGGAAAAACCCCTTTCCCAAAGGGGAAAAGGGCCCCCCCCAAAGGGGGGGGTTTTTTTTTAAAAAAAAAAAACCCCCCCCCCCCAAGGGAAAAAAAAAGGGGGGGCCCCCCCCAAAAAAGGGGCCCCCCCCCAAAAAAAAAAAAAATTAAATTAAAAGGGGCCCCCCCAAAAAAAAGGGGGGGAAAAACCCCCCCCCGCCTTTAAAAAAAGGGGAAAAAAAGGGGTTTTTTTAAAAACCCCCCAAAAAATTAACCCCCCCCCACATTTTAAAACCCCCCCAAGTCCGGGGCATCCCAAAGGAAAAGGGGCCCCCCCCGGGGAAAAAGGGCAAAACCCCCCCGGGGCCCCCCCCCTTTAAAAAAACCCCCCGGGGGGCCCCCCCCCCCAAAAAAAAACCCAAACCCCACAGGGGCCCCCCCCCCGGGGAAAGGGTTTTTCCCCCCGGAAAAAACCATTAAAACCCCAAAATTTTCCCCCCCAAAAAAAAAAAAATTTTTTTTTTCCCCCCAAAAAGGGGGCCCCCAAAAAAATTTAAAAAAATTTTTTTGGGGGGGGGGGGGCCAAAAAAGGGGGGAAAAAAAATTCAATCCCCAAAAAGGGGAAAAAACCCCGGGGGGAAAAAAGGGGGCCCCCCCCCCAAAAAAAAAAAAGGGTTAAAAAAAATTTTTCCCCCTAAAAAACCCCCCCCCCAAAAAAGGGGCCCCCCCAAAAAGCCAAAGGGGGCCCCCCCCCAAAAAAAAATTTTTTTGGGGGGGCCCCCGGGAAAAAAAATTTTTTTGGGGGCCCCCCGGGGGGTTTTTCCCCCAAAAAAAAACCCCACCCCAAAAAAACCCCCCAAAAAAACCCCCCCAAAAAAAACCCCCCCCAAAAAACCCCCCAAAAAAAACCCCCCCCCCGGGGGCCCCCCCCCCCAAAAATCCAACCCAAAAAGGGGCTTCCCACAGTCCAAAAGGGGGGGACCCCCCTTAAAAAACCCCAAAAAAATTTTCCCCCCCCCTTTTTTTTAAATTTAAAAAGGGGGAAAAAAAAACCCCCCAAAATAAAAGGGAAAACCCCCCCCCCCCCAAAAAAAAAAAACCCAAAAAGGGGGGATCCCCCGGGGGGGGAAAAAAAAATTTAAACCCCGGGGGGGGGCCCCCCCCGGGGGAAACCCCCTTTTTTCCCCCCCAAAAAAAAAAAAAAAAAATTTTTTTAAAAAAGGGGGAAAAAAAAAAAACCCCCCCCAAAAAAAAAAAAAAAAAGGGGCCCCCAAAAAAAAAACCCCCCAAAATTTTAAAAGGGGGGGCCCCCCCCCTAAAAACCCCCAAGGGGTTTTTGGGGTTTATCCCCCAAAAAAAACCCCCCCCCCAAAAAAAATTTTTTTTTTTAAATTTTTTTCCCCCCCAAAAAAGGGGGCACCCCCAAAAATTTTTTCCCCCCCCTTTAAAAACCCCCGGGAAAGGGAATAAAACAAAAAAAAGAATTTTAACAAAAAGGGAAATTTTGGGCCTCAAATCTAATTTGTTAATTCTCAATTGGGGAGAAAGTGACACAAAAAAAAATTTTTGAACACTGATAAGTTGATACTGTAATTTTTCACTTACGGGTTATTTACTTTTTAACCCCCAACCTGCTAGGGGAATGATATATGCAAAATGGTGTCATCCTGGGAGGTCAACCTTTTGCACTGGCAACTCATGCGTATTTGAGGAAAAATCAAATTTGAGTTACAAAATGAACTTAGGATTCTCAATACCTGCTGATGTGGGGAATAACGACATTGAGGTTGACGTCTGACTGAGTACAGAGGTAGGATACAGGATCAGGAGGTTTGTCAGACCCCTGTCACATTATGGGGGGACTAAATTACACAATACTAATTTCATAATCAAATGCATTTTTTTATACTACCAGTATAATTTCTCAACCCTTTATACTTTTTACCAGTGATAGTTAAACTACCGAAAAGGGACCAACAAACTTTTGACAGTTTAGGCATTGCAGCGTTTTTTAAAATTTGGCAGCTAACCTTAACCAAAATTTGATTTTGTGGTTTTGCTCGAGTTTTGCGACTTTTTAAAATTCTGCTTTGTTTTAAAAGTGTTTCACGATTCTTTTAAAAACATTTTGAGCTAAGCGGGTACATTGCTATAAATCATCGGGGTTTTAATTTTGATTGGGATTAGAAATACAACTCAAAAGCAAACGTTACTACCCATACAATGCTAATGTGGTGCACCTATAAAAAATTGAAACAGAATTTAAAACACACTCACACCGGGTTAACTTCACCCCAAGTTTCACGTTGGGTTATAGTGCTCTCAAGACATCAAGACTTTCTTTTTGGTTCGTTCGCAACCCCATTGCGGGAGGGTGATGAGGGAAAAATGGGGATTAAGATCTTGTCAAAGGGGCACAAATTTTTAAGAATTTATTACAAATCACCTCCATTATCTGTTTTCTAGGGGCTTTTGGGTGGAAGCCGCAGATAATCGTTTTTTAAACCTTTTTGCTACTGTCGCAGTCTTTTTGCAATAGAAAACTCACAATACTGGTGAAAAAGGCTACCAAACACATAGATTTTTTTTGCCCTGGAAAGAACATTTAAAAAACTTAAAGAACACAAGGGGGTTTGGTGGGTTTGCAAGATCGAAAGCCATGAAACAAAAGGCACATTCCCCCAAAATTTCGTGGGTAAACAAAAGAAGAAGCGAACCTGGTATTTTGGAAAAAAAAAAGAATAGAACAGAGAATTTTTTATTCCCGAAAAGAACAGCCCTTTTGATAAGGGTTCGAAGCAGAAAAATGATTATTCAAATTTTCTGTAAAGGGTGGGGACAAAGTTTAAACATTACGGAATCAGTAACGAAGGGGGGGTTTTTTAAAGCCATAGACCACCTTCAGAAAATTTTCAAGAACTTGTAAACATTTATAAAGATGCTGGCTTTTTGTTTAACCTCAGAAAGCCTTTATCCAGATTTAAAACCCTCACCGCGGACTTTCACACAATACTCGAGACAAGTGGGAAAAAGACAATCACCCGAATTGTTCGAAAATTAGCCATGGAAATTGAAAAGAGGGGAAAAAATCAACACCGCCCTGTCCTCTATGCGCCTATCTCAAACTGCCCCAAAAGCCTACGTGGGTGTTTGAAATCCTCAGGCCACAAAATAAAATACAGTCAATGATCACACAAGGGTTTGGTAGGAGTCATCTACGGGTACACTGTTACGGTAATGTTACTGGGAACGGGTACTACTACTAAACCCCTACAATTTTAGGCGGATAAAAGCCATGGGAAAGGGAGAAGGACCTAACAATCAGCGAAGAGGGGGGCCAGGACTATGTTTCGACCCCTAAACCACAAATAGGGATAAAAATAGGTATACCCCCCACACACACACACACACACCCACACACACACGCAAAACACACACGCACACAACACAACACACACACCCCCCAAACACTCGGGAGAGCACACGGGGGGAGAGCAAAGTTACTATTTACATAAAGAGGCAGGGCCGGACCGACCGCCCCCCCAAACCTCAACTGGGGATACACCACACACACAACCACCCACACACACCCCAAACACCGGGAGACACACGGGGGAGAGCAAATTACAGTTAGGGGTGATTTAAATCAAAAAGAGATTGATCGAAAACCTGAGCCCCAGGGGGGCCCCGAAACAGGGAGACCAAAATGGATGTTACTGGAAAACCTCAGCATCAACATTTTAGAGACACACCAAGAGAGGGGAGAGAAACCAGCTAGACGACCATATTCACCTTGATAGTTTGGACCGAGGGTACGTATAAAGGCCCCCTGGGACTATGACATTGTTTTGTGCTTTGACTACTAGTTACTCCAATAGAGACAGCAGGAAAAGGGGGGAAAAACCAACACAAAAAGGGGGGAAAAATTTAGGGTTAGGAACTTTTTTCAAGACATTCATGGAGAGGGGAATGACAGGAAAACCATACAAGAAATGATGGACAGTGGCAAAAAAAATGCAAAGGGGCAGAGGAGGGTTTTTTCCCCAACGAAACAAAAAATGGGGAAAAAAGAACGGCCTTTGGTTCACCCAAAGGTTAGGAGGGAAAAACTAGGGGTACTAGAGAATGGGAAAAGGGCAGAAATAGAGAACTCAGGAAAAAAAAGAGATTTGCCCCAAAGCCAAAACGAAAGCACAGATAAGAAGGGAGCTCAGCGGGAAAACGAAAAAGACATAGCATCGAAAGTCAAGACTACCCAACGTTTTTTTAAACCACTCAGGGAAAACAACATAAGGGCCAGGTAAACAGCGAGGAAGGGTGTGGGGGAAATTTACAAGAAACGACGGGAGGGATGTCAGGAGCCAACCAAATTTAAAAAAGTATTTACAGGAAACCATAGGACTCCAAAAAAACAGGCAGGGGTACACCACAAGTGGGGTAGGTACAAAAACCAAGGAGGAGGTGAATAACGCTATGCGAACTTGACACCTCAAAGGGGGTGGGGCCAGACAAAATCTCCCCGGGGTTTTTAAAAAGGGGGGCGAGATATTGTGTGTACCATTAAAAAAAGTCTTCAAAACCCTCTTTGAAAATGGCAACTCCCCGAGGTATGGAAAGGGAAATGTGTCCCAATTTTAAAAAGGGGGGGAAAACTGAGGGATTTAAAATACAGACCCGTACATTAACGTGTAAGTAGCAAGGTCTGGGGAAACATCAGGAGGAAAAGTGGTGAGCACCTGGGGACAGAATAAGACAAGAGAAGGGGGGGGATCGACCATTTTTGGACTGCAAGAAGGCCTTCGACACGTTCCTCACAAAGGTTCGCAAAAGCAGAGGATCGGCACACTAAAAAAAGGCACTGCAAGGATTTAAAAGAATCCTTTCAGGGAGGGAACAACGATCATGGTACGTGAAGTTCAAAGTGGGCGCCTTGCAACGGGGGTTCCCCAGGGGAGTCCAGGACCTTTCTGTTCTTTTGGGATATGGAATGACATAACGGAAGGGATAGACTCAGAGTTCCTTTTGCGACAATGGAAATTAAAGAAAATCAAATCGGATGAGACAGGGAGACACAAAGAGCCTGGACAGCACAACCTGGTCCACAACGGGTCC
>NC_069404.1:4391499-4410888 GCF_026875155.1 Cherax quadricarinatus | reverse complement strand
ATTAAAAAAGGGCCCCATAGGGGGTATGGCCAGCCGCCAAAGTCAGTTTTAGGGGTGTAGCCAAGGAGATAGGTACGGCTGCGGGCTCTGTCCACATTTCAGTAATTATACGTATAACAGCCTACGTGAGTATTTCTACCCTAATCCACGTATCGAACTCCCACATGATAGGAGGGGGTAAAGGAGGTTTTGTGTGCGAGGGGCTTGGACTTCCAGCAGGATGTTGTGAGCGTGTTTGATAGGAGTGAATGGAGACAAATGGTTTTTAATACCTGACGTGCTGTTGGAGTGTGAGCAAAGTAACATTTATGAAGGGGTTCAGGGAAACCGGCAGGCCAGACTTGAGTCCTGGAGATGGGAAGTACAGTGCCTGCACTCTGAAGGAGGGGTGTTAATGTTGCAGTTTAAAAACTGTAGTGTAAAGCACCCTTCTGGCAAGACAGTGATGGAGTGAATGATGGTTGAAAGTTTTTCTTTTTGGGCCACCCTGCCTTGGTGGGAATCGGCCAGTGTGATAATAAAAAAAAAAAAAAAAAAAAAAAAAAAAAATAAAATCTTATAAAACTAATCAGTATATTTTTGTGGGTGTAATAAAAAAAAGTAAATTTTCCCATCAGTATTTTCCAAGATATAGAGGTGTGAAGTTGAGAGTAAGTGACCGGCTCACAGTAACATCGGTGACTGTTGCCCACTTCATATTAGTTTTATTTTCATTGCAAGTTTTTCTTTGCTTTTCTAATATTTTATTTTTTCATAACTTTTGTGGCCTATGAGACCAACATAATGCACAATTTATATATATCCACTCGCTGTATACAACACAATAACTGCACTATTATATCATTATATTTTTTCAAAACTTGTTTACACAAACAAGAAAGAATGTTCCTTATTACTTATGTTCTATTTATATATACAGTAAGGCCCCGCTTCACGGCATTCTGCTAATACAGCGATTTCAAATTATGACCAAAACTTGCTATACGGCTCCCCGTCTTTCCAATATGGCACACCTCACCCAGTTTGTTTACAATCTCCATGAGTACATCTCTCTAGTATGTCTGGAAACTTTCCAAAATTTCAAGTGTTTTAAATTACTGAATATTTTATATGTACACCTACCATCCGACTTACGACCAAGCTTGGTTCCGATCAACCGGTCGTAAGTCGAAATGGACGTACGTCGAACCTTTGAAAATTGCCGACATATTGGGTAGGGCATAATGTCAAAACTTTCCTATATAAACTATCTACATAATACTGTAATGTAATGTACAATCATTATTTCATTTTTTTTACCATAATTTACCTCTATTGTTGTATTTTAATTATTTATGTACTGTATATAATGTATACATGGTAGTGATATGTATTGTAAATTTTACATCGCATACAATATCATATGTTACTATTATCTTTATGTATTCTCGACACAGTGGAATGGGAGAATACCACTAGTAGTGTCATCCTTCCAGAATGTTGTATAACCTATACCCTAAGTAAAGAGAAACAATCTGGAACATGTGTAATGGGTATCCGGCTGGCTGGCTGGGTGGCCGGGGGTCTGGGGTTTGGCCGGGTTTGGGTGGGTGGCTGGCTGGATGGGTGGGTGGCCGGGTGGGGGGGGCTGGACGGGTGGGTGGCTGGACGGGTGGGTTGGCTGGATGGGTGGGTGGGTGGGGGGCTGGTGGGTGGGTGGATGATGGGTGGGTGGCTGGATGGGTGGGTGGGTGGCTGGATGGGTGGGTGGGTGGCTGGATAGTTGGCTGACCGGCTGACCGAATGTGGCTGGATGGGTGGGTGGGTAGTTGGCTGACCGGCTGCCGATGGGGCTGTCTCTTTGTATCTCTCTCTCTGTATCTCTCTTTCTCTCACTGGTACACGTAAGTCAAGTTATATACATATTAAAATTACCTAGGATAACCCAAAAAATCCAGGACAAAGTGCTATACAGTGGATCTGTGCTCCAGTGCCCTAAATTAATAATAATATTAATAATCATTATTATTACAATAATACATATGTACTAATATTAATATTATTATTAAGCTATAATATAATAATCGTGTCCCTATTACTTACCTTAAATATCTGTAATTTTAATGTAGGTGAGAGGTGAGTTAAACAAGATTAAATGAATAAATGAGAGAGAGAATGAGAATGTAGAATATTCACGAGTTATGTAAACAAACATTGTTGTTGTTGTTGTTGTTACCAGCCCGGACACGAACGGTTCCTGTTCACTGTCAAGCCGTCCAGAAAAAAATCTCATATTTGTTAATTTTTTATGTTATGTAGCATGTTTATTATATAATTTTTGAAAAAAAAAAATCATAGATGGGATTAAGCAAAATGTCTATATTAACGTTTTATACACATTTAATGCGCCTCAGTGATTATTATTATTATTATCATTATTAATAAGGCGTCTCCAAGACCAAGTACACTCTTAATGAGTGGCTCTGAGACAGACAAGCAGACAAAGACAGACACACAGGTAGACAGACACACAGGTAGACAGACAGACAGAAAGAGAGACACACAGGTAGACACAGACAGACACAGGTAGACAAAGACAGACACAGGTAGACAGAAAGACACACATGTAGACAGAAAGACAGACACAGGTAGACAGAAAGACACACGTAGACAGAAAGACACACTAGTAGACAGACAGACACACAGATACAGACAGATATACAGGCAGACAGACACAGACAGGTTTATGTGCAACAGTCAAAACAGAGTTCGAGAGTAAGAGCCTTTCTTGCCACAATCTCCAGTGCAAGATTCAGACTTCATCTTAGGGGCCATGGTGAAATTTACTGTCCAGTTAGTACAGTTAATACAGTATGATGCTGCTGATACGGCAGGGTTACTCAAACTGATGCTGCCTGCATGACACAGTAGTGTGCATCAGCCGGCCCAGCCCAGCCCAGCTGCCAGATGCACGGTCGTAAGTCGAGTGGACATATGTCGAGCAGGTCGTAAGTCGGATGGTAGGTGTACTCTGATAATTATACTTAAGTACACCTGTACCTAAATATACCTCCACACTGTGCTGGCGTGCGGTTACACATTAAAATCACTAAATCTCTCTCTACCCTTGATGCCACATTAATAATAACAATCTCTTGGGTGCATTGTCATTATTACGTTAATATAAACATTTCCATTAATCCATCTATGATATTTTTTCAAGATTAAATAATAAACATACTATTTAACATATAAACATGATAAATACACCCCACAGTAGAATAAATTAACAAATATGAGCTGTGGTAGCCAGGCGACTTGTACCTGGAGTTTACCTGGAGAAAGTTCCGGGGGTCAACGCCCCCGCGGCCCGGTCTGTGACCAGGGCTCCTGGTGGATCAGAGCCTGATCAACCAGGCTGTTACTTCTGGCTGCACACAAACCAATGTACGAGCCACAGCCCGGCTGGTCAGGAACCGACTTTAGGTGCTTGTCCAGTGCCAGCTTGAAGACTGCCAGGGGTCTGTTGGTAATCCCCCTTATGTATGCTGGGAGGCAGTTGAACAGTCTCGGGCCCCTGACACTTATTGTATGGTCTCTTAACGTGTTAGTGACACCCCTGCTTTTCATTGGGGGGATGTTGCATCATCTGCAAAATCTTTTGCTTTCGTAGTGAGTGATTTTCGTTTGCAAGTTCGGTACTAGTCCCTCTAGGATTTTCCAGGTGTATATAATCATTGTATCTCTCCCGCCTGCGTTCCAGGGAATACAGGTTCAGGAACCTCAAGCGCTCCCAGTAATTGAGGTGTTTTATCTCCATTATGTGCGCCATGAAGGTTCTCTGTACATTTTCTAGGTCAGCAATTTCACCTGCCTTGAAAGGTGCTGTTAGTGTGCAGCAATATTCCAACCTAGATAGAACAAGTGACCTGAAGAGTGTCATCATGGGCTTGGCTCCTAGTTTTGAAGGTTCTCATTATCCATCCTGTCATTTTTCTAGCAGATGCGATTGATACAATGTTATGGTCCTTGAAGGCGAGATCCACCGACATGATCACTCCCAGGTCTTTGATGTTGGTGTTTCGCTCTATTTTGTGGCCAGAATTTGTTTTGTACTCTGATGAAGATTTAATTTCCTCGTGTTTACCATATCTGAGTAATTGAAATTTCTCATCGTTGAACTTCATATTGTTTTCTGCAGCCCACTGAAAGATTTGGTTGATGTCGCCTGGAGCCTTGCAGTGTCTGCAATGGAAGACACTGTCATGCAGATTTGGGTGTCATTTGCAAAGGAAGACACGGTGCTGTGGCTGTCATCCTTGTCTATGTCGGATTTGAGGATGAGGAACAAGATGGGAGCGAGTACTGTGCCATGTGGAACAGAGCTTTTCACCGTAGCTGCCTCGGACTTTACTCTGTTGACGACTACTCTCTGTGTTCTGTTAGTGAGGAAATTATAGATCCATCGACCGACTTTTCCTGTTATTCCTTTAGCACGCATTTTGTGCACTATTACGCCATGGTCACACTTGTCGAAGGCTTTTACAATGTCTGTATATATTACATCTGCATTCTTTTTGTCTTCTAGTGCCTCTAGGACCTTGTCATAGTGATCCAATAGTTGAGACATACAGGAGCGACCTTTTTCTAAACCCATGTTGCTGGGTTGTGTAACTGATGGGTTTCTAGATGGGTGGTGATCTTGCTTCTTAGGACCCTTTCAAGGTTTTTATGATATGGGATGTTAGTGCTATCGATCTGTAGTTCTTTGCTGTTGCTTTACTGCCCCCTTTGTGGAGTGCGGCTATGTCTGTTGTTTTTAGTAACTGTGGGACGACCCCCGTGTCCATGCTCCCTCTCCATAGGATGGAAAAGGCTCGTGATAGGGGCTTCTTGCAGTTCTTGATGAACACGGAGTTCCATGAGTCTGGCCCTGGGGCAGAGTGCATGGGCATGTCATTTATCGCCTGTTCGAAGTCATTTGGCGTCAGGATAACATCGGATAGGCTTGTGTTAACCAAATTCTGTGGCTCTCTCATAAAAAATTCAATTTGATCTTCAACTCTCAGTCTGGTTAGTGGCTTGCTAAAAACTGAGTCATATTGGGACTTGAGTAGCTCACTCATTTCCTTGCTGTCATCTGTGTAGGACCCATCTTGTTTAAGTAGGGGCCCAATACTGGACGTTGTTCTCGACTTTGATTTGGCATAGAAGAAATACTTTGGGTTTCTTTCGATTTCATTTGGCTTTTAGTTCTTCCTGCGATTCCTGACTCCTATAAGATTCCTTTAGCTTACGTTCGATGCTTGCTATTTCTCTGACCAGTGTCTCCCTACGCATTTCAGATATATTGACCTCTTTTAGCCGCTCTGTTATTCTTTTCCGTCGCCTGTAAAGGGAGCGCCTGTCTCTTTCTATTTTACATCTACTCCTCCTTTTTCTTAGAGGAATAAGCCTTGTGCATACATCGAGTGCCACCAAGTTAATCTGTTCTAGGCATAAGTTGGGGTCTGTGCTGCTTAGTATATCTTCCCAGCTTGTATCGGTTAGGACTTGGTTTACTTGGTCCCAATTTATGTTTTTGTTATTGAAGTTGAATTTGGTGATGCTCCCTCGTGACTAATCTCATTATGTCGGTCTGGGGCTCCACGCATACATGTCTGAACCTCAATTATGTTGTGATCTGAGTATATTGTTTTTGATATGGTGACATTTCTTATCAGATCATCATTGTTAGTGGAAGATGAGGTCTAGTGTATTCTCCAGTCTAGTAGGCTCTATTATTTGCTGGTTTAAATTGAATTTTGTGCAGAGATTTAAAAGCTCATGTGAGTGTGGAGTTTTCATCAGAGCTGCCTCCTGTGTGTTATTACTGCAACAATATTATTTGCTATATTCCTCCATTTTAGGTTGCCTTAAGTTGAAATCCCCCAGGAGCAAGATGTTGGTGCAGGAGCTGGAAGATTTTCCAGACAGTGGTCAATTTTTAACAGCTGTTCCTGGAATTGCTGGGATGTTGCATCCGGAGGCTTGTAGACTACCACAATGACTAGGTTTTGGTTCTCGACCTTTACTGCTAAAACTTCCACTACATCATTTGAGGCATTAAGCAGTTCTGTGCAAACAAGTGACTCTGCAATGTACAGACCAACACCCCCCCCCTCCCCCTTTTTTTGCCTGTTCACTCTGTCACATCTGTATAGGTTGTAACCTGGGATCATATTTCGTTGTCCAAGTGATCCTTTATGTGGGTCTCAGTGAAAGCTGCGAACATGCCTTTCCCTCTGCAAGCAGTCCATGGATGAAAGGTATTTTGTTGTTTGTTGCTGGCTTTAGACCCTGTATATTTGCAAAAAGAATGTCATCGGACTGGTGGTATTGTTGTACTGGGGGGGGATTTTTTTTCCGGCATTAGTATCTGTATCTGTTGGTTTGGAGTGGGGGGGCCATCGACTGTGGTTACACTCCGGGAATGACGGGATTTGGTGTACGATTTCTGCCATTTCCTGCCAGTTTTTTTTCCTTTCTCGGCACTAAAAAACCTCTCCCCTCTTGAGTGGCTGTGGCTACCCAGGTTTTCCCATGGCCTGGATGTTTTGTATCTTTTGTCCCCTTTAGCTGGTGTGCCTGGCAATTTAAGTTATAGCACAGTCTTTCCTGTACGAAGAGGTAACACATTTCAGGGTGAAAAAGCTTACAGGAAGGGAGTTTGCATTTTCCTGTTGTCATATGGGCACAGCATTTTCTAGGGTGATCATAGTTGAACGTCCCGTCTGTTTTTTCTGATTTCCCATGTCTGCAGATACCAATGCATAGTATGTGCACAGGCTTGGTTTCCATTTGCCTTGGGTTTCTGTGACTGTATTCCCTGTGGTGCATGTTTCCCTGTCTTTTTCCTATCCTCCCTACACCAACAATGGAGCTCCCACCAGTTGTTTTTGGAATATATCCTCACTATTGCTAGTGGAGTCCTCTTGTTTGCTATTTCCTGTGGTATTTCTAGTTTTCAATATTGGTTTTTATCTTATCTTTGACTACACTTGTTTTCCCCACTACGGCTCCTGTCCCCTATGAGGTCATTTATATGTATTCCTTCCTGCGTATAATTCCCACTACCTGGACAAATCTCCAGCTTCACCATTACTGTCTCCCAGGACAGCACCTCCAGCTTCACCATTACTGTCTCCCAGGACAGCACCTCCAGCTTCACCATACTGTCTCCCAGGACAGCACCTCCAGCTTCACCATTACTGTCTCCCAGGACAGCACCTCCAGCTTCACCATTACTGTCTCCAGGACAGCACCTCCAGCTTTCACCATTACTGTCTCCCAGGACAGCACCTCCACCCTTCACCATTACTGTCTCCCAGGACAGCACTATCAGCCCCACATTTACTGACGACCAGGACATCACCTCCAGCCTTACAGTTTCTGACTACATGGCCAGTATCAAGGCAGTACCATTCAGCCCAGACTTTTTATGTTCCCATCTGTTGTAGAAAGCTTCCAGGTTTTCTATGAAAGCAGCTTTGATGTTATCCTCTTTTAATTACCCTTGTGATTTTAGGGCCACAAATTTTCCTCATTTGGGATACCAAAAACACTTCTGTTTTAATACTGCTTGTAGCTAGTTCTTGGATATCTGCACAGGGGGCGTGACACCAAATTTCCACAAAAAAAGACAATTTTAAACCATGTGAAGCCCGTTTGTTTGATTGACTGCAGACTACACAGAGCTTCATATGATTTGAATGGTTGATTTACTGTAATTCTACTAGCAACTTCTTGAATACCCCTATAATAACCTCCTTAAATGAAGCTCTAGCTATTTGTATTTCTATTTCTAACTGTACTTGTATATTGGACAGCTTACCGTGTACGTTCCTGATTTACATTTATTGTTTGTGTTTGATAAGGGCACCTACAACCCCATCCGTTTACAGTCTGCTTTATTGTCCAACGAATCCGTTTGAAACCAGTCAAGGGTTCGGACCAGTCGAGTGACGGCAAGAATAACATTTTCTCTAGTCCAACATCAAAGAAAATGGGTGCATTATAATATTACTGGATGTAACTAGAAAATTATTCCTTTCGTATGCCTTCACTCAAAACCTCATTTCTTCTAAAAATGGAGTTACAGTCCCTTACAATGAGTTGTCCTTCCTCTTGCAGTGTATCATAGACATTTTTTTTATTACTTCTGCAGAATTAGTTACACCTCTTTTATTTCAATTTTAGAGTTTTGTATCATTTTTATTATTTATTATTTTTGCCTTATTTATTTTTGTGCAACTTCTTTGCCAATATGCCTGACATACCGTCAAGTGATACTTTAGTGAATGGCGACACTCAGACCTCTCAGGCTACTACTGCCCCTGTCATCAGTCCTCATAGTTCCGATATAACGATCCTGACCGACTGACTTCAACACTGAACACTATAGTTTTACCTCTTGATTTCCCTTGATGCGTACCTTATATTCAATGGCCATGTAACATATCCTTGAAGGCATGGTTTACACTGCCATTGTTCTCGTGTTAATGCTCTAGTTGACCAGTCTCTTCAGAGGAAAGTCTCATCAGACTTGCGAAAGAAGTTCTTCATCTCGGGACCCCCTGCTGCTGGTTCCACGATTTTGATCTCCTTGAAATGCAAGACTTTAGGAATCTTTACTAAGTGATCACAATATGAGGAACTGAAATGTTCTTTCCTTGTACAATAAAAACAGCTGATCCATATGTCTTCTTAGGGAACTCGTGAATGCTCAAGCCCCATGAACTAATGAATCGTTGGAGTGATATTGCTGTTAGATTATATAAACTTTTATCATCACTTATCAATGCTGTCCAGTCCCTCTCAGCTTTTGTTTCCTGACGATGATAAACGATCTACAGCATCGTTTGCTAAAATAGCACTTTTGGATCATCATAGAACTAAATGCCTGGCGCCTGCTTTCCGTGTGTGCATAAGAGGCTAATCCTCCAACTGTGACGATGGAACCACTTACAGCCCTAAATCATGTACGTTCCACCTCTTGTTTGAGCCACAGCGACAAATCGTGGTCGTCAACCATCACAGCGATCACCAGGACCAGTGTCAGAGTCCATTAAAAACATCGTATATTCCATAGTACACGTCGAGTAACCACAGTCAGCGACTTGTTTCAACTGTGGATTCCATGGCCATATTGCAATTAAATTGTCCTGATAGTCACCCTAAGAGGCATCGTACTGATGATGAGTACCAGTCGGATCTGCCGTACTGTACTTAACATAGAATACAATGGAATGACACATCTCTGAGTGCAATGCTCTCCTTCAACCTTATCAGTACTCAGATCTTTCCGTGGGCCGTTTCAACCGCAGAACCAGGAAACAAACGTCGTGATTCTCAGACTAACCAAAACCAGGCTCATTCTTCCAATTCGGGGAAATTTTAGCGCCCCAGTCAAACCGTCCCATGGTGACAGGTGACAATGAGTACACCATCCCCGTTCACAATTCCTTTGAAGCTTTAAGCAGTCTCGAGAAGACAATTCGCTGATGATGTTGTCTTTCACACGTCTCTTGACATAGAAGAATTTGGGGATGAAGTGAACAGGACTTTTTATCTGATGACAACCCACCTTTTTTGTTTGCACAAACTTCCAAACAGACAATAGGCCCTATATATGGCTAAGCATCTGTTCATAATGCACATCCGTTCATTTGTTCCATGGGACTCTGGTGCCCAAGTCAATATTATCAGGTCTAGTTTTGTTTTAGGAAATAGCAGTTATGACATTCCTTCTCGTAGAACCGACTCATGTGTCCCTCCCTTAGTGGAGTAGCTGTTCTCACCTGCGTGTCCGAGGGTACGCGGGGGGACTTCTCTCACCTTTTCTATCCAAGGTAGAGACTTTACTTGCTTCCTTCCTTGTTGTCGACCAGATTACTTTCCCTGTGTCTTTCTACTGGGATTTGCTTCCATGCGAGACTTAAACGCAATGTGAGCTTTACCCTTTACCGGTGGTAAAGCCCAAATTGATGACTTTGGATTCAAACCATTTTCGGGATACCAGCTTGGATCCGAGATCTGCCATAAACTGCCGCAGAGTACGTAACGATCGGTTAAGTCCTTACAAGCCAGTGCATTTTCCAGAAGGCGTACCCAAGCAGCAGGCAGGTGATCCAATTCACTCCTGTCTGTGTTTCCACCTGCAAACATCAGCTTGCAGAAAAGTGTCTCCGGGGGGCGTTACCTCAAGTGTCCGAGGATGACGCTCTGACTACCTGAGTGCTGAGCCTACCCCTGCATGTCTCTAGTTCTAGTAGTAGTTTCTCCAGAGGGGACACCTAGTTGGAGAAACGATTACTTGCAACTAAGTAATGCCATCTCTGTTGACGGACACATGCCTTCTGCAGAAAGACGTTTCTATTCTCCTCGCAGCAAGAGCCCTCACTAAGTGTCTGTTGTTGTTTCCTAGAGTTCCGAATGGTGATAACGTCCTAGTTGACAGTGATTACCTGCAAATTTACAGGGTTTAATTTGCTGAGGTCATCCTTACATGTAGTAGAGATAGTAATAACCATTTATTCCTAGCTAACACTTTCTGGTCACAGTTTCATCTCAGCGAGAGCACATACCAATCTTGTTGACCCTTGTTCACTATCCTTACCCTGGGTCAGGTAGAGGATTGTTTGTCACCTTACCAGTGTGGTCGTGAGCAATTTCTACTCGGGGAGACCTCATCCAATTCACTGGATTCAATCTCGTTCCACCAGTTTGAGGAGAAAGATTTATCCCCCACTGACTTCCCATATGAAGTCAACGTTTATTGACTCTGTTGAACAAACATCGAAAAGCATTGCCTTACCAGGTGAGAAGATGATATAAACTAACTTATTGTCCCATCGTATTCCCACTTGTACAGGTACTAGACGCTAACTATATACCTGCGTACAGAATCCCTCATCACAAGTTGGCTGTCGCAGGAAGAAATTGATCAATCAAATGCTTGATGATGGAGTTATTGCACCTAGCAAATCACCTTGAATGCGCCCTTGATCCTAGTACCTAAGTTAAGGATGTACTTGGCGCCCGGAGTGATTGACTTTAGGAAGTTAAATGCGAACAACTATTCCAATCGCTGGCCCACTTCCTGTACGTGGGTGATCTATTACGTAACATCATATAACAAATCTATTCAAACCTGGGACTTGTACAAGAGTTTTGGCAAGTCCCCTACTTCACGAGGCAGCCAAGAGCTAACTGCATTCTCCACTCCAACAGGTCATTATCACTTCCTCTGTATGGCTTTGGATTACGATCCTTCCCCTATCAAACGTTCTCAAGGCTCATGACTAATACTTTAGAGGACTCATAGGTAATGCACTATGGTGTACTTAGATGATGTATCGTCATGTCTGAAGATGTGGATACACCTTGAAAGACTTGATGAGTACTTTTAAGCTTGAAGAAGCCAATTTAAAGATCAAACTGTCTATATGGTCAATTTTTTCAGATAGGAAATCAAGTTTTCTTGTAACGTAGTCACTCCTAAGAGGGGATAAGACTGTACCAAATTAAAGTAATCTCAGTACTAAATTTTACAACTCTCTCCCAAAACTGCCTGATGCTTGAAAGATCCTTTGTGGGCTAAGCAATTGTTATTAAAGATCTATCATTACCAATTTTTTTTTATCCAATAGCTGCGCTCCTCAACTGAGTTCTCTTAATAAAGATGCTCCTTTCATTTGGAACCTTCCATCAAGAAAGAGCATTCTCAAACTCTAAAAGAAAAGCTAACATCTGCTCCCATAATGAAATTTTCCAGATTTTTTTCTAAGGCCCTTCATCTGACCACTATGCTAGTTCTATTGGCATAGGTGCCGTACTAGCCCAGAAGACAGATGGCAAGTACAACGCAGTTGCATAAGCTCGCCGAGTCCTTACAACGGCTGAACGTAATTATACAGTAACTGAGCAAGAAGCTTTAGCAATAGTATGGTCTTTAAAGCACTTCCGAGACATTATTTATCAGTACCCTGTTCATGTCTTGACAGACAATGCTCCACTGATACCTTTATTCCAGAACAAACAACCTACTGGAAGGTTAGCCAGATGGACCTTGACTATTCAAGAGTTCAATCCTACCTTTGAACACTTACCTGGCAAGTCAAATGTAGTCACAGATGCTTTATTGCGACATGTTAGTATAGTAAATGCAGACCCTCCATTTAGTGCTGAGGATGTAAAGAATGCTCACCAAACAGATCCCATGTGGTCTGGTGTGATTCGATTCCTGCTCCAGGAAGATCTTATTCTGACTGTGAAGCCACCAGCACCCATCAGTGACTTTGTCATGAACCAAGAATTACTGTATCGAACAGCCAAGTTGGGTACTCCTAGCAGAAGAGTATACCAGTTAGTAATTCCACAGTCACTAGTGAATGTAGCCTTACAGCTAGTTCATGTTGTACTAGGTGTTGTGCACCCTGTTATGGATCGTTCAGTAAAACACGCCAGATTGAAATACTTTTGGCCTCGTATGGCAACTGATATTTCTGAGTATGTTAAGAAATGGAGTGTCTGCATGCAACATAAAGGTAATGCTAATGGTCCTAATCCAATCCAAGTGTATCCAACTACTAGCGAACCGTGGGAAAGAGTTGCGCTAGATCTATTAACAAATTTCCAATGTTCCCTCCAGGGCAACAAACATCTGTGTGTTATGGTAGACCATTTCACCAAATATTGTGAGTTAGTTCCTATTGCAGATAAGACTGCCGAGACAGTAGCTAAAGCGTTTAAAGAACGCATTATCTGCAGGCATACCACCCCTAAGTCTCTAGTAACAGATAATGGAGGTGAGTTCTGCAATGAGATTCTTGAAAATTTGTGTACCTTGTACATAATCTCTAAATCCACCATTGTTCCTCATCATTCTGCCAGCAATGGGTTATAATAAAGTTGGCAGAATTACCGACAATATGTAAAGTAAAAGGACACAAGTGCAACTAATGTGACATTTTATTGTGGCAACGTTTCGCTGGAGAGCGAAACGTTGCCACAATAAAATGTCACATTAGTTGCACTTGTGTCCTTTTACTTTACAGCAATGGGTTAGCGGAACTAACCAATAAGAAAGTACTTGATGTCTTGAGAGCCACTATCAATCCCAACAGTGAAACTTGGGATGAAGTTATACCTGATGTGCAGTGTGCTATAATTTCTGCTTACAATGTTTCCATAGGTGACACTCCACATTATGCATTGTACGGTGTAGATAAACATTTGCCTTATGAGTAGCTAAAGCGTTTAAAGAACGCATTATCTGCAGGCATACCACCCCTAAGTCTCTAGTAACAGATAATGGAGGTGAGTTCTGCAATGAGATTCTTGAAAATTTGTGTACCTTGTACATAATCTCTAAATCCACCATTGTTCCTCATCATTCTGCCAGCAATGGGTTATAATAAAGTTGGCAGAATTACCGACAATATGTAAAGTAAAAGGACACAAGTGCAACTAATGTGACATTTTATTGTGGCAACGTTTCGCTGGAGAGCGAAACGTTGCCACAATAAAATGTCACATTAGTTGCACTTGTGTCCTTTTACTTTACAGCAATGGGTTAGCGGAACTAACCAATAAGAAAGTACTTGATTTTCTTGAGAGCCACTATCAATCCCAACAGTGAAACTTGGGATGAAGTTATACCTGATGTGCAGTGTGCTATAATTTCTGCTTACAATGTTTCCATAGGTGACACTCCACATTATGCATTGTACGGTGTAGATAAACATTTGCCTTATGAGTTGTTATATTCTAACCCGAAAACAAATTACAACCCTGATGATTTCATAGCAACTCGTACCAGCCTAGCTCAAAGTGTTTTTAGAAGAATCCGTGAAACACTTCATAAACCAACAGCAGAATTTACAAGAGTCGCTAACACTCAAGCAAAGCCATCCAAAATCGAAGTAGGTTCGAGAGTTATGCTGACTAACTTTAACAAAACGTCTTCAATGCCTAAGCTTGATCAAAAGTTTGTTGGTCCTTATCGAGTAGTTGAACATATCACTGGCAATAAGTACATGTATAAGGTTAGAGAAATTAGTACTGGTCAGTATAATCGCATTTAGATCATATGAAGTTAGTATGTGATGATAATGATGTTCCAATCAAGACTAATGTGACAGACTCTGACAATCCTCCTGATCCTGTACCCTCTACCTCTAATACTCAGTCAGACGATCAACCTGAATGTCGTTATTCCCTACGTACACGACAGGTATTGAGAAATCCTCAAGTATCATTTGTGACTACCAATTCAGATTAGCCTCAAATATGGCATGAGTTCGCCAGTGCAACAGAGTTTGATCATCCCAGAGATGGCACCCATTTTGCATATGTCAATCTCACCCTAGCAGAGTTGGGGTTAAATGTAAATAACCTGTATAGATGAATAATTACAGTATCAACTTATCAATATTCAAGAATTTTTTTTTTTGTGTTCACGTTCTCTCCGAATTCTGAGATTTAACAGTCTAGATTTGAGTGCACCAAGTCTGCCTTTCTGTTAAACACTTCTTTCTTTGTATATATTTCTTCTACAGAATCCGTAGATCACATGAATACAGATCGATCAATCAAATTTTTTTTTATCACTTCTATTGTGTAATCCCAATGTTGAGTCTCATTCGATGAATTGTGCTATATCATACCTTGTAATACATACAGTTTCATTACAGTAAGTTTCATTATAGTCATTTACGTAAGCTTCCATTCCAATATTCTACTTATGTATACAGTGGACCCCCGCATAGCGAACTTAATCCGTGCAAGAGGGCTGGTCGTTATGCGAAATGTTCGCTATGCGAATTAATTTTCCCCATAAGAAATAATGGAAATAAAATTAATCCGTGCAAGACACCCAAAAGTATGAAAAAAAAAATTTTTTACCACAAAAAAATGTTAATTTTAGTACACACAAACTGAAAAAGGCATGCACAATTACATGACACTTACTTTTATTGAAGATCTGGTGATGATTGATGGGATGGGAAGGAGGGAGAGAGAGGTTTAGTGTTTAGAAGGGGAATCCCCTTCCATTAGGACTTGAGGTAGCAAGTCCTTTTCTGGGGTTACTTCCTTCTTTTAATGCCACTAGGACCAGCTTCAGAGTCACTGGACTTCTTTCGCACAACATATCTGTCCATAGTGGCCTGTACCTTCGTTCCTTTGATTTTGTCTAAAGTGGTTCACACAGGGGTCATTGTAACAGTCACCAGCACGGCTTGCAATAGCTGTGGGGGGGTGATTTTCATCAAAAAAGGTTTGCACTTCAAGCCATTTTGCACACATTTCCTTAACTTTGAGTAGGAAATTTTCCTTCAATTTCTCTCTCCCCTCCTTTGAACCGTTTCCCCAGGTCTGGCCTCTTGCTCTTGAAGTTGATCTATCAGCTCACAGTGGTTAGTTCTTCATTGTCCTCCTCCACCAAACTTCACCAATCCTCCCCACTAACCCCCAACCCCAAGGACTTCCCCAATTCCACAATTGATTCCTCAACTGGTATACTACTCCTCTCAGGGTTAGCCTCAAACCCTTCAAAACCCCTTTTTGTCTACACATTCTGGCCACAGTTTCTTCCAAGCAGAGTTCAAGGTTCTCTTAGTCACTCCCTCCCAAGCCTTACCTATAAGGTTTACACAACTGAGGATATTAAAGTGACCTTCCAAAACTCTTTAGAGTCAATCCAGTGTCTGTGGTCACTTCAAAGCACTTTTGAAACAGAGCTTTTGTGTACAGTTTCTTGAAGTTGAAATGACCTGCTGGTCCATGGGCTGCAGGAGAGGAGGGGTATTAGGAGCAAACTTCACCTTAATGAAGCTCATGCCCCCAAATAAAGTCGCTCTCCACGCCCTGTAGGATGACCAGGGGCATTGTCTAACACCAGGAGGCATTTAAGGTCTAATTTCTTTTCAGTTAGGTAATCTTTAAACATTGGTGCAAATGCATGGTGTAACCAGTTATAGAAAAATTCCTATAAACCCATGCCTTACTGTTTGCCCTTTCCACAGCACACACAAATTATCCTTGAGGACATTCTTTTGCCTGAACGCCTGGGAGTTTTCGAGTGATACACTAATAAAGGCTTAACTTTGCAATCACCACTAGCATTGCACCATCAACAAAGTAAGCCTGTCTTTCATAGGCTTATGTCCTGGGAGTGCCTTTTCCTCCTGAGTAATGTAGGTCCTGCTTGGCATTTTCTTCCAGAACAGGCCTGTTTCACACAATTAAACACTTGTTCAGGTTCCAGTCCTTCAGTTTTCTATGACTTTCCTTGAATTCATGCACATATTTTTCAGCCGCTTTTTGGTCCGAACTGGCAGCCTCACCATGCCGTATCACACTATGATGCCACTACGCTTCTTAAATCTCTCAAACCAACTTTTGCTGGCCTTAAATTCACTCACATCATCACTAGTTGCAGGCATTTTTTTAATTAAATCGTCATGCAACTTCCTAGCTTTTCCATATGATCGCTTGAGAGACGCTATCTCCTGCTAGCTGTTTTTCATTTATCCACACCAATAAGAGTCTCCCCAACAAACTTCCATCACTTGCGATCTTTGTTTCGAAAACACAGTTAAACCTTTGGCAACAACAGCTTCCCTTTATTGCCGTTTTCTTGCCCACAAGAGAAGCGATGGTTGATTTTGGGTTCTTGTACAACCTGACCAGGTCGGTGATACGTACTCCACTTTCATACTTATCAATGATCTCTTTCTTCATTCCAAGGGGTTTTATTCTTACCCTTTGAGGTGTAGGGTTGGCACTAGAAGCTTTTTGGGGGCCCATGGTCCTTATTTTCCACAAACAGCACCGAAAACACTGTAATAATACGAAATATTCCGAGTGTATGCTTGAATGTTACCGCGGAGGCTGGCTGGTAAACAATGGGACGGGCGGCACATGTGAGGCTGGCTGAGGGCGCACATTGGACGCGTCTCGGACGAAGGTCGCTGAGCGGGTTTTTGTCCACTATGCGGGGCAAAATTTTAGCGAACAAAGCGTTCGCTATGCGGATTGTTCGCTATGCAAGGCATTCGCTATGCGGGGGTCCACTGTACTTTGACATTGTATAGAATCAGCCGAAGCCATACGCCTGCCATCTCTAGTTTGTATTAGCTGTATGTCGGGATGACATACGTTAGCGTCGCCGAGCTCTCAGTAGTACCAGTTACCAGTAACCAGTTACCAGTAGTATGACTCACTACCAACCGTCTGTGTGAATCACTGACTGTTATTCATGTTGCTGCTGACCATACCATGTTTTCAAACACTGCTCACCGTAGGCTTCACTCGTGAGTCAGTCTTAAGATAGGGAGCAGAGAGGCAGAGCGGGTGATGGTGCTTCCCATACTTTCCGTTATAATTATACGTACTAACCAGCCTACGTGAGTGTTCTTACCCCATCCACGTTATCGAACCCCCACATGACAGTTGGTCAGAAACAGCTGACGGTGGCGCAGCAGCAGCTGACGGTGGTGCAGCAGCAGCAGCTGACTGTAGTGCAGCAGCAGCAGCAGCTGACTGTGGTGCAGCAGCAGATGACCGTGGTGCAGCAGCAGCTGACCGTGGTTCACCAACAGCTGACTGTGGTACAGCAGCAGCTGACTGTGGTGCAGCAGCAGCTGACCATGGTGCAGCAGCAGCTGACTGTGGTGCAGCAGAAGCTGACCGTGGTTCAGCAACAGAGCAGCAGGTGACCGTGGTTCAGCAACAGCTGACCATGGTTCAGCAACAGCTGACTGTGGTTCAGCAACAGCTGACTGTGGTGCAGCAACAGCTGACCATGGTGCAGCAACAGCTGATGGTGGTGCAGCAACAGCTGATGGTGGTGCAGCAGCAGCTGACTGTGGTACGATAGTATTTCTCACCCTTTTTACCACAGGGTTGGCACTAGAAGCTTTCTTTGGGCCCATGGTGGCTTATTTAGCAGTTACAAGCACTATAAACAATGGAATAATACAACATGTATTGAATGTATGCATGCAACCGGCCACCTTGGCTTGTAAACAATTACAGAAGGGCAGCCGAGGTGCTCAGGCTGGACGGAAAGGTTTAGGAGGCATCACAATAGGCGAGATTTTTATCGTGAGGCGAGGCAAAATTTTTGCAATCAAATGCTTCGTATGGCAGATTTAACGTTATGCAATGCATTTGTATGGCGGGGGTCCACTGGATACAGTGGACCGTCATTTAGCACGAGTTTATTAGGCACGATTCGGGTACAGCACAATTGAAGAATTATGGCACAATTTTATGTAATGCATCGTAAGATGAATTTAAAACGGTTCAGTTTGTGTGAAGAAATAAAACTCCCTTTTCCTCAAGCGGCTGCCTTGTTGTGGATCATCAGGGGAAACCTGCCATCCCCAGCCCCCCCCTGACCACCCCACCATCCCAGCATTCGTACTTCATACTCTCCAGTCCAACTTCTCTGCTACAAGCTTGTGATTGTGAATTGTGTTTTGATCTTTTAATTGCTATATCTTGTATCTGCCAAGCAATCATGACACCCAGTAGGCATACCAGTGTTGCTCAAAGTGGCAAGAATAGGTGTAAGCATTTAAGTCTTAGAATTAACGAAGGAAACAAAGATATCAGACAAGACATCCTGTGGCCATAATGAAGTGTTACTTTGTACACATAAAAAAAGAGGTAAACATAAGTTTGTGTGACTGGCTGACTTACTGAATGACTGACTTACTGAATGACTGAATTACTGAGTGACCTGACTGACTTACTGAATGATTTGACTGACTTACTGAACGACTTGACTGGCTTACTGAACGACTTGACTGACTTCCTGAATGGCTTGACTGACTTACTGAACGACTTGACTGACTTACTGAATGACTCGACTGACTGAATGACAAAGTTAGACACTCCAGTACAACCATCAACTTCAGTACCAGAATCTCTACAATCCATCTACAGTAGGGCCACAGCATAACTCTCCACTCTCTTCACAATCATCCATAAACACCAGCACCCACAATTTAAGGTAAAAAAAAATATTATTTCTGTTACATTTGTAGTCTTAAGCAGTAAAAACAACATAATACATCACAACAATGAACTACAATTACATATTCACTTTTATTTTATAAGATGTGGGCCTAAAAAAAGTGTTTGGCTTTTTGGGGCTCCCCGGAAGTAAACCCTATTTTCTCATAATTTCTTCAGTTCTCAACACGGTTTTACCTAACCGGGGTTTTGGAACGTAAATACCGTGTTAAACAGTTACTGCATATTTAGGGATAATATGGGCAGGAGCCCGTTTAAGTCCGAACGTCGGGAAACAGAACCTCACTAAATGAAGAAAGGCTGTATGACCAAAAACCCTACCCT